>CM036616.1:70543122-71175265 GCA_020745705.1 Hemiprocne comata | reverse complement strand
TTTCATCAGGAACTTTATGCATTCTCCCCTCTCTTTGCACGGAAGTGCACCAGCAAAGTTAGATCAATATCGGCACTAGGAAGAAGAGAACTGCACTACACACATAGTGGTGGATGATATTTATATTCCATCTGGCTCTGAGTCTGAATTCTTCAGAGATGAATGCAGTGCAACTTCTCAGTTGTGCAAATCACTGTAAATGGTTTTGTTTTAATAGCTAAGAGTTCAATCGGTGTATTGAGAACCGTTATAAAGACCTCTTATATAATCTGATCCATGTTTCATGTAAGAAAACGTAGAAGTCTTTGGAGTGTATCCAGTATATTTTCTAATTGGCTTTATATTTGAACACGCTTCTGAAACGTTTTAAGCTGATACGATGTCATGCTGGCAGTATACTGTATCATTATTGGTAAGGACAATTTTGTTTCACTGTTGGCATATATTAGGCCAACATAATATATATCCATATATTAGGGATACATAAATATGCCATTTTGTGTTCAGTGCCTTCTTGTCAGGTATAAATTATTTTGTAGGGGTATTCGTTGCTGCTTATTGAATATTTGGAGTATTTCTTTTGTAGGCTTCTCAGACCTTGTCCTTGCATCTGAGGCACACCTTGCATGACAGCCTTGCTACACGCCTTAATGCTTTTCGGCTTTACTCGCTTGTTACTGTCGCAGTATACAATAAGGAATTTGTGGTTTTAGTTTGTAAGGAAAATGGCAACTCTTCCTTGCAGCTTACTGGGTTCAGTGGTTCAGTGGGGCTTCTCATTTAACTATTTATTTATGCTGTTCTCACTTCTCTAAAGAGTCCAGTATATGTGAAAAGGTGCAACTGTTGTAGGAAGTATGTTTCATCAAGCTTAATTGAGTTTAGTGAATATGGCTATCAGTTGCCCATGCTGAAAACATAGAGGCAATAGTAACCATGCCTGGGTTTTGTACATCAATTCAGCATACGTACTGTCACATATATTCTGTATAAACTAAAAAGTTGCTTTTCAGTTTCTGAAACTAATCCTGTATTTAAAAAAATAGAAAAAAGTTATTCCAATTAATCTGAATTTACACTATTTACTGAAAGATATATTTCTTTTTTTTTTTTCTTGTAAACAGATGATCTGTTGGTTTCCTTAACATAAATATCCCCAAACCACCCCAGGAGAAAACGTTCCCCTACTATGTTGCTGTTTTTGCAGTACTCTTTACAAATTACTTTTGAATACCCTTTATCACACCCATTTATCATTAGGTGAAAATGTTAAGTGTAGTTTAGGCCCATTTCCAAGTAGCAGTTATAACTGGCACATAGCTAACGTGGGTTTTATGCTCATGTCGGGCTCTTTACTGTATTATAGAACATTATTAATTAAATGCAAGTGAACAGAATGCTTTTTTTTGTCGAAAGGCATTGGGCATTTTCTTAATACACTACTGTGATGTGTGCAGAAGCTTAAAAATAGCTGAATGTTCAAAATTCTGTTTTCACAGTTGTTTCACAATACATAATGCTCTTCATCTCTATCCCAGTACTTTTCTCTAACATAGAGAGCCACTACTATCATCTTTTTACATCTTCTTGATGCATTCAGCATTGTGCTAAATTTCAAGGGGCTGTAGTAATGTTACTTTCAAACAGAACTGCTTATAGTTTTAATATAGACTTTGTGTTAGTTTCTGAACTGCCATTTTATTTCTGCTTTGACTGTTTCAGAAAGAATTTTAATTAGCATAGCTTTTAAATGTAAATGTCAAGCTTCTTGTGCTTGCCTATTACATTCTAGGTAGTCAGTGGAAATCTTTGTTCCTTGTGGAACAGCCTACGTTAATTTTGCTTGTATTAAATCCTTAATTTGAATCAGTGCTCTCTTCTGTCATCCAGAAGCATGCAGTCCAGGGTCTCTTGGCTGATGAAACCAGATGGTTGATGTTCATTTGACAAGCTGATGTCCTGTCAGTAAAATGGTAGGCTAGCCTTTTTTCCCCTTCTTTCTTCCTCTCCACGTTCTGGGTTTTTTTTGTTTGTTTGGTTTGGTTTTTTTGTTGTTGTTTTGTTTTTTTTCTCCCTTCCGTCTTGGTCACTGCTCTCCTGCATTTAGTTCCATACCCTTTTGCTGCTTGCTCATATTGCTTTTATTAGGTGTAGTGAAGACTATACCAGTGAGGCTATAGTTGTCAAGTTCTTATTACTCATTATCCTATAAAGTGCTGTATGCAATAGGAAAAATCACCTTTGTGACAGTGGAAGGATACATATAAAAGCTTAAGATCTTTCAGGTTACCATGAGTGTTATTAGCTACCTTCATATTGACAAGACTACCCACAAGGAGGCTGGGTATCACCTTAATTTTCTTCCTGGGGATGGTAGCCAGTGTGCGGGTGATAACTTGGTGAAGCTGAAGAGCTCCTGGAAATTACAGGCAAAACAGAAGGTTTAGCAGTAATTAGTATCTTCCACTTCCTGTGTGGTTTGGTTTCCATTCTCATGCCGGGCAATGCTGACACAACATGCCTGTTTGAGTGATAGCCAGAAAGTATGGGAGGGAAACAACGTGGGATGAAAATTGAGTAGGAAAGGAGCCAAATCCAGGCCCAGGTGTTGAAATTGATTAGAAGTTTTGAAATACTCTTTTTAGCAGCTATAAAATGGATGTTGTGATTACCATGCTGCTTAATTGAAACAGATTTAGTTTTAATCTCAAGCAACTCCTAGCCAAAGTCTGGGTCTAGAGATCACTCTTCAGATAGGTGTTTCCTCTGTATCCTCAGAAGACTTCCAAGTAATGCAGGAGCTCCAGGGTAAAGCCTCTTACTGTGTTTTCTATCTTTGGCATCGCATGATTGCTAATCCACTGCTATGAGCATTAGTTTTCAGGATATTATCTGAAATGGCTTTGTGAAGTAGTAAATGAAGTATCTGTCAGTGAAACAGAGTAAGTTTCGTTGTAGGAACTGCATGATCAGATGTGAAAGAGTAATCACTGGAACCGGGTCATCTTTCCCTTTTTATGAATCTTTTGGCCTGTGTGGTTGCAGTGGAAAGGACATGATCAACATAAATGTCATGACTCTTTTTAAAAATTCTGACATCTATAGATTTTAGTGTTTCAGGAGTGGAGACAAAGACACCAGAGCTGCAGCATGCCAACTGTTTTCTGTCACTGAACTTACATAGAAAGGCAATGTAAAGAGTGGAAAAAATGTGTGTAGAATGCAGTTTTGTTTATTAGCATGGAAAGAATCAAATTTCAGAGTGCAATTTTGAAAGGGATTATCTCTAACTTTTGTGCATCCTTAACAGAATGTGGCATGTTTCTCACCATGCACCTGTCTAAAATTACTTGAGTTTTTTACAGTTATAAAACAGAAGGAAAAAGAGAAGGTTATTTTGTTTGTCTGTTTGGGTTTTTTTCTGTTGTTTCTAAAGCCACATCTTTCAGATACCTGTGCCTGCTATTCGTTTAACAGTATTTCTTCAGGTTGCCAATAGAATAGTCGTAACTCAGTCAGTCTGTGTTCTTATTATTGTGAAGAAATTAATGAACTTCAGCACTGAAATATAAAAATAGTTAAATAGTTAATAGTTAAAAATAGTTAAATCTACTTTGAGATAAGCTATTAATCTCTTTGAGGTGTGAACAGTATTTGTATCATATGAAGAAGGGCAGGTTTTGGCTTCAGACTCACGTTACACAGTCTGCCAGGAGTATGTGAAATGCGAGAATCAGAACCTGACTTCCCATTTGTCCATCTTGAAGGCTGTGATGTCATTATAAAAATATTCACTATCGCTAATGACAGACTTACGCCTTTCAGCAAATAATCGTGCCTGCTTTCACACTTCTCCCCAGCCCATCACTGTTAAAAATACCTAGAAGCAAGCTGGTTTAAAGGCCAGGAGTTGGCAGCTGTAGTGGTTGGTGGCAGTCATGGATATGTCTCTGGGCATTTTGAGCAGATGTGCACTTGCTTTCCTTGTATTCAGCGATGTTAATATGCCACTAAGCTGGTGCTGACAGATCCCACTTGTTAGCATGGATGTGGCACAGCAGGAGCACGGTCACGTGGCTTTTCGCCATTTCAGAGTGTCCGCAGAGCAGCCAGGGGTCATCTTGGACAGCAACACATAGGAGTGCTGGTGCATCTCAATACCTTGTTTCTGCATCAGAGGAAGTGTCCTGAAGGAAAACATCCTGGTGGCAGTTTCAGTCTTGCTCCTGTTTAGTGCCACAGTCAACAAAAGCATTAAGTTGGGCAGCTGAGGAGGGATTCCCTGCTAATATAAACACAAAGTAAGGAGAATTAAATTGAGAGTTGAAGATGAGTTTGCTGATGTTAAGGTAGCTCTGGAGCAGTATTCCTACCTCAAAAGCATGAGGTAAATACAAAGTATATAATGAGTTTCTTAGCAGAGCTAAGGACTTCTTTTCATTGCAAATTATATAGGATCATCTCCAGCTATAGAGTACGTTTAGGACTCGCGTGTGCTTTTAGAAAGCTTCAGTTATAAATCATGTGAGTTTGTACCACAGGTATTGCAGGAACACGGTGTCCATTTTGCTACTTGTAAAATATGGCAGCACAAAAAGAATGACTTTTTAGACAAGTTGAATTCTAATATAAAGCAATATCCAGCTATTGCAAAAGATCCGAACTTTTAAAAAGCTACATCTCTTTTTGAGGTTCTCAGGGAGGTAAAGCAGAAGAACAGTAATCCGGTATTTTTCCTGATGAGTGTCTTCAGAAGATGAGATGTTAAACATAGAATGCCATGTGCTTGTGCATGTAGTGCCGTGATAAACAAGATCATGGCACTCAAATGACTGAAAAATAGTCTGAATAGAAGAAGTGATAGTGTTTTCTTATTATAGAAGGAATATAGGAAAGCTATGAGTGATTAAGGTTTGGGGAAGCCAGCTTCCTTCACAATGTTTAAGTAATCTCATCCTGCCCTTCCCACGTGAAATATACCTTTTTTTGGTCTTGTTTTTGTAGGGTGACAAGGTGAAAACACAAGATGCATGGTTTGGTTTTCAGATCTCTTAATAATGTACTGAGATTCTCCTTGACAAATGAGAAAACAAATTCATAAAAGGCTTGTTTTTATTTATTACTGGTATGCATAATTTGAATCATCAAATAAGGTTACTTTGGCAAAGTCAGTTTCAAAGGATTTGAATGTATGTCCCTGAGTGGTACATTTCCCTAAAAAGGATGATCAGTGATCTTTACCAATATATTGGCAAATTCAAATGCAATAAAATGAATCATAGAATCATTGAATATGCTGAGTTGGAAGGGACCCATCAGGATCATTGAGTCCAACTCGTGTCCCTGTGTAGGGCATCGCAAGAATCACACCATGTGCCTGAGAGCATCATCCAAATGCTTCATGAACTCAGGCAGGCTTGGTGCTGTGACCACTTATCTGGAGAGCTTGTTCCAGTGCTTGACCACCCTCTGTTGGACCTGTTGGAGCAGGGAAAGAAGAGGGCCACAAAAATGATCAGAGGAATGGAGCACCTCTCCCATGGGAAAAGGCTGAGAGAATTAAGGTTGTTCAGCAGGGAGGAAGGAAGGCTTCAGGGAGATCTTATTGCAGCCTCTCAATATATAAAGGGGACTTATAAGAAAGATGGAGAGAGACTTTTTACCAAGGCCTGTAGTGGCAAATCAAGGGGCAACTGAAAGAGGGTACCTTTTCCTGATATGAATTGATATGAAGCCTCAAACATGTCGAAACAAGGGAAGTGTTGATGATAGAACTTGAAACCATTTAAAATCCACTTGATTTGGATTTTCTTCACAAACTGCCAATAATATAGGCTTGTCAAAATGTTCGTAATGACTTGTGTTCCTTTTAAGTGAAGGAACAGTTAAGGGCTGTTTTCTTGCTTCTACTGTGAGGATAGATTCATTTTTGTCCTGCTCTGGTTCTATGACTAATGGTCTTGATAAATTTTAGTTAGACTTCCTTATCTGGAGATCTGTCAACACCATTCTTTCCCTATTTTTCTCCAAAGTGTCAAGAAAATCTCATTTTTCCTGATTGCGGAGAGATCACAGCTCTCTGCGGGTCAATAAGCTCACCAGGTTCAAGTTGAGGTGCAGTACTGAAGTACTCTCCTATTACCAAGAAACCAAGGCACTATTGTCAAAGTAAGATGACAAAATGCACAGCTCAGTTCATACAACTATGAATTTGAACTCTTCATTTCTCCTCAGCTATCCATCTCCATCAAAAATATTCCATCACTAGGATTTTCTGAGCAATTGTAGACACATTGTTGAAAAACCAAGACAAAACAAAAAACAAAACCCCACAACTCCCAAAAAGCAACAAAAAAGAATAAACAATTTCAGAATTTCTTCCTCCCAGAGCAGAACTTCCTGCCTGGAACCCCAGACTGGTGAAAACACAGCAGTCATCTGGATCTGAGTATCAATTCCAGTAGGGGTTAATAGCGGAGGCTGTTAGTGTGAGAGTCCTGCCAGCCTGTTTAGCATGAAGGCTTCCTGACTTATGTGACTTTTTAAAAAGTGACTTTAAAAAATGTGCTATGACTCATGCACCTGAAATTGTCAACATAGAGCTTTAAAACTTATCCTGCAGGGAATGTTTTTATGAAGCACTGAAAAGGAAAGCAATGAAACTGTGTGAAGTATCAGTGACAGCTAGGATTCGTAGTTTCTGATAAAAGCAATGGAGGACATGTTGTGCAACAGTATGCATACAGCAGCTTTGATATGGAAATGCAAAAATATGACAAAGTGTATTCATAAAAGCAGTTTTCAGGAAGTTTTTAAGCTCCAGAGTGACTCAGAAGAGGGTCAGCTATGAGGTTATTTAATTATCCAAGGATGTATGGTTTTTGTGGATTGCTATTTTTCAGGGCTGTTTCTTGTTTTCAGAGTAACATTTTTTTCTTCTGCTTCAGAGCTTAGTGCTTCTATAAATGTGACCCTTTTCCCTTTCTGTTATTTTTCAGGGAAAGACTGTATTTGCTGTATCTTAGTGTAAGTGGAATAGAAGCTGAGAAGCAGAAAACATGTTGGAAACAATTGGTAATATTTTTTTATTTGTATCACTGAAATTTTGTGGCCAGATCAAGTGTGCATGATAGATTTAGGACATTGATACATACTGGCAAGAGACATTTTGTAAAAAATATCTACTGTGCTTAGAAATGCATTATATATTTGAGGTTTGATATTTTGTATTTAAAACAAAAGGTGTGCTGTAATTTGTTTAGTGTATTTTAGTTTTAGCCGGTTGTCTTGATTTAATTGTTTTAATCTTTAATAGAATTAAAGGAGTTTGCATGAAAAGTCAAATGTTTTCTATTATGGCTGTGTTTGTCACTAGTTATTTACAGCTGTCTCTAGCCACAGTTCCTGGAACTGAATTTTAATGAAGGCCCTTTCACTTCTGTAACCAAGTTCTTGCTGGACAAAAATGTAATTTTCACTGGCTTCTGTTTTGAACTCTGTATCTGACTTCTTTATTCATTAGACATGTTTGGGCTACCATTTTTGTTCAGAAATGAACTAATTAAGTCCTCTGTAGTTTGAGCAGTAGGGAGGGACACATTTAAACCTGTTACCTGCTTGTATGTGGCTGTTTCTAAACTGCTATTGACTCAGAATTGTTATCCCTTCAGATACACATCGGGCCCTCCAGGCCATGGAGCGCTTACAGGCAAAACTTCGGGATCGAGGTGACATTGCAAATGAGGAGAAACTGAGCTTATTAAAATCAGTGCTGCAGAGTCCTCTCTTTAACCAAATTCTCAACCTTCAGACCTCTGTTCAACAACTAAGAGATCAGGTAGGAAAAGCAGCCTCCCAGGCACAAAACAAAAATTGCTAAGAGGGTGCAAAAATGTGTGTGTGTCTGTATGTTGAATACTGAAATAAAATAACCTAAATTAAATGGCAATCCAAAGCTTCAGAGAACTGAAGGGGGCATGCCCTTTGATTTTTCTGGGCTTTGTTGAGACCTGTAGTTCATGTATGCATTTTTAATATATATGGTTGTTACTTATGATGTGCATGGTGAGGAAATGGTGATGCTGAGGGGGACGTTAACATAAGGCTTTCTGTCTCTATCCTTTAAATGGAGCATGTTTTGTAAGAAGCTTTAGGTTTTTTTCCTAGGAGCCTTTTACTGCTGTCTTGTGTCTCACCCTGATAAAGTAAGAATATATGAGGGAAGCTGTGGAATGTTGACTACATACCGAAATGAAGATCTGTGGTTTTTTTTAAGAATAAAAGACCAAAGCGAAGCAAGAACTCCTACCTCCTTTTTCATTTATCAGGGTTTTAAATAAGAGTATTACTTTTCTGTATCTCTTCAGTGAGGATGAGGAAAGGGGTAGCAACTCAGCTATATCGACTTGATTATTTGTTACTGTATTTTTAATTTCTTTGTCAGCAGGATAAGAACTTGAAGAATATTAAAAGTAGTTCAGTAAGTGAATTAGGACTAAGCTGTCTATCTAGCTGTGCAAGTAGTTGTTCTGTTGACTCCTGCAAGATGGACAGCTCTGGCTGGTATGCAGAAATGCTGAAGTGGGAGGATGCAGCCCCTAAACTCTGACCATGACATCAAAATGGAGCCACATCTGTTCTCTGACTGGACTGCAGCTGGTCAGGAGCCCTCATGATCTTGACGCTACTACAGCTGCGTGACAGAAGAGCATAATCTGCTCCTGTATTGCTTCTTATAGATCACCTTGGTGCTTTTTTTGCATACACCAGAAATAAGTTGTAATGGTGCCTACAGTGCTATACGTGACCATGCTTTTCAGATTTTGCAGGTTTGGAGTGCAGAGACAGGATGACATTGGAGTGGTAAAAAAAATCTAGGAAGAAAAGCTGTTTTGAGGGTTTGTTTGCTAGGCTGTTTGAAAACAAGAACGTAACAGTGACACGCAGAAATTATGTGGTAATGACTCTGGGAACATGTAGTGAGAACGGCAATTTGGTGAAAAGGCAATTTAAATTTTCACTTCCAGACATTAGCTGTGAAGATAGAGGATGCTTCTCTTTTTAAATACACTCACCTAAGTTGATAAAATGAAGCAACTGATACTACAGATGGGTAATTTCAGATGTGTATTTTTTGAAAAGCAAGTAATAATTTTACCTTCTGCCCTAACCCTGCAGGTTTATCCATGCAGTAACTTTAATGGCCTGTGAAGGTTTCATGGTACATATCCAGCCTAATTGTCAGGGGAGCTACTTGGATGTGAATTCCCTTCTTGATACGTGCTTACATGAACAGTTGGACATGCAAATGTATGCTTAGATGTTATTCTTAGATTTCAGTCAGCTCTTCGAAAAGTACCCGGTATTTTCTTCATAGAATTATGTCTTCCCTATAATACAATGTGAGATTGTGTGGCTCTTCTTTGCTTTGTTCTAATGTTTATAAAGCATATTGAAACAGGACAAAGAATAAAACAATGACGGAGGCAGTCATGTTAAAAAGATGTATTCCTTGGCATTTTCAGAGGCTCAGTTTTGTTCAAGAGCACACTTGAATTTTATTTTTATGGCTAGGAAGGTGCTGTGCTCTTGAAACTCTTAAAGTACAGGTTGGTGAAAACTGCAAGGCAGGTAAATAGTGGCCAGGCTTCTTGGCTGAGCTGTGCCAGACTGAGGAAGGAGATAAGTTGTTTCCCAAGCACTTGCAGTCAGAGCTTTGTTTGAGTCAGGGCGATGAATGATACTGAGCTGTACAGTGGTTAGGTGTTGCAGTCTCTACCCACTCGAGACTAAGATGGCTAAATTTTTATGATGCTTCACAATGAGCTGCACTGAAAGTTGAATGGGGTTCTGTTTCTTCTCAGGGTGAAGTGTAAGTGACAGTATGTTAAACTGCTCATGTGTTTTTAATTGGCTCATGAGTTTTTAAAGAGCTACAAGACTATTGCAAAATTCTCAGAAGATGGCCTTGTTTTAGGAAAGTATAGGCTGAAACAGAGGCTGAGAGCAGAGAAGCAATAATGGCAATTTGCTTTCTGAGTCAAGCTAATTGCTTGCAATGATCCCAGCAGAAGTAGATCTCTAAGTGAGACTGACTTGTGGGTCTGTAGTGGCCTCAATAAATTGAAGGGTAAGATGTATTCCTGTCTTGAGGCACTGTGGCTGGAAGGCATTCAGATGATAGAATCTAGTCTTCTGTTCGTGTAGTGAGTCTGGAAAATGAGCTGGCAAATCTTGTAAACATCTGTCATGTTTTCCTAGCAAAAAATAAAGAGGCAAATATGTGGTTTTAGGGGACAAATATTCCTTGCATTCCAGTGAGAATCATTACCATTTCCAATGGTGTAAAATAGTAGACTTCCTTTTTTTTTTTTTTCCTGCAGATAAGCAATCTTTTAAGCACCAAAATAAGATCATCCAACCAGTTTTTGACCCAGCGAAGGGTTCACCCGTCGAAGCCATGTATTGCTAGCTTCGCCAGGAGTATGCTGTGGGAGACTGTGTCAAAGGCCTTGCTGAAGTCAAGGTAGACCACATCCACAGCCTTCCCCTCATCCACTAGGCGGGTCACCCAGTCATAGAAGGAGATGAGATTAGTCAGGCAAGAGCTTCCTTTCCTAAACCCATGTTGGCTGGACCTGATCCCCTGGTTGTCTTCCACATGCTGCTTGATGGCACTCAGGATGATCTGTTCCATAACCTTGCCAGGCACCGAGGTCAGGCTGACAGGCCTATAGTTCCCCAGATCCTCCTTCCGGCCTTTCTTGTGGTTGGGTGTCACATTGGCCAACCTCCAGTCATCTGGGACCTCCCCAGTGAGCCAGGACTGGTGATAAATGATGGAGAGTGGCTTAGCCAGTTCTTCTGCCAGCTCCCTCAGCACCCTAGGATGAATCCCATCTGGACCCATGGACTTGTTGGGATCTAAGTGGCACAGCAGGTCCCTAACTACTTCCTCCTGGATTACAGGAGGGGGATTCTGCTCCCCATCCCTGTCTACCAACTCAGGAGCCCAGTTGTCCTGAGGGTAGCTAGTCTTTTTGTTAAAGACTGAGGCAAAGAAGGTGTTAAGCACCTCAGCCTTTTCCTTGTCCTCCGTTACTAAGTTCCCCTCCTCATCCAATAAGGAATGAAGATTTTCCCTGACCCTCCTTTTGTTATTAATGTATTTATAAAAGCATTTTTTATTATCCTTTACAGAGATGGCCAGTTTAAGTTCTAGCTGGGCTTTTGCATCTCTGATTCTCTTCCTACACGACCTTACAATATCCCTAAATACTTCCTGATTCACCTGCCCTTTTTTCCAAAGTTGATACATTCTTTTTTTATTCCTGAGTTCTTGCAATACTTCCCTGCTCAACCAGGCTGGTCTTCTTCCCCACTGGCTCCTTTCTCGGCACACAGGGACAGCCTGCTCCTGTGCCTTCATAAATTCATTCTTAAAGTAAGCCCAGCCTTCCTGGGCTCCTTTGTTTCTGAGGGCTGCTTCCCAAGGGACTCTCCCAACCAGCGTCCTGAAGAGGCCAAAGTCAGCCCTCTGGAAGTCCAAGGTAGAGGTTTTGCTGACGACCCTCCTAACTTCACCACAAATTGTAAATTCTATCATATCATGGTCGCTGTGCCCAAGACGACCTCCAACCACTACATCTTCCACCAGCCCTTCTCTGTTTGTGAACAGTAAGCTAATGAAGCTAATTTTCCTTTTACTGATTTTGTTTTTCCTTCAGTAGGATCTCTTTTAACTAGTAGAAAGTGTTCCAGCTAGTGGACTGATAACACTGGAATGTTTATGTTACTGCTGAGACGCGAAGGTCAGTTTGTTCTACTCAGTGAATCTGTCACTACAGAGACTACTGAGAGCAGGGTAGTCTTACCTATGACTCCCCCCCCGCCCCGTAGGGGAGCTGGATAGACAGACAGCAGGATTGACCAAAGGTATTCCATTCCATATATCTACGTAAGCTTTGAGGAAGGTCAGAGATCACAGAAGACAACTTCCTTCCTGCTTCTTCTTCCCTTCTCTTCCATCCATGGCCAGTATCTGGGGAGGACTCCATCCATCCATCACCGTTGACCCCTAGGCTCAGGCATCCCTAACCCTCATAAACTCTCCCCACAGCCCTGACTGGTCTGCCTTATCTCCTGCCTGCAGGCTGAGACACCTGGGGACTGCTCACAGCTAAGGAGAGTGCCGGGGGAGTTGCTGGGGGTGAGGGAAGGCAAGAGGCTTTTGCATATTCCTGAACATACTTGCATATAATTGTACATATAATTAAAGCTGTCTAGTTTAGTTTTCAATCCAGCAAAGTCTCTCTCCTTAATTCTCTCTGTCTTTCCCTACCTAGGTGGGAGGGGATCGAGAGCATTATTGTCTCTGTTTTTTTTGCCGATCGTGAGTCAACCTGTGACAACAATTTATTGGCACACAACATGGGGCTTGATTTTAAGCCCAGGCTATAAATTCTCACTAATTGGGAATGTTTAAAATTCCATCTCTGATGGGAGGAATCCCTCAGATGGCAATGAGCAACACTTCTGCTGCATCTAATGACGAATTGAAAACTGAACAGACACCTTCTGGAATGTTTCTGCTGGACCTTTTTCCCAACATGCAATTGTACATGTGGCTTGCAGCTGGGATCATACTGCTCTGTGTAGCTGTTCTTGTTATTGTTTTATGGTGTATCCACAGAACTGTAGCCATGATCAACTGTAGGGCTGTGATCCTAGGGTTTTTGATACTGATCTTTATGGGGGCACTATATATCACAGAATCGTAGGGGTTGGAAGGGACCTCGAAAGATCATCTAGTCCAACCCCCCTGACAGGCAGGGTCACCTAGAGCACATCACACAGGAACTTGTCCAGGTGGGTTTTGAATGCCTCTAGTGAAGGAGACTCCACAACCTCTCTGGGCAGCCTGTTCCAGTGCTCTGTCACTCTCACAGGAAAGAAGTTTTTTCTTATTTTTACATGGAACCTCCTGTGCTCCAGTTTGCACCCATTACCCCTTGTCCTATCATTGGACATCACTGAAAAAAGCCTGGCTCCATCATCCTGACACTCCCCCTTAGCGTATTTATAAACATTGATGAGGTTGCCCCTCAGTCTCCTCTTCTCCAAGCTAAAGAGGCCCAGCTCCCTCAGCCTTTCCTCAGAAGGGAGATGTTCCACTCCCTTAATCATCTTTGTGGCTCTGTGCTGGACTCTTTCAAGCAGTTCCCTGTCCTTCTTGAACTGAGGGGCCCAGACTGGACACAATATTCCAGATGCGGCCTCACCAATGCAGAATAGAGGGGGAGGAGAACCTCTCTTGACCTACTAACCACACCCTTTCTAATGCACCCCAGGATGCCTTTGGCCTTCTTGGCCACAAGGGCACACTGCTGGCTCATGGTCATCCTCCTGTCCACCAGGACCCCCAGGTCCCTTTCTGCTACACTGCTCTCCAGCAGGTCAGCCCCCAACCTGTATTGGCACATGGGGTTGTTCTTCCCCAGATGCAAGACTCTACTCTTGCCCTTGTTGGATTGCATCAAGTTTCTCCCCGCCCAACTCTCCAGCCTGTCCAGGTCTTACTGAATGGCAGCACAGCCTTCTGGTGTGTCAGCTGGTTATGGTACAGCTGCTCAAGTGAACGGAAAGGTCTATGTTGGTAATGCCAGTAGCAGGTCAAGTTTTACCTCTCCACATTCTCTCAAGCTGAATCTCCCAGCTCATTATCTTAATAGCATTGTTTCAGTAGGGATGCTTCTGCTGAATGTTTATAATGTAATGTGGATGTGTAAGGTGAGGTGTTGTTCCACTCACTGCCAGTCCCCCACAGGCAAGGCTGCTGCCACCTGTGATGCTGCTACTGCCACCTCTCGCGGACTGAGATGGGTAAAGCCGTGACCACACCCCCTCCTCAGGGGATCGAGGGCTGAGGACCGCTCCCCGTCACACTCACAAACAACGCTTAGGAATCAATAGGTTTATTAAAGGCACTGAGGGTTTGGCAAGTCCGATATCAAATACCATTCTTATATCTACACTTCAGAACTGCTCACAGCTCAGGAGAGTGCCGGGGGAGTTGCTGGGGGTGGGGGGAGGCAAGAGGCTTTTGCACACTCCTGAACATACTTGTATATAATTGTACATATAATTAAAGCTGTCTAGTTTAGTTTTCAATCCAGCAAAGTCTCTCTCCTAATTCTCTCTCTCTTTCCCTACCTGGGTGGGAGGGGGAGGGGGTCGAGAGCATTGTTGTCTCTGGTTTATTTGCCGATCCTGAGTCAAACTGTGACAACTAATCACTTCAGTTGAACTTCACTGGAGGAACCAAGTTTTTTTCTGCCTCTTTGTGTCCTTATTCTTTAGTTATTGCTTGTTTTCTCATGCTGAAGAGCAGTCTCATTGCTTGCAGATAAGTAAGTGACAGAGAAGAAACATACAGACTGTGACATTTTAAACTTTTCAGTAATATTTTCTTTCTAAAATATATTAAAGAAAATACTCAGACTGTGGTGGCAGTCCTTTCCCACTTCTCTTTCTCTGCTTTTTATCTCTCTCTTGTATACCTCCTCCTCCCTGTCTCCTCCGTTCCAGAACTAAATACCCTTCCCTTGGCTGGGCTGCATTCCTCAGATTTTTTTTTCTTGTGAGTTTGACCATAGCTCTTCCTTCACAATGTAGTGCAGTACATACTGGGTTGCACAGGATAATTTGTTGTCAGAGCTAGAGTGGATTTAGGGAAGGAGTTTTCATATTGCCTTTGAACAGTTGCTTAACTCTATTGTTTGAACAACTAGAGGAAACCTTTAGTTCCTGTCTTGAACCCCTTTCTACAACAACAGGCATTTGCTTTGTGTTTTGAAACAAAACGCTTACAAGAAATGTTCATTTGGTATATGCTTCAACCCACCCTGAGGACAGAAACAGAAAGAAGCAGCCAGCAGGGCGATGCTGAAGCAAGTGCAGGTGCCAGTGCCTCTTCCCAGGGAGCCTGGGGCATTCTCTGGGGCGCAGGCAGCGTGCCTGTGGGGAGCAGCTGGCAGGGCAGGCTGCCTGCCAGTGCCATCCTCACTGCCATCCCCCCGCGGGCCTCATTCTGTGTCCCTTCCAGTATGTTTGCTATTGCAGCCAACATTTTTGCTCCTCAGGAGGCTTGCAGTCAGCTGTAGTACTGCCCAGTGCTGCTTGGGATCTCCAAGAGCTGGGGCTCAATGGTTTGAGTGCAGGAATGCCAAGAATTTGTCCTTGTCCAAGTTGAGACCTAGCAATGCTGATTACATTTTTCTAAGTGTTGATACACTGTAGGTGTGGCTTGGGTAGCTCCTTTTTTGTTAGAAGAATACTTTGAACAACGTATATAATACTGTATGTATTTGATTGCACTTAGTGTCTAACTGTGCAACTGTAACCTAAGTTTTATCATATTCGGTGGTATTTGTGAATTTTTCTTTTTATCTTATACCAAATTATGTCCACATTGCAGATGTTACATACAGTGATGAAAAAGCCAATAAGGAAAATAAGCATAAGCCAAATTATAAAACAATATTATTTCATATGGTACTTACACAATCACTGAGCTATAAAGCTACTTCTTGATGGAATTATGGTGATTTTATTACTACGTACAGTGCAATTTCTACATTATGAAAAATATTTCATGCAACCACAAGAGCGTAATTTTTCTAAGATTTCCACTTGTAGTTTATTGCTGCCTGTGGAATGACCTGCACTTCTGTGGTTAGCAGGAATATACACTCATTTTTCTCAACTTTTACATGTTATATGCCTGTATTTCAGGGCGAACAGGGAGGAGAGTGGTTGTCTCAGCTTGTAATTTGTCTAGGGATTCTGAGCATCTACCTTTAGGATCATCATACTTATAAACCAGAAATGTTTTTAAATTGTTAAGTGTATGGGTGTTTCAGGAAAGGAGATATTTTGAAATCTCTTCTTGCATGGACACGTACAGCAAACTTTATTCTGTTAACAGTTTAACTTTTTTTCTTAGAGTTTTGTTTTTTTCTTGGAGTTTCACAAGTCAGAAGCCACTTTGTGTGAGGTAGGCTTTCTGCATTAAGCACATCCTCCATTGAATGAGTACTTGTGTTTGTTTAAAAACACAGGTGATGAAGATGAGGTGTTGCTATTAGTTGTTGGAAGACGTGGTGCTTGGTACTGTATTGTAGCTGTGCTGTAATCACAGTTGTACTGAAGATCTGAGGTGAAGCTTTTTAAAGTTCTAATTAAACTGTGGGTTGTTTTTGCCTTTTCTTGCTGTGTATAGTGTGCAACAGTTCCTTTCAGTGGTATTTCAACCATCATGCAAATAAAAACAATCCAGAGTCTTCAGAGTAATGCAGTCAACAATTAGTTACAGAAATTGTCTTAGAAAAGCATGAACAGATGACATGTCCTGGTTTGGAAGACAGAAGGAAATGTGAGAGGTCAGCCAGTTCCTTTAAGTTTGCAGTGATGTCCCAGCTCATACAAGTATGCAGAAGGGATGAAATGTCAGACTGAGAAGGAGGGCACTATATTGCTGGTTAGAACAGGATTTTGTTTATGAAAGCATACGATGTAAAACTAATACATGAATTGGCCTGGTGCTACTTCTATTTTAGCATGGGGATGTATTGAGTTTTCTAGCAGAGAGAAAAACAAATCACTAAGGAAACTGACATAACTTAATGGAAGAACTCCTTCAAACTTGCCTAGAGAAGAAAATGGTGATACCGGGCACACATTCAGGTGGAAGTCAGTGTGTCAGTGATGGTTAGCGTGCTGTTTGAACATTACAGTGAAATGAGCTGCCTGAAGGAAGTAGCAGTAGTAGCAGAACATATTAGAGAACACAGTGGGTGCAGAGCTCCTCTGCATACTGCAGGTTGTGCGGAATGGGATATTAAGTGGTACAAGAATTTTAGATTCAGAGAAGGCATATAATTCAGTTCCTGCTAAGGGCAGTGTTTCATATTCAGTAACCCTTTGTTTTTGCTGCTTGGTTCATACAGGTTCAATTGTAGATCAGAGAAAAATAATAATTTAAACACACTATTTGTATCATTCATACTGTTCTAAAAATGTGATATCTTAGGGTTACTGTGGCTTGCTTATTCTGATTTTTTGTGCATTGCATGATTTTACCAGTGTTGCAACTTACTCCCTGCACATTTCCCTTTAAAGGAGTGCTCTAGGTGCAGAAAAGGCATTGACTTCTTATCCAGAGGGAGGTTTCATAGACTGGGATTGTCCCTGTGGCAGCAGTCTGCACATCATGTGGTAACCTAGGAAAAACTTAGAAGTGAAATTCATGAAGGAAGATGGAACAGAAATAGACAGTGGGGTGGGCACAGTAGCAGTTCCTCAGCTACAGTCAGTTTCTGTGGCTGGAACCACTGTTTCTGGCCTTTTTTGCCTGCCTGGCTCTTTCTTTTTAAAGGAGAAGGGGTTCCAGCTTTCTGTATATGGTGTCAAATTTTTCTCTTAGTATTATTTTAAGATTTTCCTTCTTTTCCCTCTTTTGTCTTAGAAGGTGACTGTGCACTCCATTCAAAATAGGGAATTCATGCACAGTTGGGTTTTTTTAGGACTATCACCAGTGACCCTTCCCCATATGCTGCCCTGAAGGGTGAAATGTTAGGTTGCTCCTGCCACATTTTAAATGTATCCAGACAGAGTAAAACTGTGCTTAGAAAGGTGCTGAATAAAGTTGAAGATGTTTCATGGATTTTTCATTAGGTTTAATCTTTTTGACTGAAGTAATTGCCAATCTGAGCTCCTGAGCCTTGCTGTCTTAGTTTGAGGTTACCATTCCAAAGGTGACACTGAAGATGTTATGTAAGCTCTTAACTAATCTACATTGGGTAAAATCAGCAGGTGATGAATTCTCCTGGAACTCCTTTCACCAAGTGAGCTCTGAGGCTGGTAACCTTCAGCCTTTCAGTGCTGTTTTCTATTCTAAGCACTGTAATTTAGAGAATGAACGTGTATCTGTGACTTACTAAGATTTGTGGTGTCAGACCCATATACTATGGGTGCACATGAGAAATAGTTTGGGTTTGCATCTCATATACTGTTAGGCTGCTTTATCTTTCTGTGGAAATATAAAAAAACGTTTTTAAAATAAAGCAGTGCAAGTCTGGCTAATTACAGTAGTGTTAGATACTCTTACAAATAATAATTTGACCCATGACAGCTTTTTGTGGGAAGATGCAAGACAGTGGGATGTGTAAGAAGATTTGAAGGTGGAGGAGAACAAGAAATGAAGCATATCAGTTGACTAAGTTCAGTGGTAACACTTTTATACATTGAAATTGATGATGCTGGGAAGGTGAAGGTGAATTAATTTATTGTATGGATTCATGCAGATAAGAAACACAGTATGTCATAGACTTTATTAGTTTCAAATAATGTATATAATGTAAGGGGAAGTCTTGCTTTCAGGAAACAGCAGAATTTGATTATGTCTCTGGGTGTTGTTACATGTAATGAACTGTGAAACACGGCTTATCTTCCTGTGCCTTGCAGCCTTGTTAAAATGACTGCATGTGGTTAAAGAAAGAACAGGCGTTTACATTTTAAATTTTGTGATTTATCTGAAACATAATGCAAGAGATTCCTCACAAATATGGACAACAGACTGTAATCACTGTGTGATGGAAATCACTGAATTCTAAACACCCAAACATTCTAGTTTTTTAAGGCCTAACATGCAAAGTGCTGTTGAGGACTTTCCTTTCCAGTGCTGTCTTGTATTTTCTCTCTAACTTGAAGCTCTTCTAGGCACATAAGGTGTTCAATGAATGTGATTTTTTCTATTGTATTTTCCTAAAGCACCCAGATAAGGAATTATATGATGGGGAATGGTACTGACCTTTTAATGACCAGAGTCTTGGGATAATGATATGATAAACCTACTGGAAGTAGCCTGCTTAAACAGTTGAGACTGGTGCAGTGGATGTTTTAGAATACATTTACAGTTTTGAAATACTTTGTTGATACTTGAAGTTTAAAAATAAGTCTTAAGGGAAGGGGTATCTCAGTCTTTTGTATTGTGGTGTAGAACGCTAGAAAATTTGCACTGTAAAACTATGAAAAGTATTTGAGGCTGCAATATTGTGGTCCTATGTTGTGGTTAGTGTGCCAGGCAAGTGTGAAGCAGATGGATGTGTAGTAAAACAGTGCCTGCTGACAGGCAGCATGCAAGTGGGACAGCAGCCAAATGAGGGCTGCTGCTTCACCTGAGCTCTATACGTTTGTATGAAGTGGTGTTTCCACTCCCCAAACACCAGCCATGCATTAGAATTTTAGGTAGAGTATAGAAAATAATTTCAGATTATTTTAACTGATTTCTTTCATGTTTTGAGCAGATAATTCACAGCTTTACATAAATAATAAATATTAAATATGTTTTTCTTTTTAAAATTGCAATTTGCCGTTTCAGATATTTTTAACATGCAGTTAGCCGATTGTAATGCGCTTTGATAAGGAGGAGGTTTCTGTTGTGTCTATAAATCTATGTTGCCATCAATCTTTTACAGGTAAATATTACACCTTCCATACATTCCACTGGTGAACTCCCCCAGCTTCTCCATCATGGTATGAGCATGGGATCCTTGCCACATAATGAGTCATACTTGTTGGCTCAGCAGAATGGCAGCCCAGCTAATGTGCTAGAAGCATCAATGAGATCCATTGCTCCTCAGATTAATGGGAAGGCCCCCAGTGATGACTTTGAGCAGCTAATCAGAAATATGTCCCAGGTAAGCATGTTGTCTGGTAACCACAAAATGTGGATCACTGATTAATTGAAAAATTAAAATATGTCTGTGTTTATTTAAAAACAACTGAGTTATTAAGCAGATCAGAACTCACTTGCTATATAAAAAAAAAATAAAATTAATTTGAGAAACAATTGGTAAATGAGAAAACAGTTGGAGAAGTAGCCTTGACATAGTCACTGGTAAGTTACTGTCCTTAGCTGGGTACTGTGCATCTCACAGATTGGCATGATCTCTCTGTGCTCACTGTAGGGCAGCCGTGCTGTGTGTGAGGGAGATGCTTTGTCAGAGCATGCTCTTCTACGCATAACTAGTGAAAGCTAGTTCTGTGACTTGCTTGGAAATAAGATGGAAAATTCCTTTTTGGCTTTGCTATGCATTGCTCTGTTATCTTACTGCCTTTCTGTGGTAGGCAGAAATGGTGTATGAGTCCCTTCAGTGGCTGGAGCTAAGAATGGGGCCAGGCATATATTCTAGCATTTTTCTAATTAACCTGTAATAGAATCAGCTAGGGGAAGTCTTTTGCTGTTGTCGTGGAGAGCCTTTTGCACAGTCCTACTTTTTTCTCTCTTTCTGAAATTTGCCATTGTTTTCTAGTTCTGCTTGAGTGTTGGCCTGTATCCTCTACAGTTTTATAGAAATGCATATCCTAGTTTAGTCACTACTAAGGCTAAACTTCGTATATTTAGCTGTTGTTTCCCGATTTCCTCTTCTGGGTTGTAATAATCTTTATTTCTCTTATGTTTCATATATGAAACTTTTCTGTATAATAGTGAAAAATTTGAACTGAACAGCTGTGTTTCAGTTTTTAGCTAGTGAAGCCCTGTCCAGCTGTAGCTATCAAATTAGAAACTAATTTCTAAGTTGTTTACCACAGTTATTGATGCTGCTTTTCAACATTCAAAACATTTTTATCCTTTTTTTTCTACTAAACAGGGTCGTCTTGTTGAGACCATTGAGCTTATTAAACCTTTAAGTGGTGGTCTGGGCTTCAGCGTTGTGGGACTCAAGAGTGAAAACAGAGGAGAGCTAGGAATATTTGTGCAAGAGATCCAGGAGGGAAGTGTGGCACATAGGTAAGATTACTACTGAAATATTTTAATGTACCAAGTGTTAGCATTATTGCTGTTTCGTTTTATATGGTACAAGGGCACGTTTCTTTCATATTCTAAGCCATACATCACAGTAGTTTTAAAATTACACTTCACTACAATTTATGTAATGTTGGAACAGGGCAGTGTATGATCTGTTCTAAATTTCTAGAAACTACAGATGTAGTTTCTCTGTGGTTTGTTCAGAATATCTGCTTTCCAGCAGGGAAAAATGCAAAGGTTGCCTCTCTGTGTCATGACTTTTAAAACTGAAATACAGATTTTGCCATCCTGGAATGCACTGAAAAACAATTTGGTGCAACAAAATCAGTCGTAACTAGCAGGGCTGTTTGTTAGGTAGGGTTCTGCTGAGCAGATATGAAACCTAGCTTTTAAGTCAAGTAGGGCTTGACCTAAAGTTGTTCAACTCTTAAGAAGAGGTATTCAGGTGAGGTTACCAGAAACTCAGCAATAAAAAGAGCTTGCTGAAAGTATGCTTTAGACTTTAATCCTGATTCCACAAGTAGTGTTGAAAGAGATAGATTTCTGTTGTAAGAACAACTGAGGGAACAAAGGAACTCAGTGGTGAATGGCAGCAACACTGGTTCATTGCAGACTGGTGGGTTGTATCACTGTGTGTGGATTTGCTGATCAGGATCCTGGCCAGAGCTGCTTCGTGGTGTAGTCTGTATGTTTTGTGGGGCAGCTGAGTCATCTCAGTGCTGTAGGCAGAAATTTTCTGATTTTTTGTGGTCTGAACATTGTCCTTTTAACAGAGGGTAGAGTGTGGCCTACAGAGTTAATTCAGTTACGTAAAAGTGACATATTATGTGTCCTTACAATATTTTGTAATCTGCCTAAGTTCCACTTTTTTCTTTTCTTCTTTTTTTTCCCTTCAAGATGTCTTTCCTTTTACTTCTTTTATTCCAGGGAGCTAAGACCTTTGTTTGCTCAGAACCTGACCAATTTACTGTCAGGAAGAGAAACATTCAACTGCTACAGGGATCATAAATCAGAGAGTAGTCAAGTGTTTGCTAATACTCTGAAAAACAGTTCAAATTCACAAGCAAAATACTATGGGTTGAAGCTAAATAATGTTTTTCCTGAATGCTGTTAAGTATCTGGGCTTCTGCATTGTAGGTACTCACAATAGTTGGGGATCCTTGTTTTTGGTGCTGCCCTTTGTTTTCAAGGCATTGCTGCTTTGGGAAGTTGAAGGCAAGACTCCAGAGTTTTTGCTGGCTTGTTGCAGAAGCAATAGATGCAGTGGAGGAGGCAGAGAGTAATTAATCTGTGTAGGCTTCATAGACTTCCTTTGAAGTAGGTCTGTGGAAGGGCTCAGTATGTAATGTTACAGTAGTGCTTCCTTTGTTAAAAAGTGAAGTTACTATCTAATTTGTTCAGGATTTCTTCCCCCTCCTTTAAAAGGGATCTGTTTAACAATTTTCTCTCTCTGCCTCTTCTTTTTTTTTCTTTTTCTCTTGTTTTTGTGCTAAATAAAATTTGTTTCTGTAACATCCTGATGAAAGTGTGTTCCACTCCATGACTTTATGAATATTCAGAGTGGGTGCACTGAACAAAGTGGAGCACTTGGTCTGTTAAGCAAGAGGCTCAAAGTCAGGAATAAAAATAAGTTCCAAGGCTATGGTTGGGAGTGGCTGAGATCTAATATGCTTAGTCTCGGATGGGGGTCCATGGAGAAGAAAGCTAGCTAGGGGGTAGTAGCCGGGGGAGAGTGGCAGTGGGATTAGCTTCAAAGGAAGAGATCACCAGGGTGCTGCATCAGCTGCTTTCAGCAAAACTGCAGGGAGAGATTAAAAAGTGAAGGGAATAGAGAACAGGTTATTAAAAATACTGGAAAATTGTCAAAATATTGTAATTTCTGAGGCAACACTTCTTTGGTTTTTCTTTTTTGTTTATTTTGTTGTCCCGCTTCCCTGTTTACATGTATGTGACAGAGATGGAAAGCTGAAGGAAGCAGATCAAATCCTTGCTATTAACGGACAAGCCCTTGATCAGACAATTACACATCAACAGGCTATCAGCATCCTGCAGAAAGCAAAAGATAATGTCCAGCTCGTTGTGGCCAGGGGCACTTTCCCTCAGCTCATCAGTCCTGTAGTTTCCCGGTCTCCATCTGCTGCTAGCACAGTTTCAGCCCATTCCAACCCGGTGAGTATAGCACAAACATCTTTGTATTTAGTTCTGGGCATGTATGTGCTTACTGCATCTCTCATTTTGAGATTTTTTTTGTAACTTCTATAATAAATTTCCTTCACAATTCTGGAGGTTTTTCTTCTATTTATCTTTGGTGTATCTTTTCCATGTGAAGAGTAGAAAATACTCAAGCTTGTTTTGGGGGATTTTGATCTTGACAGTATTCCTTCTTCCTGTCTGTGAACTCTCTGTATCCACCAATGCAAATACAGTATGTTTACCTTAATTTGTGAAGCTTTTTTTCTGAGGTAGCAGTAAACAGAATATTTTTTTTTCTTTCCCTTCTGTTTGGGCAGATAGAAATTTTTGAGGCAGTGCAGTTGATCTGCACCACTAGCTGGATGGGTGCTTCTCTGTTTCTCTGTTGTCTGTTAGCGATGGGGCTCAAGTAAAGCAACAAGACAGACCCATCAAACTGCCATGTGTAGGGACACACTATAGGACCCCCAGAAAACAGCTCTCCTTTGTTTTGAAAGCTTTTGCACATCTGTATGTAGAGAACACAGTTTAGAATAATGGGGATATTAACTGCACTTTCTCTTCCTGGTATCTTCCTCATGTAATGTCTTGTTGTGGGTTGAAATGGCCTATCTTCATTTTCTGTAGGTTTTGGTGTTCAGTCATTTGTGGCTCTTTAAGGCTGTCAATAATCAGAAGTATACACAGCAGCCAATCTGGAAAAAGCAGCAATTTTAATGTTTATTTGAATCATTAACATAAAACTTTTGGTGGAGAAATTTCAGAATTATTCTTCTGTGTGCAGAAGATGATTGGCCGAATTTTTGCTGTTGGCACATGGGAGAGGCCTGCTCTCTTCCTGTATTCTTGTGACACCCTTCTTTCTCTATATGATTGCCTCCATGGTCTCTGAACAGCTTCCATTGCTTGAAAAAATGTTCCTTTCAAACCTGCCACATCTCCTTCTGTTTTTCTATGCATGCCTTTCCCAGTCCTTGTGTTCCCATTACTTTTAAATGCTGGGGCAAAGCAGCCTATCTGGAGCCATTCTTTTTTCCTGCAGGCTTTGCTTGAGCATTGTTGCTTTATGTTAACACTGTGGATACCGTGGATATCCAAACAGGTACTACAGGTCTTTGAATTTACGGATTATTCCAAAGTAACTGCTTATTTTGAAGATCCTACCTGGTAGGGCACCAGCTGTGGTTTTAAATTTCAGATGAGTTCATGGTGTCGTTTGAGGAAAAACAGTACCAGGAGCTTGCAGTTATTTTCTCAGTACTGTCCCATTCAAGCCAGCTAGCTTTAGTCTTTCATTCTGAGAAGTTTTGCTTATGTCAGAACTTGAAGCCTCCTGTCAGAGCTACTTCATTCCAGTGCTGTTGACATCAGTCAACCAAGAAATCTTTGTTCATTACACAGGGGGAAATTCTGCTAATATGTACCTCACGATACCTGACCTCTGAATTGGGTTTATGCTTCTGTGCTTTGTTGCAATGGCTGGAGTGAACATGCCCATATCTAAAGATTTTTGTTTCCAGTCACAGAATCACAGAATCCTAGGGGTTGAAAGGGACCTCGAAAGATCATCTAGTCCAACCCCCCTGACAGGCAGGGTCACCTAGAGTACATCACACAGGAACTTGTTTTGATTGTCTCCAGCAAAGGAGACTCCACAACCTCTCTGGGCAGCCTGTTCCAGTGCTCTGTCACTCACAGTAAAGAATTTTTTTCTGATATTTACATGGAACCTCCTATGCTCCAGTTTGCACCCATTGCCCCTTGTCCTGTCACTGGACATCACTGAAAAAAAGCCTGGCTCCATCATCCTGACACTCCTCCTTAACGTATTTATAAACATTGATGAGGTTACCCCTCAGTCTCCTCTTCTCCAAGCTAAAGAGGCCCAGCTCCCTCAGCCTTTCCTCATAAGGGAGATGTTCCACTCCCTTAATCATCTTTGTGGCTCTGTGCTGGACTCTTTCAAGCAGTTCCCTGTCCTTCTTGAACTGAGGGGCCCAGAACTGGACAGAATACTCCAGATGCGGCCTCACCAGTGCAGAATAGAGGGGGAGGAGAACCTCTCTTGACCTACTAACCACACCCTTTCTAATGCACCCCAGGATGCCATTGGCCTTCCTAGCCACAAGGGCACATTGCTGGCTCATGGTCATCCTCCTGTCCTTCAGGACCCCCAGGTCCCTTTCTGCTACACTGCTCTCTGGCAGGTCAGCCCCCAACCTATATTGGCACATGGGGTTGTTCTTCCCCAGATGCAAGCAGCAGTATTTATCTCACTGACTGGAATGGAGCATGGAGGTGA
The DNA here is from genome assembly GCA_020745705.1 of Hemiprocne comata. NCBI lineage: Eukaryota > Metazoa > Chordata > Aves > Apodiformes > Apodidae > Hemiprocne > Hemiprocne comata. The sequence goes on along the minus strand of CM036616.1, from coordinate 71,149,901 downwards.
GCAGTCCTAGAATGCTGCTTATATTAATTCAGTGAGTTCTTGAGAGGCCTGACCCATGATCCAACTCTGTTTTGTACTGGAGAAATTCCAACAGTTACAAAATGAGCAATTTATTGCCCAAGTGTTATGTAATCTTATATCTAACAGTAATTGTTAGAAAAGGACCACATTTCTACCTTCCTCCTGCCTTTCTTTATTTGAAAACATACCCAAGAAATAAGAGTTTTAATACATATGTCCTTACTTTAATAATTTGCAAGCTGATGTTTATTCCTTTTAGGTTCACTGGCAACATGTAGAGACCATTGAGTTGGTGAATGATGGCTCAGGTTTGGGATTTGGTATAGTGGGAGGAAAGTCAACTGGAGTGATTGTTAAAACCATTCTCCCAGGAGGAGTGGCTGATCAGGTAAATTCAACATATCCTTCTGTTTACCATGCAGTAAGGTGTGAAGTTAGTCTTTACTTTTTTAATCATGCTAAGTAGTAGTAGCTTTTTTCCTCATAGATGTAAAGAAGAGAGGGCAAGTGGTGGAATTTATCCTCAGTAAAGGCGTACTTAGCTCAGCGGATCTGTGCATTTGAATGTAAAAGCTGGATTAGGATCTAAGTCACATTTCCAAATCTGTTATATTATGCACTTTTGGTTCGGATGCCTTTAGGCTCCTAATTCTTTCATGAATATACTGGTTGTAAATCCAGGGGTGGGGGTAACGCCAAACACTTACCTGCTCTACCCATACAGCTAAGAGCATCTGCTTCTCTCCACTGGACTTACTGGAACTTGGAGCAGGCATGGGGCTTCATGTGTCTGCTTCAGGACACTGGCTCTGCCTCTGCCTGAAGCTCTCAGAATTGCATTTAGTGATCACAACCCGTTTCAAGCTTGTCCGTTGGACGAGTATCTAGGGCTACACTTTTGATGGTCAGGGGTTGAATAGGCAAAGAGGCTGGTCAGGCTTCGAGCCACAGAACTGGAGGCCTGGAGAAGGGCCTGGAAGTGCAAGGACAGAATTGACTGCCACACTCTTTCCCTGAGCAGGTAGATGAGTTCTTTTTACAGACATCTCTCCTTAATGCTGTTCTTATGGGCTAAATTAATGTGAAGCTTTTTTATTGGTTATAGGTAAATCATTAGGAAAGTAAACCAGTGTAAAGCAATATAAATAACTGGATCACAGTAAGGGAGTGTCATGGTTTGACTCAGGATTGGCAATTAAACAAGAGACAAACAATGCTCTCTATCCCCTCCCCCTCCCACCTAGGTAGGGAAGGAGAGAGAGAATTAAGGAGAGAGACTTAGCTGGATTAAAAACTAAATTAGACAGCTTTAATTCTATGTACAATTATATACAAGTATGTTCAGGAATGTGCAAAAGCCTCTTGCCTCCCCCCACCCCCAGCAACTCCCCCGGCACTCTCCTGAGCTGTGAGCAGTTCTGAAGTGTCTCACCCCGTGGGCAGGAGATAAGGCAGAGCAGAGAGGGGCTGGGTTGTGAGGGTTATGAGGTCAGACCTAGGGGTCGATGGTGATGGATGGATGGAGTCCTCCCCAGATGCCGGCCATGGATGGAAGAGAAGGGAAGAAGAAGCAGGAAGGAAGTTGTCTTCTTGTGATCTCTGACCTTCCTCGGAGCTTAAGTAGATATATGGAATGGAATACCTTTGGTCAATTCTGCTGTCTGTCTAGTCCAGCTCCCCATGGGGGTGTCACAGATACAATTCTCCTGCCCTGGTAGCCTCTGTAGCAGCAGAGCTAAGAAGCAACCTTGGAGTCTCAGCAGAAACATAAACATTCCAGTGTTATCAGTCCACTAGCTGGAACACTTGCTGCTAGTTAAAAGAAAACTTACTGAAGGAAAAAAAATCAGTAAAGGGAAAATTAGCTTCATCCTGGCTCAAACCAGGACAGGGAGAAATGTATTTAATTTTGAAGTTATGGTTAATCTGGAGGACCAGTTTTAAAATAGAAGTGCGAAGCTGCATGTACATTTGTACACTATCTTTTGGAAGTGTGTTTGGAAATGCAACCTGAAGTTCTCCAGTCTACATGCAGTTGTTAAATACCAGTACATAGCAATCATAACTATATGCATTTTTTCTGTGCTTGGTTAACTTGCTGCTTGAAGAGGATGTCCTGGATATTTCTGGATAAATTGCTAGTAAAATTAGTGTACCGTTAGGCAACCTACTCTACTTGTCCGTGTTACTAGGATATTGACTTGGCGCCCAAAAAAGTCACCTTGTTTGTATGTCTTAGGAATGATTGAAGCTGTGTGGTCTTTTTCTAATTGTATGGTATGTGAGAGAAATGGCAGGATGTAAATAGATTTATTTTTTTTCATCATTATTCTTTTTCCAGCATGGGAGATTGTGTAGTGGAGACCACATCTTGAAAATTGGTGATACAGACCTGGCTGGAATGAGCAGTGAGCAGGTGGCACAAGTTCTGAGGCAGTGTGGAAATCGAGTGAAACTGGTAATTGCAAGGGGTCCTATTGATGAACCACCTCCACCAGCAGTTCCTCCAGGTACACCAGTGCCCATCTCCACACCAGAGAAACAGGTAAGCAACAGTTAATATACTTAACTCATGGCAAATTGCTACTTCAAATTGCTACTTTTAACTGCTATTTGAATGTCTTTCATGCTTCTGTTCTCAAAAGCCAGGATTTTCTTTCCCAGTTGCAGTATTCTTAGCTGACAGTCTGGGAGAATGTGATGAGTCCACAATGCAAGGAACTATATGCTTGAAGCCTTTTTAGACCAAGGCTTAGGACTTCTGAGTAACTTCTGGTTCTGGGTTGCTTGTGATACGTTGGAAACAACTGAAGTCATGCAGACTATTCTTCAGACAAAGCAGGCTGACTCTGAAGCATTTCTCTGTCCACCAATCCTTTACCTCTCCAGGAATATTTCTTAATTCCTTACCATTGCAACCATCCACCAGACAGTTGCCCCCCGTGCCAACCAGGACACAGATGCTTCTTCTCTACATCATCTGGCACTGCTCATTTGCTAGACATCTTCCAAAAAAAGTCAGCCAGCTGCTATCCTTATTCTATTCCCCTGCTGATGGTTGTACTGTCTGTGCTGTTACTCCTCTACAACCATTAGCCACTTAAAAATGCTGTAAATATTACCTGGTCTTGTCAGCTCAAAAACCTCGGTGAAATAGGTCATTTGCATGTTTGCAGGAAAGCCTGGTTCCATGAGAGCCAGGAACAGCAGTGTTTTTTCACTCACAGTTATGGCCAGATACATTTAAATGTGAATACATGGATAATGAGAGAAGAAAAAGCTGTCTGTTTTTGAGCCTGCAATTAGAAGAATTCATACTTTACAAATAATTTTTTGTTTTACTTTTTCCTGTTGTTTTTCTGGGCACTTTATTCCCAGTTGCAAATTACATTTTGGATAGGTCACTTGGGAAGAAAAAAAGCCTTTACAATTTTTGCATGATTACTATTATTTGGCCTCTGTCTGTTGTAGTGGTATCAGTTGAAAACAAACTTATATCCCCTATTGTGGCTATAAGGCAAAGAAGGTTAATCATAACATGGAGTCTTCTGAGCATCTAAGAGGAGTGGCAGACTGCTACTTTTGTGTCTCTACAGCACTGAAAGGCATGAAAACCTGGCTGTATTTTAGTCAAAGGGATCAGTACGTAGTCCAAGTATTGTTTATCTGAAAAGCAGCAGTCTGAAAAGAGAAGCTGAGTTTGCTAATTTCATCTGTGTATATTTCTTCAATATTTTCTTTTTGAGGTTATATGATGCAATGCTGAAGGATGAATCTGCTGCAGGGTATATGGGATTTCTAGTGCTGAGGAAATAGCTCAAAGCCACCAAGTAGCAAAATCTGACCTCTTTGCTACCTTCCTCTCCATTTCTGTCCTTGTCAATACCTCGTCCCTGCTACATCTCTCCTGATAGAAGGCAGACTATTTTTAAACTCCTTCTGCTGGCACAAAATCTTGTTCTTGGAGGGAGCACACTGTTAATGGTGCTGCAAACCTTATTAGTAGTAGTATCATAGTATCATAGTATCATCATTCTGGTTGGAAAAGACCTTCAAGATCATCAAGACCAACCACTACCCTAGCTCTGCCACATCCACTACTAAACCCTGTCCCCTGGCACCACATCTGTCTTTTTAGATGTCTCCAGGGATGGTGGCTCAAACACCTCCTTGGACAGCCTGGATCCCCAAGTCCAACTCCCGCCCCAGAATAAGACAACCCCAAGGTTCATACCATGTCCCTGAGGGCATTGTCCAAATGTTTCTTGAATATTGTCAGTCTCGGTGCCATTACTGCTTCCCTGGGGAGCCTATTCCAGTGCTCCACCACCCTCTGGGTGAAGAATCCCTTCCTAATGTCCAACCTAAACCTCCCCTTGCACATCTTCCTAGCATTCCCTCAGGTCCTGTCATTGGTCACCAGAGAGAAGAGGTCAGCGTCTGCTCTTCCACCTTCCCTAGTGAGGAAAAAGTAAGCTGCAGTGAGGTCTCCCCTTGTCCACGCTGAACAGACCTAGTGCTTTCAGCTGCGCCTCATACATCCCCTCCAGTCCCTTCACCAACCTTGTGACCCTTTGGTTCTGGACTGAAGATGATGCTGGAAACACCTTATTTTTTCTATTTCTTCCTGAAAAATACAGGGTGGGTGAAGACTTCATGGTACTAAAGCTATTTGTGAAAGCAGAATAGCTTTCCAAACTGGGCACTTCTTATCATATCTCTTGTGAAAATTCATGAGGTTGTAGAAATTGGAGTAGTTTTTTAGTGACAGTACCTGTGGCCAAAATAATCCTTTATTAACAAGCAGAGAGGTAGTTAAAGCAGTACAAATTTATGTTGCTTGTAATTGATTTTGGTTTTGGGTAGATTTGTTCAGATAAAGAACTGAAGTAAAATTCTTTTTTGGTGAGTAGTATCACAGGTCTCCTGAAGTTTCTATGTTTTGGCACACAAACATGCACACTCAGTCAAACTGAATTTATTTAGTATCTGCCTGGTTGCTGTATTGGCACTTTAAAAAAAATTAGCTGCTATTTCTCATGCAGAACATGAGATAGGAGTATAGCAGGATCTTGATAGGCTTGTACTATATTTATGAAATCCCATTTTAAATACATAAATATTCAGTTCCATATAAATACAATTTTATTGAAGCCTGGTATATGTAATCATATACTGATACGTTTCAGCTATGGAAGTGGAGCATAAGCATCTGTTTTAGACAACTGAAAGATTAAATTTTTTTCTAAAAACTTTCTTGAAAGTTGAAATTAAGTTTCATAAGTTGATTTTTTTCTTTTAATATGAAAGCAATACTGTTGAAATGGGATTTTAGTATTTATTGTGCTTTCACTAACAATAAATATATTAATTTATTACCCAAAAATTTCTTTGTTATTGAAATTCAGAGGGTTGTAGTAGGTGTTAGCAAATACTGTCATTATTTAACTAGCTGGAAGTATAATTGCTGCTTTCTCAAACAGAATTTTTAAGTCTTTCAAAATAAGAAACATAATTGCCTTAGTAGAAATAGCTCTTACTGTGTTTTAAACTTGGCATGCATAGGAAAAAAAAAAGCTATAATTATTGAACAGGAATTAAAAATAATAAAACACAAAATTGATCTTTTTTCTTCTTTTAAATAACACAGCAGTCTAAAGCTGGTTCAGAAGAAGTCCCAGAAAGGCAGCAAGCTACATATTTTAATGTTTAAGCATGGTTTGCATAGTTTACTGTACAAGAAGTTCATTGTTCGATTCATATAAATTTTACCAGTAATTTTAGACAGCAAATAATTATTTTAGAGGTTAGAGGATAATGTCCAAGCGGCAGTGTGGCAGGGAGGGCATGAGACCTGCATTGCATTAAAGTGAGGAATGTTACCTATGCCAAGTTTCTTTGCTGACTACCAAGTAAGTGCAAAAGAAAAGTTGTTACTTCTTTTTTTTACATTTGTGTGTAATTTTACATGTTAATTACAGCAAAGAATGCAGTGGATCTTTAAAGAAAAAAATCTTTCTAATCACACTTTTCTTATTAGGCAGATGCTTCTGTTGATAGCTGTGAAGATGGGGAGAAATTTAACGTTGAACTCACAAAAAACACGCAGGGGTTAGGAATAACTATTGCTGGTTACATTGGAGACAAAACATCAGGTAATGATACATTCCTGCAGTTTGCTATACAATCTGTTGTGTACGAAGATGCATATGCATCAAACAGCTACTTCTAGTTTTGATTAAGCCTTGCTAAAAAAACCCTTGACCATCTTAAATATTTTTAAAGTTTTTAAATAAAAAGGCATCGGTTATGTTTTATGAGAAGGACATTCAGATTAGGAGCAACAAATTTTGTTATAAAATCCCACTTCGGCCTTTTAAAATAAATTTTTATTTTCACTCTTGGCTGAAGCTTGTGCTTGTGTTTTTGCAAAACAATTCTAAAATATATTGAGCCATTTCTGTTAGAACAGGATGAGCTTTTTTAAATTACATGTTAATTTTAAAAGGCTCTTACAAGATAATACATTAGTTTTATTAGTAGTTTTAAGAGAAGCTGTTATCATTTTGTAGCCAATGTGTGCAGTACTGCTTGCAGATCAAGAATTCTTTTGTGACTTCTGTATATAGTAAACTTTTGTTCACCTTTGGGGTGTTACAGCCAATAAAGAAGTGAAAATATATGAATAAATTAGCAAACAAACAAACAAATAAATAAATGCGTCAATGTTTATGTACAGTTGTGTTTTTACTTTGTAATTCCCACTGCTTTTTTCACAAAAATGGTCCAGACCTCTGCTAGGCCTCTGTAGCAGCATTCGGCAACTGCCCACTAGGAAGGGAGAGTTGTTGAATGAGTTGTAAAATTTCTCAGAGAGCTGTTGGTTTTGGTTTTACCCATGTAGATATTGTTAGAAAAATGTATTGACAGATAAATCCCACATTATCGGCAGTTTCTAGACATAATTTGTTGGCTTTGAAAAGCTGGACTAAATTTTAACAATCTGTTCCATAGCACAGTCTGGTCACAGTTTGTGTAAATTCACACTTTAGCCGTTTCCTGTTGAATCTTTAAAACATAAGTTCCATTGTAGATAAAATGTGATAGATCATCAGAGTGAATTTTAACTGACTGGAGTATCAGGAATCTTGAATTTTAAAGTACTGTCCTGCATGTAACTGCATTAGAAAATATTCCTGCCTTAGGAACTGATTGGGCATCTCAAGTAATTTGTGTCTTAGCACTAAGGTAAAGAACAACTTTGCTGTCAGACAAGCAGTCATAAAACTACTGGACAACAAGAGCAGCAGCTGCATCTTTCATGAACAACGAACAGCAACTTGTTATACTACCATGCAGTTGTTACACGGTATTAAAACACTTGGAAGTTAGTAGAACCATCCATCTAATTATTCACAAAAGCAGGCAAAACAACGACAAAAAAAGACAACGGAAGAGAATTGTCAGTGTCATGACTTAAATACATTTGTGGTCTTACTCTTCCAAAGCTGAATATAATCATTAGAGGGAAACATGGATTTAGCTTCCTTGGTTAGCGTCCTGCTAACTTTTGTCATATTGAGGCCCAGTAAAAGATGAGTTTCAGATCTGCAAAGGCACCAGGGTGTCTTCACAGCTCTTAAAATCCATTTTGTAGAGGATTATCTTCCCATTGAATGTATTAATTTAACAGAGTTGGAACATTTGTGGGGAGCAAATAGATTCTGTTAAGATTTCTGATACTGATGTTACAGGCCTGTGACTCTCAGACCTGATTTCATGCCAGTTCATGCTAGTATTGTCCTGATTTCATGTGTATTATGCAAAGTGTGCACTCCATAGATTTTCAGTTCACTGAGCTGTTGAAGTTGTTTCAAATGCCAATGTGGGCTTTTTTCTGAAATTGATTTCTTTTTGCAACATGTCCCTTCTGTAAGTGTTTTATGTAGATGACTTTTCCTTCTGATTCAAAATCGGTAACTGTCTACAATGGTTCAGTTTTGCTGTTTGGATTTTTTTCTTCTTTTGTGTCTTTTTTTATTGGTTCAAATACTGACTTGCAGCTGTAGTTAAAACGTGGTTCAAATAGAAGTTTTAGTCCGGCTTGCTTATGTTTTTCTGCATTTGGTTATCCAAGCACGCATTGCTTAAGCAGTTACTAAGTACATAGAAAACACAGAATTTACCAAATTGAATTTTCTGCAGTTTTAAGTCTGACCAAGGGTCGGAAGTACATTTTTTGTCAATATTCGTTTCAACATTTAGATTAACGTGTATTAGAATAATTACTCTTTTGAAGGAAGAATTGGGAATTGAGCATTGTAAGATTTTGAATGAAATCTGGACCTGTGCAAGCTGACATTAATCAGGCTCATCCTTTAGGAAAATAATAATATATATGTTTTACTTAAAGCATATACATTCTTGACAATTCTTTCCTTATCTTACCTGGAGATTGTGTTTTCTTTTTTTTTTTTTCTCTTCGGCTGTTGGCATTAGTTGGAGATTGTTACATTATCTAAATTGTTTCTTAATAAATTAGGTAATTTAATTTTCTCTGTTTTTTTCATCCCAGAACCTTCTGGTATCTTTGTGAAAAGCATTACAAAAGGCAGTGCTGTTGAACAGGATGGCAGAATTCGGGTGGGAGATCAAATTATAGTTGTAAGTAAACACAGAAAGAAAATTGATTACTTGTCTGCAAAACTCTAGTTCTTTAAGTTGTAAAGAAATGTTCATGTAGTACTTCTTTAAAACATTTAGGATTGGTGTTGACATAGTGGGTCCCTTTTTGGCTGATTATCTTTCTCATTGTCGACTTGTGTGTAACTTCTGTTTCTTAAGAAAATTGTGTTGTACGTGTGTATATCTTATCAGTAGGAGCTTTGGGACTGCTTAGTAAAGGGAAAGTTTCAAAGTTTGATTCAGATTAAGCAGCTGTTTCCAAAATGATTGTTAAAAGCATGTCATTAAAGCTTTTTATGCTCAAAGAAGAAAATATTTTCATGCATAAAATGTTAGTTATGTGGCAAAAAGGTCATAAATGCAGGAACTGTGTTTTTGTGGCTGTCATAGATACGACCTTTCATTTGTGTGAAGGTAGCACTAAGAAAAAGTTACTGTCTCCCTCCAAATACAAATGCAGGTCCATGTTTGTATGTAGAAGTATATATGTTTTTTGTAATGATTTACATGCTGAGTACAAACAACAAAATGTTAATATTCCAAAGTTTGATTGCTTCTTCTACTGCAGAGTCAGAAGGAGAAAAAGATTTGAGTGACCTCAGACAAAAGAATAATAAACATTTTTTTAAATATGGTTTGCTTAAGTGTAGCAGAAAAAATAAATAACCCCAGCTCACTTTTACTTACTTTATGTTTAGAAGAGCCCCAGAGTAGGAGGAATTGCAGAGAAGGGCAACAAAATCATTAAAGGCAGGGGAGTATTTTTTCATGGAGGAGTAATTAAAATAATGAACTATGTGTGTTGTATAGATAGACTGAAACAGCTACAGGAGTCAAGGAAAATAGAAGCATTTCAGAAAGTAAAGGCACAGAGGGGTGAGACGGAGAAAGAACAGGTTAATACGGAGTTTGGAGGGAGAAGGAGAGTGAAAAATGGTGTGTATTAGGGGCAATAGGATGAAATTGAGCAATGCCAAGGTCTTGAAGTTCCAGAAAAAATACCTGGATTAATGAGATAATGCAATAGCTTAAAACAGAAGAGGGCAAAATCTTGTTCTGTAAAATGGTGGACCAGAGATAATATCTGACTGGCTGGGACAGTGTTGGATTGGGAAATTGGACTTCACAGTATTCAGTAGTAGACTTCACTGTCTCTTACGTTTGTTTGCCTCAGAATGGCTACTCTCCAGTTCTTCCCAATACCAAAGACAGATGTGTGTCTTCTCATCTGCCCTTCCCCAGCTCTCTGAGCAATGGCAATTCACCCAGTGTTTTCTCCTTGAAAGTGGAAACAGCTGAAACAGTCAAACAGGCAGGCTGTGCAGCGTGCCCCATGCAGCATGTGCTGTGTCTTCTTCCATCTCGCAGAGCAGATCTGCCTGGCTCCACGGTGGTGGAGGGCACCCAGAGGACTTCTCTCGACTTTGCTGTGGTGTTGGTTGCTACCTAGCTCTGGAAGTGCTTAGTGTATCAAATGTCATGAAGTTGTCCAGGTTTTTGTCCATGTCCTTGAGCTTCCTTTGTGCTCAGACTAACAGATGCTGAGAACTCACTGTATCGTATTGCCCTGGACGTTTGTTTGTTTTTTTTTTTCTGGGTGTTGCCTTGAAGGCTGAAAAGCTGCTTAATCCTGCAGGTGGATGGAACAAATCTTCAGGGTTTTACTAACCAGCAAGCAGTTGACGTGTTGCGGCACACAGGACAAACAGTTCGTCTCACTTTGATCAGAAGAGGGCTTAAGCAGGAAAATCATATTCAGCCCCAGGAGGACTTCAGTGCTGCTGTAGAAAAGGACTTACTGTTCCAAACAATGGACAGTAGCACAGCCAAAGGTAATTAAAACTGGCTTTGCTTTAAAGTTGACTTGAAACATTTTTCTTCTCACTGGAAATAAAATGGGCCAGATTCGTTCTGTGTAGGTATTACTGATGGCAAAGCTGCTGTACATGAGGGGACAATTTGGTCTGCTATGGTTTGATTAATCTTTTAGACACAGTGCTATTATTTGCTGCATTTCCAAAGTGAATGTTGAAAGCTCTGCACTTCACTGCACTTCTGGCTGAATTGCTTCAAGACTTTAATCCTGCAAATCTTCAAATGGTAAGAAGGCAGTGAATGTTTTGTCTGTGCTCAAGGGTGAGAGCTGCATTCAAGAACAAGCAAAGAGATACCTGCCACAATGAACAAAAGCAAGTCTTGATTCCTTTGACTCTTGCATCATGTCAGTGTCACAAGCTTGTGGTATGACAGGAGTGGCCTATATCTAGAGGTTATTAATAAACTGATAGAGCATTAACCATACATGTGTCCAAAGTTCAGAAGCCAAAGACCAATACTAATTTTGCTGTTGATGAGATGCGATTAGCAAAGCTTAATGTTATACTGTGTACATCTTCAAGTATATTTGCCAAATCTTGAAAGTCAGTGTGTTTCAACAGAATATCTGCCCAGAGGCTGGATGTATGAACAGATTTTTTTCAGCTACTTGTGTTATAGGTTGATGTCAGCAGATATATATTGCAGCTCCGACTGAGACATAATCCCCACCTTGCACAAGGTTTTGAAAGACCCAGTAGAATGTTGTCTACATGGCATCCTTTCAATCCCTTGAGCTTGATGAAAATTACATAGAATAGCTGAAATGGCTTCTTTCCTCTTCTTCCAGATAACAGTGAAACAGAACAGGGATCCCCATCGCTGCCATGCAGTGCCAGTGTGGTAAATATCGGAGAGGACTTGAAACAACAGGAAGCAGGTTTGCAATGTTTAATATTTTACTCTGTGAAAATGCACTTCAGTGTGTTTACACAAAGATCGGGAGTTTGTGTGCCTTTCCATCTCCTGTGTGCTGTATAGCTGAGGAACAGCTAGAAAGTAATTGTACATTTAACATGTACTCCTGAGTGCTTTAAGGTCATTGGCTGCTGTATGTCTGTGAAAATAATTATGTGTTAAAGATGTCACATGAAGCAGTCTGGTTTTGCTACATGCTCACCCATCCTTTTAGTTCAGTTTTATATTTCTGCTCTTTAGTCTGGTTGTGTCTTAAACTTTTTTTATTCCTTATTCCTCAACATGCCTTATCTTTCTAGCTGGCTAAAGCTGCCCAGCTGCAGTTCCAGGATGTCCACCTCTTCTGATAAACCTCTTTTTCACAAATTCCGGAGCTTGCAGTTTTCACTCTGTGTTCTCTAGCAATGCTTAAAAGTCAGTCAGTTCTGGTGCACTGATATGCTCTGACATTTCCCATACTCTTTGTGGATATTCTTATTTTCAAATAATTTCTTATTTTCCTTTCCCTCTTGAGCTGTTAGGGCATTGTGCTGCATTTCAGAAGTCCTATATTTTCCAGATTGAGATTGCACTTGATGTGTTTTCTAACATTTTCCTGCTTCCAGAGCTAGAGGGGAACTGAAAAGCATCACCTGTATGAGTTCTGTCATATGTGTATTTTCATAACTCATGCTTTCCTTCAGATACTGCAAGATCTCCACTATGTGGAAAGTATTGTGATATTTGAATGTCACACAACACCTGGCTTTATTTTTAGTACTGTTTCAGAGCAATGACTAGAATAAAAACACTGAGGCCATTAGCCACTTCAAATTCTTATTAAAAGTCAGTGGGGGTTGGGAACTTAATCTTGTAATGAAGATTCTAGTCTTCACCTTTGATGAGTTCTGAAGAGTTTGTGTTACCATAGGCACAGCACAGACCATGGACCTTCAGTATATAGGGCCCTGTGAAAACTCTGTGTTTACTGAGTGTTGTATCTAAATACCACTTTTTATTGTTTCCTGCCCTAGAATCTAAACAGTGTGACTGAGGAGAAAATAAGCAGGAGGAAAGCATTCCTTTGTTTTTTCAGCCTGCAGATTAACTTTCAATGAAGTTAAGAGTTGCTGCAGTTTGCTACCTAACCTGTCACTGTGTTTTTCACAGCACCATTACTTTTCTTCCTGCCTTCCTTTCCAATTTTATTTCTGATTTTAGCTGTTAGAGTTATTTTCACTGTATATGTTCATGTGTGTGAATCTAACAAAAAAAAAAATAAAAAAAGGCCTAGGACTTGAGTTCTCTCACTGCCCTCTAGAACCTACAATTTCAAAAAATCTTTTACAGTTGTGCTTATAGTTCTGAAAGTACGAAGTCTGCAAAATTTTCTTTGAAAACTTTCCTTGGGCACTCTCTGTAAAATGCAGGGTCTGTCCAAAGGATCAGTATGTAGTATCACATTTGTAAGTACTTTGGCTATCCGCCTGCATCGATCTGATCAGCCCACATAAGTATGGTTTAACAAATGCCTGGGGCATGCATGTAACTGCTTAATTTGCTTTGTGCCTATTACCCTGTAAAGTTGTATTAAACTCACTCAACACTGAGGCAAGTTTAAATAGGTGTCCTTTTTTCCCAGCTATTAACACCAAGCGTTTTGACCAAACTTCGTGTCTTTCAAAATGCAGTTAGTTTTGAGGAGGTGGGATCTAATACTGTTTTGCAAGTTTTTCAAGTTTGGTGAGAAAAAATATGTCAACTTTTTAGTCATATTTAGAAGAGTTCTAGCATCGTGATATTGCATGGTCTATGTATAGTTACAGCAATAGGCAATTTTACTTGTCACAGTAATCTCAGACGTAACTTTTAGATTTCCAGCTAACTACTACAGAAGAAGCAGCTACGAAGGCAAAGTGGCAGAGAATTATGGGTTCGAATTACGAAATAGTGGTATGTAAACTTTGATTACTCTTACCAATACCCTTTGATCTGTCCACCTATTATGTTGCTAATACACAGATACAAATGTTTGTATTTCATTTGTTCCTTTATTCATAAATGTCATACATATGCTCCCTAATATGTTGGGATTATTTTGATTTTAGATTGTGAATATAGGTACGTATTCTTTTGTATTTATTGTAGCAAAATAATCACCGGCTTTTTTAGGTTACTGTGCCTATGAGTATTGTTTCACAAATTTCTTAGCTTCAAGAGGATAAATATGTATTAGGAAAAAAATAATACCAGCACTATGAAGGTGATAAAGCACTGGAACAGGCTGCCCAGGGAGGTAGTGGAGTCCCTTTCTCTGGAGATATGCAAAACCCACCTGGATGCAGTCCTGTGTAATGTGCTTTAGGGGATCCTGCTTTAGCGGTGGAGTTGGACTAGATGTTCTCTAGAGATCCTTTCTAACTCTGAATATTCTGTGATTCTGTGACTCTGTTAACTTCAAAGGTCCCTTCATTAGCCAGAATTTTAAGACAGTCCTACACCTTCTGCATACTGAATGAATTGTTTGAACTAATGACCTAAATGGTGCATAGGACATGTACTGTAGATACAGCTGAAAATCAGTATCTGAGTTCAGGACTTCATTTCAAAATAATATGCCAGAGCTATAGTCTCTGCAAAAGTATGTATTATTAGATATATTGTTGACATACACTTATCTCCACTTGTTTATGCTGAAGTGGTATGTGACTAAGTTTGAATTTTTACCTGTCTGTCCCCTGGTGGAAGCATTTGTCACGTTTTTACACAGATGCAATCAGAACCTCCTCCATATCTAGCATAGAACATACTGGATTGGGCTGCATTTCAGTTTGTGTGCTCAAGAAACTTTTCTTGTTCTTGCAAAAGAGTCTGAAGCATCACATAAAGGCAGGTAAAATAACAGGTCTGTGATGCTGACTTCCTTTCCACGTGCATGGGGCAACAGTCAGGTTACTGCAAGATAGGGTGTTATGGTTTATTGAGGTTCCTGGATAACACTGTGAATCCGTGACAGTAGTTGCTTTTCCAGAATAGTCTACTATTTTGTGATTGTATAACTTTTAGTAAATGTGGTCTGCAGATTTTAGTTTTTATCTAGTACTTGTTTTTCCCTCTCAATGCTTTTCATCTTACTGGGAAGCTGAAGTTGGATCCTTTCTTTTAAGCTGCAGTTGTTATTTCCCTCAGTGTTGTTGAAGAACCTAAGCTAGTAATTTTGGATGGTTTTTCAGTCTAGAAGTCTGCATTACATGTGACTATTTTTGGCTTCTAATTTCTGGAATATTCACCTCATTGTATATAAATTGAAGTGGAAATAACAGGTACGGCTGTAAATATGTCAGAAGTAATAACTTCTTAATCTTATTCTAGGTGGCTGTAGTTAACAAATTTAGTGAAAGCAGTGGGTTAGGGATAAGTCTTGAAGCTACAGTGGGACATCATTTCATCAGATCTATCTTACCAGAGGGGCCAGTTGGACGAAGTGGCAAGCTTTTCAGTGGAGATGAGCTGCTGGAAGTAAGAAAAAAAATACTACTTTATCTTAGTCTTCATTCAATACTATTTTTGAGCAGTAGCTTGCTTCTCACAGGTTATGACTTTGGGAACACAGCATATGTAACTGCATATCAACCACAGCCGGAAGTCCTTGAGCAGTCTCTTCATATGTACTTACACATGTTCACGTGAATACATATGCTTATACGCATTTCTCAGCTGATCTTTCAGATACTGTTCAAGGTCACAAAAAAAGAATTAGCAAAACCATTAAGATTTAATAGGAATATTCCCACACAGTTAAAGGACTGAACACCTGTTTACTTTTCTAAATGTTTTTCTTAAAAGGTGAATTTGGATTGCATGAATGCAAGAAGCATGAAGTGACAGAGTATGTGGTGTTTGTAGGGTGGCGGCATGCAGTTTATGAAACTATCCATTCAGTTCAAAACTTACCTTGTGAGCTCCAAATTACCACAGTTCGATTATTATTATTTTTTAAATAATTTTATTAGTGGGTTGGGCTTTTTTTTTCTCCTGTGTTTGCTCATTGCGCGTCTAAACACTGTGCATTCTTTCTCTATTGAGGTGAATGAGATCTCTTTGCTTGGAGAAAACCACAAGGATGTGGTCAATATCTTGAAAGAACTGCCTATTAAGGTGACAATGGTGTGCTGTCGTCTGGTAGCTCCCCCCATCACTCGTCCAGAAGTACTGGAGAGTCTAAGTTTATCTGAGGTTCAGCTCACAGAAAAGGTATTTTGTCTTTAAAAAAATCACTGAGAAAATTAACACTTCTTTGAGAAAAAACATATGAAGTTCTTGTACAAGCTGAGAAATACATTTTAATATTTTAGAACTTGGAATGAGATAAATAGAAAAAGGCAAATTATGTTAATCAAGTGTACTTCAGGCCCACTAGAAAGTGTCAGTCCTGGTAAGTCATGGGCGGAAATATTCTGGAACCCAAGTCTGTCCACCCAAGTACTTCTGTTAAGTGAGCCATGGGGATATGGCAAACAGAACTAACTGGTCTTTAGAATCCGTATATATTTAATCTGGTTTTGAACTGGGTTTAGAGAAACATCAATTAGTTTTTATCGTTTTCTTTGTAAACAGTTTTGTCTCTGAAGGTTCATAAACATTTACATATTATTGGTGAACATTCGCTTTTTTTCTCAGGCTCACATAGACCTTGGATTCATTGGCTCCTCGGACACAGAGGGAACAGCTTTGGAAATAGTTGACGAGGGTCAGAGTATGGAAGAGGTGCAAAGCTCTTCTTTGGCAATGTGGGAAACAGAAGTACAACACATTGAGCTGGAGAAAGGGAGCATGGGACTTGGATTTAGCATATTGGACTACCAGGTAACTTCTGCACTCCTTCATTTGAGTAGAGGACAGAGTACTTGATGTAGTTTGAATCTCACAATATCTGAATAAGTATTTTAAGATTATATGTTAATGGAAACCAAGCAATACAGTAAAGCTAAATGGATGTCACTAGTGGTAGGCATTCCACTAGCTAGTTTACTTATTTTGCTTACTGTAGTAAGACTACAGGTTCTAATAATAATGGTAATACTGGTCCAGAAAAACAGATAATCCAAAATACTACAGTCTTCAGAAAGCTCATCTGCTAGTGCCCCAGGCGCAATTATAAAGTCAGAACATTCAGGCTTTTAGCCATGTATTTTGTACCTGCAGTGAGGTGCTTAGGGCAAGATCCAATAAAGGACTTAGGTTCTTAAAGCAGGATTTACTAAAATCCAGAACTGCAATTCTGAAATCACTTGCTTAGCTGCTGTCTGTCGAGGACATGCCTGAAACCCCCCAGTCATTTAATATTTGAATTTGAAATTTCTGGTTATCTCAAGCTGAGATTCTTGGTGTGTCCTGATGAACAGCTCATTGCATGTCTCCGGTTGCCACTTGGTCAGGATCCCAGAACAAATGTTCTCCTGTTCCCAGTTGTCACAGTGGATAATTTTTTAATCTGTTCAAAGTCAAGTAATCTCTCCCTGTGCTCGGTGCAGGCTTTTTCCCAGCGCTTTAGTGTTGCTGCAGGACCTAGTCTCCTCCCAGGTCTTTGCTGGATGATGTCCCTAAGAGTATGTGCATTTGCATCTGGAGGTTGCTTCCAGGTGGAAGTTATGCCCACAGGGCACTGATTAGAATTAATCTATACCTCAGCAGTATTTTGCCTTTGCACACTGATAAAGGTGAAAAGCAGTGTAGTTTAATAATCTGAAGGGTAAACACATAGTAACGTGTCTGTTTTATGAAACGGTGATTACTCCTGAATTTGTTACTGCTGGTGCTCTGCAGTGAGACACCATAGCTTAGCCTGGGTATTTGGAGTCCACATCTGCACAGAGGAAAGCACGTTTCTGCTTCATCCTCTTCTGAAGTGGTGGCACAAATGGTAGTTGCCTATGTGGTTAGTTTCTGAATTTTGTTTGTGGATGATAATACCGAAGGATTGTGGGAAGTACCATAAATTGTTTTATGTGTTTTTCAAATGAGAGTTGGATTCTATTCTGCAGCTGTAGTCAGCTTTCTGAAACTTAACTGGTTTTTGACGTTACGATATTTGTGATTTACCCTGTGTTCTCTTCTTTGAAATGGGGTTAAAACATTTTGTCACTGAAGTTTCTGCTTTAATCTAAGACTGTGAACAATATGTTTGCGGTGCAATTTATCTTTGTATTTTCTGTTTCCATCAAATTCTCAATTACTTTTCAGTGAACAGTGACCAAAATTAAAGACAGATATGTTCACACTATATACATTCCTCATGCTTTATACAATGGCAGGCCTGTAGGAAAGTCTATCTAATTTCCTACTCCAGGCAAGACTGTCACATACACTATAAAGGTGAATTTTTCAGAAGATGTGTCATGCAGCATCATATAAAGTGACAGTGTAAATACTTAATGTTAAAATAGTGAGGAAGATGTCAGTGTTCAGGCTTAAGCACCAGCTCCTGCAGTGTGAGTTGTATTTCCCCTTGTGAAATACTTTATTCCTCCATGGAATTCTTTCTTACTGCATTTACTGTCTTAAAATCTTCAGAGTGGTCACAGTGTCTTCCTCTCCCTTCCTGAACCCCTCTGTCTCACACTAGGTTTCACCAGTCCCCAGGTCCTGTGTTTTTTTGGGTGCTGCCTTGATGGTGTGCATCCTTTCAGATGCATCTTGGCATGGAAACTAGTTACAGTTTCATGCCAGTTTGCAGATGTTTACTTTTCTCTTCCTTTTTTTAATCAATAAAGCTGGTACATTATTAGTTTTCTCCTTTTTTTTTTCTTTTTTTTTTTCTGTTTTTCTGTGCATGCACTCAAATGAATTGCCCTGTTTTGGAAAAATTAACATGTAATGATGTTCCTTGTGAAATTAATTCTGTAAGAATCATGCAAATGTGTGCACCTGTGATAACTGTTACAAGAGAATCATACGTTCCTCTTCTGAGTATTTGATGCTAGTGTTTTTATAAAAATCAATGTGTTGAAGGATGAGGACTTCAAAGCAATTTTACTTTTTTTAAAAGCAAACACCACTTTGTTGTGTCTTATTGATTAGAGTTCTGTATTGGTATCTTCCTGTCTCCCGTAAAGTGTTTAATTAGGTATGCACAAGGACTTGCCTCTTAAAAAGGGCTTTCTCAGCTGAGCAAGATCTGATGCTGTGAAGTATAAGAGAGTTACTGAAAATAAGCCCTTTTTTCCCTCAGAGTGTGCATGTTAACTTTGCCCCAGGCTGCGAAGCCCAGCTGTATTCCTAAACCACTGATTGTAAGGGAGGATAAAGTTTGCAATGCTGTCATTGCAGTAGGAAGTACTTGAATTTCTGGTGGTAATTACTTGTTACAGTATGAACAGCACTCTGCAATTTAGCAGTATTTTGTGCTGGAGATACATGATAGGACATCACATAGAAAGGAATAGTAATTTCCACGCTTAAGAATTTATATCTAAATGTATGGGCAGTATGGACAGGAGGGTATGTTCCTGCTGAGGGTTCATCTGGAGTAAAGCTCCAGCTTTTTTAATAACCCAACTCTGCATAAAAATTAGACCCTCAAAACATAAAAGACTAAATAAAATGAAATGTTTTTTCTTCCCCTTATCTAATTAGGATCCTGTTGATCCAGCAAACACCGTAATTGTGATTCGCTCATTAGTTCCTGGGGGTGTGGCTGAGCAAGATGGCAGACTTCTTCCTGGGGATCGGCTTATGTTCGTCAATGATACCAACTTGGAAAATGGCAGCCTGGAGGAGGCGGTACAAGCGCTGAAAGGAGCCCCAGCAGGAACAGTTAAAATAGGAGTTGCCAAACCACTGCCTGTAAGGATCTGGGAATTCAGTGGGTACTTGCCATGTCATTTCAGCTGGTACATGATGCTACTGGCTTCTGTATACATTTTGTGTGCTGTAGGGTGTAGCTAGGTGGCTCAAAACATCCAGAACCTGTCTTTTTCAAAATCGATTCCTGGATCTTGTTGCATGTAGGAGGGGCCCGTGTAGTGACTGCAGGACCTAGCATACCTGTCTTGCAGCTGAGAAAATAACAAAGCGTCTTTCAAACAAGCACAGTCTTCTAGGGCTGCAAGTTTCCAGGCATAATTCTATACACCTTACAAGATTCTCTGAATGTGTGAGATGGTGACATAAAGTCAGTTTTTTGTGGTTTGCCTGGAATTTGCCCATGCCTGTGCTTTGCAAGGCATAGTACATGCGCAGTCTTTGTATTTAGACTGCATAGTTTTATGTTTAAAGAATGCTGAGTGGTTTTCTGTTCACATACTGGTTATTTTAGTATAGCCATAAATAATTTCAGGCTTGATTTTAGAACGTGGTCTGTAACAATTAGGAGAATGAGGTTGAAGGAGACACAGGGTTACTGAGACAGTGGGTTACTAAGGATGCTAGAAGACTAGTGTCCTTACTGTGTTAAATCAGTAGAATGGCATCAGTTTACACATAAAAAGAAGGTATCTTTCACTGTATTTGTAAGTCAAAGTGCAGTCTTTGGGATTCATTTTTGCTTTTCATGAAATTATTATCTTGTAATCCTTGTGGTTGCACATGTCCGATTTTCATTCTTAGTGGATCTTTGTGGAGAAGGTGAGAGGGAAGGGCTGATGTTTAGGTTACTAGAAACTTTCATTTTCACAATAAGAGGGTACTTTTTTAACTTGCTTTGTTAATTTTTGTGTTGCTTTTTTTTTAGTGGAGACTCTGTGTTACACACTACACTGTCTTGCAAAGCAACATTTTTATGTGCAAGAAGGTGTCACTCAAAAAAGAAAATACAAGGGGTTTTGTTTCTGTTCCC
Source organism: Hemiprocne comata (assembly GCA_020745705.1). Classification (NCBI taxonomy): domain Eukaryota; kingdom Metazoa; phylum Chordata; class Aves; order Apodiformes; family Apodidae; genus Hemiprocne; species Hemiprocne comata. Next base: position 71,129,587 of record CM036616.1, on the reverse strand, counting down.
AGCATTTTGTAAACATTCAGCATTTGTACTTTAGTATTTCACGCGTTATACTTCCCAATTAATTAATTAATAATCACTGGCTTATTTACAGTACTGGACGAATGCAGCTACCATCAAATTATGTTGGAAAAAGCTACTGCTTATAGTCAGAATTTTGTTTTGTCTTTTTGAGGCTGTTCAACCCGGTACATACAATCTTAAAACACAGCCACTGGATTTAGTCTTCATGCCTGCTAACAAGATTATTCTTTGGCTAACAAGGTTGTAAAGGCCTCTGCTGTTAGGCTCTTTCCCTGGTGGCAGCTCTGATTGCAGTTCTAGTGTATATTTAATAACAGCAGAAACTGAAAATTAGTTTAGACTAAGCTGTAGGCTCCGTGCTATAGCTGGATAGATCTTTTGCATTACTTGGGGATGTAAAATGAAATGTGAAGCTGAATCCATTCAGGTGAAAAAAGTAATTGTCTCTTTACCTATCCAAGACTGTGACTGTGATTGAAATGAACTCCTGCATTTGGAATTCATTTATCTCTCTAAACGCGCCCCTCCATAACGCACTGTGCACGCCCTGTGTCCTGGCCACTCATCCAACTCAGAGCTTCATTCTTTCTGCAGCTTTCACCAGAGGAGGGCTATGTCTCTGCTAAGGAAGATTGCTTTTTCTACACTGCCCAGTCACTTGAGGAGGAGGGGCCAGCTGATGCAGCCCTCTTCCATGCTGAGCTGGCTCTGGTTAGTGGCCCAACTTACCAAAGATTTAAGTCTTTGTGTTGTGTAATGAAAGGGGTTGCTTTGTCACTGTTCATGCTTATTTAGTGTTTACTGTCACCACATCTCTCATCCACCGTAGTTGGGATGGATCCTCACATGGTAGAAACTGGCATCTGGAGATTTTGGCTGTTTGCATGAACTGTGAATCTGGCCTGTGTTATGTTAGTTGCTGGAAAAAAAGGAAGTATTTTGCTGAGATTTTTGAAAATGCATGGCTACCCTCTTCTCCTTGCATGCACTGAGTATACCTTTGAAAATCTCACTTTGTGTGGAGAAATTTTCCTGTGTTTATTTGTAAAAAAATGTCTTTGCCTATATGTCATAATACATCACTTCCCTACCTTGAAAAGCTTTTGGAACTTCGTTTTTGCATGTAAGCTAGCCTTGAAAGGAGTGTTGTCTCTCTTCAAAAGCTACCAACTCTTCCTTGTAAGAGTATTCTTTAGACTTCAGCATGAATTAGTGTTTATGAGATTTGCAAGGGCAAAAGTTGTTTATTTGTACAAACAATGCATCTTCCCTGAGCATTGAGTGCCTTACATAGCCCAGAAGTTACGAAGAACTCACATAAAAAAAACAGAGAAAATAGGACTCCATGAAAAACCGAAAAACCTAGAAAGAAACCCACAAAAAACAGGATACAAATATATTCTGATTATGTCTTCTTGTGGTTATTTGTACTCATCTTGGCCTGATACTGGAGTTATTTGGCCCTCATTTTCTAGGGACATGAGTAAGGAAGCAGTTTCTACTAAACAACAAAGCTTAATTAATTAGAAGAAGAACAAAAAACAAACAGCTGAAATGAATTCCTCCAACGCAAAAATCTCTGAATTACTGATTCCAGTATTTGCTATTTTTTCATATTTGCAAATGACAAGCCAGTTTAATAACTTGCTTTTAAACAAAACTGCTTATTTTTACTTCTGCAGTTTGCGATCTTGATACAGTAGTTAGATAATAGGATTTTCCCTTCATTGAGAAGTATGAAGAAGACAGTTTATGTATTGTAAATATCCTTTAGTTAAAGATGTGTTGAAAAGGTGAGATTAAAACTGACGTGTTCAAAAAAATTAACTTGTGTCTGTGATTCATACAAAAAACCTGAAATTGTGAAAGAAAAATGAAAGTATGTGGCACATAATAATAACGGTTAAACTGTCAACTCTGTTGGCTGTCTAAATGTGCAAAATACGAAATTGACTGTGAAGTCACACAGTTGAAGATGCATTTGCAGACTGCACTCATGAAATACTGTTCTTCTCAAATGAATTTGCACTCAGATTCTACCGGTCTCTCCCCATGTTTCACAATCCTTTTTTTGAGGCATAGCTTCAGTAAAACTTACCTGCATTTTCCAGATGGTGGGCTGAGAGTAAGTTACACCAAAGGAGCAGTTTGAATTAGCTCTTAAGTCTTTAATGTTATGACAGTAAAAAAAGGGATCATTTGTACCCCCAAAAGGAATCGGTATGTCGAATTACTGCAGATTGCTGGTATTGCTTTTGTGAATCTGACATAATAAATTCATGGGGTGATTAACCACAGGGGCTGAAAAACAGGACTTAGATCCCATCTCTGCTGATGGGTGTAGCTGGCTGCTTCATACAAGTTTGTAGTACTATCATGGCTCTGATCTCACTGTACTTTTGTTGTCATACACTGCTTTCTTAAGCTCTGCCAGGGGAAATGAAATTACAATAAAAGTTTAATATGTGAAACACCATGATTAGGTCTTCAGAGCCTAATTTTGCTATAGTATTTGAAAGTATGTGAGTCTTGAAAACATTGTATTTCATTTAAGAAAAAAAAAAAGGCAAAAACTACTCCCCACATCCATGTCTGGAACTCTTTGAAGTTTTATTTCTCATGTAAAACAGGATAATTGTCCATATTAATCTTACCAAATGTAAAATGTTTTGCAAATCATGTCATAATTGTTTCTTATGTATGTATTGGAAGGCATTGCAGTTTCTAGAAAAATATTTTTTGTACCCTTTTAAAAACAGCTGAACCTATGAAATTGGGTGGAGGGAATGTTCTGGACAAGTGGCCCTAAATGAAGCACATTGTTTTTTCAGTGCTAATTCTTTTAAAAGAAAATTAAATAAATGGAATTCTTTATGCCACAGAGTAGAGCAGAATTCTCCCAACACCTCATACTTCTATTAACAGTATTAACTTGCCTCAGCCCTGTAACTTACTCCAGAGGAGACTCTTAACTTTAATTGAGATGTTCTTTGCAACCTCTGAAGATGTAGTGGTATGAATTGTAACTGGAAGCTGAAATTTTTCCTACTGTGTTGTGAAAATATAACTTGAATGTAAGAAAACAGTGAGGGGCAAAAACAAAAGAAGGAAGGTGACAGTCTGTACCTAGCAGCTAAGGTGCATGTGTTGGGGCTTACGTGGTGTGAAGGTAACAACAGCCTGTCTGATTGAATTGCTTTTGTTGTTAGGTGGACTCCGGTGAGGCAGATCTAGTGGATGAGTCCACATTTGAATCACAGTATTCTCTAGAGAGTGACATCTTCCAGGCTTCAATGATAGCTCTGCATGGCAGTGCCTGTAGCGGTGAGCAGAGCTACACCTTCTCTCTTCCACTGTCAACTCCCAAGGTAAAAAGGAGGATGTTTCTGTTGATGACAAACTTTGATTATAAGTGTGAAAAGACTGTATTATTAGATAGAAATGTTTTATGTCATCCTGGTTCAAACTGCAGTATTTCTTACCAGTTAAAAGTGTGGTTTTATTTAGGGTGGTGCTGGTGTCTTTCAAACATCTATATTGAATAGAGAGGCAGCTAGAAGGCTGAAAGCTTGGATTTGTGTTTTGTGTAGCCAGGTGAAGTATGGCGAGGTGTTTGTAATATTAAAGCTGTGGTGAGCAGTTTGCTACAAAAAACTTGTTATTACTTCAGACCACACTAAAGAGCGGTAACAAAATTAACTATTATTTTACAGTATTTTGAAAAGCAAGAGTAAGCTTTCATCCTAAGCTTTGCTTTTATGCTTCATAGTTAGAATGTTTGCTAATGCATTTACTGTGTGCTTGAGTGACATGTTCATAACAATACTGTAATTAAAAGTAAATCCATATATATTAAACCTTTGATTACTAATACTTTCTATTTTAAATCAGTAAACCAATATAAGTTCTTTAAAAGTATTACAAAGATCAGTATCTCTTTTCTTGCTGGTCACATACCCATAACGACTTGATTGTTTGTATCAGGGTTGGTGTTTTGTTTCTCTCCAAGGTTTTCTATGCTTCTTTTTCTTTGCAATCTATAAATTTATTTTGCTAATCCAGAGTCTTCCAAGTCGCTTCTAGCAGTCATCTTTGGAAGCAACATTGTCAGATTTTCCTTCCAGGCTTTGAAGTCTGTGGTCCTGACTAGAGTAGCTGCTGCTTTTTCTTCCACACCTGAGCTGAAATAAGTTCCTTTACCTTTCTGGGATGTGTTCAGCCCTTACTAGTTGGAAAGCTAAATTCATTTTCTAATGGTTTCTCCTAATCCACAGGAGAGGAGAAGAGCACATCTCTGCTGTGCCAGTGGGACAGATTGTGTTGTATAACTCCGTAATTGTTACTTAAGCGGATTATGCATTTTGCATGCTGAGAAGCATTTTATGAGGCAGAGGCTGGATTTACATTGTGTATCACATTGAGGCTTTAGAAAGTCTTAAGTTATTTTCAGCATTGACTTAAAGATAGCTTCAGTTTACATGTTATTTTAAAGATTATGGTCTTGACGTCTCAGTGTTCTCTCTCTACACCAGTATGAAGTGACCATTAAGTTCTCATTAAGTAACATTTTACACTCTGCAGTTGTAAATGACCACACAAAATAAACATAGAAGGAAAATCTTTTCATAAAAGAAGACTTTGAAGCAAGAGAAATGCAGTAAAAATGAAAAAAAAAAAAAGCTATTAGATTTTAGGAGGAATGCAGAGCTATTTCACTTACTTCTGACTGCAGGGCAGTTGACAGGTTCTGGATGCCTTCAGTGTCACTTTTAAAACAGCTGATGAAAAAAATAAAGTCAAAAACATGCAAATAGTCTAGTGGGCCACCTATTGCTGTAGTTACAAATTCCTGAAATAGTGGTTGCCTTAAAAAATTACAGCATTGGCTTTTCTTTATGTGAAAAATAAAAATGGGCATGTGCTGAAACTCTAGTATGTATATATGGCATATGGAATAAATGTTGAGTGTGATCTGTGTCTTGTTCTCACTGATTTGGATACGGATACAAAACAGACTTGTAAGTAGAAGTCCCAGCTTGCTTTGAAACCTAATGAAATAATTTAAAGAGATTATAGTCCTGGTCTTCTCTTCTCCAAAAGGTAGGAAATTATTTCATTGATTGCATCACACAGATTAGTTGTATTTAGACTTTGCCAAATTATCTTCTCAGATGTTGCTTAAAGTAATTATTTACAGGTGAACTTTTTTTGATGATTGTCTGGGGGCAGAGTAAGCATCTATGCACTTAATGAAAAATGAAAAAAATTAATTCTGTGGTCTTTGATACAAAATGTTGTAAAATATCCCAAAATCCTGGGAAGCATGTTTTCCCCACATTTTAGAAAAGAAGTAGAAGAATTTGTAGGACCAGTGGATAACAACTAAGACAGATAGAGGTGACTACATTTGCTACATGTGAGAGAATAATGTGTCTGGAGCCCTAAGTCCCACCTCCAAGTTGTTAATACATCTTTCCAAGATCTTATTGTGGACCTGTTTTTAAAATAATTTATTTTGAAAGCTCAGTTAGAGAATATTTGAAGTGTTTGTTTTTCAGAAGGTTGTGATTACTGAAATACCTTAAAATATTTGGCAATTCTGAACAAAGTTCGTGTTGAGAACTTAATTCTAGTGCTTAATTGTTGTACTGCAGCTATAATCAATACACTTGCAATTAAGTTCTAATTGCAAAGATTCTGTAACTGGCTTGTTGTATTTCATTGTTGTCACAGTTCAAAATCTCCATGTTAATATTTTGCTGAAATTTGACTGAGTGTTTACTTTTTCCTCTGTGTGTTATCTGTATCTGTATGTTTCTCCTTATTTAAATGGTTATTGGATTGCATGCTTATTGTCTGAGCTGCTTTAATAGCTTGCTGAAGTTATGACTAGTTTGAGAATGTGGAATGGACGATACTTTGCTGAAGTTAGTGGAGATTTATTGATGAATACCAAATTCTAATTTGGCCTTCAGCAGTAACTTTATTTTCATTGATTTCTGGTATTTTAAAACAGTACAAATTATCCGAGGAATCAAGTAGAATTTATAGTAAAATGCCTGTAGGGATCTACTGAAGACACTGATGTTGCAACAAATATGTTTAAATCCTGCAAGATTAGTTTCTGTGTAAGATTTTAGCATGAAATATACTTTTAAATTATACTACAAAAGAATATTGATTGTTCATTGTATCCTGTGTTTTAACAGCCTGTTGAAGGGGAATGTTCAAATGCTGCATCTGATTTCCCAGTATCTGACAAGAATTTGTACAACATGGATCTGACTGAGAGAGTGAGAGAGCAAAAGTCAGTAGTGGGCAATAGCCTGGAAACTGCAACTGGTTTTACTGAAAAGGATCTTCTGCCTCTGGATGTGTCAGATATCAACCAAAATGAAAGTGAAAACACAGCATCATGGACTAGATCTGAGACAACAGCAGAAATTGTACTAAATGCAACTACTATGCAGCTTGATCCCACTGGAAAAGTAAATATTCACTTTTTAAAAAAATAACAAAACCTACGCAAAGGCCATATTACACCACAGAATCTCCTACAGAAATTGACACTAGCCATGTTATAAATGTCCATCAGATGTGGTAGCTCTCATCAAAATGTAGGTACGGATTTAGATCTGTCCAAAACAGGAGATAAGTTAAGGTGTCAAGGTAGTCATCTGCCAGACGCTGGCGAAAGAGGGGTATGTAAAAGTCTGCTCATACCTCACAGCAGTGGACACTGCTTGACCACAGTGCACCTGTTGGGCAGGCTGAGGGCCTCTTCTTATCTCCTGCTAACCTCTGCAGAGGCATTGGCGCAAAGAGAAGGTGCACAGCTAGAAACCAGGCCTGGGAAACCAAAGGGGAGTGGTGTGAAAGACTTGCATCCTAGTGCTCATGCAAGCCTGTACAGTTGAGTTCACAAAGTGGCCTGTGATGCCACTTTGTGCAAACATAATATTCCTTTATATGACAGTCACTGTAACATATGTTTCTTTTTTCTTCCTTTCAAGGATTTATTAAGAACTTCATAAAAGAGCTGCAATTTCTTAGAAAATTTTTTACTTTAGCACTGGCAGGTTGTCAGACATCTGTGGTAAACCAGTCTGAGAGGCCTTGAATTCATCCCACTAATTTTAAGAGTGTCACTGATGTTCCTAAATTAAACATGTACTTTGTGCTAGATTGGCTATACTACCTGAGTTAGAATGGAAACCTCATGTATATTGGTTTGATCTTTGATGGAATTACTTTCTTGATTTTTTTTTAAGGATTCTGAATTAATTATATGCCTAGCTTTTGTATAAGGTAAGACAGGTTGAGGTCTGTATGTACAATGGTATTTTTTATCTCCATATTCTGAACTGATGTTATTTTCCTTTGCATTAGGATCAAGTACTTTTAATGGAAAAGAGATGCCCAGAATCTTTGGAGGGAAGTTCCACAACTCTAAATTCAGTCAAAAATGTCTATGAGAAGACCATAACTATTGCAAAAGGCAATTCAAGTCTAGGTAAGGTAGCTAACATTTTTTGTAACCTGTTCAGGAACATGGCTTTCCGTTTTTCTCATATACTTCATTTTAGTGGGGAAAGAATAACAGGATATTAATTGTTTGCTGCTCTTGCCCTTTTGGCTATGATAGCAGTGGATCCATTTACTGTCACTGTGAACATGGAAGTATTCAGTCTCACTGAGAACTTTTTTTTCCCCTAAAGGAGTTTAGTAATTCCTAAAAATTATCAGAACAATTTTAATATGTCACTTTTTAGTGTCTACAGATCTGTATCATATAGTGGAAAAACAGCATATAGCCAAGGAATGCTGTGGAACACTTTGGTCAAAGAGCTGCAGACTAGGCTTTCAAAGGTATATAAACACAAAATGATGTTGCTTTCTGAGGATGGTCAAACAAGCTGCTCACTAACTTGCTACATATTTGTACTGGTATCTTAAGTGCCTCAGTATTTCTGAAAGTCAGAAAACTTATTAAAATACATTTACTATGTAGTATTTTTAGCTCAATTATATTATATTTTTTTAGAGAATTTCAGAGTTTTAAATATCCACAATCTGCACCTTCTTGAGCATGCTGACTAGAGGCATAATTTGGAGCGAACAGGTACAACAGGTGGAAACTTTTTTGTGTCCTGTTCTGGTCTCTGTTGCAGCCCTAGACAGTGTGAGGGGAAGTATGGGGACAGCATCCTTCAAGATCAGTTCCCAGAGCCAATGTGGGGGAGGTTTTGTGATGGGAGGTAGTGGTGCTCCCCTCCTGTTCCTCAGCAGTGTGTGCATTTGCTTTGGTTTTGGTTCCTGGTGGTGTTTCTTCAGGCCAACTGAGTGTTCTTGAAGACTCTTAGGAGTTGGTAGGGCAGGGGTTTGTGTGGACGCATTGGCTGTTTGAGGTGACTGCAAATGCTTTTAAGATAGGCTGTCCACAGAAAGCATTCCAAAAGCAGCCTGTAAGCCCTTTGTTCATAAACAGCCACAACTCAGGACTCCCTTGCTGTGCCGAGGTGGATGGGGCACTGTGCTGCTGTAATTCAGTGAGTGCTTCCACCTGGAATAAACTGCCCTCTGATTCTTGATGCTCAGTCTGCCCTCTGTAACCTTTTCATTTGTGATACAGCCACCATCCAGACTGGGTTGGGAACTGATATGGTTTAAAATCACCCCCCACAAAATACAAAGCTGTAGGCAGGGCTGATGAGGGTGTAAGTTTTTACTCTCCTTGTTATGATGTTCTTGGGTAACTACTGCCTTTGCTGGCCTCATTGCCAGGCTGTATAAACTGCAGGTCACAGTGCAGTTACAGAAGTTTTAATTTTGTTAAAGAAGTTTTGCTTACAATAACCTCTTAACTTAAGGTTTATCATGTATGTCTGTATTTTAAGTGCAGTGAAACATACAGAACAAATTTAATGTAAATTGTAATACAGCATAAAAATACAAACTTGGGACATTTGGGCAGAGGTTACATGCATGAAAAGCAAGACTGGCCCTTCACGTAGTGTTAATGTGAATAATGCTTTCTCCTGGATTTTGACTGTAGTCTTTTTCTTCCAGTTTGTGTGTTCTCTGGCCTGGGAAGCTGCCTGGACAGCTGCCCTTCCTGGGCAATTTACACACATGGCTGCACTGCTTATAAATTTCTTTTTTACAAAAGGAGCTAAATCAAGAGCTGTGAATGATGTTGAAAGCTGCAGCTGCATCAATTATTTCTGTTGAGAACTGGCACTTTTTTCCTTTTAAATGGTGTCACCCATAGCTTGCAACAGGGCTTCAAATCCAGCTACAGCTGGAGCTCTAACCTTTTGATTGTGATTTTTAAAAGGTAAGAGGATGGAGCACCCGCATGCAAGAAGAGCTGAACTGCCATTGTCCTGTGTGATTCATTCAGCAACTCAACAGTGGCATTTGCATTTTTAACCTGAAACTGTAGCTGTCTAAAATGTGACATCAGCCTTGCAGTGTGTTGTAATGATGTATGTCAGGGTAGAAACTGAGGGTGATTTTTTTGTAAACTGCTATTACATGAGCCTTACTAATACTGTTGTTTTATTTGGCTTAACCAAGCAGCAAAGTTAGGTTCAGAATTTTAAATCACATTTCAGCTGTTTCCTTGGCAGTTTGCTTTTCTGTGCACACTGCCTGTTATTTTGATGGACAATAGTCTGTTGCAGAGCTGTGTGTATGTTTGGATCTGATTGAGTAACCTGTGTACTCAGATCTGTCAAGAGCTGGTTATTGGAAGGAGTATGCGAGTGTGAACACTGGTGGAACCACCCCAGAACAGCACCTGTAAATGCCATCTGAGGTGCTCAACATTGTAGCAATAGTAATCTAAGGGGTAGGTGACTGGCAGTTTACTTCTTTTTCTAATAGCAAGGCAGTAAATCGGTGGCATTGTGTGTCTGTATCACAAGTCGGGTACACCCAATTACACCTGACCATATCTGACACCATTACCTGACAAATTTTAAATCTCCAGTCAGTGGTAACACCATGTTCTTTCATGGATTTAATGTAAAGTGCTGTCATGAAGATGGATTTTGCAGTTTTTCTGAAAGGTAAACCTTGACTTCCAAGTGCCAAACTAGAGGCACGTATTCCTGTGTCTAAGAAGTTTATTGGGCAGTTTCTTGCTAATTAGGGCCATCTTCTCATGCTTTAGACAGCTATGTTGATCTCAGCTACAAGTGGGTATGAGGAGCTGGTATTATTAAGAGAGGTTTTTTTTCTGGGAGGACACCTAAAACGCATGAATTAATGTCCAGATTAGTGTTTTTCTTTAAATGATTACAGTATTCTATTTTTTTTTTTCTCTGAAACAGACTGGCAGATATTTGTAAGGTTGGCTGAGTCTGGGTAGCGTGGGACTTATAACTCCCTTCAAAATCTGTTCATCCAGTCGGTTTCCTGAGGTCTGTGATCACAGACTAAAGTGTTCATTCTCTGTCTTCTGTAGCCATGTTTGTATATAAATTGTTAGATTTTGTTAATAGTTAGTATCCTTGGAGGTTTTGCTCTGAATAGCTATCACCTCCTTTCTACTCACTAACTGGACAATAGCGTAAGGGATTCCAAGCACACAACTGCACTCCCAGTGTTTGCCAGCCTAATATTTACATGCAAACCCAGAACACATTGTGGAGTAGACACTGCCTCCTCCTCCAATAGATATTCCTCTACAATGCACTTACTCCAGTGGCTTCATCTTGTTAGTAAACAAAAGCTTCCATGTTAATACACAAAAATTAGTAAAGATGAGTTTGGCAGTATTAAGATAGTGGATGTCCATTGGGTGGACTTGAAGGATGCTGGCCCTTCAGTTACCTTTCCATTGCCTTAGTGAAGAGCAGTTTTTCCTGGAACTGTCATTAGGTGCTCTCATGAGCACCAACTGCCCTGAAAATAGCAGTGACAACTGATGCATGTACAAATGGTCACAAAGAAATGTGAAGCCCATCACCAGAATTAAGGCCCTATGGGCACCCCATGGGGGAGGAGGCAGAGCATCTGTCTCGTTGTCCATTAGTGGAAAGAAAGTAGGTTAAATGATGGGTATAAACATTGAGCAATAAGTGTCCTGCTGTGCCACAGGTGGGATTATGGTGTGACTCCAGTAGTGGACTGTATTCCTCAGTAGTGGGCATGCTCTCACAGAAGTCAGGATTCTATTTGGGGCCTAAGAGATGGCCCACCCAAGAAAGCAGGAAGACAGCCACTGTCTCAGTGGGATCAGATTCAGGTTTTTTGTTGAAAATGACTGTATGGTTGTATTGGCCCTATGCTCCTAATTAACTGTTTAATCATTTTACCCTCTTTCCAAAGAGGACCATCGTAAAATAAACTGAAATGTCGTGTATAAAATCAGTGAACCATGCAGAAGAGTGTTTAAAACTGTAAAAACTGACATTAGCAGGTCAGCTGGCTGGCTTTTACATTCCGTGCCCCAGGTTACATTTCTTTTTCTTGGCACTCAGAGCTGGGGCTCAAAAACATTTAACTGTTTCATGCATTTTTCACTATAGGGATGACAGTAAGTTCCAACAAAGATGGCTCAGGAATGATAGTCCGCAGCGTTATCCATGGAGGCTCAATAAGTCGTGATGGACGGATTGGTGTGGGTGACTGCATCCTGTCCATTAATGAAGAGTCAACCACTAATTTAACCAATGCACAAGCCCGGGCTATGCTAAGGAGGCATTCGCTCATTGGACCAGATATAAAGTAGGTAAACCTTGATGATGAATGTGTTAGGAAGAGGCTAATAATCAAAATTTCGTTATTTATGTGAGTATTCTAAATGAAAATTTTGTTTGCTTTCACAACATGAATTTACCTTTAATTACAGATTTAGATGGGTAATTCAACTTCAAATTACAGCTTCATGGATTTGAAAGATAAAGTCACTTGTGTGAGAGGCTTTGGATGTTTTTAGAAAAGTTATTGCTGTCATTAGTAATCATTGTCATTACTGCCCTGCCTGGTTTTATTGAAGGAATGGGTTTAGTTAGAGTTTTGTATTAATAGTATTACTCCTCTAAAGAATGTAAGGATTTCCTCAAGGTGTTTGTGTTTCTCAAGGGTGCACTATACAGGCCACTGCACAAGTGATTTCAGTTGAGGGAGATCTTTGTAATAGATTTTGGTTTTGACTGCCAGATAGGAAGTGTAACACAGGTTGTTAATGCAGAAGAGTAATATTTAAAACATTTTCAGTACAGCTGTGACAAACAGCTGAAGCAGTCTGTTTGTGAAGTCACTTTCAAGTTTTTATTAGTACACAAATGAGCTGTTGCTGTAGTGAATGACTATCTACTTTAAACTTGGAGTAATTAATAAAAGTTTTGATAAATTGGCTTTCTTGATGGGAAAGTTTCTTCTTCTCAAGTTAACTCAATTTACAGAATTTTAACTTTCCCTTAAAGTAAAATTATTTCTAGCTGTTGTGCTTTGCCTACATGCCCCATCTAGAAATGAGGTTGTTCCTAAGCTTGTGGACAGTGCTCTCTGGTCATACCAGTGCTGGGTTTGCAGCTCCAAAAATCTAGTAGCTGTTTTTCTCAAACCCATAGTACTATGGATTGGGTCAGATCTGCAAATGGGATTAATGGAGCTGGTGGTAATAAAAGCTTCTGCTTATTTAAGAGGGTGGCCTTAAAAGGGATTAGTTCAGTAGCAGTGCGGTCGCAGGTAACTGTGTGGTTTCTGTCAGTTGAAAATGGAGTGCAGAGCATTCCATTCTTCCTCAGAGGTATTGTAGCTTTGAAGAGACCTGGCAGTTTGGGAACAGGTAGCTGAAGTCTTCACTGGGGGTGGTAAGTTTAATTGACTGCCCCATAGCTGTCACACATTAAAGATTATGATTTAATGCAAGCTTGTTTAGATAATGGGATATTCTCATGTAATTAATTACATTATTTTATTGTCGATGCTGTCATGAATATGAGTGAGTCAGTGTTGATAAAACATCACAGTGACTAGTATTGTAGGCTTTCAAACTGTATTATAATTCTGACTCCCACTACTGAAATCAGTTGGTATGTGTGCATGCGTGTGTGTGTACGTCTGCTTAGATACACAAATGCTACAGCACCATTCTTCTGTGAGGAGTTATTAGTGCTGCAGTTACATGACCAACACAGATGTGCTCATTATTCATGAGCTTTTATAGCTCCTGCATTTTACACTATGTGACTGTAAGTCTTGTTTTTTGTTTTGTAGTCTTAGTGTTTTGCAGATGTGTCAGAAATACCAAAATCTTGACTTAGATGTAAATATTCAGATATTACAGATAAAAGTGCATCCCCTTTTTGAAAGATCTCACAGAAAAGGGGAAGCTGCTATTTATATTCTAACTTAAATTTTTTGTCTTTCATTTTATATTTATGTTCTTTAGTGCATTCCCATGTTAAGCCAGCTTCTGCACTACAAAGAACTGAAAGACCAGATCCTTTGGTAGCTTCTAAAGAAGTCTTGCAGGAATGAGGACCATATTTTTGGGCCTGCATAGTTTTGATAAAAACTATTGAGCATAATTAAACTTTTGTCATTTGTACTTTCAGGAGTGATACAGAATTCAAGAAAAAATACTATTATACAAACCTGTGGGTATGGAGCATTATCTCACGATAGTTATTCCTGTCTATGAAGAGGGATACATAGCTATATAGATGTCATTTCAGAGCTAGTGTGGTGCACCACCGTGCAGGATTTGTGATTTAAGGGCCAGCATTTCAAATAAGCAAATTGAATCTTTGGTGTCTTCCTTGGAAAACAAGGTGCACAAACACTCAGGTGTGGCCATCTTGATATCATTCCTTTTTATTCTTACGGGACTGCAAAGCTGGCACTGTAACTTTTAGACTTAGCATTTCTTGGGTAACAGGGTACACACCCCCAGAAGGTGACTAAGCAGTATTCTAATTGCAAAGCTGTATTTCTGTGGCAAACATTATTTGCTGAGAAAACACAAAGCTGTCCTTACATGCCATGTAAAGGCCTTGTTTTATTTTATTAAAGGAAATTTAATTTTGAATAGTTCAAGAAGCAATAATTTGCATTTCAGACTTAGGTATTTAATTTTTTTCCACTTTTTGTGCTCAAAACCAGATGTGTGGCCTTACCAGAATGCATTCTGTTTCACTTTTCACTTCAGCTTGCCAGGAGCTCTTATATCTCTTATATTTCTGTAATAATAACTAGGCTTCTGTGCTCAGCAGCAGCTGCTCATAACATCTGTCAGATAATTACAGAGCTGAATCAGAATTTACCTGCCTGAAGTGTGGGGATGAATTTCAGATCAAGAACTAAAACATAAATTGCAATTCCATTTTCCATGCTTGCTAATAATCGCTACTATGGACAGCAATAATGAGCAGATGCTCTGGGGGAGGTGTAGATGAAGTGGAGGTGTCACGGAAAAAAAAAAAAGAAAACAAAACAAAACAAAAAGGAAAAAGAAAAAAGCAGCTCACACTTTTAACTACGTAAATGTATCTCTCGCATTCAGCATGAGACATTGACATTTGTTAACACCATTGTAAAAGATGCTGCATCATATGCTTCACATTCTAGATCTTCTCCAGCACCTGCTGATGATCAGGCCCTCTGTTATGTGTGAGTATTGGCAATTCAGAAACTCATTATGGCTCTATGTTGCAATTTGTCTGTAAAATCATTCCATGCTTTAATGACATCCATAGTAATGTCAGGGATATATCCAGATATAGGTACATATTATCTCTCTCTTTGTGTGTGTGCATGCACATGTGGCTGCACATGTAGATATATGTGTGTGTGTGTATATATGTACATATATTTAAAAGGGTATGTGTGTGTGTGTTTATATATGCATATATATTTAAAAGGTTATGAGTGTGTATGTGTACATGTGTACATATGGCTTTAAACTTGAAGATTGGAGCATACTTCCGGAGACCGGAATAAAAACACCTGTATTTTAAAAAAAATATTTCTAGTATTTTAAAATTTCCTCTATGACAGCCACCCCAGACGTGCTCAGAGCGTGCTTGCGTGTGTGTGTGTACAGGGTTCACTGCTAGAAATGGCATGAGTATGATGTACTGATATCTGGATTAATCTCAGTGTCATATTTTCTGTGGCACTTACATTTTACTTCCTTCATGTATAAAAGGTTCAAATTAGACCTTAAGTGTTAATTACAGTAATTTGTCTTGAACATTTTCCATACTTTGTTATTTGGTTTGTTGGTGTTTCAAGGTTTCGTGTGGCTGTTCAGTCAAGCATGTGATAAATGTTCCTCTATACTGCATGCAGTGTTGTGTTTGTAAGATATTTTCATATGTACACCCTTTGGTGTTTTCATTGTCACTGCTTTCATTGCTAGCACATATTTCTGGGAGAGGAGAGTGGTTATAGCTCTCAAGAAAGAAAACCAGAACACTTTCTCCTTCAAGCAGTACAGCTACCAAAGACAGGAAAATATTAAACCCCACATGTACTTTCCCTTGAAATTGTTGAACTTTAATATCTCTTGCAGATAAAAAATTCACCACAATAGTAGAGAAGTCATTTACTTGTTTCCTGTTTTCTGTGTCTTCATCTCTATTTCCTGGCACATATTTCTCTTACTCTCTCCCCTGTGACCATATTAACACAATTACAAGTCCCATTTGCAGATTAAAAATTCAGGTACCTGTGTGGAGTTTTTATTTCCACTTCGCAACACAGGGTCAACAGAGTTGACCAGAGGAGCCCAACACACTTTTTCCTGGGCCCCGCATCATCCCAGTCGCATTCTGAGCTGTTCAGGATGATGCTGGATATCTTCCGTCCTCGCTGTGACCTCCAGAAGTGAGCAACAGTAGTGATCCAGCAAGTGATGATGGATTTAATAACTGTGGGGTGGCTGCCCTTGATGTATTAAAAAGGGAAAATATTCTTGGCAGATAAAAATCCAGGGTCTTCAATACGATTTGACCTTGCTGTGTGTCACAGAAGGCAGGAGCCAAGATAGAGAGCGACTTGGCAAAGATGATTTTCTGGTATACATATTTCCTAAAACTCTTAATGTTAGCACAGCTAGGTTATTTGCGTAACTTTTCTTTGCAATAATAACATGCAGAGGATGGGGAGGAGGAGGACAGTCACATCAGTAATACAGCTTAGCTAGTAAAAGTAGCTAGGGAAACCTTTGCAGTTAACTGAACCTTGGAAATCATGAGCAAGAAACAAAAGTGAACTCCTTCACAGAATACACCTTTTCATGCATTTGATCCATGTAATTTAGTTTTCAATGAATTTTTTTCCAAAATGCAAGCAAGTATCCTGGTTTCTATTTATGAAGTAGCTGAAGCATTATTGAAGTTTAGTTGCAGATAAGAATGAACAGTTAAAAACATATTGAATGTTCCTTTGAGTGCCTAAAATAAGGCAGTTAGAACTGTAATTAAGCACCATTATAGAAATAGGGTAATTTTTCCAAAGAGCTAAAATGTAACAGCTCCCAGTGATACTATCTAAATTTTACTCCATCTGTGGAAAGCAATTAGGAAGTTAAGTTGCTCAGTTTTAGATGCATGTTTAAAAATGGTGGAGTTAACATCTTTTCTTCTCAGTTCCTGTGCTTTACACAGAAAGGGAAGCTTACTTGCCTAAGAGAGATCTTGGGAGATTTTTGTAAGTAGCATATAAGGCTGTTTGAGAGCATCATTTGAGCCATACCTCTCAAATGTCCAAGTACAATGTCAGTTGTTCATTCATACAATAAAAAATGATGGGTTATCCCAGAAGTTGGAGTGCGTATGGTTTGCCTCCACCTTAGCTGATCTGTAACACTGGTGTTGCACGGAAATAGGAGGTAAGGACTACTGCTACCCTTGGACCTTGGGACCCTGCATAATTGTTTGCCAAGTGCTCCTTGCTCAAAAGGACTGGACAAGAATTGAAAGTTTTTGGACACTCTGCTATCAGTGATCACACTCTTACTTTCTACATCCAGGATGAATCTGGACATACCTGTTCCCTTTTCATGGGGTCTGCCAATCTCCTTTTAATACTTTGAAGAATAGCTACCAGCTGCAGTTCAGCATAAAGGAGATTGTCCAAGCCTTCTAACCAGAAGAAATGTTGCTTACAATTTTGGGGTCTTGTAACTGTCTTTGAAGGGAAAACACATTATTTCCTCCTTGTTTTTATAGGGTGAAAAATGATTAATTTGATTGGGATGAAACTGATGAATGTTACTGGATTAATGATACATTTCTTTTCATTCAAATACAGCTTGCATATGTAGCTTTTGTAGAGGCTTACTAGGTGGTGCTTATGCAGTAGCATTTTCCCCATGTCACGGTTTGACTCAGGATTGGCAAATAAAGCAGAGACAACAACGCTCTCAATCCCCCTCCCACCCAGGTAGAGAAGGAGAGAGAGAATTAAGGAGACTTTGCTCAATTGAAAACTAAATTAGACAGCTTTAATTATATGTACAATTATGTACAAGTATGTTCAGGAATGTGCAAAAGCCTCTTGCCTCCCCCCACCCCCAGCAATTCCCCCGGCACTCTCCTGAGCTGTGAGCAGTCCCAAAATGTCTCAGCCCACAGTCAGGAGATAAGGCAGAGCAGTCAGGGCTGTGGGGAGATTTTATGAGGGTTAGGGATGCCTGAGCCTAGGGGTCAACAGTGATGAATGGATGGAGTCCTCCCCGGACGCTGGCCATGGATGGAAGAGAAGTGAGGCATTGTTCTAGTATTAATGAAGACCAGAAGGCCTCCTGCCTCCCAAGGGTGCCACCAGCATGCTCAGCTCACTCCCTGAAATGCCCGTACACCAATGCATGCAGCATGGGGAATAAACAGGAGGAGTTAGAGGTCTGTGTGCAGTCTAAAGGTTATGATCTGGTGGCAATTACAGAGACATGGTGGGACAGCTCACATGACTGGAATTTGGTCATAGATGGCTATGTCCTTTTTAGGAGAGACAGGTCAGTGAAGCGAGGTGGTGGAGTTGCTCTTTATGTGACAGAACAACTAGAATGTATTGAGTTCTGTCCAGGAGCAGATGAGGAGCAAGTGGAAAGTCTGTGGGTACAAATTAAGGGGAAGGCTGGCATGGGTGATACAGTTGTGGGGGTCTATTACAGACCTCCTGATCAGGACAAGGGAGTTGATGAGGCTTTCTACAGGCAGCTGAAAGCAGCCTCGCAATTACAGGCCTTGGTCCTCATGGGGGATTTTAACTACCCAGATATTTGCTGGAAGGCCTACACAGCCAGCCATTCACAGTCTAGGAGGTGCCTCCAATGCATTGATGATAACTTCTTAATGCAAATGGTGGACAAACCAACTAGGAGAGGAGCACTGCTGGATCTTGTACTCACCAACAAGGAGGTTGAAGCGGTGATGGTCAATGGCAGCCTTGGCTGCAGCGATCACGAGATGGTGGAGTTCAGGATCCTGTGTGGAAGGAACAGAATACCCAGCAGGACCAGAACCCTGGACTTCCGCAGGGCCAACTTTGGCCTCTTCAAACAATTGTTAAGAGAAGTCCCATGGGACAGGGTACTAGATGGTAAAGGGGCTCAGGATAGTTGGTCAACATTCAAGGACCATTTCTCCCAAGCTCAGGATCAGACCATCCCAATGGGTAAGAAATCAAGTAAGGGAGCCAGGAGACCAGCATGGTTAAACAAGGAACTGCTGGGCAAACTCAAGTGGAAAAAGAGAATCTATGGATCATGGAAGGAGGGGCTGGACACTTGGGAGGAATATAGGACCGTTGTCAGAGGATGTAGGGAGGCAATTAGGAAAGCTAAGGCCTCCTTGGAACTTAATCTTGCAAGTGAGGTCAAAGACAATAGAAAGGGCTTCTTCAAATACATTGCAGATAAAACCAACACTAGAGGCAATACAGGCCCACTGCTGAATGAGGTGGGTGCCCTGGTGACAGAGGATATAAAGAAGGCAGAGGTACTGAATGCCTTCTTTGCCTCTGTCTTTACTGCTGCAGACTCTCCCCAGGAGCCCCAGATCCCTAAAGCCCCAGAAGAAGTCAGGGTGAAGGAAGAGTTTTCTTTGGTAGATGAGGTTTGGGTTAGGGATCAGTTAAGCAATCTGGACATCCATAAATCAATGGGTCCGGATGGAATACACCCGTGGGTGCTGAGGGAACTGGCAGAGGTAATTGCTAGGCCACTCTTCATCATCTTTGGTAAGTTGTGGGTAACAGGAGAGGTGCCTAAGGACTGGAGTATAGCAAATGTCACTCCAGTCTACAAAAAGGGCAAGAAGGAGGACCTGGGTAACTATAGACTGGTCAGCCTCACTCCCATCCCTGGAAAGGTGATGGAACAACTTATTCTTGGCACTATCTCTAGGCATGTCAAAGTTGAGGGGGTCATTAAGAGCGGTCAACATGGTTTTACCAAGGGGAAGTCATGATTGACCAACCTTCTAGCCTTCTATGAGGAAGTAACTAGGTGGATAGATGATGGTAGAGCGGTAGATGTGGTTTATCTTGATTTCAGTAAAGCATTTGACATTGTCTCCCACAGCATCCTCGTAGATAAACTGAGGAAGTGTGGTCTTGATGATCAGGTAGTGAGGTGGATCGTGAACTGGTTGAAAGGAAGAAGTCAGAGAGTTGTGGTCAATAGGACAGAATGTAGTTGGAGGTCTGTGACTAGTGGAGTCCCTCAAGGGTTGGTACTGGGACAGGCACAATTCAGTATTTTCACCAGCCACCTGGATGAGGGAACAGAGTGTACCCTCACCAAGTTTGCTGATGATACTAAACTGGGAGCAGTGGCTGACACACCAGAAGACTGTGCTGCCATTCAGCAAGACCTAGATAGGCTGGAGAGTTGGATGGGGAGAAACTCAATGAAATTCAGCAAGGAAAAGTGTAGAGTCTTGCATCTGGGGAAGAACAACCCCATGTGCCGGTACAGGTTGGGGGCTGACCTGCTGGAGAGCAGTGTAGCAGAAAGGGACCTAGGGGTCCCGGTGGACAGGAGGATGACCATGAGCCAGCAATGTGCCCTTGTGGCCAAGAAGGCCAAAGGCATTCTGGGGTGCATTAGAAAGGGTGTGGTTAGTAGGTCAAGAGAGGTTCTCCTCCCCCTCTATTCTGCCTTGGTGAGGCCGCATCTGGAATATTGTGTCCAGTTCTGGGCCCCACAGTTCAAGAAGGACAGGGAACTGCTTGAAAGAGTCCAGTGCAGAGCCACAAAGATGATTAAGGGAGTGGAACATCTCCCTTATGAGGAAAGGCTGAGGGAGCTGGGCCTCTTTAGCTTGGAGAAGAGGAGACTGAGGGGCAACCTCATCAATGTTTATAAATACGTTAAGGAGGAGTGTCAGGATGATGGAGCCAGGCTTTTTTTCAGTGATGTCCAATGATAGGACAAGGGGCAATGGGTGCAAACTGGAGCATAGGCGGTTCCATGTAAAAATAAGAAAAAACTTCTTTCCTGTGAGAGTGACAGAGCACTGGAACAGACTGCCCAGAGAGGTTGTGGAGTCTCCTTTGCTGGAGACATTCAAAACCCACCTGGACAAGTTCCTGTGTGATGTACTCTAGGTGACCCTGCTCTAGCAGGGGGGGTTGGACTGGATGATCTTTCGGGGTCCCTTCCAACCCCTAAGATTCTGTGATTCTGTGAGAAGGGAAGAAGAAGCAGGAAGGAAATTGTCTTCTATGATCTCTGACCTTCCTCGCAGTTTACGTAGATATATGGAATGTAGTACCCTGGTCAATTTTGCTGTCTGTCTAGTTCAGGTCCTACGGGGGGGTCATAGACACGACTCCCCTGCTCTCAGTAGCATCTGTAGCGGCAGATTCACTGCATGGAACAAACTGACCTTCACGACTCAGCAGTAACATAAACATGCCAGTGTTAGCAGTCCACTAGCTGGAACACTTGCTGCTAGTTAAAAGAGATCCTGCTGAAGGAAAAAAAATCAGTAAAAGGAAAATTAGCTTCATCCTGGCTCAAACCAGGACACCCCGTGAGGGTTTTGTGACCATACTACTATAGTTCAGCGCATTTGGAGTTATAGGGGACTAAGAAGTAGTAGGGGTTATTTTAAAAAGCTCTTTTCCCTCTTGCCTTTCTCAGCTTCACCACTAAGGCTTTGCAGAATAGCTGCTTTGTGTCTTGCATGTTTCCCGGTGTTGGAATGCCCCCAGGAAAGACAGATAAGAGTCAGTGACCTGCTGTGTGTTTGTTCCCTAGTGTATGTTAACTCCCCCGTACTTACAAATGCAAAGGCTTTGTGTTGAGCACATAACACCTTTTTTGTTTGAAAAAAAGCAGAAGAGGGAGGAGATTTAAGGAAAAGAGAAAAGCCGGTGGTAATATGGATGATTTAGAGATTTCCCTTAAAAGAACTGGAAAGTTCCTCCTGTTCAGCACCCTAGATACCTTCTTAATTACTATCTTCTGTGCTTTTCTACATATGGTACCTGTGATGGGCAGTAGGGAACATGCTTCGGCACAGATGAAGAAGATAAATAAAAGATAGTCCTTACGAAAATGTTGGTAGAGTGGTTTAGACAGACAGTGTTAGCCATAAAAAATGTTTATTTTTTCTGCCTACTGCTGCTTGCTGTGTTCAGTTGAGAACCAATGAAAGGGGGAATCAGTGGCAGTCAGGGAGTGATGGGCAAGAGAGGGCTCCAAGTAAATGAGTTACTCAGAGCTGAAGGTGTTTCTGCTTAGCAGCTTACACATCCTTGTGAAGTGTTCAGGGTGTCTTCCACCCACCCCTCTCCGCTTCCGCCCCTATCTATTCTGTGGGAAAACATGTTCATATTTCTTCTAACCATGTGATGGAAGGGAGGACAGCCATTTTATTTGTGTTCTGTTTCCATCAGCCTTACTTTTGGCAGACTTGGATCCAGTAGCTGAGTTACTTACTGAACAACTACAACTTTTTAAGAAGACAAAGCACTGTCAAAGGATGGTCATCCAAGTAGCACTGTTTAGATCATGTTGTCCTTTTGCCTGTAGAGAGAAGTTTTTTAAGAAACATTCTTCATATCTTGGTCTTTTCTTCTCTTTGTTTCCCCCTCCCCATGCTATTGGGCCAATTCTGCTTCTAGCATACAAACACTATCAGGTTACACCAGTGTTTCAGGAGTCTGCATGTCATTTGGCTGGTGAAATGTGACAGTCTGACTGTCTCAAGTGGGCTGAAGGTGCTTGAAGGGGTGGAGGAAGGAGCTGAGCAGGGAGGGGATTGCTCCCTGCTGCATAGGTGGTATGCTGTAACACATTTTTATATCCAAACCCATGCAGTATTTTTCACCAAAAGCATAGAAACCTGAAATAGATACAAAACCACCCAGGGAAGCATAAAACGTCCTGCAAGCCAACTTCCAGAAGCATTTTCAGCCAGCATTTAGGACGGTAATAGTACTTCACACCTCACAGATCCTTCAGTGTTTGTCCTTGCACAAGGATTCTTCTTTTGGACTGAAGCTGGATTGTCTGTGTCTTGTTGCTGTTCAAGCACCATTTACTTCAGATGGAGTTGCTAGCCTGCAGAAAATTATGTGCTATACAGCTATTTAATTTGACCATAAATGCATATTTGTTGCAAAATCACAAAGGATTCATGTAACTCCTGGCATAGCAACATTGTGGCTTTGAAGTCAATGACTGTAGGAAGTAGATTTGAGTGGGTTCCTCATACCCATTCCTCACACCCACCAAAGGCAGGATCAGCAGTCCTCATGCTACTTTAATCATGTCCCATTTTATTGCAGTATTACGTATGTGCCAGCAGAAAATTTAGACGAGTACAGGGCCAGTTTGGGTCAACAAACAGAGGGAGCTGTGCCACTTGAACTTTTTCCTTCACATACTGTCAGGTGAGTCAGAAGACTTACTGTTTTATCCCATAGAGGTCTCAGATGTAACTCTTTCCGTGCATTTTGTACAGTTCAGGAAGGTAAGTTGTTTTAGAAGATCTGAAAGATGGATGATTTTCTTCAGACCAGCAGCCATTACAATAAAAAGCTGTTCAGACTACAATTTTTGCTTTGGCTAACATTTTTTTCTGGCATTTTTACAAGGCTGTTTTATAGGTCTACCTAAAAAGGAGATTGAATACTGCCTCGTCCTGAAGTTCTCTTAAATGCCAGGCATTTTGACTTATGGATCACCACAAATGCTCAGTGCTTCCAACACGAGACTTTGGTGTTGATGGTCTTGCCAGAACATATATGGAAAAGAATGAATTATGCTGTCCTTTTCCTTGTGTTTCAAAAATTAATTACAGTTAGATTTTGTTTTCTTGAAATTAGTCTCCAAAAGCAGTACTGTTTTTGAAGGCTTCTGTTGTAATTTCTTCTGTTTTGGAAACAATAAATCATAACCTTCAGCTTTGATTTGGTTCTAGTTCCAAATCACAGAATCTTTTATTCTGTGATTGTCAGTTGCTAGGAACTTACATGTGAAGGCCAGTCGATAGGGAATCCCTGAACACAGTGTGTATTCTAACAAACATCTGAAAAAAGGAATTTCTCACATGAACCCCTTGTACAAATTCTAATGCCGTTGGGGTGATCCAGTACATGAAATTTTGCAGTGAAATCTAGCAATTATTTGGGTTCTTTAAAAATGAGTTGCATATTCCTGTTCATCAACAGGGAACTCCCCGAGCTTCCAGAACGTGAAGAGGGGGAGGGAGAAGAAAGTGAACTTCAAAATGCAGCTTTCAGTAACTGGAACCAGCCCAGAAAGTAAGTGCAGATCTAGTTGTTTAGTGTAAAATCTCATCTGAAATTCAAACATTTTGAAACCTGTAATATATTTTAAGGGGAATAAGGAAACAACAGAATTGCTGCACTTACGTGTGTTGCACATTGCAGGAATAATCCACTGTTGATTTTGACTGCCATTGGGCTAAATCCCTGCAATTCAGCAGTTTCTTGATTGTTTTAGTAATTTAAAGGCTGACTCTCAGAGACCCAGTAAGAAGAGGTGAAGAGAAGGAATCAAAGTTTTGATCAGAATCCAAAACACATTGAACAGTAGACATAATGACACACTTTCTGAGCAATTTGAGAGATAATTCCCACTTGAAAGACAAAGCTGTGCAAGAAAGAGTTATTTCTGAATGTCTTTAAACCATTGTGCAAGTCCAGGTGTCTTCACTGTGCAGTATTATCATAATCACAACAGATTTTGTTTTATTTTGGTCCTTGTTTTGTCACAACAGGGTTGAACTCTGGAGAGAGCCTAGCAAGTCACTGGGGATCAGCATTGTTGGAGGACGAGGGATGGGGAGCCGCCTGAGTAATGGAGAAGTGATGAGAGGGATCTTTATCAAGCACATCCTGGAAGACAGCCCAGCCGGCAAAAATGGAACGCTGAAAACCGGAGATCGGATTGTGGAGGTACCAGCCAAGTACCTTTTGCTTGCAATATTCCCAGCATCTCAGAAGTCACTGAGATGGATGTGTGGTCCCTAGCTGACAGCTGTGTAATTACTCCAGCTGGCACCGCTTGGGCTGTACAGAGTGTAGTACCATCTGCTGAGGTTTGTGTGCAGACAGCTTTCATTTGAACATAAAACCTAAAGCATAGAGGACTGACTGTGTGAGCTGGGGTCCACAAAGCCAGCAGTTCTACCTGCCTGTTTTAAAGCCAGCATGTTTAGGAAAAGCTTAGGTTTGGTGAAGCTAAAAGGTTTTACCTTTGCGTATTGGGTAACAACAGACACGGCCAGTGAATAGCAAATCAGACAAATAAATGCCAGGCTTATTTCCCTCTTAAATCTTAATCAGATCACATAATTTTTGTGCATCTTGTGCAGGAATTAAGGGAGACACTTTTTTTCCTGCTGACATGAAGAAAAACAGATTTGGAAGAAAGGAAGCTAAGAGTGTTGTGCCCATGCCTGAGGATAGGGTAGTCAATGGTGTTGTAGGGAGGAATTAATCTAGATCTCTCTTCTGCTTAGCCAATCCTGTGCTAATGCAGGCACTTCTACTTTCTCGTTTAAAGATACTGAAGAATGAACATACTGAAGGGATTGTGTCATTCCTGTGATAATTATCAATGAGTCAGACACTACCCAGTCTCCAGTGTCAGACTATTGGGAACTTGCACTCCCGTTCAGCCTTCTGGATGTCCTTAGCTGACTGTCCATCAGCAAAAACATAACGAGCAGGGTGATGGAGGTGGTGATTCCTACCTTGGATCAAACTAGGCTTGCCTTATATGGTGAATGTAAAGCATTCAAGATACAAGATCTGTATAAAGGATCTTGAAACCTTAATATAGGTAGCACTTTCTACATCAGGATGGAAGAGCTTCCAGTGTATAACAAGTTGAGAATTAGAATTTTGCTTGATGGCCACAAAGTTAAGAAACATTTTTTATATCTCAATACCTGGATTTTTATGAATGCAGTGTCTGTCTCTGACAATAGTGCTTGTAGAAGTTGGAGTGGGTGAGTGAAATTAATTAACTCATGTTGTGTTAATGTGACTGTTTCTGAATGGATTGTTTCATTTTCTCAGGTTATGTATCTGGGCTTTTCTCTTCACTGGTGCATACAGTATTTCAGACACGGGTAGTTGGAGAGCTGTAGTGTTACTATTCAGTTCCTCATAGGTTTACAAATACTTTTTATTTACAGTGGATGGTTAAGTTCAAGGTAGAATTAGACAATTAAAAATGTAGGAGTAATCCTTATTATGTAACTTTTTGTGCAAGAATTGCCACTAACAACCTTTCCGTGTTAGCTTCTAGCTTTTACTGTGGTCATTGTAAGAATGCTTTACTGATGCTAACCTCACCATAATACAGTTCTTACCTGGATCACAAGACAAACTATTTTACCCACTAGTACATAAGAAGGTGTGAAGAAAAGCAACCAGGCAGAAATTTGGCCTTAGCTATCCTTTATAAATGCTTTCTTCTGGGAGATAGAAATCTTTTTAGCTCTGTCCTAAAAATTTAACTTCTGGGGAAAGTGTCTAGGAACTAAAACTTGTCTTATCTTGCTTTTTAAAATAAATGTAAAAAAAACAGTAAAAAAAAGAAATTACAAGAAAGGAAAAAACTACACAGTACTGACCTAATACCTTATAATGAAAGACCCTGTAGCACCTAACAAGTTTCAGTTTGTAAATCTCATAAAGTCCTGGGAGGTAGGTTAGTCTGAGATAGGATTTACAGGAAGCAGTATTAGGCAAACTCTACCACTCTCTTCAGGATACCTTATCTCTTCTTGTTATCATGTCTATTCTATTACATTGTCTGTGGGAAAACTTGCAGAGCCTGAACCAAAAATGTAGAAAAATCTGTTTTTAAAACCACGGAGAATATTTATTTTATGTCCTTTCAGTGCTCTTGGAAATCTCAAACTTATGTGTGAGGGACCTCAGGCCAAGTCAGTACAAACCATTCCACCAAAAATGGGGGTTTGGACTCAGGTTTTAGTCGAAGGTCCCTAAGCAAAACCCAGAGCTGACTCATGATTCTTGTAGCTTCTTGCAATGTTAAGATGAGGCCTTCCAATTACAGGTGGATGGAATTGACCTCAGAGATGCCAGCCACGAACAAGCCGTGGAAGCCATACGGAAGGCAGGCAATCCTGTAGTCTTTATGGTACAGAGCATTATAAACAGACCAAGGGTAAGCATAAAGAATATGAAAAGAGTTGTAATACATAGTAATAGATGAAACAAATGTTCAAAGTGGTGGTATTTGGGAATGGGATATTTAATCCTGAAAGTTCCATCTTGGCTATTTTAGGAACAAGGATTTGATTTAAGTATTATTTCCATTTAGAATGAAATCGATTTGGATTTGGAATTACCCTCCAGCACGTCGTCCTCAAACTATTTTGAAAAGCCTCAAGAAAGATAATTTGTTGGGGGGCAGAGTAGGAGTCTAACTAAAACCAACTCTTAGAGATTGACAGCATGTCTGAGGAGCGCATGCAGACGTACTACACCTGTTAAAAAACATACATTGGACATGAATGAAAGGACCTAGAAGTACACGGAAGTTTTCCGTCTCTAAGTTGCATGGACATTGCAGACAAAAGTTACTGAGCTTTAATATAAGTTGCTTGCATCACTAGAAACTAAACTGTGTCATTGTAGAGTCTGTATAAGCTGCATGCTTATTTACTAGTTGTTTCATAACTCTTATTCCCCAGCCAGAGTCTCTTTATAGCCCTTCTTCAGCTTCTGCTCCCTGTGGGCAGAAAACTACTAACCCATTTTATCGTCAGTCATCTAAGGTAAAGTTGCATGAAAAAGCTCTATTGAACGTTGGTTATTGATACTCCAGCTACTAAAATAAGGCTTTTGCATTTGCTGTGACGTGAACAAAATTGCGATTGCTGAATGTTTATGCCAGTTTGGGATGGGAATGATGCCATTACTTTATCACAACTTACTTTTATTTAAAGAATGCTCCTGTGCTATTTTTAATTGTAATTCTTTGTTCTCTTTATTTTCCAACTGTTAAGCTTGTTGGTTATTTCTTGTCTGTTAATTAACAAACCCTTGTTTCTCTGTGAGCAGAAACATTGCAAATGCTCTTACTGTACACGTGCGTTGCATTTGATCTTTGTAAATGGCATTATATTTATTGTCTTCATCTTTTTGAACTTCCATCCATACTTTATCACAAGATCATATAAGGGAATTTCCTGTTTTTATTCATGTGCAGTCACCCAGATAGCTAGCTGCCGGCACAGTGTAGCTATATTTATAATATGGTACCACTATGTATTTTGCAAGGCAGTCAGTTTCAAGTGACATATTGCTAATGAGTCAGTTCCTTCCTCTTTGTTTTTTTCATTCAGACTGCTGTAGTAGTTAAGAGACATCCTAAGTGTACTCCAGAATAGCCCAAGTAATATGAGCATATGGGCAGTGAAAACCTAGTTGATATTTTTCTAGCTAGCAGGTATCTGTCAAATCTGAGTTTCATACTGATGCTGCTCTGGATATTTCTGAGTAAGAATTAATCTGTCACCATGGTTAGGGGCCCAGATAATTTGTAGGGTTATGGTATTGTGCTATATGAAATGCTAGCTAGTTTATGATAGCTTAGCATCTTTAATATTAATAAAATGCTGACCACGAGTTAGTGGCAAAAAAAAATGAAAACTAAAAAAGAGGGAAAATAAATCCTGTTATTTTAGGTTTTGTTTTGAAAATAAACAACAGCAAAAAAGAAAAATACTTTTTATTTTAGCATTTGCTTTTCTTGTCCTAGACGGTGCAAATTACATTACCAAATTACATTATTTTTTGTCTGGCAAAATGTTTAGGGATGCATTTTCCATTTTCAGGAGCATTTAAAAAACAAAAGTACTTTAAGAAATTTTCTAATCAACAACATGTATCTGGATTAAATTACTGCCATGTAAATGTATCAGTTGATGCTGTATGCCTTTCCCATTCCTTTCCACTTACTATGCTTCTTATTTTCCAGCAGTGTTAAACTTACATACCTGAGACATTTAATCAATTGCCAGATGCATACACCTAGTGTAGAAGTTGCTTTTAGGCATGCAATGAACACTGTTTCCAACAAACCATGCAAAATCACAGCAATTCCCTTTTATTAAGTAGGTTCAAATCTCAAAATAGAGCAAAGTACTAAACTGCGTAAGAAATATAAATGGTCCAATCACATCCTTTAATTTTGTCTAAACATGAAAACTCTTTTGGGTTTAAATAATAATAAGAAAGTATGTTGTATTGCTTAAGGAGAATAACAGATAATTTCATTTCATTAAACTATAAACTCAGAAAATTATACATGCATGCACATACATACAAAGTGATCTGTAAAAGTTATTATTGGAAATGAAGTCTGTTTAGAGATCCTGATATTACTAAACCTTCTCTTTGGTGAAATACACAGAAAGTATGTTACCACTGGAGGTCAAATCAGATTATGAGAGTTAATTAAACTTACTGCATTATTACAAAAAAATTGTGTTTATTCTAATCCAGAAATCCACACTTGTGTAGTTAACTAATGTGTAAGGGTATTCCATATGCTGAGATGCTTGGACAAAATTATACAGAAGTCACAGCAAGTTAATTTTCTGTTGTTCATGCTGGTGAATTCTGCAATTTGTGCACTTGGAGGGCTAGAACACATATGGGAATCTGTGCTTATCCTCCACATTCTGCTAAACATAGCTGATACAAACACAGGGCAAATACAGGTTTGCTTACCTTCACGTGTCTGTAACAAAGTGCAGGAAGTGGACCTTGTTTGGTTGACAACAAACTGCTTTTGTTTCATGAGTCACAAAGGATTTATATACAAATGACTGTGCTTAGTTTCTACTATGTTTTCCTTTTAGAACCCTTCCTTGCCTTTCCTGCAGAACAGTCTTTTCAGTAGGCCAGCTGTCTTCAGCAGCACTAACCCGTTTGCTGATGCTTCTCAGTTCAACACTAACAAGGTTGGATGGTGACATATTGTCTGCTTTTGACTCTCCAAACATACGTGTGTCTCTCTGCATTTAAATTCATTTATACAACTTCTGGTAAAATACTGTGCTGATGAGAGTGGAAATTCAGACACAGACACGCTTGCACATAAAAAAGTTTTGAAGAAGTTAAAAAATGCCAGCTCCATTAATCCTAACCACTAAGTCTGATCTAATCGGGGCTATTGAAAGGAGTAGTTTCTGAATTACCAAATCAGACACTGTGGTGCACGTTAAAATAGCCACCTGAGTGTAACTCTCTCATCAGCGTGAGGTTTTTTTGCTGCTATGAACTTCACTTTCTTTTTATGTGGTTAGGACTTTCCAACTTTGAAATCTCTTTTTTCTTTTTGCATGGAACAAACAACATTGGCAGCTTTTGGTTTATGATGCTGAAAATATTTTCCCACTGCTTCTTGAAAATTCTTTTACTGCATCATGAACAGGATGCTGACATCTTGGAAATATGAGAAAAGATTCTTTTATTTGTGGTTAGTGCTTACTGCATGTTATTCTTATTGGGTATAGAGTTAATCTCTAACGCAATAATAAATAAAGGCTTCATTCTCATGTGCATGCATTTCTGATTTAATAAAATAATTTCTAGCTGGTTATACATCTTGGGAGTGATTGTGCCCTTTCTCTGTTTTCCCATGTTGTCAAATAGATTGATTGTACAATGAACATCTATTATGTGATATGTGATGTATAATGGCAGTGTGGTTTTGAAATCTATCCTTGTTTGTTACAGTTCTGAGGAAAGAGAATAGAAGTGTAATATAAATTATGTCTTGTATTTTGTATATTTTGGAAAGTGTTTCTGAAAAAAAAAAGGCACTTATTTTTAGAGAAAAACTAATGCTGTTGCAGTTTCTGCATAATTCCTTTTTAAACACTGAGATGAGAATGGCTTTTTGTCATCTCTGTCTGCTTCTGCTGAACTAAGGTTCATGTATAGTAAGAAACTTTGCTGAATCAGGGTCCTTAATAACCTCTTAAATACTTGTCCATTTGTAAATAGAGTGAATGTAGTTACTGCAGATAGTAAAATGAATCTGTAGTTGAAATTCATTAGTAATTCATTGAATTCGGTTGAATAATTGAAGTAATTCAGTTGAATTCATTAATAATGCCATGTATTGCCAAAGGTGCTGTAACATATGGATTGCTGTTTTCTGTTACTGTAGGAGGTATCGAATCCAATTAGGGTTACCTTCCGTTGTTCCCCAACTAACCCTTTTGCTCCCACACCATTCAAGGTTTGTCTTGATTCCACTGAGTGGGTCCTACCATATGTGTGCTGTACATTTGTACATGGCCTGTGATACCTTCCAGAGTTTTGCTTCTTCCTCTGCGTGTGCCTCCTTTGTGGAAAGTGATTCTGCTCCAAACTTGCTGCCATTTTTAATACTTGCTTGCCTGTGATAAGAGTGACCCTGGTAGCCAAATGGGTTCATGCACTGTCTGATGCTTTGTATTTTAAATGAAATACTGTGCCGTGGCACACTGGAAGTATTTCATGAGTTAAAGCATTTTAGGTTTTTTGTGTGTGGCCCGATTCAGGGAGCAAAAGTCTTATGTGTGTGTCAACTGCGGGGGCCAGCCTCTGCTGCTGGCAGTGCATATGTGGCAGGCTGAGTCCTGGAGGCAGGGTGTAGTCCCTTGGCCCAAATGGTATTGTAACACCCTTTTTACCCTTCTCACAAAGGAGCTTTGCTTTTACTTTTGCTTCAGCATTTCCTTAAACATCAGAAATTTTCAGATTTATGTACGTGTGCACACAGATACAGAAAGATGCATTTTTTTGTCAATCAGATTGTGGTGGCTCAATTCATAAGTGCTAATCTGTCAGGATGTAGCCATACATCTGCACCTTTGGGTCTTCCAGAGGCCCTTAACAGCAATTTTTTATTCCTTTTTTGGTGTCATGTTTTCTTTAATTTTGCAAATTCTTGGACACTGTCATTTACCAAGAGTACCACTGAAGTGTTACGCTAAAGTTTTGGTTTTACAACATGGAGACTACTGGAAGGTCTGCTGTTCTGGTCTGTTCTCATACTGTATTTCCTTATTTTTTCAGTGTGTTATGTAGCTTTCTAGGTAAAACTCTAGGAAGCACTCTGAAAAATTAGTGTTTGTAGAACTACTCTCTACCCCTCCTTGAGCTAGTGGTTTCACACCAACTTTTCTCCACGATGGATGCACAAATTTTTGTTTATGAAAAATCTCATTGAATGTTATTAGATAGTGTTTCCACCCTACTCTGATCCTGATGGGTAACCATGTCTATGCTAGCATTTTGCTACTTCAGTTGAGGTTTATGTCTGCCCTGTAACTATTCGTATGTTTTAGAGTATAATTTGCATAAACTGTGAATAATTCCTACGTAAAGTTTGGTTATGCAAGGTATCATCTCAGCAGGATGACACTGTTTTAAATTTGAAGCACAAATGTGACTGATAAAATGTTACAAAAAATCATATCATGTTAAAATTATTGGCTGGGGTGCTATATTAAAACTTCCCACAGTTTTGACATTTACTGACTTCCTAATTAAACTCCTAGAACAAGTTTCTGAATGAAAGGAAAATCTTTTTCAAGCAGCAGCAGAATGAGGGAACTGAAATAGGGCATTTGCGTTTTCTTTAAATCTTTGGAGTATAAAGAGAAAGAAGATAACTCATTTTCCCTGAGAGATGGGACCTTCTTTAAATCTCAGTATGACTAAATTGGTAACTTTATACTTTTTCAACACCTTCAATTTAAAGCATATTGAAGTCTTCCAAGGTGTATATTGTTGTCTGTTTCGCTGTTGCCTCTGATGAACAAATTCTCTCAGTGGTTTTGGCACCCAGAGACATCATCTGAGATACTGTGTCAGGAATTTTGCTAATGGAGGAAGTGAAAGCTGAAATGATAAGAACAGGGCTATGAAGCTAAAGCAACACCTGAAAATCCTAGTGGTGGAAAAATGCTGGGTTTTTATCTAAAGTTTGTGTTGTTTAAATCAGCAGCTGATCTGCCAAGTATCAAAGTCTCTTGGGCATGTGTAAGCTGATAGAATGATGATACTCAGACACAAGTTTCTTGCCTACATGTTTACTCCGAGCAAGCCAAATTTACATAAATTACAAACACTTAGCCAGATCCCTCATCGGAGTTCATATTCCTCAGGGAAACAAACTTGAATGCAGGCTTGCCAGATTTTGGATTTGGGTGTTTAAACCCAATTGCAGTAGTCGTGTGTTTATACTTTTTAACTTTTTCTGAATACAAATGCCAAAAGTATTCTTCTCCTTTGTGATTTAATCTGCATCCTTGTTTATTTGATCTCCCCTGTGCAGCTTATAGGAAACCAGTAAATAGGACTGGAAAAGTATAGTTGCTGTGGATTTCTTCAGTTACCGTTTGTTTAATTTTGGTTTTAAATTGTCCTTTCACTTAATATACCAGTTATTTTTTTTCTGGAGGCATTTTTGAAAGCACAGATTTCTTTGTTTCCTTTCCCTTTCCTCATATTTGGCTTCCAAAGTGTATGATAGGAGGAAATTATATGCGGTGGCTTTTAAAAATAAAATTTAGTAGAAGTCTTTACCAAATACAGCATTAAAAAAAAAATTTATTCAGTTTCCATAGAAGAGTTTTTCTGAAATGTAAAATGGCACATAAAACTTTACTGAATTGGGCTTTTATTGTGAGTTCTGTTAGCTTTTGAATACATTTTGGAGTGATGTTATCTCTTACTTTGCCTGGTGTTTGTTTCTGTCTTTGATCTCTTGCAGACTTTCTGTGCCGTGTTATTCATTTAGAATTCCAGCCTTGTGTTTTTTAAACTTCAAAGCCATAGTCATTGCCATTTCAACATTTTTGTATACCATATTATATGTTTTGCCCTACACAGGGTCTGCGTCTGCTTAACCACTGCAATTTTCTTATTTTCCACAGGCATTCGGACAGTCTGATTTAGAGACAGAAAAGACTTCGCTTTGTAGCTTGCCTCTGCCCCCTCCTTCAGCATTTTCAGGAATGAGCTGTGATGTTGCACAGTCATCTCCTAGCAGAGTCCCAGAGGATGTGGAGAAGGAGGATGAGTTTGGTTACAGCTGGAGTAAGTTTGTCATGTGTGATAAAGTTTGAAGTATTCATTGTTGATGTAACACTGTAGCAGAAGATATGGAGGGATCTGGTCTGAACTACTTTGTGTGTGCTTCATGTTTTCGGTGCTCAGTGTTGCTGTCAGCTTTCAGTTGTGCTTGGTCAGATGCACATGGTGAAATACAAAACTAATTTGTTCTTCTTATTGCACTCCAATTTCTGTTTTCCTCCATGGTCCAAATTCACTGTTTCACATGTAGGACTACTTGCAGACTTTCGGTGTACTATATCTAGGTAACTGTTGGCAGTGATTAATGTCATAGCATCTGTGACCTGAAGGTGTTACTGGAGGGACAATTATTGCTTCTATGTATGAAAAGTCTTTTTTTAAGAGATGTTTTAATGTTTTCCCAAGTTTGAAGGAAAACAAGCAGCTAGAAATATTGTATAAATCACCTAAGGCTTAGCTTTAAAGAAAGTGTGGTGTACACTTAAAATTTTCTCATCCAGTTTGGGATACTTCTGTCAGATACTGCCCACTGGACACTGATCTTGACTCTCTAGGTGACTTGTGAAACTGTCTAATGTAAATCCAACCTCTGCTGCCCACACTTTTACATTTAGAAAAGATCATGCAGCGCTATGGAAATCTGCCGGGGGAGCTCCACATGATTGAGCTGGAAAAAGGAAGGACAGGTCTGGGACTTAGTCTTGCTGGTAACAAAGACCGATCCAGGATGAGTGTCTTTATAGTGGGAATTGATCCAAATGGAGCAGCTGGCAAAGATGGCAGGTTACAGATTGCAGATGAGTTACTAGAGGTGAGTTCTTGCAATTTATACTGAAACCCAAACTTACTGATTTAAAATGCACTGAAATCTTAGCTTCTCGCTGCAATGTAAATGCTCTTCATTGGACTTTGAAATCCCCACGTTGACATCACTAGGCTACCAGATTTTCATTCTGATGTATGCCAAATAGTTGTCGCTGGGATTTTTTTTCCTGGTTATAGTAGTACTAAGTGAAGGTGTGTTTGTAATTAAAATGGATAAAAATGGGGGATGGCAGAAGTACCTGGATTACTGAGATCTATAGAAGGGTAGTACATTGCAGACCATAGAAAATATTTATATCCTTTGGTCCATCCATCTGTGGAGCACTCCAGAGTCTTCTAATTACTTCTCTGTCTGCTGGAAGTGTGATAATGTCAGAATACTTTTATGTTGTGTAACATATAAAAAGCAAATTAAATGGGAGAAACAGATCCATTTGTATTATGGACTTTTATCTCATGACACATGCAGGCTGTTTTCTAGTGGCTTTGTGAAGGCACCCAAGCTGAATGTGCAGCTAACATTCCCAAGATGTATATGAGCGTAAAGTATATTTTTATGTTACCACAGTTCAGTTGATACCTGGAGATGTATTCTCCGCCATAGCTTTTCCCATTCTTTCTGATAGAAGAAAAGAGAACAGATTTCTCACAGAAATGGCTTTTTGTAACTTCAAAACTCTTATGTGGAGGTGTTTGGGAATGCAGTGGGCATATAGTACAGGTGAAACTGAACAAAGCTTGAGGACATACTGAGAGAGTAAATCATGTAGCTTGGTAGTTGCAGACTAGGAGAAAAACTAAGGGGTTTGTGGCACTTTGGAACTAGTCTCATGGAGGGACATGTCAGTTGCTGAGTCTCATGTTACCTGCTAGACAGTTCTCTTGAAACAGTTAAAGTGTCTGTTTTTGAAACCTTGATGTCATGCATGCTCAGTGTCTTTGGGAGACACTGAAATACATCTGTCTGAGTCTGCTCTCATGTGATTTCTTGCATACTGTCCACACTATAAACCTGCATACTGATGCTAAGAGGTTGTCTCAGCCTCTTCTGAAAGGAGACATCTGAGTTCGCTTGTTATATTGTGAAGTAGCTATCCATCAGCTGTAGTGGGCCATGCCCCATCTCCCAGCTGACAGCCTGACCTTGTTTCTTGACAAGTCCATGGCAAGCACTGGAAGCAGTGCTGTTTCTAAATTGTGTAAATTACAGGGCTTGGTCTATAGACATGCCTGGTGGACACAGCCTGCATGGGAGCTGAGGAGTTGCTGTTACGCTCAAGCCTCAGTTCAGTGTTCTCATTTGTTGCTCACTGTTTGCTGCTTCTCCACTTCTCAGCTTCTTTTAGTACTACTTCAGTGTGTGTTGCGTTATTATCCCTTTGTGTAGGTCCAAGTGGTCCTTTTCCAAACATTTCCCCTTTCTCAGAGTGAACTTCTGCACTGTAGTTTCCCATTTCCAAGAACAAATACAACTAATAAAATGTAAGTGAATAATGGCCTTATTCTGCAGATTCACACTGATACCTCCAATCATGTCTGAATCACAGGAGCTTCAAGGGGTTTCAGTGAGTCTGCTCTGCCAGATGAGGACAATGGTTGTCAGGTCAAATCTTCAAATTGTAAATGCACCAATGTTCAGACGTCTGTGTATGAAGTGCCCGGCTCAGAGCTGAGATTCGATAAATAATAGCAATCTTGTTGCTTGATATAAGTGATTCATTTTTTTGTTATGGTTAGAATTTCCTGTGACCCTGCTTTATCACTGCGTCAGTCACCAGGTCATCAGTGGCAAGTGGAAATAGATTACACACCAAGTCAACCTAGTGTAACACAGAGAATGACATTATTAGCACTGTGGCAGGGTTAGTCTGAAATCCAACTATGAGGAATATTTTTATGGGGAAGGGAATCAAAGCAGATACAGCATACTCTGCTATTCTAATATAACTGCTGCTTTAGACAGTTATGTGGGATAATGGATTTTTTTAGGCTTAACAATTAGTTTAAGGGAATTAAAGTATTTTGATAAATAATTGCTACTTTCCTTTATATAGATAAATGGGCAGATACTCTATGGAAGAACTCATCAGAATGCTTCTTCAGTAATCAAATGTGCACCATCTAAAGTAAAAATAATTTTTATCAGGTAGGTTCTGGTTAAGCATTTGACTTAAAAGGTTTATTTTTAATATGCTGAAGTTTTTAACAGAGTGTTTCTGTTTTATTTTTCATTTTGATAAGCTAGACGTGCTTTTGAATCCAGCTCTTAGTAGCTGTTAAATAAGTCTTGAGTTTTCTGGTTTGATATTTGCATTGCGAATGCCAGAAATAAAGTAAAAGAAAGCACTAGACTTAAACTTCTTGTAAGAAATATGGTGGTGTATTGCTGCATTCTCACTGCATTCTTTAACTGAATCTATTGTAGAAATAAAGATGCAGTAAATCAGATGGCTGTTTGCCCTGCAAAGTCCATAGAGGCTTCACAGTGTACTTCAGGGACACTTCAGCATCAAGAGGTAAAGTGAATTTTTGTTTATTTCATTTGTCTGAGATACTAACGTTGTTCTGGATGTTCAGAGGAGTGTGCTGTCTACTTAGCAAATACTGCAAAAGGAAAAGAAATCCAGGGGGAAAAAAAGGTATTTTAGTAAATCTGCTATATTTAGTGCGACTGGGCTCAATTCTGGTTTATTTTGTGTTCAGCTAAAATACTAAGTAAATCTAACATTCCCGTGAATAGGATTATAGCAGTTTAAATGAAGCACGAAAATGGTCAGACCCATTTTAATTGTTTATATGCTACTTAATTTTGATACAAAGTGTTTACTGTGGTTGCTCAAAGTTATATTTTCATTTTCTATTAGATTGAAAATAGTGCTGCAAACTCCAGTGCTTGTTCTGACTTCAGTTCATGTAAAAACATTCAGTATGTGGAACTCCCTAAGGTATGTGCTGAAAATTAAATTTACAGCAGCCACATTTGCATTCACTAGCTTACTGTTTTGTAGTGAAGTCCCTCTTATGGCCAAAAACTTTGTCTCCTACTTACTGGAAGTCAGAAGAA
Source organism: Hemiprocne comata (assembly GCA_020745705.1). Taxonomy (NCBI): domain Eukaryota; kingdom Metazoa; phylum Chordata; class Aves; order Apodiformes; family Apodidae; genus Hemiprocne; species Hemiprocne comata. The sequence continues at coordinate 71,092,092 of CM036616.1, read as the reverse complement.
TTTTTAGAAGTCTTCTCTTCCTATTTGTGAGTGTACCCCAAGGTTATCCTAATGTAATGGCTGTCTTTGGCAAACTTATGTCTCTCTTTAACATTAATTGGCCAGTTGTCCTGTCCTCTGGAGTAAGTCACCTCTAGTCCTATTTGCAAAACTTTTGGTAAGCCAGTGCTGGTGGTGCCTCAGGAAAAATCATTGCATTAGTTGCTCAAGGTAAATACATTTGCAAAATCTATTTCAGAAATGGATTCGTTTCAAACAAAAATACTGATGCATTGTGAAAATGCAAACTTTTGTTACATCTGCAGACTTCATGAGCGTTCAGTGAACGTATTCTGACATTTTGATAAACACAGTACATAACCATTTGCATTTTTCTGTTTGCCCCAGGATCAAGGAGGCTTTGGAATTGCCATTAGTGAAGAAGACACAATTAATGGAGTAGTTATTAAGAGCTTAACAGATCATGGCGCAGCTGCAAAGGTGTGAGAATATTCAAAATCAAAATAGAAAATGAAGAATGTTTTTTGGAATAGCATTAAGAGCTCATATTTTTTATTCTCTCTTGTTTCCAGGATGGACGACTCAAAGTTGGAGATCAGATCCTGGCAGTGGATGATGAAATCGTTGTGGGATATCCAGTAGAAAAGGTGCTTCTGAAGTGTCAGGAATGTTGCAGAAATAATCCCACTTAATGTAGGAGGTCATTGTGCCTTAAAAAAAACAGTGAGCGTTTTTGTGACTATACTCTTGACTTAATTTTCAAAGCTGGCTAAAGAACCAAAGATCTGCACACATTGTCTGGATAAAGAAGCTACTGCAGAATAAGCTAAAGCATGAATTTAAAGCTCAGCTGCTAACACTCAGCTAAAGCTCAGTGTTAATCATCTATCTTTGTGCTACAAGCGTTACTTTCTTTTTTCCCTGTTGTACAAATCTGAGGACTGAGAGTCACTTAGCTGTGGGATAAAAACTGTGACCTATTGTTCAATAATGGCTCTTCATAGCCACTCTAAAAGTATTAGAAGCAGTAAAGTTAATATGTATAAATTATAAATATAATTATAACTATAAATACGTATTTCAACCCTTTGGAGAAAAGTATCACCATTCCTGAATAACAAGAATTATTTCTAACTTCCAGCTCTGCAAACTCTTTGTGGGCTCTGAAATGAATCAAGGAGGGCTTTTTCCTAGCACCTGTCTTACTACTAGTAAACGTGATTCTTTAGGCATGAGAAAATTAACCTTCTGTTTGTTAAAGGGCAATTAGGAGAGCATCCATCTTACTCTTTGATGTACTGCTATCTCTAGAAGCAGTAAATGAGTAAGAGATAGTGAAGGTGTCTGCAGGGAAGTAGATAGACTTTGGAAGACAAGACAGAGAGGTTGAGAAAGTAGTTGCAAAAAATACTTCTAATTCTACTGAAATGTAAAATCTCAGGACAATTTGATGTCTTTTCTGTGAAGTGGCAATTCATTTTAAAGGTGTTCAGTGTCCCTTCAGACTGAATTTTGTTACACCCTAGTGTCCTTCTCTCCATCCCATAGTTCAGTTAGTATTTTCACATTTTCCTTCCAGCTGTGCATCTGATTAAGGTGCTAGAATGGCAGTAGCAGATGTATTTATAGCAGTAGATTTTGGCATTGACTTCCATGGGATCAAAATTCAGCTCTACCCAGAACTGGAAGGTAATACTGGTTTTCCAAATTTTGTAATAGCTGCTGTAAACATGTCCATTGAAGGACTGCCACATTCTTATCTGGCATAGTTTAGCAATGTTTATCAGACAGGTATGGCCCACAGTTAACTCTGTGGCTGTTTCTTGTAAAAAAAATCAATACTTGACCTTGTTCATTACCAAGAAATCCTGCAGGATTGTGACTTGTGGATCCAGTTTGCAGAACACTTCTGCTTTGTTGTTTTTTTTTTTACAGCTAAACAGTTGAGTTAAACTCTTCACCAGCTTTTATCTTTATCATTCAGTTTATTAGTCTCCTGAAAACATCCAAAACTATGGTGAGGCTTACAGTCAACTCAGCAGAGATGGATAGCTTGCCCGCAGCACCAGGCCCTGCCAGCACTGCCACAGCAGAGAGGAGGAATATACAGCTGCCAGCAACTGTCCCCTCTTCCAGCTCACCAGAACCAGAAGCAGTTAAAAGTAAGGTTGTCCTTGTGTGTCTATCTTCACTGGGGTTATGACATAAGAATGAAGATCTAGCTTGTAAAGTTTGCTCTTTTGTATGCACTCATCTGTCTTCTGAATTGCATTTTCTGGTACTTTTGGATTACAATCCATCTAAATAAAGCAGTAAGGCTCCTTACTGAAGACCTACCTCTTGCCTTTCCACAGGCCTGTTGTAAAGGCAGGAGGATGGAGGGATTTCCTCCTCCCTTCTAAAGGCTCTGCAGCAAGTGCCTCTGTCATGGTTGTCTAGAGCTAAGTGGGAGGCATTCCTTTAAATGAGGGAGAAAAACCATGTCATCTTTCCTAGAACAGGGAAATGGTTGATCTGCTCTTGACATTTATGACTAGCCACGTTTGTCTGTCCCTGTTTAGAATGAAGAGTTGAGGTGCAACTGGTGGATGATGGTTATTGGTTAAGCAACACACTACTAAGAAGTTAGTAATAACTTAATTGAGTAATGCACACCCTAATTTATGTGTACATCACTGCAGATGTTACTGAGTCACCTTTCTATTGCTTATTACTAGGAGTGGTATTGATACACAATTGTACTACTATAAGGAAATCTTAAGAAACACATGGGATACCTACTAGGTAATAATTCTGTTACAGTTTGAGGGTAATATCTATTGTTCTGTCCAAGTCTGTTCCTTCCATCTCCACCCTGTCATGGCGAGTCACAGAATCACACAGAATCACCAAGGCTGGAAAAGACCTTTAAGATCATCAAGTCCAGCCTATGACCAACACCACCATGCCGTCTAGACTATGGCACTAAATGCCACATCCAGCCTTTCCTTGAACACATCCAGGGATGGTGCCTCCACCACTTCCCTGGGAAGTCTATTCCAATGTCTAATCACCCTCTCCGTGAGGAAGTGCTTCCTAATATCCAACCTAAACCTCCCTTGGAGCAGCTTCAGGCTGTGCCCTCTTGTCCTGTCACTGGTTGCCTGGAAAGAGCCCAGCCCCCACCTGACTACAACCTCCCTTCAGGTAGTTGAAGAGAGTGATAAGGTCCCCCCTGAGTCTCCTCTCCTCCAGGCTAAACAACCTCAGCATCTTCAACCTCTCCCTATAAGACTTTCCCTCTAGTCCTTTCACCAGCCTTGTTGCTCTCCTCTGGACCCGCTCCAGCAACTCAACATCCTTCTTGAAGTGAGGGGCCCAGAACTGCACACAGTACTCGAGGTGAGGCCTCACCAGTGCTGAGTACAGGGGGAGAATGACATCCCTACTCCTGCTGGCCACACTATTCCTGATACAAGCCAGGATGCCATTGGCCTTCCGGGCCACCTGGGCACACTGCTGGCTCATGTTCAACCAGCTGTCAACCAGCACTCCCAGGTCCCTCTCTGCCAGGCTGCTCTCCAGCCACTCTTCCCCCAGCCTGTAGTGCTGCCTGGGGTTATTGTGGCCAAAGTGCACTTGGTCTTGTTGAATTTCATGCCGTTGGCCTTGGCCCGTTGATCCAGCCTGTCCAGGTCCTCCTGCAGCTTCTTCCTACCCTCTGGCAGATCAACACTCCCCCCCAGCTTGGTGTCATCTGCGAATTTACTGAGGGTGGACTCAATCCCCACATCCAGGTTGTCAATAAAGATATTGAATAGGACTGGGCCCAGTACTGATCCCTGGGGGACACCGCTGGTCACCGGAAGCCAGCTGGATGCAGCTCCATTCCCCATCACTCTCTGGGCCTGGTCATCCAACCAGTTTTTGACCCAGCGAAGGGTGCACCTGTCGAAGCCATGGATTGCTAGCTTCTCCAGGAGGATGCTGTGGGAGACTGTGTCAGAGGCCTTGCTGAAGTCAAGGTAGACCACATCCACAGCCTTCCCCTCATTCACTAGGCAGGTCACCGAGTCGTAGAAGGAGATGAGATTAGTCAGGCAAGACCTTCCTTTCCTAAACCCATGTTGGCTGGACCTGATCCCCTGGTTGTCTTCCACATGCCGCTTGATGGCACTCAGGATGATCTGTTCCATAACCTTGCCAGGCACCGAGGTCAGGCTGACAGGCCTATAGTTCCCCAGATCCTCCTTCCAGCCCTTCTTGTGGATGGGTGTCACATTGGCCAACCTCCAGTCATCTGGGACCTCCCCAGTGAGCCAGGACTGGTGATAAATGATGGAGAGTGGCTTAGCCAGTTCTTCCGCCAGCTCCCTCAGCACCCTAGGATGAATCCCATCCGGACCCATGGACTTGTTGGGATCTAAGTGGCACAGCAGGTCCCTAACTACTTCCTCCTGGATTACAGGAGAGGGATAATCTTAGGGATAAAGACCTAATGGAGATTGCAATTATGTTCTTGCCAGCATCCTGTGGATTTGTGATTGCAGCTTTGGCTTCACTGCCATTTACAACTGCAACCCAACTCTTGGAAGATCTCCCTCCTCTTCGTTTTCCACCTGATTTTATAACTTACTGCTTTTTACCAAGCCCACTTTTTTGCTGCCTCTGCACCTTTTTTTCTCTCCACAGACTCCTTCCAAATAAGCAACCCATCCCTAACTACTTTTTCCCCATTTCTCTGATTTCTACTACATATCTACCCAACTTTAGTGTTTCCAGCAGTGCTATGTAGACAGTTTTTGGCTTAATACTGATGCAGCTATCTAGATGAGGTCAGCCTTGCATACCAAGACTCCCTTCCAATTCCTCGGTTCATGTATTTTATGTACGTTTCATTGCCTTCTGGACAGAATCACTGTACTTACACCTTGAGTCCCCTACTTAGCTTGATCTAAGCACAATCAGTGGCTGATTATACACACGAAGAACTTGCATACCAGAACAGTAGAGTAACCTGTTCTGTACTCACACAGAAGCTTTAACTTTAAAAAGTCTTACTTGCCCTTCTGATTCCTTTCAAGGCTCTTAGTTCTGAGGATTACTGTTCCTGCAGGACCTATTACCCATACTATACCTAAGTATTTGTCTAATATAAATCCATATTTCTGTATGATCAAATCCTCTGTGAGTTTCAGTGGAACTTCTTTTAATCAGTGACCTTTTAAAGTGCCTCGAAAGGATTTAGATGCCTGTTTTTAGCTTTTGGAAAAAATGCAATTTTGGTGTTTCTTTAAAGCACAGGGGAATATCAGTGATAGGGATAATCTGAACATCCCAGACATTTGAATTGCTTTTTCTTTCCTTTAGTTGTTACACAATTATCACCTCCTAGTATTTTTAGCTTTTTTTTTCTTTGAAGGGTACAGAACTGACTAAAATACTGAAGCAAAGATCCATTTGTGACATACCAGACATACTGAATTTTCAGATAAATTCCTATATAATGGTGCCATATATATTTGCACTGTGAAACTATATATTTACACCATGAAACTTTCTTCTTCCAAAACCTGTGTTAGTGGCCAGTGAAAAGTTGAACTGGGATAAAAAAGTTTGAGGGCCACTAAATAGAAAGATGTCTAAAACCTTTTGTTTACGTCCATGGACTTGTGAGACGCCACTATGTTTTATTGTTACTTAACATTCTTTCTCATGGTACAGATCTGAGGTTGAGACAGAATATTTAGTTAGATGGATCTTTACTTGACCCATTGCAAAAGTGCACGTCTGACTTGAATAGGTGTATTTAATACATGCTATGTACTTCATTCATCTCTGATCTAAATTGCGTAGCTGCTGGTGTATAGATGTTTAAATTAAGTAAAATCTGTTGTGCACAATACCTTCTTTAACTGTCCAGGCTGCGCGCCACGTACTTGATTGTATAAAAACAGGACAATTGTGATTAAAACTACAGGATAGTACTTGTGTGAGGGGAAGGGAGAGCTGGCATCATCATTTGGTGTAAGTCAGTTGCTCAGTTGTCGCTGTAGGGCTGTCAATGGGCTTTCAAAATGCTGTTTTGAAGTCACTTGTCTCATATAGAGCCCTCTTACAGTAACCATTATGTTCAATTGTTATTTTAGACACAAGCCGATCATCAACTCCAGCCACATTAGCCTCTGACCCAGCTACTTGTCCCATCATTCCTGGATGTGAAACAACCATTGATATCTCCAAAGGACGGACTGGTCTTGGCCTGAGCATTGTTGGAGGAGCAGACACTCTGCTGGTTGGTTGGAAAAATACATGTGTCACTCAAGTGAAATAACAATAATGAAATTAAAGTGTCTGACAGAAGAAATCTTTTCTTCATTAGTTTCTGTAGCATTTATAGAAAGATACCCAAGGTAAAAGTTCAGGGAAAAAAAACCAACCAAACAAAATAAAGAAAAAGCACTTTTAAGACTGAAAGTATAAATTAACTTCTTACATGCTTTGGTAGTTTGTTCATCTTACATCTCACTGTTTATCACTGATGAATTAAAGTAATAATTTTCAGTTACTCTTGGTTCAAAGTAGGAACATATTCTTTCAACATGCAGTTTAATTTTGCTTAATGTATCCACAGGGAGCAATCATTATCCATGAAGTATATGAAGAAGGAGCAGCATCTAAAGATGGGAGACTGTGGGCTGGGGACCAGATATTAGAGGTGCGGTAGCTTCTTCAGTCACTTTTATTCTCATTAGCTAGCTAGGCATCTTCTGTTTGTCTCCTTGAAGGTCCTGCACACTTCATCTTGTTATGCTTTCATTGCAGGTGAACGGGATTGACCTCAGGAATGCTACACATGATGAAGCAATCCATGTTCTCCGACAGACTCCCCAAAAAGTTCGTCTGACTGTGTACAGAGATGAGGCCCAGTACAAGGAGGAAGATATGTATGATGTACTCAATATAGAGCTCCAAAAGAAGCCTGGCAAAGGCCTTGGACTGAGTATTGTTGGAAAAAGGTATGAATGTACCTGGAGGGTCAGGGTTTGGAACTTCCTGGGCATGCTCATGTTTCTGTTGGGGTCCGGTGCTTAGATCCTGTAGGCTTGAAGGCCATAGATGTCATTTTTGTGCCTAACCTAGAGAAAATAGCCCAACATGACTCAACAGAAAAAGTACACAATGTTGGTTGTGTTCCCAATAGCAAGTAATAAAAATCACCCTCAAACAATACTGTAATACAAAATCCATGTGTGTATTTGCAGAAATGATACAGGGGTGTTTGTGTCAGACATCGTCAAAGGAGGAATAGCAGATACAGACGGCAGATTGATGCAGGGAGACCAGATATTGACGGTGAATGGAGAAGATGTTCGAAATGCTAACCAGGAGGCTGTTGCAGCTTTGCTAAAGGTATTGGATAAAAGTGAAGAAATGAGCCAGTTTTTTTTGAAAGCTTTAGTTTTCTTCAGATTGAATTCAGACTGTTACTGAGATGCTAATGAGAATGAGCTGTGGAAAATTTAAGCTTCCTGGAGTGTAGAACTTTCAGATTTTGATACTATGCCTGGTGATAATGGGAGTAGTGGTAGTCCAGAAGTCCAGATTGTCATTAGTTTATAGAGCAATAAAAGACCATTATCTAGAACATCCTAGACCTAACACTGAATTTTCTCCAACAAACTGATAACTGGTTAACTATCTTAAATTTTTAGAAAGGTATGTGCAGAACTGACCAACTGTCCCTTCCAACCCAAGACATTCTATGATTCTATGATGATTCTATGATTTATTCACAAGTTCAGTTGGAAAGTATTACCTCCCACTTTGATACATTATAACTTTTAAAGCTCATTTGTGGGTTTGCATTTCATACAAGGATGTGATTATTTTGGGTACATAGATTACTTCCTCAGTTTTCCATTTTGGGTAAGTGTTGTCCATCTGGTTTAATACAAGTCAATTCATACAAGTAGGAAAGAGTGGTTTTGCCCAAGCTTTGATGAAGTCATTCCCAGGACATAGAGAAGTCAACATTATTTAAAAAATAGAAGGCATTTTATTAATAAATCTCTTTTAGTGTTGCCCCTAAGAGAATAGCAACAGATACAAGATACAGAAACCCTTCTTGAGTGGGTATGTCCTTTTGTTGGTTTTGATATATTGGTCCATTTCTTACTGTGAATTTTCTGACAAATACATTAACCTCTCATGGTAATACTGCTAGAGTGTGATAAATAAAGGCAAAATTATGTAATATTAAGTAGTTTGGGTACAGGTGTTCATGAAAGAAGGAAAAGCAAAATAGCAACAAAGGTTTATTTCTGTATTTGAATATGTTGCAGATTCATGATCTTCTTTTGACACTACTTACATTATTTCAAAAGTGCCGTTTTCTAAATGTTGTGATAATATCTGACCTATCTGCTTCCAAAACCAGTTTAATGTCTTTGTTACTAAATATTTGGTTGCAGGATGAATTTTCTTGTGAGACATGAATTTTTTTCTGAATTGTAAAGACTTAATTGTATGATTAGAAGCTTAAAGAGTAGTGGAAGCATTTTTCAACAGGCTATCAGTGCGTATCACCCAGCTTCATTTTGGGAGTTGGATGCAGAAAAGTCACATGAATGGATGTTTGGAAAACCTCCTGCTCAAAAGTTCTTTATGTTAGTATAGATCCAGAGTTATAGATAGTTTCAAGAGCAGGAGAGGTGTGACTTACGACCAGTGTAAATACCATGTTCTCAGTCGTATCAACAGAAATATTGATTGATCCTTTGAGATGTTACACTATTTTTAGTGCTTGCTGTGAAAATGTTGATTTTCACTATTCCCTGAAAAGTGCCATCTTGAAAATATATGCTGATACTACAACTGAGAAGCCAAAACAACTCTTTGCCAAGTGAAAGGTAATGGTATTAGTCTTCTTGGGTAATCTTCACATCTGTATTGTAATACTAGTAAATCCAAAAAGTACTGCTCAGTACTCTGCTCAGTACTGACTATTATGGTTTACTTAGTTTCTGTCTCCCTGATCCTACCATGAGCTCTGTCTGCTAAGTGCTCATCACAGGGTTATTAGCCCATTATTTTCCCCTCTGTCTGTATTTTTTATTTCTTCTGTTATCTAATAGGTGACTTAAATACTGTCATAGCCTTTAATGTTGTATACAGAAGATGTGTTGCAAGTGACTGCTTCTTTAGTGTTCTTTAGGTACAGTAAGACTAGAGGTTGGAAGAGTAAAAGCTGGTCCGTTCCACTCAGAGAGGAGAACATCCCAGAGCAGCCAGGTGCGTAACTGCAAAACCTTTCAGTTTTGAAGAAATAGTGGTTAAATAATGAAAGCAAATAAAAATAACTGGTTTTATGGTGACAGTGATTTTCTGTAAACCTGATCCAAGATGACGAGTAGTTTTTATCTACTTTGCAGCTTCTCAGTAACTATTTTATACATTTACTTTAGGATACTGTATCTGTTAAAGACATGATCCAGGCAAAAATGTATTCCAGATATGCCTTTGCTATGTTGTTTAGTCTGGTTCCAGCCTGGGAAGCAGAAAGTGCTCTGATACTCACAAATTACCACAAGAAATTGGAGTGGACTTCAAACCTCTGTTACTTTAGGTGTGCTTGGTATGCGATGAAGTATTGTTTCAGTAAACCTAGTGAGTTTCTCCACTTCTTGCATATTCTTACTGTAATCTTGGTCAGCAGAAGCAAGAAACATCCTTCATGTGGTAGCAGCTTCCATCATTGTTGAGCTATATTACTGACAGCTCACAAGTTTCTTTAGAACTTCCTCTGGTAATCAACTGGGTATGCCAAATATCAAGTACTGAAGATTAGTTTTAAAACAAATCAAAATTAAACATTTCAAGTGAGCAGGTTAAGGCTGGTAAGACTGAAATGTTAGGCTCTCTTCAAAATGGGTAATGGCAAACAAAATAAAAACATGCAGGCTCTGGGCAGTCTTAATCTAAGTGGTTAAGTAAGAAAAAGCTCACAATGTTGAATGTTTTGAAGTGTCTGTAACAGTCAGTGAACTAGTCTCACTGGGAGTCTAGCCTTGTTTCCTTACTTGCTCCTGCGGGTATAGTGAAAATCTGTCTGGAAATTGTGCAGGTGAAGCTGAGTGAGGAGCCTAATCTTAGTTTTAGCTGATAGAGTGGGTGAACATTACTGTAACACATGTGGATGTATAGAAGATGTCTTTTGTATTCTGTACCTACTGTGATAATCTTGGCTAACTTTTGCACCAGCAGATCTCTATGAGGTGATAGAAGGTGGAAACATAAGGGCACAGTCTGACCCTCAGAAGCAGCACTTCAAAGTGTTGCATGGGGGTGTAGGCATGGAGTCCCTGTTGGTCCAAGGGTGTTTCAGACAAGGAGCCCTTTAGAGTGACCGAGAAATATGAGAAGGTTGAATGTGTCAGGTTTAACTGGGCATTGAAAAAATAAAATACAGCAAAATCTGCTGAATGCAGTGAGTTACAGTTTTACTTTTATCAGATGGATGTCTGAAGCTGCTCTCTAATCCCATTGTAACTCTGTATTTAGGTCAGTGAAGGAAGTGGCAGTCTCTCATCGTTCAGTTTCCCGGTTTCTGGGTCTGGTGCACCAGAGGTCTTTGAAAGTGGTCTAAAGAAGAATACCCGTAAGGTTTCTTTGGTGCCTTCAGTATTTTATACATGTGAACCGGTAGCTGTCATCTTTAACTTTCTCTAAAATGTTGTTACTATGTGCTGTAGACCTGAAAGTGATTCCTTGGTCATTAAAACACCACAGGGGTGGTTATTGTGCAGTACATCGTGTATATATATCTTCAAATAGCCTTTTATAGAAGAAACTAGCAGCTTGTTATACCAGCAGTTTATATATTGAGAATGTAGGTTAAGCAATAATTTTCTATTTAGTCTAAATAATTCTTCAGTCAAACTGTCTCGTTCATAGAAATGCAGATACTGTATAGTTAAATTAGAAGTGGAATAGCTGTCTCATGCTCAAATTTAGAACAAAATTACTTCTGACCAAAGCATTGCTAGCAAATAGTGTTCTCTATTCTATTTGAGCATGTTTAGCAGTCTTATTCTGAAAGGTATTTAAATGGAGAGAAAGAGTTACTTTTTCCACCCATTCTAGAAGTATTTCAGTCCTATTAATTTAATGGTAGCTGCATTCAAAATCTGCTTAAAACATATATAATACGTTTTATACCCAAAACTGTAATAAACGATCAGAATATTAGAATCATCATAGTGGTTTGGATAACTTTCATGGAAAAGTTTCCTAAAAATGCTAGTTTAACTTTTCTTTTTTTAAATTCATTTGACAGCAGCTTCTGAAATACAGGGGCTAAGAACAGTTGAAATAAAAAAGGTAAGCTACAGCATGAAGTGGTACATATCAGGAACAGGTTTTAGAAATGTTGTCAATAGGTGTGTTTACAGAAAGCTAGAAGTCTGGCCCTGTTAATAATTTTGAGAGAGGAATTGATGTGGCAATAGCTAATTAATTTGACCATCTTTTCAGGTGAAGACTGTGTGATCTCCACTGCCTATATTTTTATGTAAAATCAGTGCTATTTATGCTATCACTTTTCATTACCTGTTCTGGAAGTGAAAGGTGAAAGGATTAGTAAGACATAGTGGGACCTAATTTTACTATTGTCAGACTGTTAAATCCAGACTCTGTTTTAGTGAAGTTGAGGGAATTACACCACAGTTGCAAGCCCGTTATTTGGTATTTCGTATTTTTATTTAATGTATGTTTAATGGGTATTCTCTTACATGACAGCAGCCAGGTTTTCAACTGGGAAAGTGAACTTCCTTATTTACAGAAGCCTGAGGTCTGTATCAAAGACTGCTTCTGTTTGTCCAAAATACTTACATTTATTTCACTTTGCCTGGCATCTCGTTCCCTTGATTGCATGGATTGTATTTAGCCTTTCTCTTTTTACAATAGGTTCTGCAAATACCAGTTTACAATAGCAGTTTTTGCAGTCAGGTAGTAGTCAGGTGTTGTACAGTAGTGAGCATCTAGTTTTGTTCTTCAACAATAGGGCACTAGGGGGAGCATAAAGATTAATTCTGATTTTCAGGAGGTTCATAATATGAGATTGATGCAGACAATATTAAGGGCAAGCAACTCCATCTGTGCATTAAGGGTCTGATGCTGAATTCTGTAAGTATTTAGTTTGGCTGAGATAAACATAGAACTAAGTCAGCAAATTGTCACCTACCACTGATAGGAAGAAACTTATCTTTTGCTCGCTGTGCTTTCTCAAAATGATTAGCTAAAAAAATGTCTTGAGACATTGGAATTCTGATTTTTGTAAGATAGAGACTGTAGTAATTTTTTGAGATAAGCCTACAATTCTCTGTTAGTTGTTTTTCTTTCCAGAAAAAAAATAATCTTTTTTTCATTACAACAACAGGGTCCTGCAGATTCACTTGGAGTGAGTATTGCTGGAGGTGTAGGAAGTCCTCTTGGAGATGTTCCTATATTTATTGCCATGATGCATCCAAATGGAGTTGCAGCTCAGACTCAGAAACTCAGAGTAAGTTAACTGTTAAGAAGGTTGTAAAGATTGCATGGGTAATGCACAGTAATTACTCTAGGCAGGCAATAAATTAGCAGTTTGATGGTATAGTCATGAGTTCTTTTGGCTGTGACAGAGTTTTTGCTGTTTGGATTGACAAAACAGTAACTCGGTTTGGTAGCATAGTAAAAAGTAATTGCTGAAAGATACTTACGTTGGGAAGGAAGTCCTAAAGTAATCTTGGATCATTGAGGTAGTCAGCTTGTTAAAATTTAAAGTAATGAGCGTGGTTCAGAATAATGAATTCTGTAAGTGAGCTCCACTGATGAGCATGGTGTTCATTCCTGTCACTGTATGCATGCAGTCTATTTTATCTGTCATGTTTTCTAAGTTTTTCGGTCCTATGAACTTTTTAGATTCTGAGTTAAAGTAGGAGTTCTTATCTGATACAGCACTTATATGTGCATGGTATCAAATCTGTGCCAGAGGTGGTTGAATTTGACTTGTGCTCCTTGGAAAACGGGCAGTGTTATTTAAAAATTAATTCAAACATATAATTTACTACTTCAGTCTGTCTACCTTCAAGTGATGTGCAAAATACATCTCTCTTTTTACATGCTGTATATTTCTAGAGCATTAGGATCGATTCTGTAAAGCATCATTACTTTTTTACACTGAATACAGTCAACCAGTGTAATTTGTTAATTGTGATATTGGAATTTCTACCATTGTACTGTGTTGTTATGTAGTGCAAAGTTGATTTGCCTTTCTGCCCTATATTACTGATAAAATCTGGCTAAATGCAAATATATAGATCTTCTGTTGTTCAAATAAAGTGACAAAACTATATAACTAAACATACTGTTAATTAGGTTTTCGGCATTTTCTCCTGTAGGTTGGGGACAGAATTGTTAGCATCTGTGGAACATCTACTGAGGGCATGACTCACTCCCAAGCTGTTAGTCTCTTAAAAAATGCTTCAGGCACTATTGAGTTGCAGGTAAAAAAAAGCTTCAGTGACATTTGAAATATTTTCTGAATAATATTTTTCCAGCTGCTACAATGAATTATTTTAGTGTCAATGTTCTCATTTTACTGATTTATTAACTCTGTTCCTAGGTTGTAGCTGGAGGAGAAGTGAGTGTCATAACTGGTCAGCAGCAAGATCCACCTACATCCAATCTTTCATTTGTGGGACTAACTTCAACCAGCATTTTTCAGGATGACTTAGGGTCAGTAACTGTAGAATATGCAACCTTTTTAGCCTGTTATTTTAGGTGGAACTGAACCTAAAAAACTTTAAAAGTCTAGCAAATAGCAGATGAATTGTTTGACTTACACAAACACAAGGGATCTGTAGGCCATAGATCCTTTCTTCATTTTACATTATGTGATTTTTTTTGCTGCCTTATTTTTCCCCTCTGTAGAGTTATGATGTGATTTGATTTCTTTGTAAATACAGACTCCTTTGTTTTGCTGAGACTTGGTAGCTGGGATTAACTGATACACCCAGAAAGTTTTTTCTCAGACTTAAGTAGCAAGGCCCTTTCCACAGTGGTACCTGTGTTTCCATAATGTGCTTTCTAGCACTGGCCTAACAGGAGAATAGTACTTTTCTGGTACACAAGGTACACTGCTGCTGGTATACTGCAGGGTACTGCTGTGTAAACAAGTTTTGCCTCAAACTCTGTCATAAATGTGAGGAATTTTCCTTCTAGGAGCAGGGAAAGAGAATGGCATTCGTTAGCCACACAGATCTGCTTTGAAAGACAGAATTTAAAAACTTCTTATAATCAAAGTATATGTGGGGAAATACACTTATAAATGTTCTGTATAAACACATACATATAAATACAGAGTAATATTTTAGAGAAGGAGGAAAGCAATTAAACTTTACAGCGTAAACTATTGTAGCTAATATTAGACACTTTTTTTGGAGGTGTAATGGGTCACAGGATTTTTAAAGTAAATGTTTGTTATGGAGATTTGAGGAACTGGTATTGCATTTCTACTTCACAAGTAAGCACCATTAGTAGGACATTGCAGCCATAACTGTGCCCTGAGCTGAATGGGAGAGATGTTTAAAATAGGTACTGTTTAGTAATAAGGAGGGCATTAGATAGTGTTTTACATGCACTAAAATAGCCAGTTCATTAAAATAAAAGCATTTTTAGTTTTGATGGAAAGGGAAGATGTTTTTTTGTTGAATATTCTGCATTTTAAATCATAAATTCAGACAACATCTCAGTATTCTTTTTTCCTTTTCTTAGACCTCCTCAATACAAGACCATTATGCTGGATAGAGGACCAGATGGCCTGGGCTTTAGTATTGTGGGTGGTTATGGCAGTCCCCATGGAGACCTACCCATCTATGTGAAGACAGTGTTTGCAAAGGTGAGTAAATTTGTTCAGTCAATCCATTTATTAGTTCATAGCATCTACTATCTTAAATCAGGGCCTGAGTTTGAAGCCAGAGAGAATTATTACAGTTTCTTACAGCTTTTGCTTGCAGCATTTGAAGGCTGTAGTCTTAGGAAGATTCAGGATTTCCAAATGCATGTAACTGTGCATATGGCAGAGCCTTCTTCAGCTCTCAAAACTGGAATTGTGCACATATGTAGGAAAACAGCCCCCTTTCTTCATGTTTACAGTGTATTTTCTTCAGATAGTAGAAGGGACTGTTTTTTCGACTGAGAGTCTGAAAGGTAGACCAAGGTAAAATAATTTAATTCAGTCTGGACCTTTGGAGAATTTAAGTTACTGACCTGGATTTGATAGTTTGGACTGCCCTAGGAAACAGCCCTGAGTTAGAAAAAACTGGAATCAAGAATCCCAGACATTTATCACAGAACCACAAAATCACAGAGTCACAGAACGGCTAGGGTTGGAAGGGACCTTAAAGATCATCTAGTTCCAGCCCCCCCTGCCATGGGCAGGGACACCTCCCACCAAACCAGGTTGCTGCAAGCCCCATCCAACCTGGCCCTGAACACTTCAGGGATGAAGCATCCACAACTTCTCTGGGCAACCTGTCCCAGTGTCTCACCATCCTTAAAGGAAAGAATTTCTTCCTAATATCTCATCTAAACGGACCCTCTTTCAGCTTAAAAGCATTGCCCCCAATCACTCCATGCCCTTGTGGAGAGTCCCTTTCCAGTTTTCCTATAGCCCCTTTAGGTACTGGAAGGTGCTCTAAGGTCTCCCTGGAACCTTCTGTTTTCAAGGCTGAACAACCCAAACCCTCTTAGCCTAAGTCAAAGTACAGAGCTAGTTTTTGATTAGTGAATTTCTCATACCAGTTGCTGAAAACTTCTTCAGGTCTTGAGAATCTTCCTTCTGTGATAGTATAGTTTAAATGTTATACACTAGCTGGAGGAAGAGGGTTAAGGGAGTAAAAAAGTCCTGAAGGTCTCATTTCTAGGTGTTGTGAAACTGAGGGCAGGGCATACTGCATCACTGGCAGGATGTACTACACTAGACTATATTTGATTAATTAAAAATCAGAAAAGTTTTAAGAATTGAACCTAGACCATAAGGACAGTGTGGCAGGGAGAAAAAGAAATGCATGAGTCTGCAGTTACATGTTGTATCGTTTCAGGGTGCAGCAGCAGAAGACGGACGCCTGAAGAGAGGGGATCAAATCATTGCTGTGAATGGGCAGAGTTTAGAAGGGGTGACCCATGAGGAAGCTGTTGCTATTCTGAAAAGGACAAAAGGAACAGTCACTCTGACTGTTTTGTCGTGAGCTGGTTGTCTGGGTAGGGTTCAGTAAGACGGTATTATTTACATTCCACACAGCAAAGAGAGTGGAAATGTTTATATAGCCTTCCTGCTCTTCCAGTTTCACAGACTGTTACAACACTGAAGAAAAAAACATTTAACCATATTGTTGTATACAATAGGATTATGATAGAGTCATTAAGGTTGGAAAAGACCTCTAACGTCATCCTGTCCAACAGTCAACCCAACACCACCATGCCCACTAAACCATGTCCTGAAGTTTTTATCTTACTGTCAAACCACTGGGATGGATATGTCAGCTATGGAAAGACATGGATATTTTTCCTATTAGTATTATAATGAACACTTGTAAGCCACACACAAAAAAAAAATTAAAAAAAAAAATGCATTAATAGCCACACAACAAAACTGGAATAGTTTTCTAAGAGGCTTTGGATATTTAAAGTAAGTTGGAAAAATTTTAAAGTCTCCAAATCAAGAACGAGATGGCATGGGTAGCAGTAGTCAGAAATAAGGTTATTGAAGAAAGAATCAACCATATATGGAATTTTGGGAAAAGAAGAAAAAGTATGTAATCTGGAGGCAGATGAATAATGGACTTAGATGGTTATTTGTATTGTTTCACAATGCCTAAGTAGAAGGAGCTGGTGGTGACTTCGTGGATTTTTTGTATGTCTGTTCGTGGATTTAGATTTCCTAAGTCATAGTATATCCAAAAAAACCCCACAAAACGAAAACCGTTTTAGTTTGGTTTAGGTTTGAGGGTTTGGTTTATTTTTTTCTTGGGGCAGGGGTGTATGTGTGTTTGTTCAGCAGCAACAGCCTTTGTGTTAATTAGCAAAAAAATATTGTCGTAAGAAAGCCACCATGTCATTTTTTCACTTAAGAGAAATCTGAACTGAAAATGTAAGCAATGGTCAGGACATTCTTAGAGAAAGGTACAAACGGCTAGCATTTATTTTAGTGGGACACAAAAACAGTGTTAGAAATTTCTGTGAAATAGTATTAACAAATTGATAGCTATGTCTAAGTGAATTAACTAAAAAAATAAAAGCCTTGTTTATATCTTTAACAGTGCTAGAAGTTACAGTATGGTAGGCTAATACGAAAGAAAACAGATGGTACTGTTGCTAGGTGTTGTTATTGAATTACTCTTCTACACTTACTCCATGCTTAGAGTGAGAAATGCCTACATTAGAATATGTAAAGTCACTTTAAATAGCATCTATATTTGTAACAGAAGTAGTGTACAGATATTTTGTTACTGATCTTGTGTCTAAATGGGGATCTAAGTAAATAAATCGGAAACTGTCTTGATGAATAAATAAAGTTGCAGATGTCTTTCTGTTTGCTTTAAAATGGGATGCTTGCAGTGTTCATTTTGTTGTGAAAGATTAATTCAGAACAGTTTAAATTAATTTTACCAAAAAAAGGCATTATTCTTTATGTGAACCTTAAAGCATCTCCTAAAAATTGGATAATTTGGATTTTAAGATTTTATCTTTGCTTGCAAACTCTTAGCAAGTCCATGAGAATAGATACCAAAACTATCTAGGGATAAATATGAAGCTGTCTTGCTTTTTTGAAGCAGACAGCATTGATGATCGTTCACTCTGTTTAAAAGCATTCCTTCAGGCATGGGACTTGCTATGAGGGATCAAAATGGTGAGCCATGGAGTCTGAGATTTTGCCTTGACCTGTGACCTGTGCTGCTGCTTCAGAGCACAGGATCTCCCCCAAGCCCCACACCAGGAAAGCTGTTGCATGCATCCACTGCTTAGTGACTGCCCTGCACTGGACCATAAGGTATAATGAACTCTGCAGGCTTAGGGTGTTTGGTTTTCTCTATCTTTTGGTATTCAATGCAACTTTCATTTCACTGAAGTTAGTCCTGTAAGGTACTGTGGCCCTAGTTCTTCCAAGTCTTCCATTTTTTGTTAGTTTTTTTCCAGGTGAATGTGTTAACTAAGGGAGGAGCCTTGACAGGCCTGGAGCTGAAAGGCCTGGCATCTTAAAGGCTGCAGCCCCATTGTCCAGATACACAGTCCGTCCTTTCTTTTAACTCTGCTTATCTCTCACCTATTCAGTGCTAGTAATCTTGGAGTGGTATTAATGAAAAATACTCCCGTGTTTTGTAAGCATGGGTGTAGACAAAGAACAGCTAACTCATGGGAATGCACATATTTCATTTCTTGGCAGTGAGCAGGTATCATTGGCATGGCTGCTTTCCTATTTGTTCCTCTGCTGCATTTTATTTCTGTGTCAGCTTTATAGAAGCAATGGTATTGGTAATTTTCAGTTCGGAAAGTGAGTGGAATTTAGTAGCCATTGAGGATTGCATTCCCTTCACCCTATCCAGCTTCTTTTTAAAACAAAACAAAAAAAGAGAAGCTTTATATTCTGTAGACCTAGACAGGGACCTGCCTAAAAAAACTCCCACCAAACCTAAAAGAAGGAAAAGGTTGTCCTTTTTGGTTTTAAGTGACAAAAAGATGTTTGTTTTTCTTTTTTTAACTGGCAGAGTTTCCCACACATGTTTTTTTCTTGCTTGTAGAAAGAATTTCCCTGAAGCATCTATAATATGCATGTGTAGGGAGCACTTCTGTCTTAGGCATCACTTGAAACTACTAAGAGTAGATAAAAATTTCTGCTTCCTTTACAGATGCTATTAAAACTGTGAACACTGTTGTCCTTAGCATATTTGACACCTGCAGTGTATATAGAAGCTGGTTTTTATTTACTTCTGAAGTGGAGATCATAAATCTTCCTCAACAGCTGTGTAGATCTTGATTTTACTGCATTTTAGTTCATAGCCACTGTAGGAGGGTTATGTGTTAGCTTGTGAAATTGTGCCACCAGTATTCAGGAAAATGCTGCTGTTGAGTTAGACTGATCCATTTCAAGCATACGAGAACAGTATACCTACTAATGGAAGATAATGCCTATGTAAATCAGGACTAAAGGTTCCTTACTTTTTGCTGTGTGTTTTCATTCTGTGGTAAAATCTTACACAATGTTACTGAACTTTCTGTTCCCAGTGAAAATGTAAAAAAAAAAAAAAAAAAAAAAGGTGGTGCTTCTCTTATGTCAGTAGAAAGAAGGGTAGAATATATTTTTTTATAAACTATTAATCATGAAAGCTGCATACATCACAATTGAAGATGACAGAATTACACGAACTGGATTATAACTTTTTAGCTCAATGCTCTTTGTTAGTTGCAGCAGCAAATTGTTCTTAAAAAGTAAACTGAGCAGGCTTTCATTTAGCCTTTCTCATCAAACTACTTCCTGATCAGTCCATTTGTTTATTTATAAATACATAACTTTTAAAATTACCATTACCTAAAAGGAGTGTTTGAATCATGTTCAAAAAATCTTGTCTATGTTCTTAGCTAAGTGCTACACTGGATATTTTAAGTGCTTGTAGTTAGATGTCCAGTTTACCCATAGATAAATGAGTGAAATTTTTTTGTCCAAGATGATAGGCTTTGAATTTGTCAGCACTTGTTAAGGTATTCTGGTATTTCAGCTTTTGGCAGTCTAATAGTAAAGATGACACTTTGTTAAAAGTACATTTTTCACTGTTAAAAGTACATTTTTCACTGAGCAAGGTAGGCATTATAGCTAAAAGGTGAATGTTCTTCAAGAGTTTTTCTATGGGATGAAGGTTACTTTTTTGAGACACTCAGCACTGATCAACAACGGAGTGTCATGGTTTGATTTGTTTTCATAGCTTTTTTTAATGCTCCTCACTGTTCATAGCCACAGAAGAGCACACAGTACCAGTTAGTAGGAAATGAGTTATCTTTTGGGACAATCTTTGAAAAAAATTATTCATTACTCTGTATTAAAATTGAATATGTCTGATGGGAGTAGAAAGGTCAGTGTTGCAGATGAATTTTATAATATAATCCTAATGGTTAAAGCAGCAAGAGTTCACTGAAATTCCTGTTTGTGGCAGGAACCACTGAGGACAAATGATAATAAAGAATGTCATATGGCAAAGACATTAACCTTTGATACTGTCACCAAGTCCAGAGGATGGTTAGAAGTGATAATGCTCATATTTTTGTCATGCTTTTTTAGTATATCCCCACCAACTCTTTTTCCCAGATTTTATGCTTTTCCCCAAGTGCCTGCAAAGAGCTAATAAGGTGTTATTCTCCTGATATTCATTGAATGAAAAAAAAAACAAACCTCAGTCATTGTTTCAGATAGGTAATTTTTCTTGGTTTTGTTGAATATATACAAATAGAGGTAGTGAAGGAGAATGTCACTCTCAATGTTAGAAATATCTTGGGAAATCCAAGGAACTTCTAGTGTCTGGGCAGGAAGCTTCATTTTTGGTAGTTTTGAATTTAAACAGGACAAGTGACACATTTAATTTAGTAAATTACTGTTGTTTCACAGTGATAAATGCTGGATAATACCAGCTGCATCTGCAGCTACTTCTTTTTTGCATATACTTAGAGGGTTCACTGCTTGAATTCCCATCTCCTGGAAAAGTTCCTATGAAGACAAAACTTAGGCTCCACCATTTCACTTGCAAGTCATGTTTTAAAGGAACATGAGGTCCATCAGCATTTTGGAAGAATAGCTGTAGGTTTCTGTCTGTATGAGAAATTCTGAATTTTAGGTCCCAGGAAGACAAAAAAGCTCTGATGCTGTTCCTGATGGACTTGCTTGCAAAGAGATGTGTTGGTTAGAAACCCTGCCCTTGGCCTAGCAGGCTCCAGGGTCACTCCCTGATGGGACTGATGCATACTCAACATGTAACAGGTGTGTACAAGAAAGCTGACAAACTTCACTTGCAGTTCTAGAAGTAATGGGATTTTGTACTTGGTTGATGGTGGGGATATTTTTAAGATCTAGTCTTAAATGTATTTAATGTAAAGATTCTGCAGAAGACCTGCATTTGTTCTACTTTTATCCCCAGTTCTATCATATACTTCCCTTTTTAAGCATATACATAAGGAGAAGTTTATTGTTAATGTAGAGACAGAGGTTGTTTTAACCATATATGTGCATTAATTACTTCACAAAAATATTTGTAGAGATCGTATCCTGGTGAATCTTTACAGTCCCCTTCACAACACTGAATGACAGCAATGATTGCCTTTGTGTTAAATTGCATGTCTAACAAAGCCTTTGCAGTGAATATGAGCCTGTCTTGGCCAGGAAAATGAATTGCTCAATTCAACATGGGAAACCTCCTAGACTGAGCTGAGTTTCCTTTTATGATGAAGCATGCTCTCTTTTCAATCTGTGCTGGATCTGCCTAGGAACAATTTGGCTTTTGTTCATGTCAAATGACAGCTGACCATCAGAATTCTGTGTATATAGTCTCTTTTCCTCTGGAAAAAGGCCCTTACTTTTCCTATTGCAGTTGCTAGAAATGGAAGAAAAAATGTAATTGGACCTTTGCCTTTATGTGCAGATTTATGGAATATTAGAAGGTGGTAGAAATAAATCATTAACAGTTTACTATCATGGCATGTCCTCTTCTTTCCACTGTAAGAAGTCAGAGATTCTTCAAAGCTGCTTTTTTTTATTTTTTTTATTATTTTTTTTGTCAGCAGATAAACCATTCCTGTCTGCACTTCCTTGTCTCCAGTTTCTTTTGATTTGTGTGTTGGTTGGGAGTGGAATTATGTGTGAGTGGAAGATGTCAAAGGCTTTGTGCTTGTGTGCGCACAGGTATTTATATGCATGTATCTCTGTATTTTGGGGAACAACCCTGAGTAAATGTTCATTATTAATGTGCAGACACTTCATCCCAGGCATCCTTTTTTTTCATGGATGTTATTTTAATGTAAGGAAAAACTGCAGCAGAGGGATAATCTATTTCTCCTTCATTAGATTTTGGTTATCATGATTCCCAATGAACCTTTTTCAAACTGTGAGTGTATGTCTTTTCTATTAACCTGGTATATTTAAGAATGGAGTAGGTTCCAGTTTGTCCTTTCAGGGCAATGAAATTCTGGTTGATGTTGAGAAATGTTTGGGTCTAGGACACTGATGCAGTATTTGTGGAGCACCTCATGAAGTATGAATACACTCTAGACTCCCTTACTGCTAAAAGCTTTTTATTTAGATTTCATGTTCATAGGGCTGTTCCTTTTATATATAGGAACTTCACTCAATTTTACTCAGTTGATAGTTTGAACTCATGTATATTATTGACACTCAGACTTGAGCTTAAACCTTAAGTCTGTTAGCCAAGCTAGCAAACCTCTCTGAGCAAGCCCAAAAGTGGCAACCCTGAGTAACGTTGGTTTTCTTACCAGTATCAAGGGGAAGATGAACCAAGAAAAAATCTCAGGCAACAAGCAGCAGGAGACACATTATTTGCTGAGGACTGGCAGCCTATTCACTTTTATCCACAGTGAAGGGTGCCTGGAACTGCCCTAGTTTGAACTTCCAGTTCAAAAGTTAATGGGAACAGGAGAGGCGAAGTGTTCATCCATTTAGGCACAAATAGGCCTGGAGGCAGCCACCAGAAACCCAGATAATGCTGGCTGCTGGAATGTTTTGTTAGTATTTCAAGATAGAAATGTTTATGCTGTCAGCTGCAGGCTTTGGCTTGGCCACTTAGCCCAGGAGTCAGAGGTGCTGAAGCTTTGTGGGAGAGGCTGTTTGTCCATAGTATACAGCCCCACACGCACACCTTGAAGTCAAACCAGCCATGGAAGGGGAACCTAGATTTATTTATTAGTCCATAGATACTCTTTTGTGTAGCAGCAGTTCTACGCATTAATCATTTTCAGTACTAGCCGCTAGATAGCACTAGAGAATCAAGGTAGGTCTGAAACAGCATGGTTTGCAAAGACTGAAATGAACTCCAAAACTAACAATCACTGGAGTCTGTGGTTGTTCTTCAGCTCTGATCGGCAGCCTAATGGAAGTTGTTCAATCAGAAGAAATCAGATGTTATTTTCAGTTTTCTTGTGTATTTAAAATGTCTACACTTACGTATTCTCAAGCAAAAACAAAACAAAACAAAACCCCACCAAAAAAAACCCCAAAACCCCAAGCAAAACAAACAGAACAACAACAACAAAACCCAAACCAACATAGAAGTAGCATGAACCGTTACTTTACTCTAGTCCTTTTTTTATGGCTTTTGATATTTATTGAAGGACACAAGCTTCAACAAAATGTGCATTAAATCCAAAATGTTTCATACTGGCCATCACAAAACAAACACTTTAAAAATTAAGTAAAAATACACCTCTAAAAATATCTGTAGGGATATATGCTTTCCAAAATTATGCCTCCAGAAACATATCCTCAACAGAACTCATTTGCAGAGAAGGTAGAAAGTTGTCTGTACCTGTCCCTCTGCGGAAGTTTACTCTATCCCTTGCAAAATTATTTGGCATTTTAATGAAGAAACCATTACTGACCATCTTTAGTAGAAGCCAAGAACTAATATTTTAATATTTTTTAATATTTTTAATCTCTGCTATGAAAAGTAGGAAGTGTACAACCTCAACTTGCTTACTTACAGCATTTGATGAAGCCTCATAGGAAGTTTTTTCTAAGGGATTAGGAAGTACAAAAAGGTCTTAGGGGAAAGGAATGGGTTACTACCTGCATGTGCTGTGCATTGTCATCGGTTTTGCAGTCTTCTTGCAAGCCATACACTTAATGCAGGTAAGCACTTTTGACCTGCACATCCATAAACAGTTTTCTTGGCAGTCCTGAGAAATATACATTGGTACACATGGTGCTGTGCAAGGTAAGACACTTGGTAATCTTCTCCGAGAACTGCATTCCTGACTTTGTTTTCAAAATACTATGTAGGTGATGACAAATTCTTCTATTATTTATTAACAGGGTTTGTATACCCAAAGCCCACATCCTGCTTTGGTAACATGTCTCAACAGTTTTTGGCAAGGACCTTAATGTGAAGTTTGAAGATCTTGAACTTCTAAAGTAATGTCTCCTAAAATGCTTTTCTTGAAGGACAGATTCCTAATCAGCTCAGGCCATCTGACTTTTGTAGCTCACTGCCAAAGTACATTAAACAAACGGAGATCAAAATAGGCAGTTGTACTCTGGCTTATTTCTCCATCTTGGGTACAGGGACTTCAAGGGCTGCAATCCTGGCTGCCTTTGATAGAAGCTTGCAGGGATTCCCAGCAGACTGGGCTGATTCATATGTGGACTCTCAGCCAGTAAGCTGTTCCTTGCAGAAATGACAGGCCGTTATCAAGAGACTCATGGGCCACCTGTGATGCTTGCTTACACTTACAGTACATCCAGAATACCATTGGCGATGAATTTTCTGTTGAAATTTACCTTTCTATAGAAATTCACCTTTTCCTATCAGTGTCTGAGTGTGAGGGGGGTGTGTTTAAACAAGGTAAGAGATTCACCAGCACTGAAGGCTGATCATCCCTTTCTTCACAATTTAAATGAAGATTTTGCAGCCCTGCTTTTCTGTCCCATGCCATTCCCTCAGCCACAGCTTGGGGGGCTGAACTTTCTTGGTAATAACAGTCAATTATGTGAACATAGAGCAGGGTAAGTTTTATCAGTCACACTTCCAGCCTGCTTCAGGCATCCTTTACTAGCCGACAGCTATTTGCAATTGGTGAGGAGGTTACCTACTGGACTGGAAGGTGAACTAGCCTTATAGTGCAGCTAAAGCAAGATGAGCGACTGACATTGTACCACAAATCCTTCCAGCCCCGTTTTTGTCTTGTTTATTTATTGCACGTATTAAACTACATTAAGCATGTCCAGACTACTACCATGCTTCATTTTCAAATGCAGCAGATTTTAGAATTTGTTCTGTGATTTGTTTTGCTCCAAGTGCCAGTGGCAGAGAAGCTGTTTTTGTAAGTGCTTTGAAAACAAGTTCCAGCAAAACTGATCTTTATCAGATCCCGTTGAAAAGGGTGCACGTACTAAATAGTGAAACAGGCCAGTTAAATTTTAATCTGGGTTACATAAAAGATTGTTTTTAAAGTGCCATGTATTGACGTTGTTCTCACACCCATTACCTTGCAGCTGGAAAATTAAAAAGGCCAAGAGGCATGTAGAACCCCTTTGTGTGTATGTTTGTGCATGTGTGTATAAACAACTTGTCAGTAGGCTGTGTAATAATCAGAGAAACCTCTCTACAGCATCTTGGCTGTTGCAGTGTTCTGTTTGTTCCTCCTGGGGTGGGGGTATGGTGTCTTGTGGACTGATGGTTATGTAATTCAATAGCTCTTTTGAGGGAAGAGTCCTTGTTTTAGAGACCTGCTGTCGATCCACTAAGGATCTTTTTAATGTACGTTTAAAGAAGTTGGGAGGTTGTTCCCAGAAGCCCCTGTGTGGCCAGACCCAAGAAGATTCTGAAGTCAACACAAAGGGATGCAACACATAGGCAAAAGACAGCATTAATTTAGCTTATTTTAGGTGGTAAAATTTAGTTGAGTTGCCCACATACAATTCCAGCCAATTATTTTTAAAAGTATGTGCTGTTCAATGCTGTTATTTGTGAAGGACCTGCAGGTACTGCAAGAGGAGAAGCGAGTAAAGACACACCTGCCTAGAGAAACCAAACTACCACTCCTGAGAGCTGCAGAATTACACCAGTGCAGCCTAGGAAAAATCAGAAGACAGTCTGGTGCTTTTGTTCTTTTTATGGATTTCTGATAGCATTTCTTATCTGTAGTAAAACTTGAAGCAAGAATTTTTCCGCGTAAGTAACCTCTGATTTTTAATATTAATTTTAAAGTAACCTCTGATCATTTATATTATTTTTAAAGTATTTACAAGGTTTCTATTCTAATTAACTTTATTTTTAAAGTACCTGGAATATTTGTAGGGAATTAAGAACAGGTTTTTCTGTGTTGTAAAATCACACTTTAGGATATTTTAAGAACTAAGAACAAATTCTATAGTATGCCAAACTCAGAGGTCATTTACATAGCTGTGATGCCTATTCATTTATATCAAGAGACCTTTCATATTTAAACCTGTGTACCTCAGATGATAAAATGGCCCAAGGCATTTGTTTCACCCTTTGGTTTCAAATGCTGTTCCCTTAGCATTGGGTATGACTTCACTTGCACATGCACGACTGCTTCTTAAATCACCATGGGGAAATTTTTCCTTGATTCACTTTTTGCCATGGGAATTAGCTATCAATCAAAATCCCAGAAATACTGCTGTAGCTAAAAGTTTAGTCAAGTGAGTTGCAATGGCCAGCTGCTGGGTGAAGAGGTCAGGCCAGGTAGGAATGATACATCAGAAGCAACAGAATATGAAACAACCTCAAGACCTGGAGGGCCAAACATTTTCCTTAACCTATTTGATACAGAGTCTTTGGGAAGTCACACATTCTCCTTTTTAATTTTATTGAGTCCCCAAAGACAGGTAAGGCTGTCTTTGAGGCTGTGTCTTCAATGCAGTGAAATCTCAAAATAACGGGTAATGCAGTCTTCATCTGTGAGGAGGGATGAGAGCAGGGAAGGGTCTGAAATAGGGAGATGGCCCTCCGTTTTGTCACAATTGCTGTGTCTTTTATTAAAGCTTGAGCTCAGCTCAAGCCCTGGCTCTGGTTTGTTGAGCAAAAGCAAATGCCAAACTCACGCTTCATACATTTTTGTAGTGATGGTTAAACACAACTTCCTCTCTACTGTGGATTTGGTCACTAACTTGCCTGCACCAAAACAGTGTGGGTAATTGTTTGTCTGTGTAGGCTTCCCAGCATTAATTTATTAGGAAAATGTGCTCGGCAAGGAGGGACAGAATCCTTGTTAACAACCCATGTGGTTCCCAAAACAGCAGGGTGGAAGTGTGTGAAAGACAGATGGTAAGACACTGGTGGTGGTATGTGTGGTTGCTGACAACACAGAAAGTGAGAATGAGCAGATATCTGACTGAAAACTGCAGGAGCAACACACTGTGCTATTCCTTCTCAGGAGTGGTGCAGCAAGGCTTGGCATTGCCTTTCTGGTGCTCTATAGTCACTCTTCTAGTGCTTACAGTGCACCTGAGTAAGCATGGCTCAGAGAGGTCAAGAAATTTTCTGTCTAGATATTCCTGCTGACAACAGGTAGTCTGGGAAAATTGTGCTCTACCACTTGAGGATCAGTGGGGACATCTGCTAAGCAATGTTCTGTTTTCATTAAACAGCAATTTTTTTCTTCCACACATCTTACCAGCACACCAGAGATTCAGGTTTTTGTATTTTGATCCCTAAAGCCTAGTTAAGGTTAAGCAGGGAAACCTCCAAAATAAAACAAAAGGAGGTGTCTTTTGCACATTGTAGTTACCCCAGGAAACTGTCTTCAGATTATTCTGCGGCATTCAGACAAGAAATGAGGCAAGCTGAAAGCAAGCAGCAGTCTGAAAGCTGGCCAATGTTTAAAGCCAGCCTCAGTTCCAGAGAGTATGTATTGTATGCTTTATTGATAGGCTCCTAAGGTAGATGATGTGGGAAAAGAAATTTTAATTTCAGCTGGAAAGTCTTTCCTTTCTACCTTTATAATTACTGTTTCCCTCCTTGCTTTTTCAAAAGACCTATAATTGCTACTTTAGCAGATAAAACCTGTAACTAGAGTTAAGGCAACTATAATAAGCAGCTGTCTTTGCATTAGTGATTAAATCAACCAAGGCAGATCTGAATCAGATTTGTAAAGCACAAATTTACCTTGTAGCCAAACCAACTAACACACCCCTTACCATCTCCTCAATTAAAGTTTTCAACAGTTGTGCTGCAAACATCCCCTGGAACTATTGTTATGGAAAAATAATTTACAAACAGTACAAATGCTTTAAGGGATTATCAGTCCAGTGAGTGGCATCAGGGCTCTCTGGCATTCAAGAAGCCAGAACAAGTGCCGATTTTGCATCCAAATGTATATTTTTCAGCCCAAGTGTTTGTGATGCAAATCCAGCTACATGATTCCACTCATTAAAGGTATAAATGAATCAACTTTATGAAGAAACTTGTTCAAATACCCAAAAAGAATATCAAGAAAATCCTTACTAAGTACTTCTAAATAGGATATAAATTACCAAAAAAAGTCTTACCATATGTTAAGGACTGTCTCCTGTTTCAGGCAATGTGATGGGATTGAGGAGTAAATTTCAGTTTTGACAGAGGCTTCAGGTATCACCTGAGGAAGTCATACTATTAAATGTAGGCACAGATACCAACCAGTTCAGGTTATTCCAATGGCTTAACTTTGCTGAGATCTACCTGCCACAATGCTACTCACTTGTGACTTGGTTATTCCAGAAGATTTGGAGAGGTACTCCACCAGGACACGCAGGAAAACTGAAGGCTGCATTTACAAGGTACATGTTTCCAAAGAAAAGAATTCATAAGGTAGGACTATTGTGTCTGAAGATATACATCTTCTTTATTTTTCAGTGTAGTTATTCTCTACTAATCCTCATATGGCTCCTTTGCTGACTGCTCTTGTGGCACAGCTTCAGCTTTAGTCTCCTCCAAAAGTTGCCCCGTTTGAATGATCCACTACATGACGTGAATTAATATGGTCAAAAATGTACTTCTGGAGTAAACTCCCGTTCAGACTGAAGTTCTAATGCAGGGAAACCCAGGCAAAAATACTTACACTTGCAATAAAGTTTTGACAATACAAGATAGTTGTTAGCAATCAAAATTGTTGATAATTTTTAGAAATTTTTTTAACCAACAGATTTGTTATTATGATTTCTGTGCCTTGATAAAGAGAGGTAGCATTCACTTGAGATCCAAGTCTAACCTGTTTCAGGTAAAGAACAAGATGAATGTGTTTGCATGTAAGAGGTTATGTGCAAGTAGGGAGGAACTGTACTGCAGCTTAGGTAAAGCTTGTGCATTCGTGTACAGAACAGCATGGAGGTGATGGGATTTAAGTATGTGCTTTAGTCTCGTCCTCAACATAGATGCTTCCATGTTTTATGGCTATAAAAAAATGAGTCCTTTTTCCTTGCACTTGTTTTAGGAAGGAAACGTTAGGTGGTGTTCAGGAAGTGCCCTTGAAATACACATTTCTACCATGTGCAGAGTCTGTCTCTTCAAGCTAGTACTTGGCCACTGCTGTTTCAAAAATCAGTTCTCAGCTTCATGTACTAAGGCACTATGACAAAACATAAACAGCATCGGGGAAGTGGCATTCCTGGCTCCTTGCCAGATATTAATCACATTCTCTTTGAATTGGCCCTAGGACCTATACTTATTATCAGTTAGATGGGGTCTATCAACAGTTCTAGCTTATATAAGGACTGTACAGAGAATGAGGTCCATGTGCAAGATTGCACTGTAGTACTTCTGAGAAGGTGCACTTGCCTGTCTTCTGTATCCTGGAAAGCTGTAGTACTAAAGGCAGAACAACTGGAAAATCAGCAAAGCCCAAATTTTATTTAGAGCTTTGTGGGTTGAAATCAATACCACCTGCTTTAGCCAGAAAGTCAGAGATGGTGAAGGAATGGGCTAGTGGGTTCAGGCAGATGAAGGGAGCAGCAGTGTTTTGCCCGCAGTGGGTAGAAGCAGTGCTGATGTCAATGCAGCTAAAGTCTGAAACTCAATGTTTCTCCAGGAGGGAACGGTGCCATGCTGCTCTTGGCCAAGAGGACTTCCAAGTGCTGTGCCCCAGCTTGGCCCTGCCATGCACTTATCCAGCTCAGACAATGGGCTTCGTGCTCAGGTGTATGGCAGCATATCACAGGTCATAACTGCAGATGCATGGGACAAGCGCCAGTGGGCTCTGCTAGGTTAATGAACACTTTTTGTTTTCTTACCCTTCCCTTCTTTTCTGTGCTTTTCAACAGCTCCTGAACATGGCAGCGATAATTTTTTCAAGGGTTGTTAGCTCTGTCTGTCACTTTGCCCTGATTAGCTGTGAAGGTATTACTGAGACACTGCTGGAGGTGTTTAGAGAATATCTGGTGAAGTGGAACAGTCTTCATTAGTTTGCTGCCTTTGTGATCAGCAGCTTCTGATGTTATATCTTAGGCTTCATTTACTTAACAGAGACATCATAGGAAGAGGATTGATTTAATTTTTTCTCTCTGTTGTTTCTCTGTGAGTGGTCACAAAACCACACGTTATTCTTTGAGCTTTTGCTTCAGTATTTTTAAGGTAGTAAGATATGAATGCTCAATTAGGTTTTTGAGTCAGAGGTGTGAAATGAAAAAATATACAGTGTATACTATTATATAGTGTATATTATACTATATAATAGTATATAGTGTATATTTAGTATACACGTAGTATACCTATGTGTATTGAATGTGCATGTATCATACATATAGTATGCTACATATATAGTATATATATGTACACTGTAGTATAATATACACTGTATATAGTGAGTATTACTATATATATATAACATTTAATGGTTTAGCTGTACACTATATCTATAAAAGCATTAAGTGTGTATATATATACTATTTTATGTAAGTGTATGTACACACACTGTTTTAATTGTATTTACGCTCATTTGGTTGCTATTGGTTGTGATATTTAGAAACATGGAGACACACAAAGCAGATTGCATTGTCTCATGATAAAGTCTCTTGAGCATAAAAGGAGTGAGTTATCTTTACAACACTTTAAACTAAAATAGTCTTCATGAAAATGGTCTTCATGCACTTGTTACACAAACCTGCAAGTAATTTCTCCAAGTACCTTCAAAGTGTTTGTGTTCAGGAGCTATCTTAATACTTTCCTTTTCATTGCCATGGATACATATTTGCACATTATAAAAGCTACTCTCCATCTTGTCTTATTACGAAATTATTTACTGCACACAAGTGTTGCATTTTAACACACTGTGACAACTCCAAAGTTATAATGATAATTTAAAACCTGAATCTCTATTATAAATACTTTTTGCTTTAGGGGAATGAAAAGGAACACATAATAGTCTCTGCTTGCCAGGTGGCATATGGGCTACTTACTTCTGTTCAAGAAGCATTACAGCTCGGATTGGAGAAACAGGACTCATCTAGAGAATAAGCTGGTGCATGTTTGCCATCAGTTTTTTGGTGTCAGCAAAGATTCCACCCCGTGGTGCCCCACATCCCTTGGCACAGCAGAACAAAGGCAGGTTGAATGCCAGTGGTCTGCAGGACCCTGCAGGGCTAGATCAGGCTCACCAGGAGAGATAAGAAGTAGCATCCACTGTGTTGTGGGTTTGTCACATTGCAGGACAGCTCATTCAGAGAGGAGTTGAGAATAGAGGCTTTGGACTTGGAAGAGCACCACACAGTGACTGCTGGCATCCTGGAAATGGCCAGTGACATGTGAGCAGAGTTACAAAGAAAGCTGAGCTTGGTTACAGATGATCTTGGCTTCTTCCAGGCCCCACTCCCTTTGTCTCCTAAAAACCAACAGTAGCGACAAAACGTATATCATGGAAAAGGGGGAACCTACCATTTGCTATGATTCATGTGCAAGAAGATGTCAACAGAAGCAGATCCTTTCCACATAGCAGTGACCACTAGAGAAAACAGATTATAAGATTAGTTCAGCCAAAGTGAACAAAGAAACTTCAAAACTATTTCAGCTGTAGTAATTCTCACAGTATGGTTCTTTCTTAAGAGATTTAGTGGAGAAATATATATATATATATATGTTTAGAATGTCTTAAAGAAGGGATTTTATTTGAAACGGCCCTTTCTTAACTTAGGAGAGCCCTTTCTCACAGGAGTTATTTTGTTATTTGCATGTCCACTGACATTACCAAATGTCCATATACAAAAATACAGGAAAAATTAAACTCCCACAAGTAGACCACTTATAAAAAAACACTCAGAATAATTAGGCAGCTACACTAGCAAACTGAATGGCTTTCTTGTGTCTTAATTTTTACCTCTTCCTTCACCTCATTTAGACTATGAACCTCAGTCTTGAACATTTTCCTTATAGTAGGCATGTAATACTTTCCATTCAGGAACACATTACGTCTCAGCACAGTAAGGAAAAGGGCTGACACTAAGGTCTTTAGCAGCAGCACCACTGGAGCACTTACCAGGGGAGGCACCAGCTCACAGGTGCCTTAATAATAAAGGATATTGTGTCCTGGTCTATGCAAAGTGATGAAACTTCCTTTGGGCTGGTAACTTATGGAGTGTGAAACTGCTTGTGTTGCTCACTAATTGCATCATTCAATGTGAAAGACAGAATTATGAAACTATATATGTTGTTTAGTGGATCTAAGCTGCTGAAGCCATTGTAATGTGTTCTGTGGAGGGAAGGGAATGCAGTTCTCTCCCCTTTATAGTAAATTAATAGAAAACTAATAGTAAATAGGGCTGGAAAGGCTGTAATACCAGGACCAATGAGATTCAATAAAAGCATTCAAGTGAGAGAACATATACTGGATCTGATAGAGTTGACTAAGGAATTTGTATTTGGTCTTTAAAGTATCACCACAAGAGAAGTGTCAAAATATTCAAGGAAACCTGAAGCACGATTTAAAAATAGATGGTTGTGTCTGGGGTCCTCAAAAACTTTGGAACAGCTGCGTAGAGACTGAGATGGGATTTGGTTTTGATATGGCTGGCACAGAAAATGGATCACAGATAGAAGCTAAAAATTCCACTGTAGCTGTTCTTGAGCTTGAATCCTGTGGCCTTTTGTTGCTTCAAGTAAACACACATTTGATTGGTGGTGGGAGCTCTAATCTTTCTATTTATTTGCCAATTTTTCATGTTACCCTTTACCAATGTGGCCAAACTGTCAGGACAAGGGGCAGCTCCAGATTGCCAGGACCTCAGGCTGGGAGGGAGGTAGTGGGAAATGACTGTCAGGACTGCATCTGAAACATGTCAGCTGAATATTTCTGTTGACTCACAGCCCTAGGTTTAAACTGGGATTATCCATGCCACCTGCAGAGATGCCTCAAACCTGGCAAGGGCCTTCTGAAAGACCAAACAAACCCCTTGTTCTAGCTCCTTCAGCTCTGGCATATGCAACAGCACCTGTTATTCTTCACGCCCTCAAATGGGAAGTCTGAAGCTCAGCAAAATGAATCCTGACCTCACTGGACCTGATTGCAACAGTCTGTCGGTTTTAGTAGAGGCAGTATTTCACCTGAGAAATCTATTGCTTAGTGTCAGAAACTAGAGAGTCCCAGCAAGAGGAAAATAAAATTACTTCAGCTGACACACTCCAAAGAAATAGAAAGTTGTGCTAGAATTGTTCCCATATCTGCCCTGATGATGTGATATGTAGAGCCAAGTAAGCAGCAGACCTCAGATAAGGTGATTTATGATTGTCATGTTATGGTGACTTGGTTGTGGTTGCTGAGAACAGTAACGATCTATTTAATGCAATATTTGTGATGGGTTAATAATTGAAACTCACAGCTGCTGTTGCAAGGACATAGTGTTCAGGCTTTTATTTGTATCTGGATCTTTGGCTGCTAACTGGATCTGAACCAGTGGGTTTGATTAAGTGTGCACTGGTATCTCTTCTTTTAAAAACATGGTAATGACACATTCCAGGAAAAACAGAAAAGTCAGTGAAACAGATTACGATAGGTCCACGGTATTTTGTTTCAAATAAAGAGCAAAATGTAACACTTTTAAACTCTCCTGAAATAAAGAAAGATGCAGTTTATGTGTTCAGGATGGAATTATGGATATGCTTTTTGCAGAGAAGCAGAATAACCAATGGGATTGTATAATGAATTTCATAGTCTCTGCATGTAGGAATCTTAATTAGTGCTAAAACAATAGGTCATTTGTGTCCAGCACTGCAAAGATGATGAGTTTTTTCTATCAAAGAACTTATTTCATGCAGGAGGCAATCTTACAGACCATGTATAAAAATATCTTGATCTCTGACCTTGCTTGTTGGAGGTTATATAACTTTTCGCAGACAATTATTTTTCTGCATTGATGAAAACCTATTGAGCTGTTATTTAATGCTTAGCTACTGCACTGTGCTTTAGAAATAGAGGTCACAGAAGGATTCTCTCTCTCTCTCTCTCTCTCTCTCACACACACACACACACACACACACACATAATGGAGTGCAACTCTTTTTCCTGAGTCTGTTCTCCTTTTTTCAACTGAAGGTCTTTGTGCTTTGGAGATTTCTAGCTTGAGCCCAAACTAAAGAAGTTGCTTCTGAATTATGGAAGAATACACTTGCCTGCAGAAAATCAGTGATAAAAGGATACAGGTGGAATTGAGCTGCTTAAATACAACTGTTCAGTGTCATTTAAGATGCTTTATCTGAAACATCTCAGCTGGGGTGGAAGAGACAATTCAGCCCAAGGAAATACATTTTCTGGGTTTGTTTAGTCTAATAAGGCTTTGCTGTGCCCTATGAAAAGAGAGCTCTTGATGTTTCCTACTCATTTCCTCAGAGGCAGAAAACACACTGAATGTTGCCTTGTGAATACATCTATCTGTTTCTAACAAAATGCATGAAAAGAGACAGTGTAGGCTTAAAAATAAAAAAGGGAATCAGGAAGTTGAGAGGGTCAAATGAGTCAGTAGAAAGAAACTATAGCCACTCCTACCTCCAATCATTTTGACTGTGCATTGTTCCTACAGATTTGAACTCTCTAGACCAGACAGCTCAGCTGAATTTTTAATAGTCTTGGTTGCCAGGTAAAGTAAATAATAACATTGTCTTGTGCAAAGACCTTAGGCTTTTTTTCCCTGGTGTTCATTCTGGAGATCCTAAAGCTGAATTCAAACTCGGGGATCATCCTCCCAGATAAGTAACAACATTACAGAGTCCAGCCTAGTTTCTGTCACTTCATATGCTCTTACCAAGGGATTCTCCTGTTGCTCCCACGTCTTTGACTTCCCCTGAGCCAGTAAAGAAAATTACAGATAGGATTTCTGGAAGCAAACATGTGGACGTGCATCCATTGACACTCATAAGAAAAGTGTGCTGCTTTCTGAGGACAGTTGCCTGCTCCCGATGAGGAGCTGTGGATCCCTGGGAGACAAGGATTCAGCTCTGATCCCACTCAGTGGCACAACACTGTCTCAGAGAAGTGGGAGCACTAAAAGGGTGTGAGGATGAGGAGAAAGAGAGTCTGCTGAGAGATAAGGACTATAAGATGACAGACAGAGGGAGGGTGGTTGAAACAAGATCATCAGGTGTGGGAGAGAAAACAGCTACATGGGAATTGTGAAGGCCATAGAAAGAAAGCAGAGAGGTTAGTCTCAGGACTGGCTGCTGCCACTAAGTCACCTCTGTAAGACGTGTGGATGGAGCTGGTGGAGGAAAGCAACTCAGCAGCATTGAGGATCTGGCTTGGAGAGCTCCAGGCACTGGCTCTTCTCCTCCAGTTCACTGACACTTGCCCATCAGCAAAGGATGTTTGAGTGCCTTATCAGAGTGGCAAGAAGACCTAAATAATACCTCTCTTGTGTGTGTCAGCTGAGAAAGAGCTGTTTGATACTTTTTAGATGTTTGCTTTGTGTGCAGGGTCTTTTCATATGGTTAATGGGGCCCCACCAGACTCACTCAGAAGAAGGTTTTTTAAAAGGTAACTATCAAATTGAATGAAGATTTTTTTTTGTTGTTTTTTTTTAAGGAATCATAACTTATTTGCAAAATTTTGCTGACTTGAATACAATTAGCGTCTGAACTGAGTGACTGCTGAACACACATTGCTTGAAGCAAGCTGACTCCAGGGCGGAAACAACAGTAGACATACTGGGTCAGCAATAATGTGTTAGGAGTTGTTATCTCTGACTAAGTTAATAGACAGACTTCTGTAATGAGTCAAATGGCAAAACCTGCCATTTTTACTTAAAAATTGCTCATAAAAATAGGCTCTCCTCTCTTACTTATTTTTTTCCTCTCTTTTGGTTATTTCATTCTTCAGATTTCTCTCCTTCTCTCCTTCTCTCCTTCTTGTTAGTACTTTATCAATTATTAACCAAGCCTTTCCCAGTTTCATGTTATTTAAAACAGCTGGTGTGACTTCCGCAGTCCCTCATGGTATTTTTGAAACCTGGTGACTTACAACTATAAAGAATAACTTCTTTTCATGCTGCTTGATATTGTTCCCATCACTTAATTTGTAACAGTTGTCTAATGACTAATTCATGTTACCTGTGACAAACATATTACATTCATACACTCAGGAGTTCAGACTGTTGCATCAAGAAAAGTTTCACACTTGGACTTAATAGGTAGGAAGTCATAGATTAGTTCTGCTATGGTGCTTCCCAGAATTCAACATAACCTACTCACAATGCTGTATGTTTTAATTTTTCTCTTTCATTCTTACAGACTGAGGAAGAAGGAAACAAAGCTATTGGTCTTGAGTTGAGTTTCTGGAATTTAAAAAGAAACTGAATGAGATAGCTTTTAAATTGGACCCATGGTCTGTTTGTCTAATTGCTGAACAATTTACTTTGGATCTTTCAATCTAATTTGAATGTCCTGGCCATTCTGAGAAACTGTTTCTCACCGCTGTGTGAAAACAAAATACTGATTGGCATGATATATCACTTAACATTGTTCCAATGATGCCTGTGACTCAGATTGTGTTGCCTTCAAGTGGCATGCTTACGGTCCCCAAACACGACATCTGTAACTAATAGTTGACAGATGAGAGTACTTTTCAGAAAGCTTCCCCTTCACGTCCTTGTATATACATAGCTTTTATTTCCCAGGAAAGAGAGAGGTGTTTAGTGTTAAAGCACTGTTGAAATACTTAAAAGTGATTTCTACTAGGTAACAATTTCCATTATGTTGCTTTTCTTCAAGGCTTTGTGGCATCGTCGTACAGCATCTGTTATTCAATGTTTCTTCATACTATTGTGACAGGCTAATAGCTGTGGTGATTGTCCATTTTAGTGTAGGTTGCATACATTTTTCAAGCAATCGGCATGGTTTGTCTTTTGCATTTGTACTATTTGCCTCTCTACATAGTCTGTTTCAAAATTCTACTACATGAAAAGTGAAACAGATTGATTAGTGATAATGGAATATATATATATATTTGTAAAGGGATGTGCAACACCCGATCCCCTCCCTCCTCCCCCAGCGACTCTCACAGCAACTCTTCTCCCTGGTGACTCCAGCTGAAGGGCGGAGTGTCTGGGTGCACGGATGGGGCCTCGAGTGTTGGCTGGGAAGAAAAATGGAAAAAAGAGCCAAAGAGAGGGTGATAGAAGTGACAGTAAGAAGAAAAGTGAGTGGAAAAGGAAAAAGAAAGGCTTGACTTCCGTGATGTTTTAACCTATACTGAAAGCCAAATAGAGAAAATATTATGAGAAGAGAATATTCTGATTTGCTGATCCTGCCTTTGGTCTAATCTGCTCTCCCATGGGGGAGGGAGGCTGCAGACAGTCAGAAGTGACCTTGGTTATTATCAGTCCACTGGCGCTGCTAAAAAGTTCACTGAAAGAAGAGAAAAATCAGCAAAAGCTTTACCCTGGCTCAAACCAAAACACTGTTTAGGGTTGGAAGTTGGTTTTTTTTCAGGAAAAAAAAGGGTTCTCATTTGCCTTTAATTTTTTTTTGGTAACTTGTATCTATTAAGAAATTGAGTCTTCCTTCTTTGGCTTAGTCATGTATCTTATGTCAAAGCAAGAAAAGGTTTGTTTGTTTTTTTTTTCACAGTGAACTGAGCCAATAAAGTCTTTCCTGGGATCTGCCAGCTTGTAGGTATTCAGAACTCAATGGAAGTACTTTTTCCATACTTTACTGTCAAGTGGTTCGATCATCTGTGTAGCGTGGTGATACCAGGATGTGAACTTCCACACAGTATACAATGACAATACTGTTCTTCTAGCAACTGAATTTATGTCATGAAGGTACTGCACCTGATGGATTTTGAAAGGAAGACTTGTTAAGTAAGTGCCAAAGCCAACAAAGAAGAAAAGTAATCTTTCACACAAAACAAGCACTTCTTAAAGAATCAACCATGTTACTGGTGACTGTTGTACTTAAGCTTAAGGCTACCACATAAATTATATTTGATAAATTATTTATGGCAGGTTACAGATACCTGTTTGTATCAGTACTACAAAATATTCATTTCAATGTAGCTTCTGTTTAACTGAACACATTATTCCTTTCTCAAAGTTATTTTTGTGTCTTCCTTGTGTCCAGGCATACCAATAATGCTCCATTATCTTGGTTTACAACAAATTGAGGCAAACATATTGTGTTGTCTTTTCCCTCCCATTAAAACAATGTCAATTATCCCCACTGAGAGTGTTAGTTAAACTTTCAGAAAATTCAGGGGGCATTGATTTGTTATTCTACATCAATTACCTTTTAGGCTGAGCTTACAGACAGAACACCATTGATTTGTTTATTTAAAATGATGTTGCAATGCACAATGCATTCCTGTTCACTTGAGTTTTTAATTTGTGTGGAATATTTTCAGCTGAACTCTATGTGTTGAACTCTCAATTTTTTAGAACTTGCTAGGATATAAAAATCCAATATGACCAAGTTTGAGTTGAAATACAATACCTGTGATAAAAATGCTGGTGGAGTATATTACAGCATGGACATAAACCAATAAATCTCCCTAAATATAACTTACTGTTTCTGTATTGATTAGAAAATCTGCCCTGGCATGTCCCAGGAATACATTTCTTTTTTTTTTCTTTTTTTTTTTCTTTTTTAATATATCTATACTCCTATAAGCTATGCTAAAATCTGGAGGAGTAAATATCCTAGTAAATTAGAAACAACAATGATTTATTGTAAAAAAAGATACCACAATTACAATATTTGAGTGGACAAAGTCTAGATTTAGTGATTTAACACCTTACCCTGACCTGTGTTCTGGGCTGCACTGTTGAGAAGATCTCACTCAAGCCCCCGGATTCAGGGTGGTGTTTCTCCTTATTAGGTCAAATATGGCAGTGACTCAGTCCAGAATGTGACTTTCCACTGCGGCAGAAAAATTTATCACATGGGCCTGGAATCTATCTAGACACACACAAATTTTGCAGCACACTTATGGCTCTCTGTGTGCTGTCTGCAGCGTTTGGGAGCCAGACTCAAAGCTCAAAGCACAAGAGGAATTTAGCTCAAACTGCTTTCTCTACTGGCCTTGGCTGCATCCGGTTGCTGTGTGTGTTATTATCCATTGAGTGATTTGAAACCCAGCTGATTAGAGCTAACTTTTTCATTCCTCTTCCTTCTTCCTCTTTCACACAGGTGATTTCAGTAAATGTGATACCAGAATTCAGGAGTCAAATGAGAG
Organism: Hemiprocne comata; assembly: GCA_020745705.1. Lineage (NCBI taxonomy): Eukaryota > Metazoa > Chordata > Aves > Apodiformes > Apodidae > Hemiprocne > Hemiprocne comata. The sequence continues at coordinate 71,052,660 of CM036616.1, read as the reverse complement.
AGGATCTCAGAAGATAGAATGAGTTCCGTTTCTTTCCAATGCTGATGCAGAAAATCCCTCTTCTTTGCACTTTTCTGCTGTTTGGCTTGCTGTGACTCTTGTGTTTGAGGGATGTATTTCTATCCCCCTCACTAGGCATGGCCTGGGAGGTGGTTTTCCTGGCCTTTCTTGTTCATTGGAAAAATGTCCAAATACGACACACTGCAGTGTTGTCTTCCTGATCCTGCAGCTGGCCTGAAAAACCAGTAGCAGAAAACACTTAACTTTGAATTTTACTGATAACAACCAGGTGATGCTAATGCTGCCAAGCTACAAATCTTTACCTTTCCCTAATGTGGGAATTATTCATTATGGGAACTGGGAAAAACTTGAGCGTTCTTGCCTTGAGATGTGGTTGCATTTAACCAAATGTATGCAAAGTAATTTTTATCCTCTGTTTCTAAGTCATGGTCCAACTCATTGTTACTGAATAAAATTGCATAAGAATTACCAGACTGCACCATGATACAAATCATGGCATGGCTGATAATTTCACGTGGTAGTCCAAGCAAATGTTCTTCTCCAGAATTGGATGTAGTGATAAGATAACACTGTTATCAGCGATGATCTTCTGTGATTTATCACTACCCCCGGGTGACAGTGAACAGATGCTGGCTGGAGAACACCTGCAAGCATCTCCAGGGTTTAGGAGACATTGGCAGGTGCTAAATTTTGGTAAGAAATAGAAAGAATAAGGTAAGAAATAACAGTTACTGTATTTTTGGCCTATATCTTATGGTGTTACCCTCCAAAATTTTCAAACTTTTTGCCAGAATATTACTTAACTACATCCATATCATGTGCTTATGGTTAGTAACTTGGGTGGGGTAAAGTGCTTTTAAAAGTATAAAGAGAAGAATCTCTAACAACTTCATTCTGTGGGAAAAACTAGTTCTGGGTTCTCACTGTTGCCTCAAAAGGAGCATAAAATGAGGCTGTCCTCAATGTGACAAGAGAGCCAAGCTGCCACATAAAGTTAACCAGCAGTGATCATGATGCTCATTTTTATTAGGACTTGTGAAAGCTGTACCTATACATAGACACAGTTGACCAGTGATGACTGGCTTCTGAGTCCTAACCATGCAGCATGGATTCAGTATGCGTTTGGTTTGAGAAGGATGCCATATACTTGTGAGACAGGAAAGATGGTTATGGATAGCAGGTATGGAACATCCTACTGGCACTACCTAATACGGTGTGGTATTTTTGTTTTTTCTATTTTGTTTCTTATTTTCCTGCCAGCTGTCTAGCTGTTGGTTCCTTAGTGTGTTTATCTGAGTAATTCCAGAATGGAGTTTCCATGGTATTGTCATGTAAGGAGCTAATCTAGTACATCTTGTATATGTGACTAATGTTCATCTATACTAATGGTCGGGCTGGAAACACTGATGTTACTCACGTTAACAAATCTTGAAAAAGCAGATCCAGCCCCATTCTGGTAAAACTGCAGATGTAAGTAAAAACTCATCAGGAGACTGGATTTGCCACCTGCTGTAAACAACGAGGTAGTGGGAGGAGGGAGAAATGGTGTGAGTGGCTTGTCACTAGCTGGCAGTTCTCAAAACTTTTTTGGCCATCTCTCCTCTGCCTTTCTGAAGATATTCTTTTGCCTTAGTGCATTTTACTGGAAGGGGCTCAGTAAATGTAACTAGATGCAAGAGACAACTCTATGATCAGAGCAGTAACCTGATACTGATACATCTCCAGAGGAACTTTCCCTTCTGTCTGTGTCAAAAGACATTCTAGTCCAGGCCCTCACAGTGTTTGACCCTTCTTTTCTCTGTACAGCCAACACCCTACACCAACACAGTCTAGATGTGACATGTATATTCAAGGCAGATTACTAGCTTCTCCTTTTTTTTAAATGGAGAGGGTTGCAGGCCTAACTTGTCCAGATTACTGTTTCTTATTTGGAACATTTGCTCTCTTTGCCTTTTTGTGGGATCTTTAGCTGGTAAAATGGCAGGTGTGAAAGCAGCCCTTGATGAGGAACCTGCTTGGCTCATTTTTGGCAGTGGAGACAGCCTATGTTTGAACTCACCACCCAGCTGGTGGGTCTCTGGGAGACTCTGCCCAGAGTGTCCCAGAAGTGGGGGGACGAAGCTTCCGCACTTATCATCAGAATGTCGGTTTCTCTACAGCCATCTGGCTTTCTCTAGCCCAGCCTCCTGAGACAATGACACAGTCCCTTGGGCATCTGTTTTAAAGCAGAAAAGCTTTTGTGTAGGAGTGTAAAAGCCTTTGTGTAGGAGTGCACAAAAGAATGCAGAGATCTTTGAGCCAAGAGCTGAGATCACCATGTGTATTCAAAGTAATAACAGCAAGCGGCCATCTCTAGGGGCAATGGTGACTTAAAAATACTCTCGAGCTGGAGCATGGGAATCAGCTGGAATTAGCTTTTAGCTACAAATGCTGCAGCAGCCTCTAAATGTTTTAATTCTTGGGCACTATTCCATTAATACTGATTTTGGGCAGCTACTAATTTGTAACACACAGGAATAAAGTAGTCAGGCTGTGAAAGCCTGCCTCACTTTAAGACAGTATCTGCTAGAACTTTTACTGTGCTCTAGACCTGGCTGTCAGTGAAAACTAAATTTATTAATCCCTCTATTCTTGGAGTTTTATGAAACTACCTGTTTATTTTGGTTAGTCCCTACCTGTATGTACTAACACTTCTTTATTCTCCTTTTTTTGATATAAACTGCGTTGATGTTTCTGGGAATTTTTTTAGGAGAATGATAGAAACCTTTGGTGCATGAATGCATAAGAATACTTTGAAAAATCAGAAGTAATTTCAACAAATATCACAGTCAAGATGTAAGGCAAAAAAGGACAATAGGTAGAGAAACAAATATACTTTTACTTACAACTGAGTGATCATACCTGTTCCCATTATTCACAAGATAATCTCCTTCCAGTGTGCAAGTGAAATAAGAAAAAAAAATTCCTACTTAATAATTTTTTTCCTTTTTTTTTTTTTTCTGTCAGAACTTCTTGCTTAGAAATATTTCCATAAACAGTTAAAAGATCTGTTTCTTACTACCTGTAACCAAATGGATGTATTGAACAGATGATAGTCTTATGCTTAAGACATTGGGCTAAGACTCAGAAATACCTGATCCAAGTTCCTCATGCTCTTAGGATTCATATGCATCCTCGAATACACAGCTGCTTAATTTCATACCACCTTTAGATTTCATGTTAAACTGAAAGATGAGGACTACTTCTTTACTTAAGAAGAGAGAACTATCAGTATTTACGGGTGTTGAGCATACATGTTCATCTTGGTGCCTCCTGTGTTCCTTTGCTCCTGAGTTCTGCTTGTGTGATATGGTGGCCTTGGCCTTGAAAATAAAGTTAGGTCCTGTTAGAGTAGGGACATACTTAATCACTGAGAACATCAAGAATAGCCTTGTAAAAAAAGTCTTTGGGGATCAGATACTGTGATCTCAGAGATTCTTTGAAATAATCCTGTAAGTGACTTGTCATTGTGGAAGTGAGCATAGTCATGGTCTGTCTCAGTCTTCTTCCAAAATGGGTAGGAGAAGCTGTTAACATTGCAGTTCCCTAAATTGGTACATCTCCTAAGACCTTCAGTTGGCAAGGTGCAATTCTTTATATCCTTGTTAGATGGAAAAGGGCTCTGCTTGAGTAGTTTCATCTCCTTTCTGTATGATTCATGTGTACAGCTTTCAAAAACGAGTGTATTACATGAGGGAGAAATCTGTCATTTTCATTCTTGTTTTCAGAAGTGCAGGATGTCACTAATGGTAAACACTGTAAAGGGGAGTTTATATCCACGTGGAGTAGGGCAGTACAAAGTCTCCCACATGCAGTGCTCTGCTCAGGTTACAGAAAGGAAGCACCTACTGGCTTTTTGGTCCTTGCCAAGAGATGCTAGTGCCAGCAAGTGACTTCAGTGGAAAAATGTACTGGAAGATGTACGTAATATATCTGTAACACAACTTGTCATACCCCCTGCTAGCATAAGCATGGGAAAAAAAAACAAAAAAAACCCAACAAACTAAAAATGTCAGGAAAGAAAGGGGCAAATAAGCCCACAGATTTTTACACTAAAAGCAGATGTTGGGAAGAATCTACAAATCAAAGGGGACAATTTTTCCCAAGCAGAAAATAATTCACTGGAAGACAGCATTGTCTGTGATATATTCACACAACTTTGGACAAGGAAATATTTTATTCCTTTAAACTATACAGACCAAGTAAGGACAACAAAAGACTCTGAGTGTTTGTGTCATCTTCTTAATTTAGAGTGTGTGGTGAAGGGGAATGTTTATGTGTGAAGTATACATGTGGGACCTGCAATGTTGTCTGCATGTTAGGGCAGATGCGAGATTTGAGTATAAAACTCATTAATTTTTTCAATACAGCTATTTCTGAAAACAGTCACAATAGCTTAACAATGCTTATAAATGAGACTGGATGGACCTTTTACTGCTCTGAATTATTTCACCCCACTGTATCTCTCATTCCACTGTATCTTTCCCTCCTGTCTTTCTTATATATATGGTGTATGAATTAATGAAAACACTTGGATCTTGGTGATCCAAGGCTATTTAAGTATCATTATATTAAAAAAAAATCTATTGGTTACTCACCTGAAAATATTCTTAAGGTGATATATATACTTAACTATGACTATATATCTGTAGATAGATAAATAGACCATGTGCATTACAAAAAGCAGTCTGGTGGTTCAGTTAAATACACCTTAAAATGTCTGTGAGTCAGGTGAAGATCGCAAAGTAATTTTATGGAAATGAATGTAAAAAAATAGAGATTTCTGCTGAGATTAGTCAAATGTAAGAGATTTTCCTGCAGACTGTATTGCAACAGCAGTTGCTTGTAATTGTGTTTGAACTTAATTAATCTTTTAGCTAGTTCTGACGAAGTAATTTTAGACAAAGCCTTGAAAAAAGCAGGGAAGGCTGGCAAGAGCTACTGCAGGAAGATTTAGCAGCTCTTGTTAGCATAAATATGGCTTGGTGAAAAAAAGGAAGCAATTTTCAGAGTAAATTGTACTAGGAAAAAAGATTGACATATGGAAAAGAGGATATATGGATAGGACTGAAAAATAATAGTGTCTTAAGAACACTGGTACATGGGCTTGGTGAATATGAGAGATCAAAGTAAATATTTGGTTTGAATTTCTTACTGACTTTGTTTTATTTTCATTTCATCTTTGTGTTTGAAGTTCAATTCAGACTTCTTCAGATTTACTACAGAAAGCTGAAATATATTTCACAGAATGATCTGGCATTACCTAAACTGAAAATCTAAATGGTGAACATTCACCAAACAAATACTTCCAGTGGAACTATAGTGCTTAATACTGTGCTTTTATGGCAGGCTTTACTAATTGTAAATCAGGTGATTTGTCACTGGAACAAAGATTTTGAGGGAAAGGAACCAAAATGAACAATGGGAAGTAAATCATTGGAGGGATGTTTAAGCAATATAAATGAAAGGAAAACCATGTATTTTGAAATTTATTTCAATGAGGTTAGAGTTATTCCATTAAAACTAGTTTAGCTACTTAAGGGGGATCAGGACAGGTCCTAGTAAGTTTGCTGATAAATTCCATTTAATTTCTGATACTGCTAATGAAAGAAATGCGACACACCCGTATATGCTAGGGACTGACACCAGTTTAATCAACTTTATTTCCTTTTCTCTCATGCAAAGAAAAAATACAGTGCATCCAACATATAAAGGAAAGGTGTGTTTTGACATGTGGGTATTTGTATACTTTTACTTAACACTTAGAATAGATGGGTTTCTTAGACTCGAAAAACTATTTAGAGCCCATGCATGGGTTAAGTGAGGATGTAAATGGATGAATTCATTGAAATGTCCTACAACTGCCCACCAGTGGAAGAATGGGAAGGCAACTAAATGGGCCAAGGCCACCACAAAATGGCAAGCAGAAAAACTACTGGCACATGCTGTTGTTGAAATGTATTTTGTGAGCAGCCAGGCCAGCTGCACTCACCAATAGGCTGTGGACAGATGCATTTTCTCCATGTTCCACGCTCCACCCCTTGCAACCAGACCCCCCATTCATCCCACCGCTGCCCTTTTGGGGTTCCGTTTGGTTTTTTCTCTGTTTTTTTTTTTTTTTTTTTTCTCTGAAGCTGGTGTGAATGCCATTTAGGACTCCACCCCACTTATTTCAATGGGTCTGTTTGTCACCATTACCTTCTCTGAGCAGAGAGACAAGATGCTAGAATTTTTCCCGGTTTTATAGGTCCTTTCTATCACTCTATTTATTTATTTTTTTAGATGTCTGATAAAGTGTGCTTTCAAAGTTGCATGGCCTGAATTTTAAAAATATTTGGGAGGGATTACAAGAACACTAAACAGTCTCCATTACTCAGAACATGCTAAAGTTTGTCTTGAAATTTATGAGGTTTTAAATTTTTTCAATTTCGTTTTTTTGCTAGTGCTTTTCTGTATTACTGCTTAGAAACAGACAGTTCAACGACTAATAGTAGGAAGATCTATCGCCTCACTTTAAAACAGCAATTGACCATGAAATATTGGAACAGCAATATTACAGAGATGAGAGAAAAGAAGAGTGAACAACTTTCAGGTTTTTATTATGTGATTTCAGAAAAGTTCCTGAATACCATTGCATTTTTTGAGCTTTTTTTTTTTCATATTAATTGCACAAAATATACTGTTGTGTGCATTTTTCTTCTCAAACTCTGATAATAAAAACAGCTTCTCAAACTTTTGAAATTTTAAATAACACATGTGGGAATATGGAGATCTAGAAAAGCCTGAACTGTCTTGATTAGGGTCTTTTTTTGCTTAATGGGAGAAGCTTGTTAATATGAGTCTGGAAATGTTATGTTCACTAAGTCAGAGACAAAACCTTCATCAGCAAGCAAAACCTTCTTGTCAGGCATTCTCACTATCATGTTTTCTAGCTTCCTCTAGTTTTGTTTTTTTTGAGCCAAGTTGATCTACATGTCTTTTAATGCTTAAAACAAGTTTTCTGTAAATTAATGTCAGGTGTAACTGAAACCTTGTTATTCTTCATAGTTTTAAAATGACATCTACACCAGAGTAAGGCAAGCATACCAGGACAAATCTTCTAGAAGTGTAGAAGCTGGTATGAATTAAAAATAAATTCAAAATAGGTTTTTTGGAGTAAAATGACAAAACGTAATTTCACTGTGGCTTTAATTACCAAAATGATAACAGATCACAAGACCTTTTTTTTTTTTTTTTTTTTCTTAAAGTCAGTGTCAGGTGCTCACTGCAAATTATCTGGTGATAACTGGGTAGCAAGGCATACAAGGAAAATTTGGCTTTAACACTGCCTTTACCTTAAGGTGGATGTATTGGTTTATTTCAGACTAGGCAAAATGACATTACTGGTCTTAAAACTGTTAAAAAAAAAAAAAGAGAAAATTGGTTTCCCAGAGATAGTTACACCAGGTGAACCATTTTGACTGCAAGGTAAACTATTGCATAACTCCATGTCATCTTCCTTTTCCTCATTATTGCACACCAAGATGGAGACTAGTTGTTGATTATGCACAGATTTCATTTCCCTAAATACCTGCAGCTGTTGATTGTGACTGTAAGGCTCTGAGACTGCTGGCTGCAGTAATTTGTTGAGTGGCCACTGTGAGCAGTGAAGGCTCAGGCTCCGATCTCACTTAAAGCACTGCACTGATAATCTCCTGTCAATTAATCTCCTGTGTACTTTGGACAGAAGTCTCAATCTGAAAGTGTTTCTCAGTGCCTCGTTTCTATTTGTCTTGTCACTACAGCAACAGGGAACTGTTTTTATACAGTTCTATTATGCGTCATGTCTTTTCCCGTTGATGATCTTGTGTCCTACTGATGACCTTGAGCTTGTAAATTTTTTGGTTGTAGACTGCCATAATGGAACACAATGGCCTGTTCCATTGAAAATGATTGAATATTTTCCTGACGTTAAAAAAAAAAAAAAAAGGCTTAAAAAAAAAAAGAGAGAGAGACAAGGAGTATTCAGAAATGTCTTTGAATTTGCATCTCAGGTCTGCCATATTTATTGCAGACACAACATTCTTAGAGAAATCCCTTGCCAGGAATTACAAAATGACCATGTTTTAAAGCATTTGTAAGAACAGTAAATAGCTAGTCTTCATATTATCCTTTTTCTGAATTATCACTTAGCAGATTTGGCTTGCAAAAATGATATGTTACTGTTAACAAGTTTAGGAGTTACTCACTAAGAATGGGCATTTAAGTGCTAGGCTGCAGACCGAATCAAAGCAAAAAGCAAACTGGGTAGCTGAACTAAACTAAATTAACATCAAAGAGTTCTGCAGAATGCAGTTGACTTTGTGTGTGAAATAGACACATAAAATCAATATAAGTTTTGTGCTGCAAGGATAAAAGCATTATGGGGGCATCTCATTTCTTCTGGCCTTCCACGACAATGCTCTGCTGTGTGGGTGAAGAACTACTAGAGAAAAGGGCATGTGCTCCAGCTGGAAGTGAGGGGGCTGCACAAAGACCACAACTGTTTTACTACTGGAATTTCAGTTTTATTGTATGAAGTACAATGCTACTTTGCACAGGGAGACATGGTGATAGGCTCAGAAATTACCAACACATAAGTCTGAATCAGGTTTTCTTCTAATGTATGCACACTGATTTCTGTAATAGATAACAGTAGACCTTTATATTCTTCCTTTGTTTATGCATGCACTTTTTATGGTGAAGGAGATCATATATCCAGGCTATTTAATATCAGTTTATAGTGTATCAGAATGGCAGCACTCAAAACATATCTGCAATTTCATATGAAAACTGTACAAATAAGCGATCCACAGTCAGCAGACTCTGGCTATGAAGTAATTTCATTACTATTAAAAATAGAGTGCATGCTTCACATTAGCTAATTTATTATTTATTTCCTGTAACAGACCAAGCCACTAAAAACGTACTGGTGGCCTTGCAAATTAAAAGGAGGGAATTCGAGTTAACAGTATCTGCTGCTGATGCAGTGCTGCTGTGGGAAGACCTGATCTTGGTAGTTTAGGTTAATACATCCGTAATTCAAGTTTTGGTAACAGGTTAACTACAGTGTTACTGCCAAGGTGTTATGGTTAAATCTGGAGCTATTTTTAGCTCTGTATTTCACACGTCATTATAGCTGTCATTTCACACTGTCATTTTATATTCCACAAATGGATAACTGGAGTAAGACTGGAGGTTGTGTTTAATCTTTTGACTTAATTGTCAGTTTTAACAGGATTTTATGAAAAGATTAGTCACAATCATTTAATGGTAATTTTGGCTTCATGAACTACTTAAAAAACAAAGCTAGAGTTTGGAGGTCTACTTAGCAGGCTGCAGAGTACAGCTGTCCTTTTCCAGCAAACCTCTTGACACTGATCGAAGAGATGCACTCAACGTGCTGAGCTTACCTTTGGGTTCAGAACATTAACACACTGCAAGCACTATATCATAACATCCCCATGGAAATATCTCCCCAGGCTGCAGAGAAAAAGAGGACAAAATAGCAGCTCCACCATTTGGAGTGTGTTAATTCCATACACACTAGATAGTCAGCTGCCATGCAATGTAGGAATGTTGTGGTGAAATAGACTGAACCCACAGTGGCATATCGGGTTAAGGCATATCTCAAGGGAAAGTTTGTCAGGGTCTAGTTCCCACTAGTGAATATGGGCAATCTGTATGAAAGGGGTGAAAACCTTCCTATGCATGAGACTAATTTCCATGCCAAATGAAGGCAGAATAATTAGCGTGTGGTTAATAGCTCTTTGCTTTTTACAAATGATGAAATTGATTCATTGGGAGAAGCAGAATGGCAGAAGAGCATCTTTTCCCTTGTTTTTCCTATAGATTTCCCCTGAGTAAAACCTGATCCTTAACAAAGGTGCAATGTATTTTCTAGATCTATTAGTCTGTGCGGTGAAGTAAGAGCTTTTACATTTTTTCAAATGTTATTTCTTTATAACCTTTATATTCTTTTGTGAGGGCATCAGGGACCTCTTTAAAGAACTAATAGAAACAAAGTTTGGCCATAAGGATCCTTCACAGCCATGTGCTATATAACCTTTGGATAAAGAGGCATTTGAGAAGAGTTGAGACTGATATTCCATGCAGGCTACAGAAGGAGCAGGAAATTTCTGCTGGCCCAAAGACATGGTTTAGAATCCCTCTGAATAGTAAAATCAGAATGTAATATAAAATTGTATCTATTTCCTGCTGCAGTCAGCTGGACGAAGGAGGTTGTCTTGGGATGAATGGATGGATCATTCTGCTACAGCTCTGAGCAGACTCTCTGTGTCTTGTTTTCTGTGTGATGAACTATGGAATTAGGGCTTATGAAGTACACTCAGCTTTTTGACATAATGAAATATGAACCATAAGAGTTCATTCTTAGTACTTCAAATTTCCATCTTATTGCTTTGGGCAGACAGTCAGTGTAGTGACAACATTTATACATTGTCTAGCTTATTCTGTGAAGCATTAAGTCTCACCTTCTCCCTTTATTTAAATATCTCACAATCTCTGAGCAAGGCACAAACTGTCCCATTACATCTCTTCAACATCAGTTTTTGTCAAAGAAGAGAAATACACAGTATGTCTTTTTAATGACTAAAAGAAATTTTCTCAAAGAGAATTAATTCCCTACTGTGTACAAAGTAAGATAAACACCTGTACATGACACATACCCAAAACATATTTGACAGAAACCTCTCTTCTTCTGTGACTTGGGCAGGACTGTTACTGGGAGGACAGCAGCAACTGACTGTGGTGAAATATACTCTGCAAATCTTTTCCAGGTTTCCTTCTACATCTAAGTAATGACAAAAAACAGCAAACACAGGGGTCTTCTTTGCCGCAGTTGCTATTAATAAGAGAAATAACCCTATTTTCCCAAGAGTGTCAAGGCCAGCTGCTTGACCCATCAGGATCCTGCAGGGATTTCTAATAGTAGCTGTCTCCCTGCTGATGTTGTGAGAACATATCAGATGAGAAAAGTTTTCAGGAAAGATGGGAAAATTATTTTAAGCTGTACTAAACACCTGTGTGATCCGTAGACCTGCAGGTCACAGCACTCATTACTGGCAGCAGCATCAGAGGGCTGAAGAGGACTGAAGAGTCCTGCATTCAGCCCAGGGTAAGGAATGTGGGTTCTCATTTGAGATGCTTCTGCCACTGGCACTTTCTGCTTCTCCTCATCCTCTTTGGTTGCTAATGCTTTCCACAGATAGCAATTTATTCAGATGCTTGCTCTCACCCAGCTCTCTTGCTCCTCTCAACTTTGCTAAAGCTGCTGTTTCTTCCTCTTCTTTGATCCAGGTATGTTAATGGGGGACTCAGTAACAACAGAGATTATTTTAACCAGTGATTTAGTGCAGAGGAACTGATTAGAGCCTCCACTTTCACCTGTAGAGTTGGCTTAGGCTTTTACTGAAGTTTCAAGCACTCTGCCCTTTAACATAGGAAGCAGTGATGTTCCTCATATGCGCCGCATCACCAGACAAAGACACCGACGTTTTGCTACAGTATGAGAAAGTGTCCCTCTTGTGCGAGGATTTTGATTTTCAGTTCCTCCAGACGTAAGAACACTACTGACTTGAATGAATAAGGTGTTTTGTTAGCAATAGAGATTATTTCTTGCTTTGCCATCAGCATTGTGTTACTGTACCATTGTTTTGGAGGAGTAGGAACTGACCAGCGATCAGAACTACTGCAAAAGAGAAAGTTGCAACTATTGGCAACTATTAAGGTCTCTTGGAGCCAGTTAGCTTTGGCTCTGTTGGACATGGCAGAAGCTTCCACCAGCTTCTCACAGAAACCACCCCTATAGCCCTTCCATTGCCAAAACCTTGGCACACAAACCCAGGACAGGATGATTCCTCTTTCTTCCACCACCCCCAGTAGGTCATGTTCAGATGGCACATGAGTGGGGAGGAGAGGAGGAGGCTGCTTCTGTTACAGGAGAGTCAGAAAAAGAGACCAAGCCGAGGCAGGATCATCAGCTGCAGAGGATCTGCACCACTCCCTAGAATTGCTACTCCTGCCAATGGTGGAGAGGTTGAGACTTCTGCAACTGGAAGAGCCCTCTGTCTCCCACCCCACTGCCAGTCTCCACTGTAGACAAAAGGCCAGGTTGGGGAGGATAAGGTCAATACCATTTGGACAGCTGAGATTTCTCAACCAGTGGCTCTCTCTGTCCCCAGTGCCTGTTTCTGTTCCACAGCAGGAAACAGCAGGGCTAATGCCAGATCTCTTCTATCTCCAGTTTGTCACCAATACTAAGTATCCAGCTTTTTAAAAATCATAGCCATACCTGAGCAGCCTTTGAATGTTTTCTTGGTTCTGGATGGCTACTCTGCAATGGTTAGGGATGCAGGGGGGTCTTTGACTTCAGATACAGTCCTGTGCCTGAACCTGCTGACCGAAGGATATTGGTAAGCAACATGTTCAAGAGCACCTGCTCTGTTGACAGCAACTCCGAGGAAGCTACTTAGGTTTCTGTTTGACCTGAAAAGCTGGGGCTGTATTTAGTCTATGTGGCTTTCTAGAGCAAGATGAAGAACTGCAAGGAATCAGGACTAGTCACAAGGCTGAGACATGGAGACTGGTTTGCAAGCCACAGGCCAAATGGTGTCTGAAATCAAATGCAGCCACAAGCACAAGATCTCTTCAACAGCTTCTGCTACTGGTTCACTTAGAAGAGTCTCATTGAAAGTGCTGTTGATTTAATGAAACTTCTGATGAAAATGAAGGCTTGTGTTTGACCTCAGCTCACTCTTCCATCACCTGTTAGTAAATTAGGTTTAATTCATGACATCAGATGCACAGTTTAAAAGTCTGAGTTGCCTTCAAGTGATTACCTTCAGATTATACGACCTTCAGAGCATACGATTGAGTTTGCAGTTGTCTTGAAGGGGCCCTGAGTTGAGAACTGAGGCTCTGCTTTGCAAATTCAGCCCTTTACAAGGAATTACAACTTTGGTCACACTCTTAAATTCTGTGCAGTAAACTCTGCATGTATATGGCAGCATAGATGCTTGGACAGCAAAGCTGGAATGGTGTTAGTGCTCAGATCACACCTTGTGATGCTGGGGAAGACCAAAAGAGCTGTAACATGCTTTTAAGAAATGGGTCATTGTTTTGTTTCAGAACTCTTACCCCATGACAGCTATATCCTGGTATTTGTGACTAAAGATGAATCCTCTGAGCACATTCCCTCCAAGTACAGGAAAATATACACAAAAAAGTAACTCAAAGTTTCACTCCACTGTCACCTAAACAGCAAATTACTATGGCTTTTACCTTACATGACCCAACTTCTATAAATGTTGACTATGAATTCTTGTCACTAGCAAATAGCTACCTGGTGTTTTTTTTTAATTTAAATCCCAGAGAGTATATTTGCTTAAAAATAGATGATTTATGCAGCAACATATGGGCAGGTCATTAAAAGGGGCTTCCATTTTCTAATTAGGACTAGCTCTCTGTTTGCTTTTCCACACAGTGAGTCAAGGTTTGGCTTGCAGCTCTGCTTCTCAGCTCCCCTGGGAACTTCAGTTCAAAATTGGGCTAAAACTGTAACTGACCAGATATGACCCATTTCCAGCAAATTGTGCTTCTCAGGCTTTAAACAACTGACCCTTCCTAAGTAGTCTTGAACCTCGGCTGGCTGCCTGAGGAGCACATGGGGTCTGTTTTCCTTCTGCTGGTCCTCCAGAGCATCTTGCTGCATGTCTATTCAACCATGGAGAAGCCTGCTGGCTGCAGAGGCAGGGAGGGAGGGAGGGAAGGGAGGGAGGACATGGCAGGTAGCTGCCCCCAGGACCATGAAAGGCTACGTGTGGTACTGAGATGCCCTATGTCAAGCTACACTTGCTGTCTGCCAAAAATTCTGTAAAGTGTTCCTTCCCAGGTCTTGGTGGCACCTTCCTGGACAAAAATGCTTCAGAAACTTTTCTTTGTCCCACTGCCAAACAGTGTTTTTATTTTATTTTACACAATTTGTCGGTCTTCAACTAGCAGAGAGAGCAGCTAGAACAAGTTGTTTATGTGGGTACTGTACAATTTTAAATGTGGCCCTAAAGCAAGTTAAATTGAGAATTATGCTGCTATAGGATTCTGACTTAAAATGAAAAGCTCTTTCTACCACTCATGCTTTTTTACTTGCATTTTGAAAAGACTGTCTTACGCTTTTTATTTTTCATAACCTTTAATTTATTATGCTGTGTTGTTTGAATACCTGTTATACAGGACTGTAGTCTTATAATTTGAAACTTGAAAATACTGGTTTTATGTTCATACCCAACAGAATTGAATAGGACCAATGTAGTTACTGTAGCAACTACAGTAACTAAAGCCTAATAATTCAAGAGAATAAAGTTTAGACCATAGGACCACTATATATAAAACTCCCTTTCATGTCTCAGTCATGGAAAATTTGAGTCAAGTTTTCCTTATAGTTGGACTGTAAATCTCATCTAGAAGAATGAGGAACTCAGATCTCTAATGCTTTAAAGTGTTTATCCAGAGTATACTGCTAAAGTTACTTAAAGAATTTAAAAAATAAACCAAGATTTTTTTTCTAAAAACCAAATTAAAATAATGTCATCCAGCTTATAAATGACAAATTGATATTCCTTCTGACTTTTGAAGAAAATATGAAAGGCTGTATAAACTCTTGGCAATTTCGCACAGTTAAAGAACATACTTGTGATTTATTTTTCGACATGGAAGTCCTTTTTGTTTTACAGTGACATATATAAAGCCTATAATTTGTTAAATCTAGGGGTAGTATTTTGTCTTTTTTGAACAATTAATAAACAGTTTATTACAATATCCTCAGATTTACTTACACTGCCACGAGCAAGAAATTACTTAACTTAATGAACATATAGTAGACTCAGGCAGCTCTCAGTGATGGGAAACAGCAATGTGCAATATAGAGAATATGATAATCTGGATTTATACATTTATATACATTATTATACATTTATTTATACATTAATTGTCAAGTATTCAATTTGCATACAGATCTCTCTGCCTGTACTTAAGCAACCTCAGAGGAGCTAGTCCTTTAAGCTTGGTGCTCATATCCAAGGATGCTACCATGATGGTCTGCCTTGAGGAGCGCTGCTAAGTGGAACAATGGTGAAAACATTCTCCTAAACAGCTGGCATCTGGGGTTTGGAGGTTCCAGTAGCATGCTTTGCACTTGCTTCTCAATGCCGTGAACACCTGATATCTCCCAGACCTAATCTCTGCCAAAAGGTTTGTTTTAATGTTCTCAGAGGCAGTTGATTAGTGGTCTGTGTAATTATTACATTTTTCACCTTACCAAAAACCATTGTCTTTCTCTCACCTCATCTTTGAATGAGGTGTGTGGGGTTTTTTGTTTTGCTTACACTGAAGCCACTACTACCATTCTTTGTCCTAAATGATGTGGGGGGGGGGGACTGAAATCCATACTGGGTCTGGCTGCCAGGGTGTTAACCTTCTTCACAGCAAACCGATTATATCGTGCTATGTTTTTGATCTGTGACTACAACAATGTTGATAATGCACCAGTGTTGTTTCTCTACATATTTTTTAATGCAGATGATGGGGGGACAGTTCCTTTCTCCTAGAGAGCATAATATTTCTGTTGAGGGGGTTCCTATGCTATGACTGCTACACTGTCATTGTTCCTCAGTATGTAGTCTAAATATGGCATAAAGTTAGGTGAACCAGGGATAGAACAGCTCAGACTACGGTATAGGGAGAGTAAGCTGTTTAGCTTTTGTGATGTTCTGACTCAGAGGCTGTCAGAGGTCTGGGTTCTCTGGTGTTTTAATTCAGGATGATAGACTCCAATAAACTGCTCATGTATTGCTGGCTTCTATTTTGTCTCCAAAGTAAAACGGAAACAATGCTGTAAAAGCAGTAACTGTTTTCAGAATTAATCTTTTAAGTTATTGTTGCAACTCTAAACTAAACCTGTGTTTCAGAGTTGTCATTTCTAGACAGTGATTCTTTATATTTTTAACATGTTTTGGGGTGATTAAGCCTTCCTCATTGACAAAACTTGCTTCCGAAGCATTTGAGAATAGAATCATAGCATTCTGTTGTACGTGAATTTGTTGCAAAAATACACCAAAGATTCATGCTTAAACTGGTTCAGTACACTTGAGAATCCTACAAAGTTGTTCTTCTACAGTCTGTAAACAAGTTGGTACATCCATATTCAAAACACTATGTAACTTGCTCGTTACTGTGTATCAGTTCCTCAGAGCAGGATCTTCTGGAAGGTTGAACAGCACTGGCAATGAACACTGGCTCACAGAGCAGTCACAGGCCACCTAAACAGTTCTGGGCTATCCGTGCATGCATAGACTCTCCCAGGTTTGGGCAGAATCCCTTCGCCAATTCATGAAATGATCTTCTGTGCCTATTTAAAGAATCCATGAGACATATTCCACTTCTTCTAGGACAGAAGAAATGCTAAGCATGCTTGTAGGACAGGGCATAGCTGAGACAACCCCAGTGAGTCCACAACAAAACTCCAAAAAGCTGGATGTATGACAGGTTTGCTCCGAAGAGCCCACTTTGGAAGCTCAGTGGCTTTGAGTTTCATAAGGGAAGTGCTGTGCACATATCTGGGAGCTATTTTATTTTATTACATAGGTACTTGAAAACTGAAACAAATACAACTCACTGTGACATTAATACTTAGCTTGAACTGACTTGAAATAATTTGTGTATGTTTTTAATGCACTTTTTCTATGTCTAGAATGCTAAGATGTCAGGAGACTTATTAAACTACAAAGCCGGATGTTTTTTCTGGGTTTGTATTGGGTAGGATAATTAGACTCAGAGATCAAACAAAGAGACAGATATTTAAATATAAAATTTTCATATATTTCCTTGTATCAATGGGTGTCTCCACTAATGGTCCTATGTCTTTTTCATTCTGCACACAGAAAAAAAAAAAAAAAGTAGGTTAATCAAGGTAACATTATAATTTAGGTAGAGCTAAGGTGGTATACTTGTTCCTTTAGCTAGCATATGATGAAAGATGACTACTATACACTGGAGGTAATCCAATAAGGCACTAAATATGTAAGTAGTTCTACTTGTTTCAGTGGGGTTCTTTATGTCCCTAAAGAGAGAAGCTGATGTGAATAGATTACTGGCCTAGAGTTACACTTATCACACACCTGAGACTGCAAGAAATGCAGAATGTATTTGTTGAGGTTGACAAATTTCATTTTCCAGTGTTTATGATGAAGTGGAACATTTTTAATGTAACTGGGATGGGATGAAGCATATGAGCAAAGAGAGAGCTAAGTTTGTCAAAGATTTAGATTTTTAATTTTTTATCTCAATTTTCTCCATTCATTCCCAAGTGTCAACATCTTACACTTCACTTACCCTGATGAGACTGAAAAGCTAGCACTGAACCACAAACAGTGACTAATGCAACAAATTGAAAGTGTATGGTTTGTTCACATTTCTTCCAAATCCATTCATCATCCTACTTTATGGAATACAGATTCTAATTCTTCCTCTCCTTAAGCACAGGAGATAAATGATGTTGTACTAGTAAGCATATGGGTCAATGAAGAAAGCAGTATTTTTCAAGATTTTTTACTGCATACATCTAGTTTTTGACAAAAGAGATCAAAAAGGAATATTGTGTGGACCACCCTCAGGGTGAGTAACAAACTGGGGTAAAAAAGGAAGAAATATTTTGGCATTCCAGATTTTTCTGCTCTGTTACTTAAGGATTTCTGCAGTGTAATAACAATCACACAATTACTGAATTTAGACTTCTGCCACAAAGGTCCCATGCAACATTGTAATGAAAATGTTCTAATACTGGAAACCTTCTGAAAATGTGTTTAATTGTTCTAAATTAAATGGTCATTTAAATGTGAGTCAGAATCTTATTTCATCTTACTTTTCTTTCACAGATATCACAGAGTTTTAAGTGTGTTTTTACAGCAAATGTTGCTGAGAAGATCACAAAAGCATGAATAAAAGTAACCAGAGGTCTTAGGCATCCTGTTTTTACTTCACAGAAGTCATCAGCTGTGAAAATTATGAAATAGATGTAGTTCTGTCACTGGGACCTAATAACTAGGCCCTGTTTAAGATGAGTTTTGTCTCTTCTTTGTGTGTTTAAGAGTGAAATACCAAAGTTTTAAACTAACGTCTGTCTCTGGCTTCTGCAAGTTAATTGTGGAAAGTAGGTCAAAGAACCATCTGTAGGAGAGGCAGTAAACTAACTTCACAATCTATTTCCAGGAAGGAGAGCTGTTCAACGACTAAGCGCACTTCTGTTTTCCAAATTAGAGCATTCTTTTAGTTTAGTTCCTGTTTCCTATAGGAAAACAGCTGAACACCAGGCACCCTATGGTAAACTGTAGTGAGAAAAAAAGCCTTGAATTTCAAATCGCTTGCGGCTGGGAAACATGATAAGTCTTTAAAATATCCAAAGTACTTCAGGTTGTTAAGCAGTAATTGACATTTAAATACTCACTGGCTTTTACAAAATTACTTCAATGGCCTTAAGATTTTTTACCCCAATGCAGCAATAACACTCTTACCACATAGTTGACAGTTTGGTATTTCTTATGTGCAAATGAAGACATAAATTCTTATAAAAGTATCTTGCTGTTGTTGAACACTGCCTTACAGTCAGTATTAGGCTTGTCTTCTGGCAGGCTGGGCAGCAGGAGACAAAAGGATCATCCAGCTCGGTACGGTGATGCATTTGGTGAGGGGAGAAGCTGTCACGGATTGAATGATGCACTTCACTCCTAAGAGAGAATTAGCAATGTTTATTGATATAAAACAGTGATTTACCAAAGTTTGATGGTAAATTCAACAGTGGTTTAATAAGATTCAATGGCAAGGGTCACAGAAATGTGTCTGGGAGACCCTCCCGTTGAATCATGAGGTTCAGAATGGATTCCCTTGTTTTCTAAACTCCATCTCAGAGAGGAGTCAAAGTGTGACTGGATCCAATCCTAATAACAGACATGGTTGACAGTTTTTGTCTAAAGGATTATATGTGCACAATCAATCCTTCATATCACTTAGCTAAGATTTTTCTAAGCTTCAGTGCTTATTTCAAATTCACTTACTGAGTATATGATGTGATAAGGATTCTCTCTACCACAAGGAGTAGTTTTGAGAGGCCTCCCTACTCAAGGGGAGATCCTGTCGTGCAGCCCACTGTCATTTCATGGGAGCCCCAGTGGGTCCTGGGCTATCCACTACTTATGGAGTACGATAATTGACTTGTAGTCATATTTGCATACTAGCCATGTTTCGGTTGGCACATGCTCAACTTAACCCTCATCTATTGAGCAGCATTTATAAACCTTAGGTATTGTATGGCTATTTGTCTTCCAAGAGTTTGACTTGAGCCAGATGCAGCCATCATGACTACCACTGGTGGCTGTTGCTTAAGCAGAAGTGAGGTGAGGAGAAGGTAGCACACCACCATAGAAGCACTGGTGCAAAGGCAGACAGCATAACCATGAAGTACGTTAGCAGCTTTTATTGATGCATTTTTTTTTCAAGGTACTTGTACCAATTAATGTCACTAATGGTATTTTGGGATATGGATTGATGGATTTAGTGATACAGTGGAGAAAATCTTGGTTTAAAACCCCAAAAGAGAGATAGAACTGCATTAAACTGTTTTTCAAGAGACTTAGTTGCAGCTAAGGCTAGTAGCCTTAGCTAGGTTACTGCTGAAGAAATAATAGACTCATATTTTGCACATAAATCCCTTACTCATTCTCCTCTTTCAAGGGTAAAGGAAGAGCAGAAGCTACAGAAGCCCTGAACTTACTGACTTTTATTGAAATGTTCTCTAGGCAGGCAAATTGCTTTCTCTAGGCTTTTTTTCTGAGCTGAAATAAAAATTCTAGGTTACAAAGGTTATTATTTCTGGAGTTGAGTTGAATATATAATAGCACAGTAAAAATATACCTGCTTTTACATGGAGGTTACTATGATGGATTGAAGTTTAGGGAAGGAACATATTTTACCATTGGAAGCCAAATGTCAAGTTATTAGGCTTTACTCCAAATTGGTTGCAAACTAAAGGCATTGACAAGTATAACCATTTAACAATCTCTTCCACATGCTTTATTTATATTCTTGACAGCCTTTACATGAGATTTTGCCAATCAGATCACACCCAGTGAAGGATCTGGGGAGAGAGCCAGAATTGAGAGGCCAAACAAATCTGGCCAGCTAAACTTCTATTTCTATTAGATTTGTGTGAACTTTTATCAACTGCACTCATATGGGATTTAGTTTAAATTTACTTCAGTATAATCCGTAGCAGAACTTGGGTCCAAATATTCAATGTGAATAAATAAAGCTATTGCATTTCAATGGAGAAGGCTTTGTCCCATGTTTACCATATGTGATCAGTGAATATTACATTGCCTTATGTCAGTTGCTCGTTCCTTTTTTGGGTGCTTATTTTCAGTGTAGGAGTTACTACAACTTCAACTTCCATGGAACTTCCACTGACTGTACATCTTGTTGCAGAGGGGAATTTGAAACCTATTGCTGATTATGTGGACAAAGAAATCTGAGAATGTTCTGAATGTTTACGAAACATGTCTGAGACCTAGAAGAAGAAAAACTTTAGGGTTCTATTACCATTCCACTCTAAAGGCTTATTTCATGTTATGATGACATCAGTAATGCATTAGTAAGGGTGTAGGTCAGTCCTGTTTACACCTGTTTGGACACAGGCAGAACCACAGGTATGTGGTTTACTTCACTATAAAAGAAGCATGATACATGCATCTTGCAAGGAAAATAAAAACATGTAAAATCTAAAAGGCTGAAATCAATTTCTTGTTAGTGGCCTTACAGATAGACAGTGGCTACTTCTCAACTGCTCATGACTCTGTGATCCTTCTCTTTTTTCAGTAAGCTTACCTGAGCTCTGGCTATTTCAGACTAAATCTTCCTTTGGACTCAGTCAATTACATTCCTTCCTTCGTTTTAGAGAACTGCAAGCCCAGAAGTCTTTTGTCTCTAGATATTAAGTTGAATTTTACAAGTGAATTAATTTGTTCCATTTTCTTACTCGAGTCTTGTCTGTGCCTTACACCACATTCAATTCTTAATTAGCTTTACAAATTATGAATTAGACTTATCATTCCACCCACCAAAGTCCATTAACCTTAGCCCTGTTTGTCCAACTCCTACTTGTTTCCAAAGTTCAGATTTGCAAACTGTAGTTCTCAGGAGAACAAAGCTATAGCAAACTATCTGTATATAAGGCCAAATAAGGGTTGAGATTATTGTTTTGAAAACAGGTTCTATATAGCACAGTAGCTGTTTGTGAACATGGGAAAATACAATTGTCTTCCTACATTTACCCTTGGACATCCTAGTATTCTCTCTAAGACAACTTACACGAACTGTAGACTTCCTTATGCTGGGAAGTTTAACAGCTAAGGACTTACATTAATGGGTGTGAGATCCTTTCCCTGCCATCACCAATATGTTAGTACCTTGCGTGACAACAAAACAACAGACTCAGTTCTGCTTTTACTGGATGAGAGACTGTGCTATAATGCACATAATGAAAGTCCATCTTCCATATACACAGTGCACCAGGAAAAGTACATTTGAAGGCTTTTCATCTGACTGCTAGTATTGATCTGTCAACAGAGGCCTTCTGGATTCTAGGAAAGAACCAGAAGGGTAAATTTATAAAATGATAAAAAAAAAATTAATGTTTAATATCTTTTTTTTTCTCTACAGAAACCACCGTGTGTTTGATAATTGAAGTCCAGCTTAATATTTTAAGAGAGAATCATGAGGAAAGGACTGTCATCTGCTTAAGCTGCTTTAAACAAAGGAATTGATGCTGATGCAGCAGTACCTGATTATACTGGACTTAAAAAGAAAAACATTAATTTTATTCACTTTGGACCATAAATTTATTCCAAATGCATCCTTCAGACTAATTTTTCAGAATAGGCTTTCTTTTCTATAGTTACAATGACCTTGAGTTAAAATTATGTGACCAAAGAGTTTCTGTCTAGAGAAGCTTTAATTCCTCTTCTTCCTAGTCTCTCTAGCCATTCTCCCTCCCTTCCCATGCCATGTGTCTAAGAAGTAAATTGATGCTGGTCAATAGTCACTCATTATTAAAATAATAGAATAGCATCATAACTCTTTTGTGCAGGACTGAACATACTTGTCTTAACTCTTCTATATATAGGCTTTGGAAGGTTTATGTTTAACCAACTTTCTACAAATTAGCACTCTTTCCTCCGCATCACATCATCAAAATTTGAAGAGAGGGGAGGAAGATATTTCCTCTATCATCTACTGCTCTATTATTTTAAGAGGTATCTAGTGTAATGATTGGAGAGTGGATGACTCAGTTTCATTTAGTCTTAAAGCCTCTAAGGAGGATGTTCAGACAAAGCATTTTATTCCTACCAAATAGTGTGTCTGTGCTTCAAAATCAGGCCCTGAATATGTGTTTTATGTATATGGAGAAATAGATAGAAAGACAGACTGAGAGACAGGTATGGCACTTGTTTGATGCCACAAGTGCCATACATATGCATGTGT
Organism: Hemiprocne comata; assembly: GCA_020745705.1. Lineage (NCBI taxonomy): Eukaryota > Metazoa > Chordata > Aves > Apodiformes > Apodidae > Hemiprocne > Hemiprocne comata. The sequence continues at coordinate 71,029,977 of CM036616.1, read as the reverse complement.
ATGTATTTAGGTATGTATCTATCTGTTTATCTATCTCTAGATATCTAGATAAGTAGAGATACTGCCATAGACGAAGAGATAGATAGATAGATAGATAGATAGATAGATAGATAGATAGATAGATAGATAGATAGATAGATACTGACATAAATACATATGCCCAAAACAAAAATCAGGTCAGCTAGCTCATTTTTCCTCAGAATAAACATTTTCACTAATGTGGATTTTCACACATTCATGCAAAGTGTCAGAGAAGCATGGAAAGTTTTAACATTCTCATTTGCCAAAACCAGCCTATTATGGCAAGGATGATACTGCCTTGGAAGTCCACCATGTGCTTTGTCCCTCGTTTGCTCTATCAACAATCAAGTTATATCCTGAGGATCAGGTACCATTAATGCTAGCAGCCTGGCCATAGATCAGCCTTAAAGTGAGACAATTCACCAAGATTGTAGCCATATGGCCTGACAAATATGGACAACGACTCATTTTAGATTGAATGAAAATGGTGTACTCTGCAGTGAAGAAGTGCTTTATATAGCATCAGATCAGAGCATCAGTAAACAATGCAAACCTTCTTTCTTCTAAAAAGCTAACATTCTTTGAGCTATGTACGCAGATGCGTCTTGCTGGCTTTCAAGGTCTTCCTAACACAGCACTGAAAGAAAAGACCAGCTGTAAATAAGATTTAGTATAAATCTTACTGCACAGGCATTCAGTCACTTTGAAGGCTTAAAATAAGGCTTTACATTTTGAAGGTCAGGAGAACTATCAGGAAGTATCCCACAGTGACTTTTATATCTTTTATAAAGTGCAAATTCAGAAACAAATTAAGTGTCTTGTTCTTTGTTCTTGTGAGCCTTTCTGTGTGATAGCTTCTCTTCTGTACGTGTTCTCCATTCTTGGTAATACAGTGTAAGCACATTAAGCTTCTGAAGGAAGGGAAGGCAGTCAGCAGGTGGTTCTGGAGGGAAGGGATTGATTACACCCTGACAATGACACAAGTGATTCAGAGGTCTGAAGTAAGGACAACTTGAGGGCTGATACTAAGAAAGCATGTGGGGGAAACCTTCAAGCAAAGTTTATGTTTCATTACTTCCTCACCCACTGAGAAAGTAAGCTGACTATCTCTTAGTCTGGTAGAACAAGCCTCCCACTCATCAGCCTAGAGTTTGCTGCAGAACCTAAGAATGTCACAGTGCAGTTTTATTTTAGGGTCAAAGAAGGGCAGATCTCCATCTAGAGATAGTTGGTGAACTCTTTTAACAAAATTACCTGGAAAGGGACCTAGCTCTCAAATGACATACCTCAATAAGGTACAGGGAATAAAATCAAATACAGCTTGACCATTACTTCCATGGGGTTTGAGAATTCTGTTGCTACAACTTACCTTTCATCTCAACCAATGGGTTATAATAAGAGTTATGAGGAAAATGGTTGTTTGAAGAGGCCAATCAATGAATTTCTTGCAACCTTTGAAAAGTTGCATACTAAGAATTTTCAGACCTTGATTCCTAAAGATGTTTTCTGTGTTATGATAGTAAAGACTAAAGAGTTACTGGAATGTCTGTCTGTCTGATAGGTGTGTTAGGATGGGTCTTAGTACTTCCCCAGTGTGCCTGTTCATTTTGGCATCTTCATAGTTATTCTAAGTGCAAAACACATGAAGATGAAAAGAACATTATCAGACTGTCCTGAAAGATAATTAAAATTACTCAGATAGTTCTCTAGATATCCATTTGTGAGTCACTGAAATTATTCCAGACGTCAGTAAATATAACTGTATTCACTGTAATTGTTACTGGGAGAGAATACTTCTCAGATAAATAACTTTATATGCTTCCCTGAACTGAACTATGCAGGTTTGCCTTTTGAAGTAAATTCTGGTAAAATCTACAGGAAATTACATATGACTGGCAGCAGATGATGGACCAAGTTGTGACAGAGGTTCCTGCACAGAAGGCTTGGTAGGATGGAGGAGAGGACATTCCAGCGAGATTACAAATTAGGCTGTTTAACATAAAATGAATTTTTAATTTAAATATCGGTTGTTACAATTGGCTTGTGGTATATCCTATGGGTTTTCTTTTATAGTAGGTTGGTCTGTACTACGTTAGTTGTCATTATCAAAGGAAAAGTCAGCTAAGAGGTTCATTCACATTAAAAGAGTTCTTGCACGAGGCAGTGACCTTCTGTCTGCCGTTCTTATAGTCAGCATTTGTTTTCTAAAGCAGTAAATACTAAGGAGCAGCTAACTAAAAGTATATGTTTCCAATTAAATCAGAATATTGGAAAACACTGATTGTGGTGCCCTAGCCCTGTTAGCATTTTTGTTGTGTTTTCAAGGCTGATGCTGTTGGCTAGGCAACTCAGTCCTCAAGAAACTTCATCTGAAGGCACCAGCATCATGTCTTCCATAATGATTATGGCTTTCCAGTATTTTTAATGTATGTCTGTTTAAGACAGCCATGAAAAGATACGAATGACATTTAGTAAATTCAAATAGTTTGTCAAGCACTTGTATGGAAACTAACATATCCAAGCCTTGATCTATGTGCAACTGTAGTTCTGATTTTTTAATTTTTCATTAAGGTTTTTTCATGTGTTTTGGTGTTAGAAAACGTTCTCTTCAAATATTGAACCTTCCCAGAACACAGGGAGCTTTGGCAGCAAACTTTAGCTGGAAGGACCTGTGTGCATAGTCAACATTTAGAGAGCATAAAACCAGATAAACAAACCATTCTTCTTTCTACTGAGTCAGCCAAAAGGCCTCCTCTCTACTTATGTTATGACTAACAGCTACTTAAAATTTGTGTTTGATACCTTCCTTCTGCTATTCCAAATCCATATGCAAAACTTTAACTGTAGACATGTTTTCCTTGTCTGTAACTGAAATCTTCTCAGGGTATTTGTTTACTTGTTCCCTTCAATTTTCTGGAAAACATGTTTGCTAATGTAAAAATGTTTTAGCTGCCAATTGCCACAAGTCTTTTTCAATAAAATCCTATTAAAATGAAATAATTTTCAAAAAACTGTCCACTACATCATGCTGACAGTGTTTATATTTTTATGTTAATAAAGCTCTTCTATACCTTGACAGAAAAATAGGATCTCTCATACAGTCTGTTTTCTGTCATAAATGCAGTTTTATAAATCAAATGGAGCTGTTCTACCTTATGTTGGAAATAGTACATTAAACCTTCGCCTCTCGTTGGCTCTTTGCCACTTTGTTTCTTGACACCAAACAATCACTCCTGTTACGGAAATGAAATAATAACTGAGCAAATCTTATTTCACACTCTATCCAAAGTTCAGAGCAAAAAAAATTCAGCCCGTATGTTTACATGTTTTTAACTGCTGAACTACAGGAAGTAGAATGTTACTTAAGCTATCACAGGTTACTTTAAGGATAGGTGCATCAGTAGGGGAAACTGTCAGACACAGACCTCCTGACAGAGTGCACTTTCTGTGCATTGAGACCCATGTCTCAAAGCTGATCTCCAAAGGCTGTGTTTGTTGCTACTCTGGACCATTTCCAGGGTTACAAGATACTCTTAGAAACACCAAACCTTGAGATCTTGTTGTTAGGAGATAACCAGTGATATTAGCACTTCCTGTGACTGATTTCTCTCAGGCTGGGATGGCTAAGATCCTGAATATGATGTTTGTCAATGGGAACCTATCCAGGTAGTCTATTTCGTTTTAAACAGCTGAAGCTTGGTGAGATCAATTCCATCCCTAGTGCAAAGTGCTGGAGCTAAGAAATCCAAGTTGCTAATGTTCAGGCCCAATAAAACTGAGCCACAGGTAATTGGGGTGCCACTGAGGAGAGCTCAATGGAAACCCCTGGGGTATGAGCTGTGAATTAGTAGCACACTTAAGCCCTATATTAATATATGGTTTTGTTGCCACATAGCCAGTTCTAAGCTAAGGGAAAACAATAGGGTATGGATGCAGAGGAAAGACAGACTAGACAGTAAACAGTAAGTGCTAAAACAGAGAACATCTGCCATCCTCCCTGAATACCTCAGTGCTTACTCCTTCATTTATCTTTGCTGTTATGTATAAACTGAATCTGGGAGAGTGGCACCAGCAAAGGTATCATAACTCAGCCTGCAGCCTGCATTCAGCTTTGTGAAAAACAAACTCATTGCCATAATTTGACAGAAAACTGGGTTTAACAGTTCTAAAAGGCATATTACATTATTCTGATCTGTTGCCAGCTTAACTTAAAGAAGGAAGAGATTTGGTGATGAATGGATGCAGATCCTGGTACTTGAGTCGACACAGGGGTTAGTTTGACTGTAGATATGCAGATTCAAAATCTCCAGTATTTTCAGTAATAAATGATGATCTGATGATGAGCTCATTGTGGGTATCCAAAGGAAAACCTCTTCTCCATTCATTCTACTAGGTAAGCACGGAGTTAAATAAATGGTGAGATAATTTTGGACACTTGTTTTGTCTTAGTTGGGACTGGTTGTCATAAACATTTCAGTGACTGAGGCCTTCACTGACTGATACAAAATTCAAGAGATTCTTTTAATTGCTGCTAGAAGAAACATTTTTGTTTGTAAGGGGCAAAGTCAGGTTGCTGCTTAGACTTCAGGGAATCAACCTCACATTATTTCTCTGCAAAGGTCATCCGACTCTGGTTGCATTTACAACTGTTGACATCATTCAGCCTTTGACTTGCTCAGAAAGGTCAGCCTCAACTGGACTCCATCAAGAGGCATCTCTGCAGCTGTGGTGCTTGCTTGCAGGCACAGGTGTGATGTCAGTAAGGCTAGCAGGGCTATCTGTGCTGAAAAGCTTTTGACAGCAGCCGACCCCCTCTGCAGGGGGCTGAACACTCTTCCCACAATGCAAAGAGCTGCAAGTCAGTCTCAAAGGACAGCAGGACTGCTTGCTTTTGCTGGCTGGTCTTAGTGAAGTTTGCCATTAAACCCTTGTCACTAGCTGGGTGGAGGGCCATAAATACCAGAAAGACCTACTTAAAAGGGAAACTAGTAACCAAGTTATTTGCTTATAACTTCTGATCTACAAGCAACTCCTAGAGAAGCAAGTAAGCATAAATTTTCTAGAGTTTGTAGATATATCCAAGAGAGGATGTCTCAGGGGTGTAACCATGCCACTGACAGCAATGCTGCTGTGCCTCAGCAAGGCTCATACCTGTTCAAGTGACTATAGGAGTTCCTACACAGAACAGCACCGTTCTCAGCAGAAGTACATCAGAAAGATTCAGCATGTTGCTCATTTTCACCCTGTACTTTTCACGCTTTAACTAGAAAAACTAGTGGGCTTGTTTGCATTGAAAGACCATCCCAACATGGAAAGAAGTGAGAGGGGCAAGAGCAAGTAGGTAACAGCATGTGTTCAGACTGTAATACAAATTAGGGTTTCTCCTTTACAGGTTTAAGTCATGTGTCACCCATCAAAATATATCTATAAATAAAACCAACAAAATAAGTATTTAGTAGTGTGTGTATATCTATACACACACACATACTACATAAAAGGAAAGGGAATTCAAATTAACCTGCCCCACCACCATTCTGGAGAAAATAAATTTCCAAACATGTAAAGAATTTTTTAGTAGAGTCTATTAGACTCTTCAGAAGCATATTGATGAACTAAACATGTAAATTCATTTGAAGAAACAAGATCTTGACATATTACATATACTCTGCTCATTTAAGGAATTCCAATTTCATTACACTGTAGGACACAGACACTAGGAAAAGCTGATCCCAGATAATGCAGTTCAATCTTATTAACTTCATGGTTGGACACAAAAAACATGGCCAAACAGTGTTTATTTCTTACAAAGCTGGGGAATTCAACAAGCATATAAAAAAGGGAGCAGGAGATCTTTTTTTTTTTTTTTTTTGTGAGTCATTTAGACATAAGACTCCAGTCTATGCTAAAAAACGTTATCAAAACATGGATAACAATTATTGCAGATCTGGGGAAACTGCTGGATCATACAGTCCATCCCTCCCTTCTGGCAAATCCATAACATTTCATTGTTCACATTTACAGATTTTTTTTACTCTCACCAATATTTAATGTCATGTTCAGTAGGTCTCTCCTTCACATTTAAAAATGCATTCTTTAAGAATAAGATTTTTGCAGTATTACAAATGAGCATGAAATTTAAAATACCTAGTCAAGTAGCTTTTTTAAATGGTCACATCAATGATCTTCATGGTTCCACAGATAAAGTACTAGACAATTTTTATCTCCAAGATGAAATGACATAGCTCTTCAGTAAGGAATCACTGTCAATGTGCACCAGCATATTGCACGATTACGAGACAGTTTTCCTACAAAGCTGGTTTATAATGGACATCAGACAGCAGGTGGAGAGGGCCACAGTTTATTTCATAGGGACAGAAACAATTCAGCTGAAATGGAAAGGAAAGCACTTCACTAATTACTACTTTTCACAGCTTGCTGACCATATCTAGAAGGAGTAAATAATTCAGAAACAGCAATTTAGAAAATATTCACATTTGGCCATATTCTACAAAGCAGCACATTGCCAAGAGTTTAACAGATAAAGAAATGAAGGCTAGACAACTGTCACAATTTGACTCAGGATTGGCAATTACCTTGTGCTGTTCCATCTCCCAGTCTGGTGAGAAACTGAGCTATGCTGAAGTCAAACTAAGTTAGGCTTCTGGGTGAGCATGAACAGAGTAAAAAAAGACTTCCTCCACTTCCATGAGCAAATTAATTTGGGTATCAGCAGCCATTTCAACCACAATGTTGAAAGCATTAGAGATAGGGCAAGTGGAAGGAAGAACAAAAGGAATGTGATGGAAAATCCAAGTGTTCACCCCTAGGGATGTAGACCACTGAACCATGATTCACTGAAAAGATACTTTAAGATGCCTACTACTCTAAGGGTCAGAGTACAATTTTTCAAATCAACCAAAAATTCAAACCTTTAAATAACTGACAGCATTAGTTTCTGTGTTAAATCCCTTTAAAATGCTTCCAGCCTTCCTGAGGAGTGTAGTGTTCATCCAAGAGGTAAGGGGGCATGAGGGTACAGTCCCACTGTACATGTTAAATATATCTACAACCATGTGTAATGAATATGTAGTACATGACATACATCTATCTACCTGTCTGTCCATCCATGAATTTCTATTTTCCTTCAAGAAAAAAGCAAAGAGGAATTTGGCTGCTTCAAATAAAATCAACTTGGAAGAAGGATATCACTCATAATCTTCTTTTTCTAAGCAGTTTATTTGATGCTGAGGTCAATATTTCCAAAGGAACAGAGATACTATTAATCAGGATATTCTGCAGCAGATCACCTTCAGATGTTAGATGAACTGCTGCAGGGGAAAAAGAAAATAATATAAACTACCATTGCTTAAATATTTATTGATCGTGCACAAACTTTCCACTTTACCTAGAGGAGATTTAATAAATAGAGCTCCAAGACAGCTGAAAAACACTGACAAATGCTAACATTAGCTCTCCTATTTCACCAAACTGAAATCTATATAAATGAGACCAAACTAGAAAGCAAGGTTGTGTCACTATTACCAAGGGTTCTAGCATAGATAACATTGCAGAAGACAGAAATACAGAAACATGAAGAATAGAATAACTGTTCTGCACACACAGAACTCTTACTCCCATGTGCAATTTTGCAAAAGTTGCATACTTTGATACTGAATGTGAAAACAGTAAACTAGGTAATACCTGTGACTCTGAGGATCCTAAAACTAAAATTCCTTACAAAGGATGAAATGATAAAACTGCACAACTACAGTTCAATGTAGACATCCACTCCATTTTCTTACTATATGTAGTTAAAAAAAATAGCAAAATAGGTAGCACATGCATGTGTTATGCGTATCTAAAGCAGATTAAATCTTAGGAATAGATTTTGTTTTTTCTCTTTCCCTAACATGGTCAGCATTGCTATTATACATATTTAAATGTGGTCATAAGTATGTCAGTGTTGTCAAAGAGATGCTAGCAAACTGAGTGGCAACAGAGTGAAGAGGAAGACTGAAAAAACTCATTTGAAGGCAAAGGTGGACAGATTTGTTTATATGTATCATACTGATAAATTGCTCCCCATGATAAAATTGCTCCTTCCTGTGCACATTCTCCTGGCAAAATCTGGTCATTAGAGACAGCTACATTCCATGCAGTTATGAATAAGAGAATGAATGAATGAAAGGATAAAAGATTTATAGTATCTTCTGCACCAAAACTGCATAGAAACTCAGTTATATTTAGGAGATTTTCCCTGACCAAACTCACTTGACATTGTTTTGCTACTCTTCCATTATGCTGTAGTTGGTTTTGGCTGTCAAGGATCACTCTCACTGACAATTTCACATACATTCTGCTAATGGTATGCTCTGGCTCTGTATAAGTGTATGTGACAGTCATAACCTGAAAACAGATGAAAGCATGTCTGAAAATTGCAGTAGTTGAGACCTTGTGTGGGGAAGCATCCTGGCAGCCAGTGGCTTTTTGATATCAGCTCACGACACCTTGCATTTGTGTGGCCAGAAAAAAAACCCCTCATTTAGTTTGTAGTGCTAATATTTGCAGTCTTACTAGGACTTACCATATAATCTGGGGAGGGGGGGGGGAAGAGAGAGAAAGAAAAGTAGTATTAAATAGTAATTATGTTAACATGGACAGAATTTAAAGATAAGTCTTTATTCTAACTGTCTGGAATTCTCAAAAAGAAATCTGTCCAGATCTTCCATGCCTTTGCATTTAAGAAGAGAGAAAATATGAAGGTGATTGTCTGTTACTCATAGAGTAAAGCTGCTTAAAAAAGAATACAGTCAGATTCAAACTTTCTTTGGATTGTTTCAAGTTGAAAGCTGAAGTACCATAAGAAACAGGATTTAAAAGGATATATCTATCTATCTATCTATCTATCTATCTATCTATCTATCTATCTATCTATCTATTTATTTATTTGAAAATGGAATGTTCTCCTGTTGAAAGTAGCAAGATTTTCCTAGCTTTCATGCTTTTGATCAGTCATTCTTTTCTTCTTAGGTGTCTGAAATATTTTTAAGGTCACAATGAATTTTTTCTGGGAACTCTATTAGCAGAACTTCTAAAATGTAATTAAAAATATTTTTCAGTTAACTCAGGGCCTCAGTAAAAATAAACAGGTACAATGAGGCCTGTGAATCTGATGAATGTCTGATCACATAAAGTCTATTTCTGCAATGAGAAAGGAAGATTATTTCATTAGCCAGCTTTGTAAAATGTAAATGACTGACAAAGAAATACAAAGTTAATTTTAATAGACTTAATGGGAAAATTAAAGTTTGGTACATTTAATAATGACAGCTGTAAATATCAGTATAAGAAGTTAGTAAGAACAATTGCTGAAGTCCACTTAAAGCTCTAAATATCTTCTAAATCCAATATAAAGCAGCTGCTGCTCATGTGGCAAATATGTCCACCAAGATGCTTGGCTAGCTTAATCTTTCATCATATTCAAGGGACTGGTAATTGTCCAAAAGACAGTATGTTTTCAGCTCCATCACGTTGTCCTCCTCCTCCTCTTTCTCCCAGCCCAAAATATAGGACACCTATCCACAAATAAAAAGGGTAATTTGAACTTACCTTGTTACAATCTTTACAGTGTGCCAAGAACTAAAATTATTTATGTATCAGAAACTTGTGGGGCAAGTTAGTAAGTCAGTGCCTAGCTCTCAAAAGCTGCTGAAGTTTCTTTAAGCAGAACAAATATTTTTCCCAGATTTAATGCTGCTTGTCATTTTCCCCAGGGTCATGGTGATTGGAGGCCAACTGAGGAAAACTACACACACTTCACAGCTGCACTGCAGAGAGGCATGCTGGTTTTGTGCAATATGGTGTAGTCATCTACTAAAGAAGAAAATCTCTGAGGAAAAAAGGAATGCATCCTTTTGGGCTGAAAGGCCAACTATCGCAACGCTATCACAATTTGCTTGCTAAAAGGATGACTGATAGTCTTTGATAAGGCCTTTGACACCATCTCCCACAGCATTCTCCTGGAGAAGCTGGTGAATCATAGCATAGACAAGTGCACTCCTCACTGGGTAAAAAACTGGCTGGATGGCCAAGCCCAGAGAGTTGTGGTAAACAGGGTTAAATCTAGTTGATGGCCAGTCACCAGTGGTGTCCCTCAGGGCTCAGTTTTGGGGCCAGTTTTGTTCAATATCTTTATGAGTGATCTGGATGAGGGGTTTGAGTGCACCCTCAGTAAGTTTGCAGACAACATCAAATTGGGTGGGAATGTTGATCTGTTCAAGAGTAGGAAGGCTCTACAGAGGGACCTGGACAGGCTTGACGATTGGGTTGAGGCCAATTGTGTGAGGTTCAATAAGGCCAAATGCTGAGTCCTACATTTCAGTCACAACAACCCCATGCAAAGATAGAGGCTTAGGGAAGAGTGGCTGGAAAGCTGCCCAACAGAAAAGGATGTGGGGGTGCTGGTTGACAGGTGGCTAAACATGAGCCAGCAGTGTGCCCAGGTGGCCAAGAAGGCCGATAGCATCCTGGCCTGCATCAAGAATAGTGTGGCCAGGAGAAGGGAGCAGGGAAGTGATTGTGCCCCTGTACTCAGCACAGGTGAGGCCACACCTCGAGTACTGTGTTCAGTTTTAGGCTCCTCACTGTAAGAAGGACATAGAGGTGCTGGGGCATGTCCGGAGGAGAGCCACCAAGCTGGTGAAGGGTCTAGAGAACAAGTCATATGAGGAGCAGCTCAGGGAACTGGGGTTGTTTAATCTGAAGAAAAGGAAGCTGAGGGGAGATTGCGTTGCCCTATACAACTACCTGAAAGGAGGTTGTAATAAGGTGGGTGTTGGCCTCTTCTCCAAAGTAAATAACAATAGGACCACAGGAAATGGCCTGAAGTTGTGGCAGGGGAGCTTTAGTTTGGATATTAGGAAGAATTTATATACTGAGAGAGTGATCAGACACTGGAACAGACTGCACAGTGAGGTGGTGGAGTCACCATCCCTGGATGTGTTCAAGAAATGTGTAGATGTGGCTTTTCAGGGGATGCTCTGGTGACTGAGATTGTGAGGGGTTTTTTGGCTGTTTTTTGGTTGTTGGGTTTTTTTGTTGTTTGGTTTGGTATAGTTTGGGGTTTTTTTGTCTTCATGGTTGGATTTGGTGATCTCAGAGGTCCTTTCCAACCACGACGATTCTGTGATTCTGTGACTGTGTAATAAAACACAGTTCTGAAATCTTATCAGTGTACTGGCATAAGTTTTTCTGTCACCTGTGTAAGGTAGATACCCATGTGCATGTACAGTGTTATTTCAGCTCCCTTTCTTTACAAAACTGAAGCAAAATATTGAGCCTGTCCAATTTTGGTGCCCTTACAGTACTTAACACTAGATACCTTCAAATAACTTCTCGTTTTGATTATATATTCTACTTCACTAATTGCTCTGCCATACATCCTTTCTGTTCTGTTTACAGTTTCAGTGATGTATGCTGAACTGGAAGGCATCAACAGTCAAAATACAGAACACATAAAAGGTCAAGTATATTGTAGGAGGCCATTAGTGTTTGCATTGTCATGGAAAACTCTGCAGTGAAACAAAATGTTAAGAGGAGCTAATCTGTGATAAACTTGCTGATGAATAAAACTCTAAATTATTCCTTAAAAAAAGAAAAAGTAGTCACAAGTTCAGGTAAATACTCTAAAAGGTTTTTGTAAGTACGTGCAGAAATTTCTGCATTCAAAGGAATTTAATAGAATAGCTTGTTGTATCCCAAACTAAATAAATTAAACCAGTACCTGTTATAATTTCCTACCTTGGTGGTGCCTTATTTCATACGTGGTGTATTTGGCCTGTAAATATTCTGTAAATATCTCTGTATCATAACCTCTTTATGTTCATTCTAACAAAAAAGTCAGAGGTATCTTAACAGGATCATGTATTAAGATGGATTTTTTTTTTTTTTAGTGCTAAAGATCCTTGTATTAGGCCAAGACATTCTAGAGTGTTAATATTGTGTTAGCGTGTTTGAACATAGTGGTCTTGTGGATGAGAAAGTTCTCCAGATTAACGGAAAATTTTTATTTTTTAATAACAGAAATCTCTTTGGTTCACCAGGATCTGCTGTTTATGGAACATTTATGTTTCTTTAGACAAGAGGAATGGGTAATACAAAATAGAGAAACACTTATGTTAAACAGCATTATGATTAATTGCTTTTGAAAGCAAAGAATGAAAGTTGCTTCAAAGATGTTTACTGCAGAGAAACTTCAGAGATTATTCAGACCTTGCTTCCAGCCAGACTTTTGTTTCTGTGTTTGTCCTTTCACTACTGGCTCACGTGGAGGCACAGCATTTCATCCACATCAGTGCTCTTTCAGCGCAGTAATTGCTGCTGATTCTGGTTCTGCTGCTTTCAATGAATGCCCCACTTTTTTTATTTAGAGAATGTCAGAGGAAAAGCTCTTTCATAACAGATGTAAAACTTTGTCTTTTGCCTTTAGTTTTCCAGCTGTGACATTTGAGTATTCTAATCACCCCAAAGTGGAAATAATATTCAAGAGCATTGTCATTTTTATCCCTTTTAAGTCACTTTTATCCTGACCTCAGTGATTAGTTTTGTGCCATGAAACAGCGAGTGCTATGCAGATAAACTGAATATGTAACTATAATTTTAACTATAACAATTAAACATTTGCTTAATGATGTTTGCATTCCTTAAGCTCCAAATAGACAAGTACATAGGAAAATATAATAAAAGAGTGTTTATGAATGGTTATTACTTGTGGAAATTGGTAGGAATCACACAAGGAGAAGGATGCATTTTCAAATGGAGGTCACAATGCATAGGACTTACTCAGTGTATTTATTAGAGGATTAGATGCTTCCCACACGTCTTCACCTGAGTTCACCCTAAAGCCTTCCACTCACCAGCTGTCTGGCAGAAGAGCATGATTATTGTACCTTTTGCTGTGACACAGAAAGCAAGGCCATGCACAGCAGCTGCCCAAGTTATGTTGCTAGAGCCTCTCCTGCTTCACATTTTCCCACAACAACATGATCACTTACCAGGTTTCTGAAGTCAGCTTCTTCCTTGTTTCCTAACTCAAAGGATATTTTTTTGTTTCAAGAGGCTCAGACAACTCCTCCACCTCTGGTTTCAGCTCAGTGCAGTAGCAAAATGCCCTGCTGTGTGCAACCACAGACTAAGCTAATTTTTTTATACGGATAACCTTGAGTGACAAAAATGAATGAAATATTTCTTCCTAATGCTTTCCCCTTTTTCAGACACTGGAGACATGCCCTTCCTAAATTTACACTAGCTTCTGAGCTATCTTGAAAGTTTGCCTCTCTGTTCCAAATTTTCAATAATTAGGGGGAAACTAGAGACCTCTGGCAAATGCTACATTATTAAAAATACTCATAAAATTCAGGCTTCTCTCAAAGTCACAGTGATGGAGAAACCAACCGTGTCACATACGCATTATTTGCAGACTACAAAATATCCTTTGTATGTGGAAAATTTCAGATTTTCCTCTCATGTGAACTTAAGAATCTGAAACTTAATCTGCTCAGGAGACACAGATGTGCCAAAGAACTGGAAAAGAAAAGGGGAAAAAGTGAAATGGGAAAAGTCACAAGCCTTTAATGGTCTGATTTATTTTGCATACATCCCTACTACTTTGCTCTTTTGCAAAACCTGGCATCAAAATTGTTCTGTTTTCCTTCTATCTGCAAATCTCTTTGACAAAGCAGTCAGGTAGACACTGTAAAAGTCAGGATGGATAGGCTTCTTCAGCAGTGGCATTTCTGGTATTTCAGTGTTTATACAAAGAGGAGTTTCAGTCCATGTGATTCAATGGTGAAGAGTAGGGAGGTTGTGTGCTTTTCAGACTTCCAGTTTCCTACAGTGAATTGTGAGTGTTCGGCACCTAAAAGCAAAGTATGAAGAAAGAAACAATCCATTTCTCCTGACTACACAAGTTTTTTTCTTGTTACCTTCTCAAAACATTAGGCTGTCTCACCTCCAAACAGCTAAACACAGCAGTGCTTTGAAGGAGTCATTAAAGAGACATTTAGTGAAGATTTACTTTCCCACCACATGATCAGTCCTTTTTAATATAATTTGCATTGCTGCATGTTTGTGAAATGGTGTGTGACTGCGGGGCTACTGACAAGGGAAAAAAGGAGGTAAATTTGCAAGAGGTGCATATGAGAGCTCCTTGAAGTGCTTTTGAAACACCCCATGGAACAGTGGTAGGCAGATGGCCTTCACGGGGCTACAAAGGGAAGATTCTCAAACATGGTGTGAAGCTATGTCATGGAGGAGGGGCTTTTTTGAGTAAAAATTCCAAAGTAGTTTCAAAATCAAAAGAAACTCTGGGTGTTTACTCTTTCCCTCCAATTATTACTCGGTAATTAAAAGCCATACATACCAGGTGCTTAAATCCTCAGAATGTATCTAAGTGGATAGTGACATTTTTTGAAGTGTCTACCTTCACAAAGGTATTCAAGATTAACATAATTTTAATGCGATCCTTAATGTCACTGGAAGCTCTCAGAAATGCACTCAAACTCTGACTTAGGGCCTGTAGGAATCTTCAAATTCCTAAATCCATTTTTAAAATGTAAATAAATCTGTCTGTCTAAAAATTGCCTTCCTTTCTTTCATATTATTAAAGGTGCCAAACGTGTCAATATACTAATGTGTCAGCAGTAACTGAACTGGATCTCCTGTGTAAGGACTCCAGAATTTCCTAAAAGAGTTTACAAACAGGAGAATCCCATAATCTCTGCCACTGGTTCTTGAAATGAGTGTGGCCAACCCTGAAGAAATCCAGAGAAATAAAAAAAGGTTGAAAAACATTAATTTTAATACCAAATAATTTTCAGGACAGTTAAAGCCTCAGCTTTAACCATAATATGGAAACTAAAACCTTGCGACTTTTACGTACAGACCTACTTCTGTAAGTAAGATAATGAGTTCTGAAAGAAACACTGTTTTAATAGGAGCTTATAAATTTTTTTCCTGATTAAATATCTGATTCTGAAGGGAATCGTTCAGTTATTCCTGTCTAGATGCTTCCTGGGTAGGCCGATACAGAACATAACCAATGGCAACACCAAGAGCCACCTGGAAGTTCACAGGTTACTGAGGAAACAAATGGAATGCTGAAGTATTTTAAAGCTAGATATTTTGCTGGTGTTTAGCGTAGTTTTCATTCTGTAAGTATTGTACTTATGAAAAGAGAGAAAATTCAGTATGCATATAAGGTAATGATTATCGGCAGGACTAGAAAGCAGTAAAGCTGTATCTGAAACACACCTAGTGTTTTTTAACGTTAGCAGTTAGGGCAGTCATCAGTTTTCAGTTGTTTTGATCAGTTTGTTTTCTTTTAGCTCTCCTCCTAACCATTGCTTTCAGAATCATCATCATATTCTTCATTCCCACCTCTAGTTCATCACAGTAGATTTTATAGTATCTGAACCAGCAAGTAAGGGCTATTTTATAAAGAAGTGTAAGGTGTGTAATACTTTTTAAATCAATATGCTGTTTATAAACGATTTCAATGATTTTCTGAATCAGCTTGTTACTCACTGATCACTAGTGACTCTTTAGATGAGAGAAAACCTGGAAAGTGCTTTATCAAATTCTACTACCTCAGAGCTGCATTAAATCAAATCACTTGAAATCCTGCAGAAAGTGTAGCTGATAACTGGGTCTCTGATGCTAAAGGCAGACACTCTCATGAAAAGCAGCAAAATAGTCCTCATGCATGCTATTACCCATTTTAGGTTGAGGAAAAAATGGAAGTGACATTTGACAAACACCATAAACTTCACTGGTGTCCTGGTTTGAGCCAGGATTAAGCTAATTTTCCTTTTACTGATTTTTTTTTTTTCCTTCCATAAGCTTTCTTTTAACTAGCAACAAGTGTTCCAGCTAGTGGACTGATAACACTGGAATGTTTATGTCAGTTTTTTCTACTCAGTGAAACTGCCACTGCAGATGCTACTGAGAGCAGGAGAATTGTGTCTGTGACTCCCCCGTAGGGGAGTTGGACTAGACAGACAGCAGAACTGACCAAAGGGATTCCATTCCATGTATCTACGTAAGCTCCGAAGAAGGTCAGAGATCACAGAAGACAACTTCCTTCCTGCTTCTTCTTCCCTTCTCTTCTGTCCATGGCCAGCATCCAGGGAGGACTCCATCCATCACCGTCGACCCCAGGCTCAGCCCTGACCCTCATAACTCTCCCCACAGCCCTGTCTGCTCTGCTGTTATCTCAGACAGTGGTCTGAGACATTTCGGGACTGCTCACAGCTCAGGAGAGTGCCGGGGGAGCTGCTGGGGGTGGGGGGAGGCAAGAGGATTGAGCACATTCCTGAACATATTTGTATATAATTGTACATACAATTAATGCTGTCTAATTTAGTTTTCAATCCAGCTAAGTCTCTCTCCTAATTCTCTCTCTCCTTCCCTACCTGGGTGGGTGGGGGAGGGGATTGAGAACATTGTTGTCTCTGGTTTATTTTTCGATTCTGAGTCAAACCTTGACAACTGGTTACAAAAGTGAAAAATCACATAAGACTAAAACTTGCTATTTACAAGTCCAAATTCACAAAAACTATTGCTACAAAAAGAAAATAGATATCTTCTGCAGGAAAATAAAACAACCTAGCAATGTTTCCCCAAGTGAAATGATAATTCCAGGAAGGATCCCACTTCTAACCCACATATTTTTTCTCACAACCAAAGCCTAATCTGTGATTATTTTTTTTTTTAAATACAGACCATTTTACTCAGATGCATTGCTAAAGTACAGGTCAAGGTATTCTCATTCATTCTGGAGATAGTTGTGAAGCCACATCTTCATACTACCATTGACTCATTTAATTTCTGAGTCTAGTGATCCAGAAGTCATGATTCAAGAAACTGCAGACAGCAGAAAATGATTTAAAAAAAGGTTATATTAATGCTTGGTGAACAAGAAAACAACCCTGTCTTGCCTTGAGATGGCTGAATAACTGAATAACTCTTTCTTACTTTTAAAGTCTTTCATCATGTTATTACATTATCGTCTTATGAAACGGATGCTTACAGATATACGTAAGAAGCAGAAGAGAATTATAGCTGTTATTATCACCTAGAGAATCTTGTTAGTCTTGTAATTTTTTTTTGTATTTCAAGATTTATTTGAATAAGTAGTAATATATTATGCTTTAGTCATTACAATATGACTTCTACAATAAACATGTCCTTGTGCGGCATTAGAAACCTGTATCTGATTTTCCAGGGTTGGACAAATAAACACAATTTTAAACATGACAGACAGGTGATATATGGGGATTAAAATATCCATCCTTCCACAGGATGGTCAAAACGTTATGAGTTTTAGAAGTGAATTATAAAATGTAAAATATAATAAAGGTGCAATCCATGTGCTCTGAAACCAAAGATCAGTGATAAGAGCAAAACTATTCCTGTGTAAAAATTGCACAGGAAACAACATTATTCAGGTTCAGTATCACCCAGTTCACAAGGATTTTATGTTACAGCTCATTGGTCTACTCATTCTATTTTTAATTAAAACTACTTACTACCCTAGGCTTGAACTAATCCCTAAGAATTATAGGCACAGATACATAAACCGGAGATAAAAAAGTTACTGACAGCTACTCATAGGACAAATCTGGGCTCTTCAGGTTATTACGGGTGAGTTTTGAAAGTGAGGATTAACACACAGGTGGGCATCCAAGATTTTGTTTCAACCTGTAATGAAGTAACCTCAAAGCATGAAGGTCTGCAGTTTTTCTCTTGTCTTGATTTAAATAGCTAACACAAACCACTACAAGTGAGTGAGGAGGATGAAAGGCAGTGGAGGAAGGAGGAAAGAAGAAAGAAAGGAAAGGAGGGAAAAGAGGGAAAGACACTCACTTAGCAGTATAATCTATCTTTGGTATTCTCTCCATTAAATATTCCTAAGCATAAAACCAAAAAATGTGACGTAAAACATATAGAAAGTATAAATTACCTTTACTACATAGATGTTATAGACTGAAATGTGTTTAGATGTCATCTGACTCTGATGCGGATAAACATTAGTCCTTTTAACCCGAATTATGTCAATTCACAACATAATGATGTCTATATTAAAAAGCCTTAATGACTCACATATACAGTAAGGATGTAGAACAATAGGGTGCAAGAAAAAAAAGTAGAGCAAGGAGCAAGTAATAAGTTTAGATACCATTTATTATATATTTTAATATCCTGAATCCTATAGCAACTACTAAGGTTTATATGACTATTCCCTGCTAATGAAAATCACAATAATCTAATAGCCCTGTCCTGTTTACAAGTGACTAGTAACTCTGTAACTGAAATTAGGTGGAGCACTTTGGGAAGGGAGGTTGTAACTTCCAAACCACTGAGTCACACTATATGCCTTCTGAAAAAGCTCAAATATTGTTTCTAAGAAAGGTTCAGAACAAATTTATTTAATATTTTCTTTAAGTTTGATCAGGGAAGGCTTCAATTTCTTCAGGAAATTAAGAGCTTGCCTTTTAAAATTGCTCTTATTTATGGCTCTGTCTGTATTGCAAAGCGCACAGCATTCCGGATGCTTGCATTGTATTATTTCTTTTTTCTTATATTGGAATTGGGAGGGATAAGATTTGTAGCACTATCTCAATCTAAGGTTGACTTTAATATACTCCCACCACTTACGTGTGTACTGTGAGAAAAAGTAGGTAATTTGAACCACAGATCTGAATGCAATGTTGACCTCATCTAGATGTTTACAGTATTTTGCTCCCCAGGGATTCTCATACTGACAGAGTTAACATGCACTAATAATTTCAGTGTGGAAAGGAAAGGAAGAAAGACCTAAATTCATACTAATAAATGTTAACAGCATCACTTATTAAAATTAGGCTTTGTTCTTATATTTGAGCTAGCATAAAATGAAGTCACCATGCAGATTTGTAAAGATCATCTAAAAACTATACCTACTGATGCCAGTAGAAGGTATACCAGCGAAGAAACTGAGAGTATGGCTGCTTCTTTTCTTCTCTTCTAACACTGTTGTGGAAGAAAGCATTGCAGACAAGTAACTGATAAATCATACAAAAGATGGAGTTGGCCTTGCTCCTTTACTAGATGACTATCAAGGAAAAGATTTTATATCAGTAAATAACTTTTGATTCTTCACTGATTTAAGAGGAACAGCTTCTGTAAGATGTCTTCTAATCTTTTTTTTTTTTTAATCTGATCCTAAATGTGTTGATTAAACTTGGAACTAATTGGCAGCAAAACTTTTGTTGTTCGTTGCCAATGTGTTGACAAAAAATGGGAACATTTGTCCCTATAGAAGTCAAAGGATCTGCTAAAATGAAGAATTATTTCTATATTGGTTATCATCTCACTCTGCATATGAATTCTTGGGTTTTTTTACTGGAGAGAAGGGCAAAGTAAGTGTGACATCCAACCAATTAAAGGAAACAGAGAAAAGATAAATATTGGAACAAGAAACAGAGCTGCATTAAGTACCTTTACGTCCATTTTTTCTCTAAAGTAATCTTGTTTAAAATCAGTACTTTCGTAAGAATGAAAAACTTAGGACTGGATCCTTGGAATGAAAAGCATCTTATTTGTTTAGCTATTTCACTAGCCACTAGGATGCCAACTTTTGATAATTATTCTTTATTAATTGGAGGAGAGGTCTTCCTAATGCTCTGTAATAAAGAGATGTGATGGCAGCTTCATGAGACCACTGTTACCTGTCAGTCCTTCCTTTTTGCTCTCTATGCTCTTCTTGTTTGTTGGTAAAGATCTGGTCTACTGACTTGAATAATTGTGCCTTCAAATGCACATATCAAAGCAATATATAAACAAGGAACAAATGAATAGGCAATTAAATATTCCAGTTTATTAGTTTTTAACATCCTTATTACTGATCTGGAATACTGTCATGGTTTAATGCAGGGCTGGCAATTAAATGAATGACAGATGCTCTCTACTAACCCCTTTCCCGTCCCTTAGAGGGAAAGGAGAGAGAATAAGAGAAGGTACTTGTGCACTGGAAGCTAAACTACACAGATGTAATGAAACATTAGTGATGAAAAGGAAAATAATGAAATATGTACAAATGCATACCAATATATACAACAGGAATATCACTTCCCCACCACCCTCCCAGTAATGCTCATGTCACCACTGAGGTTGCACGACAGCTCTGGGAAAGTCCTGGACTTGACTCCTGGAGTCAGAGGCAGATGGGAGCTGGATGCAAGAATGCAGAGATTCAGGAATACACAGATCAGGATCAAAGGCAGAAGAGATGGAGTGCTCTCAGGATGCTGGCCACAGGCAAAGTGAGCTTGACCCTTGTGATCCTTCAGATTTATAGCAATTATGATGCGTAGGGGATGGATTACTTGGCTTGGCTTGGTCTATTTTGGTCAGTTGCTGGTCTGCTCATTTAACCTCAGAAATGTCTTAATTGTGAAGGAAGGATAGATGATAAGCCCTACTGGAAGCCAGTCAGGAGCCTAGGGCCATTCAAAAGGTTAAAAAAAGAAGAAGATATCCTTTGTTGGAGAAAAAAAAAGCAGTTTGGGAAGGACACAAACCCTGGAATACAACACTGCTGCTGCTACATAAATCACGTTTTTCAAAGTTCAGAACAACTTTTCCACAATTTAACCTCAATTTTCTTTGCTTTGAGTAATACAGGCTTGAATGAATGGAAAGCTAATTCTTAAGGTTGTTGCAAGTGTCCTGGTTTGAGCCAAGATGAAGCTAATTTTCCTTTTACTGTTTTGTTTTGTTTTTTTTTTCCTTCAGTAAGCTCTTTTTTAACTAGCAGTAAGATTTATAGCTAGTGGACTGATAAGCTGGAATGTTTATGTCACTGCTGAGATGCCAAGGTCGCTTCGCTTTGCTGCCACAGATGCTACTGGGAGCAGAAGAGTCATATCTGCAGCCCTCCCATAAGGAGGAGTGGACTGGATGGACAGCAAAACTGGCAAGAGATATTCCATTCCATATATCTACATAAGCTCAGTATAAGGTCAGAGATCACGGAAGTCAACTTCCTTCCTGTGTCTTCTTCCTTTCTCTTCCATTTATGGCCAGCATCCAGGAAGGCTCCGTCTGTCCATCACCGTTGATCCCCAGGCTCATGCACTCCTGACCCTCATCACTCTCCCCTCAGCTCCTGTCTGCTCTGCCGCTCTCTCCAGCAGCGCTCCGGGACATTTCAGGACTGCTCACAGCTCAGGAGATGCCGGGGGAGTTGCTGGGGGTGGGGGGAGGCAATAGGGTTTGCACATACCTGCACATACTTGTATGTAATTGTACATATTTTCTTTTATCATTAGTGTTTAATTAAAGCTGTCTAGTTTAGTTTTCAATCCAGAAAGTCTCTCTCCTAACTCTCTCTCTCCTTCCCTACCTGGGTGGGAGGGGATCAAGAGCATTATTGTCACTGGTTTTATTGCTGGTCCTGAGTCAAACCATGACAGGCAGTTCAAGAGAGAAAAGCCCAAAAGATGTCTTAGTACCTACAATAATTTCATTTAGCTTGACCAGTGTCTTCTTCTAAAATGAGGATATGCCTATTAGGTAACATGCAAGAAGCAAAGCACTAGTGTTTATGTCATACCTTCAGTGTTGGTTTGTAGACATGAGAAACACCACTGTACATGGCATAAGTGTCTAGGAGTTGCGGTCTGTGCCATTCAGAGTCCTGAGTTATCTCACACAAAAACTAAAGAAATCTCAGCCACAGGCAGTGGAACAGGCTGAGCTCTGAAGTACAGTCTGAAAGTTTCTCAGTCTACATAGAAGAAATTAAATTCTGACTAAATGCATAACACTGGCGGTTTTGCACTAAAACCACCATTTCTGTTTGAATTATAGTGTATCTTTTGAAAAGACAGCTTGCATTTATTTAATAGTTCAGGTGGCATGAAAAACTGTCTGCTGTTAATAGAGTGCTTTATTTTTAGTTTGCATTCACCTCCACCAGCTTCCTTCTTCTGATCTTATACTTCTTTTTTTTTTAATTTTCATTTTCTGCTAAAATCCATAAATCTCTCCTATGTAGATAATTTATAATTTGAAAATTAGATCAAGTCATGGCTTACCTCCTGTTGGATTATTTGATAGACTGATATATTAAATCTTCCACAGCAATAGGGTCTTAAATCTTACTCTATATAGTCCATTATTCAGACTTTAAACCATCTCAGAAGATTTTTCCAATTTTATGTATTACTTCTAAATATGACTGTCAGACACTAGCCTCACTGATGCTATAAAGGGTGAGAACATTTTCGCCCTCCCACTAATATTCTCCAACCACTCTGTTCTCAGACACTATTTGAAATGTGTTTCTGAAGCTTCTTTTTAAATCAAAGGATACCTTAAAAAAAAAAAAAAAAAAGAAATCCCAACAGGAATGTAAATTCTGTTGTAATCTGTTGTAAATTCTAAACTGAGCCAACAACTTTCCTGGTCTGATTCCCCGTACAGTGAAGATACCATCCTACTTTGCAGCACTGTTCAAGTATTTAAAAATAAATCTGAGGTCTATAAAGGACCACAGTGTTACTCTGTAGCACTTTCATGTAGGATATAAATATTTCTCCAACTCCAGACTCCTGTGAGCCACAAAAAGGAAGAGGCGACAGCCTTTGTATCAGAGCTCTACTGAATATATGCAAGCTGCTCCCTCCAGGTGGAAACGGAGATGGGCCAACCAGGCCTTCGTTGCTTTTCAAACAAACAGGGAAAACAACAAACACCATGTCAGGAAGCATACCTGGTGCAATCGTTCCCTCACCTCTTCTCTTTGTTTGCTAAGAGAAACACAGGCATTGAAAACACAAAGCACTGGGCCTGAAATCCTGCACACTGGACTATCGTAGCTGCAACAACATGGAGAAGAGTTTGCACTTCCCTTTCCTTTTAAATGAAAGCAGAACAAAACAAACCCCATCTTGCCTTGTAGGTAGGAAGGAGGGGTAAAGTAATATGGCAGCAGCTGTGCTTGCACTGTGGTGTTGTATGAGACTGAGCAAGAGCTTTCTTCCTCTGCCTACCAGAAAAAAGCCTCTCGTTAAATGCACTAGTATGTTGCATCCTCCAAGAAGTAGTGCCTCACTGCACATTGCAGCTCGGGAGATGGACCTATTTGTCCAAGATCCAAGAAAAACAGTCAAAGACAGAGCTGGTTACATGGAGTTAATGGAGCTCTGCCTGGGGATGGGTGAGGAGCTTACAGAAAACTTCTGGGTCAGGATTAAAGGGAAGACAGGGGCAGGAGATATCAGAGTGGGGATCTGCTACAGGCCACCCAACCAGAATCACCAAGTGGATGAGGCCCTCTTTAGACAGATAGGATCTGCTTCACACTCGCAAGCGATGGTCCTCATGGGGGACTTTAATCACCCTGACATCTGCTGGAGGGACAACACAACAAAGCACCAGCATTCCAGGTAGTTCCTCTAGTGCATTGATGACAACTTCCTCCTCCAAATGGTAGAGGAACCAACCAGAAAAGGAGCTTTGCTGGACCTTGTTCTCACCAACAGAGAGGGGCTGGTGACTGATGTGAAAGTCACTGGGACATTAGGCTGCAGTGACCATGACACTGTAGAATTCAAGATCCTTAGGGCAGCAAGAAAAGTGCAAAGTAAGATGAGCACACTTGATTTTAAAAGGGCAGACTTTGATCTCTTCAAGGATCTGCTTGCTAGGGTAGAATGGGACAAAACCCTGGATGGAAAGGGAGCCCAGGAAAGCTGGTCCATATTCAAGGAACACTTCCTGTGTGCCCAGGACAAATGTCTCCCTACAAAGAAGATGACAGGCAGGAGTGCCAGGAGACCTGAGTGGATGAGCAAGGAACTCCTGGACACAATTAGGTGTAAAAACAAAATTTACAGAGGGTGCAAGCAAGGCCAGGTACCCTGGGAGAAGTACAGAGAGGTAGTAAGAGAAGCAAGAGATCAGGTTAGGAAAGCAAAAGCACAGAGAGAATTTGATCTAGCAAGGGAAGTTAAGGGCAATAAGAAAAGTTTCTATTGGTATGTTAATTATAAGAGGAAGACTAGGGAAAAGGTGGGCCCACTTCAGAAGGGAACAGTAGAGCTGGTCATCCAAGATGTAGAGAAAGGTGAGGTATTCAATGACTACTTTGAAAAGTCATGGCAGTCTGGTGAAGTTCCTGCTGACTGGAAATGGGAAAACATAACCCCCATTTTCAAGAATAGAAAAAAGAAATCACAGAGAACTACAGGCCAGTCAGTCTAACCTCTGTGCCTGGCAAGATCTTGGAACAGACCCTCCTGAAGACCCTGCTAAGACACGAGAACAACAAAGGGGTGATTTGTGACAGCCAACATGGCTTCACTAAAGGCAAGTCCTGCCTGACTAATTTGGTGGCCTTTTATGATAGGGTCACAGCCTCAGTTGACAATGGCAGAGCAAGAGCAAGAGATGTCATCTACCTGGACCTGTCCAAAGCTTTTGACACCATTCCACACAATATTCTAATCTCGAAACTGGAACAATACGGATTTGATGGATGGACCACTTGTTTGGTAAGGAACTGGCTGAATGTTTGCACCCAACGAGTTGTGATCAGTGGCTTGGTGTTCAAATGCAGGCGTGTGATGAGTGGTGTTCCTCCAGGGTCGGTACTTGGACCAGTGTTATTTAACATCTTTGTCGGTGACATGGACAGTGGAATCAAGTGCACCCTCAGCAAGTTTGCTGATGACACCAAACGGTGTGGTGAGGTCAACAAGCTGGAGGAAAGGGATGCCATCCAGAGGTACCTTGACAGGCTCGAGAAATGGGCTCGTGCAAACTGCATGAAGTTCAACAAGGCCAAGTGCAAGGCTCTGCACCTGGGTTGAGGCAACCCATTCACAAATACAGGTTGGGAGGAGTAAGGATTGAGGGCAGCCCAGAGGAGAAGGACTTGGAGGTATTTGTGGACCAGAAGTTTAACATGAACCGCCAATGTGCACTTGCAGCCCAGAAAGCCAACTGTATCCTGGGCTGCATCAAAAGAAGCGTAGCCAGCCGGTTGAGAAAAGTGATTCTCCCCCTCTGCTCTGCTCTGGTGAGACCCCACCTGGAGTACTGTGTCCAATTCTGGAGTCCCCAGCATAAGAAGGACATAGAACTCCTCAAGCGTGTCCAGAGGAGAGCCATGAAGATGATCAGAGGGCTGGAGCACCTCCCCTATGAAGATAGGCTGAGGAAGTTGGGGTTGTTTAGCCTAGAGAAGAAGAGGCTCAGGGGTGACCTTATAGCAGCTTTTCAGTGTCTGAAGGGGGCCTACAGGAAAGCTGGAGTAAGGCTTTTTACACGGGTGTGTAGTGAGAGGGCAAGTGGCAATGATTTGAAATTTAAAGAGGGGAAATTCAGGCTAAACATTAGGAAGAAGTTATTTCCTGTGAGGGTGTTGAGATGCTGGAACACGTTGCCCAGGGAGGTTGTGGATGCCCCCTCCCTGAAGGTGTTCAAGGCCAGATTGGATGAGGCCTTAAGCAACCTGGTCTAGTGGGACGTGTCCCTGCCCATGCAGGGGGTTGGAACTAGATGATCTTTAAGGTCCCTTCCAACCGTAGCCATTCTATGATTCTATGATTCTATGAATATTCCAGCTTCAGGACCTTCCTTTAGGAGCACTGTCAATTACTCAGATTTAATTTCTTGGGGAAATAAGACCATTGGTCTGGGATATTTGAAGAGTATGTATTCAATGTATGTATGTTGTGTCTGTGTACTAGTAACACACTAACACTTAAGTGCCTATGAGTAACATCTTTCCAGTAGGACATCTTTACTTTCCTCAAGTTTTTCTTGAGATGTTAGATGATTCTGGCAATAACCATGGCACCTGCAATCAAATTCCAGGGTAGCAGTTAAGGAAAGGTTTCAGAAAGAACATTTTTTTAGAGGCACCATTTAAGTTTCCAAGGCTTTACCCAATACATTTACACTTCAAAAAGTTACCTTTAAAGCATCACCCTTTCTTTTTATTTCCTTATGAAAAACATTTGGTATGTGCTTTGCTGATCAAGTAAGACTGTAAAACATTCGTGAGCACATTTCTCCATCCTATGTGTAATACAGTATCAAATAAAATATTATTTCCTCTTTACATCATAGACACCCATCTCATCAGTGTTCCTCCATCAACAAGAAAGTGAAATCCAGACCTGTGCTTAATAAAAATTATGCCTTTCCCACATTCCAAGTAAAGCTGTATCAACCATTTCTCATTTCTTAAAAAACAACAAGTCTTTTCATGGTTATTATTCATCTACAAAGCCTTGCAAGTACTGTTATTAAACTCCTTTTGATGCTTGCTCAGAGAGTGCTGATTTTGCATGACCCAGCCTCCTTTTTCAACAACACAGTGATTACAGAGTAAATACTTGAAGCTAGACTTGGAATTAATGTTCCTATGGGCAAATTAAAAAAAAAACACATTTTTTTCACGTTACAGTTCATTCTACATATGAATACATAGTTTTTACCTGATTTGGGACAATTCTCTATTATAGGAATTGAAGCTTCTTCATGATTGCATTTTCCAGGACAACTATTTCAACTGTTTCATTGTTTTATTTGAATGAAATAATGTTACCTGTTCACTACAATGATTTAAATTTCTACGAGAGTCACTTAGGACAAAAGACCCCAGTTCTTTAATATGATGTAGTGGTTAGGGTCCAAGCATGGCAAACCTAGATTTCCTGTTAGTCACAGCCTCAGTCTTCTGTGCCCTAGTCCTGCATTTGCATTAGGACAGTAATACTGGCAAGTTGATTAAATTTGAAATTCTGAGGTTCTCATATGCAAAAATAATACGTACATTTAAATTCTAAAGGTAGAGTGCATTGACAGTTATGTCTCTAAGTTCCAAAGTCATCTTACTAATTTGCATTCTTGTTTTACAAGAAAGTTAGGTAAGAAAAGAGATACCTGATAGCACATACTTGGACTTTGCCAGGGATTATAATAAAAAGCTTAGTAAAAAATAATCTTTAAAATGACAAAATAGGCATTAACAGAAACAGTGGTGGACAAAAAATACATCCATCGTAAATTTTCTCTCATTTAATTTGCACATTGATGAACTCAAAACAATGAGAAATGGAATGTAAGTGACATTCACATATTATAAGGTTTTGTGTTGTAAAAGAAGAACACTAAAGCCAGAAGAGAAAAGAGAAAGGATAGAAACAAGAAATAAGAAAATGAAGTCCAGTTTGGAAAATATGCAGGACATTGCACTTCAGGGAAAAATAACCTGAAACACAGATATTTAGCAGCAGAGGAATTCAGCCCAAATCCCTCAGGGTGATACCAGATAGGAAATTATAAGGGATCTTGCAAAGGAACACAGCAACAA
This sequence comes from Hemiprocne comata, assembly GCA_020745705.1. Lineage (NCBI taxonomy): Eukaryota > Metazoa > Chordata > Aves > Apodiformes > Apodidae > Hemiprocne > Hemiprocne comata. The sequence continues at coordinate 71,002,529 of CM036616.1, read as the reverse complement.
AAAATGCCAGTGTAAATTCAGGCTGCACAGGTAGAGGCACAATACTGTGGACTAGAAAGAAGGTAGCCCCAGTCTGTGTAGTATAAAGGACACCACACCACAGACACTGCATATGGTTACAAGCATCTCTGTGCCAAAAAAATTGAGCAAGCTGAAGGGAGTTCAGAGAAAGCAATAGAAATAAACATGTGGTTGTAGGGATTGATTTATGAGGAAAGCTCAAATGAAATAAATACATTGGTTTGGTAACTAGTTACTAGGAGGAGAGACTATTACATTCTTCAAACACATCAGGGCCGTTATCATCAAGGAAGAAGATAAATAGGATGCACAGATCTGGCTCTGCACCTACTTTCATAACGTCCACATGCTTGAAAAGACCTGTGTTGTCTTTCAGATGACTTTTTTCATTGTTAACTCTCAAAAACTGATGTGTTAGTACAGAGATCAAGCAGAAAATAAGCAAATAAATAAATAAATAAGTAGGTCAAATGAAACAATTTATCCAACTTGAAATATTGTTTTAAATTTACTTTCCTTTCAGCTTGGTTTATTGAAGTTATTAGGCCAAAGGCTAGCTGTTTCACAGAAAAATGCCCTTAAATGCAGGTGAGGAAGTATCCTATATGAGTTCTTCAATTTATTCCAATGATGTGGTTCCATTTTGTAGAGACTACATATATACTTATTGACAACAGGGCTGTAACTCAGATATGTCACTTCCCAGGGGACTGGTTTAACCTATAAACCTTGTCACTCAACAAGGAAGTATCTAGAAGTAAAGGAATTGAAATTAGAGTTAGAATAGATCTGAATTGGGACTTTCACATCTAAATGGTAGGCTGAATGATGGGCTTCAAGAAGAAGAAGTCTGTTAGAAGAACCTCCTTCTTACTCACTTGGAAGACAGGGTTTTGGTCCCCTTTCTAAGGCTGGCTTGGAAACTTGAAACAGTCTGTTCACAAGAAGTCAAAATGTACTTTCTTGTGATCTCCAAAATAATTGTCCTTTCAGTTCAAACTAAATTCTTGACTGAATTACGGCGGGATTTATAAATTGCTTTAATGTGGCTAAGTTAGTTTTTCTCAGTAAAGACAACTATAAAACAAGCCAGGAAACAAAAAAAAAAATCTCTACTATAGAACTTGTTTAGGCTGTAAATACTTCCTGTGCAGATTTATTTACCCACATATCCACAGATTAACTAGTGCTCATAAAGTCCAAGTCAGTTTTGAATCTGATGGAATTAAATCATTAATGAAGCTGTTCAGGAATGTGCATGGTTAATTGATTAATATTAAGTTAATAGGCTTTCTGAACTTAGCTCCACCACTGGAGAATCAAGGCTGGTAAAATTAATCTTTCTTACTGGAAAGATCTTCGATCTGAGTCATGCAACTAGCCAAAGTTAAATAAGTAGCCAGAGTCATATTGGTAGGACTTCTAATGAACATAATTGAGCCAAAATCTTCAAGCAGACTCAGAATAACAGGCGTTTTGGCCTGCTTTATAGAATTCAAGGACTTCACTATGTGCACCTCATTTGTAGCATTTGCTACGGTATTTCCCAGACCCAGAGAATTAAAGATGTTAGCACCCTTCTGCTAGATATTGGCAATACTTTCCGCTGGGTAGAAAGTGTAACTGTGATGAGCATGTACTTTCACATTGCTGCTCAGTGCTTTTGGAAGCTGGACCACTTACTTGTGTTCCTAAACATCGATTTATTTGCTGAGTTTTAGCCAATAAACATTTAAGCTGTTGACCTTTATTTAAGGACAACTTATTAAAGTCAAAGGTAAACTCTCACTGAACTAAACAGAAATAGTTAAACTCTATCTCATAACATTGGAAAAAACATCAATATTCCTTTATTTCTGTTGACAGAGAAAGTCAATCAACCAAATAAGAGATTTGTATTTTAAAATAATTGACTGTAGCTGCATACTCTTTTGAAAGCACCAGGCTACATACTTTCTGTAGGGAAAACCTAGTTAAGAACCTCACACATAGAATTATCTCTAATAAGCAGTACAAAAATATCAAAGACACTGCTATGCCAGTTTTTTGCGAACAGGGTATGATAGTTCTGTTTTCACTTTTTTGGCCAAGCAAATTGTTTTTTGTCTATCTGAGCAGATACTGTTTATGATTTAGTCCTATACTTGTGTGAGATGTTGGCCCAAAATATTTCTGTATTCTTCCACAATGATCTGGAAGCCTTTTCTGTGTAATCAGCATGTAATCCCCCTGAGCTATTTTACTGCATAGCTTTTCAGAGTGAAGTGAGCATAAATTGACATTTTTGTCCTAATGTGGTTACAGATATTCCAGCTCTTGTCAGACTAGATCAGACCCTTGTAAACATGTAGACAATTCTGAAAGTATTTATGCCACCCAGATTTTTTGCCACAATGATACTATCATCTTTTGACAAGAATAACTGACCCTGTACAGCTTCTCACTCTCAGTGAAAGCAGCAATCAGATCAGATATAATTCCAAGGGGTTTTTTTTCTATTTTTGGGCTCCAGTGCCTAAATAGAACAAAGCTTCAAAAGCTCAAACACTTTCATATGCTTATGTGCTTATACCCTGGGGATGCAATCTACTGCAATCATTCTTTTTTCAACAGCCATTGATTCTCTGTGTACTAGTCAATACTTATTTAATTCCACAGCTTATTATACAGGTTTCTTGATTCTTGCATTCTATTTGGTAGTATAATCCATTAAATGCAATCCAGCCGACCATTTGTCTTAATGTCCTTGAGCTTCACAGTGCATCAAATATGCATTCCCTAAACAATCTTGCATTTCCACCAAAAACAAAATAGATGCAGCTTCTGTTAAGCATGAAACACGTTTTTAATTAAAATGTGAATGATATTAAAGAAATTATAAAAAATAGCTGGACCTTTCCCTGCATGATATTTTTACATTTAAAATAAAACAACCAATGCATAATAGAAATTTATTTGGATCTGTAAAATGAAGGTTTTGGTCTCCTTTCTCTTTTGTAAGAACAGTGGTAGCTCCAAGTCTAGCAATACCTTCTGGATTTACACTAACTAGGTGCTTATGCTCTCAGATTAAGATTTTATGTCTCCTGCCAGATCTATGATTTTTAGAGGTCACAACACACACATGGGAGGAGAAGATAGCATAACAGATAGGAAACAGTAAATTATACTGGTCACACTGTGTGGGACTAAGCTTTGGCACATTGTGTGCTGTTTATTGTCCCACACAAGTCGTTCTATCGAAGTTCCCAGGACTACTTGGATAAATAAATCTGAGCAAGTGTGTAGTTATTGACAGAAAGTGGGTTAGTCCTCAAGCATTTTTGAACAATGCAGTTAACTTTAAGAACTTATTCTCTTATTTTCATTCTGCTTCCTCATTCGTACAACTACCGAGTCTATCTGTTTGCTGGTTGTGGGATCTGTGAGAGACCACAAAGACAGTTAGGACTCATTTAAATTTTCTTTTAATTTTAAGAGAAAAATGAAATCTTCTTTTGTTAGTCCATACCTAGCTTCATAGACACTAAATGAGAAGTCCAATAACACGTTTGAACTTCTTGATTGCAGAACACATACACTCCACCACAGTGATACTGTTTCTCTTGTATATCACTAACTAGAATAATACATTCCGTTGCACTTCTCTCCTTTTGTCTGTGATAGCTTCACAACTTCATAGTTTTTTCCATTTTTCTTGCATGCCTCCTTTGGAGAAAATAAAAAAGAGAAGGCTTTTGTTGTTTTTTTAAGTAGCTAGACAGCAATGGAACTCCAGCAGTCAAAGAAGCATTCAAATTTATGGAATGAGGATCTCAGTCAAAATATAACAGGAACCTAGGAAGAATATCCACACAAAGCAGTTAGAGAAATACAAATAGATGTATCCTTCTGCTGCTCTCACTTTTCTAGATTTTAGTAACATATGTAATGTCTTTGGGCACTACACAATACTATGTTAGCACACAATTCATAGGAGTACTCGCTAGCAATGTGTAGGACTGCTCTTCTTTTGGAAGAGCAGAGAAGTGAAGTCTTTACTCGGTATGATAAAACAGGTTCCTTTATCCTTAAAAATAAAAGATAAAAAGAAAGCCATCAATGGTTTTTTTTTCATGCACTACCTTGAAGATATCTGGCAAGTTTACAAAGAAATTAGAAATTTTAAACATCTAAAGCAGGTGCCATGACATAAAATAGCATTGTGTCAAAGGTTGATGTAGTTTTGACTGAATAATTAGCATTTTCCCCTACTCCTTGCCTCATACATATTTTCATTTTTATTTTTTTTAGAAAGACTGACTGAAAAATTTGCCTAGATTATTACACCCCTTAAAAAAAGTACTGGCTCTTAAAAAATACGCATACTCTGACCAATAAAGCCCCTTCTTTTTTGTCTGAACCTTGGTATGGTGACAATTTCTATGTCAGCTTTATCAGAGAATACTGCTACATGATGATCTCTGCAAAGATTAAGAAGAAAACAACTGAAAGTTGAACTATCTTCCAGTAATGTGATGATTACAGAGCATTTCAGATGCAGAGAAAACAATGAACTGTGGATATCAAGTGAAGGCTGTTTGGCAAAGTTTCATTTGGAAAGATTCAGTGCCTGCAGAGAGTCGGCTCTGAGCAGGCTGAAAGGATAACCAGAAAGATTTAGATCCTGATTCAGCCAGGCATTCAAGGACATGAATAGTCTCATTGAAGTCAACGAGATTACTCACTTACTTGAAGTTAACCACATACTTAAGTATCTTTCTGAAATGGACGCCCACGCTTGCAGAACAGTAGGAGGAAACTGGTTTGCCAGAGACTGGCTACGAAGCAGCTTTGTAATGTTTGTTTGGAAAGTCTGGCAGAGCTTTCCCATGAAAAGGTACATTCCTCCACCCCATTGAACTGCCAGAATAGCTAGGGGCAACTAGCTAAAACAGATAAAATCGTCTTTTGCCTTGTTCTTTAAGAGGATTATGCTGGGGCATAGAGGAACCTCTTTCCACTTTGCCTTCTGTGTCAAGAGAGCCAATTTTTTTTTCTGGACTTCATTTTCTCATATTTGAATATTAATGAGTAAGCTTATTAGTGTAGCAAATCCTCCTCCTGGGAAGAACTTCTAAAATGAAATTAAAGAACAAGTGTTGATTGATTTGCAAGATTTGCAAAATGTTATTCATGTGGTTGTTTTTCAAAAAGGACAAAATATCCCAACAGAATTATTCCAGAAGTTTGAAAGGAACTACCACTGTCAATGACCTGCATTCTCAGATGAAAAGAAATTGAAGCCAAAAGGGAGGATGGCACTATTGTTCTTATTTATCTTCAATTAGAACAACAAAAGAGAGAAACCAATGTCCATAGAGCAAAAAAAGAAACCCATGTCCATGCTTTTGCCCTATGAAAAGAAGATGCTAAAAAAATTAAAAGTCCTTAATTTAAAATAGTTTTAAACACTGAAAAGGACAATAAGCCTGCACACAGAACAAAAAAATCTCACCTATTTTCCAAAATAAAGCTAATTATAAAAAATTGACTATGACTTGTTCATTAAAAAAAAAGTTCTACAAAAAAGGGTAAAATATTTAGAAAACATGAAGTGCAACACTTTGTTTTTTGGCCTTAGAGGATGAAAGTCATAAACCATTTTAGAAAAGCATACCTACAGCAGAGAACAGTATTTTGTCAACAGGAAAAGGTAGTCCTTGATAAAGTTACATGACTTCAGGTACTCAAGGCTTTATTCCAAATCGTATTTTGAACTTCCGTCATTATCAGGAAAAAGAGACAAACCTTTGTATCTTACTGCTCCATATCAAAATCACAGATAATACTTTTGTTTTCCCCTAAATTTCTTCATGGCAAAGCCTAGCATTTTTTTACCAGCTGTTGTGATGCTTTGACACAATAAAGCCCTATTTTGTATACAAGCTGCTGAAACATAAACAGAATATAAACTGTTGCTGAACTAAGGAATCACCAAACCTTTTTGTCACCTGTGCACTATTTTTTGAATAATAAGGCTCTGTTTACTGTAGTGGTTAACACGAATCACCAGCTGGCAGAGCCTGCAGTGCAGCTGTGAGAAGCGAAGGTGTGTTGAGTAGTGGTCAGTTCTCTCTCAGCCAGAATTCCTTCCCTGAGTTTCAAAGGTACAGGATGGGTTTCTTACAAGCTCTTCTCACGGTGAAAAAGGAAAGAGGTTTAAGACAAGAGGTAGAATAGTCAAGCAAGCTATAGAATTCTAAGGGGTTAATGAAAATTTCCCCTGTGTGTGTAGAAACAGCCAGTGAAAAAGAATGATGGCTTGCAGTTGCCCTACCAGTGTACACAGCCATTACATCTGAAATGGTGGAAATGAGACAGACTGGACAAATGAGATGCAATCCTTTTGCTGATTCCTGTCTTTCATGACTGATCCTGCTTTGTGCTCTTAGTTCTCAGTCACTGTCTGGAACATGACACCAGCATTGTTTGCTACTGGTTATATTATAATCCTTTCCCCCCACTCTCTCCAGCTCCTAATCTTTCCTGCTAAACAGTTATCTTCAATATCATATGCATGCCAACAGCCTCTGAGTTTTGCACCAAACAATCTGGCACTGGTGAAAATGTGTGTTTGTTTTCTAGGTCTGGTTGTAAGAAAACCCAGCAAAGCAAGCTCTGGGTTTGTATCTAAGAGCATGGCTTCTGTCCAATAACATGTCAAGTTTGTCAAAAGTGTCTGATGGAAGCCCTTTATTGTCACAAACTGGTGAAATGATTTGCCTGAAGGGGAAACAGAGCATAACAAATTGAATGAATTGCACATTGTTCATGACAGACTGTGATGGTACAGTCTTCTGTGTACTGTACATTCCAGATACCACCCCAGGTCCTATCTGATTAATATTCATCTGTACAAAAGCAGAAGAATCAACTTGGGATTCGTAGTACAAATCAGTCATTCCTAGGATGAGTCACTGAAACCATTTCCCAGGCTAGATCATATGCCACCTAGTCTTAAACCATGGCAACATATCATGTCTACATTGTCAATGGCCCATCAGCCGGATGACATGACAAAACTCATAGTTTAGGCTTAAAATATTTCTGTCCTAATATCAAGATTAACTTCCACTTAGAAATGCAGAGTAATCTAAACTTGTAATTTTTATTGCCCTAATTGCCATGATAAAGGATCGGAGGACATAGTTTTTGCCTTGTAAGTCCTATACAATTTTTGAACTCCTTGAGAAAAACCACAGTAAATTTCTGTCTTTCTAAATAATTCTTACATCTTTATGAAATGACAAGAGCTCAACAGTCTTGCAAGAATTTTGTTGACTTCATGACAAAAGGAAGAGGAAAATAGCTCTATAACCTATTGTATTATGGACATATTGTATTACGGAAAAGAGCTATGAAAACCAAAGAATTCACATGGTGCAGAAATGTAAGGAAACCTTGGTACAAGAGTGACTTTCTCAGTAAATCTGCTTCAAGCTGATTTTGTACTGAGGATATCCAAAGATATACCAAATTATTTCAATTATGCTTATTTAAAGGTGCAGAAATGTCAGCATTTTAACAGGAAGTCCAACTCAAATCGCAGTGCTACAGATCATCATTATTCATTGAATGCCTTATTGGCTCTCATAGACAAGCACTTGAAAATACAGACAGAAAAAGGGAAAGTATTTGATTTCCTAAACCACAGATTGGTAGCAATTTGAGTTTTACCTTACCATGCAGTAAGGAAAACCAAGAAACAAAACCCAAAAAACTAAGAACCAAAACCCCCTAAATCCCAAACTCCAAAATCCACAGCCACAAAACCTTTACCCAGAAGGAAGTCTCCACAAATACTGCATTAAATTCCCTGTCTCTTGTAAGGTTCACCTCTGGAAATCCATTCAGATTTTAATCGGTTTCCAGGACCAGGACCATTTCTAGTACATACTTCACTAGGATTAATAGTCTACTCCATTTGTTCAAATTATTCTCTCTGTATTCACTGACTCCCTCATCAGTGTATCCCAGTTCACCAAGAAACTATAAACCCTGGCGAGTTTATCTTCTCACTGAAGAAAAGAAAAGAAAAGAAAAGAAAAGAAAAGAAAAGAAAAGAAAAGAAAAGAAAAGAAAAGAAAAGAAAAGAAAAGAAAAGAAAAGAAAAGAAAAGAAAAGAAAAGAAAAGAAAAGAAAAGAAAAGAAAAGAAAAGAAAAGAAAAGAAAAGAAAAGAAAAGAATACATTGCCTTTCAGTGAATCCAGGGGTATATTCTGAATTTGAATTAATTTCAGAGGAAAAAGTATTATGATAGTAATTTCATAACTTTTTTGGTGGTGTCTTTTTTGCTTATGTTTCTGCATAAAGAGCAATCAGTAAATCACAGCTTTCCTGTTACAGCCTGAAAGTAACCCTTCAGTTTTCCTCAGTTGCTGAAGTAATTTAATCTGCAGCATGACAAGTGGAATGATACGACTGAAATCCCTAGGCTTACATCACTTTAAAAAAATATATAAAAAAAAAATTGTCTAGAAGACTTTCTTCTCTACCTTTCTTTATGATGCTGTTCTGAAGAAGCAATCTGTCTTATGTGAAGTTTAAAACAAGTTTGTGGCTTCCCACATAGCGCTATGACTCACTTTGGAAATGTCTGCAGATATCAGCATGTTGAATACCACCACAAAGAAAGTGACCCAGCAATGACTTTGGGTAGCTTCATGGACTGAAGCAAATATTTACATTACTTCAGGCAACAAGGAGGTGGGGTGGCACAATGAAAGCCATATTTGTCCTAGAGGATTATGTCACTGTTCCAAACACAGCCTCTCTGTGCAAAAAGTGAGGAGCAATTTAATTACCCTTCTCCTCCCCCAACATAAAAATATTTTTAGGATTACTTGGCTGTGCAGACCATGTGATAGCCACTTGTCGGGAAACAAAGGGCACTGTATTCCTGAGGGAAAGAGATTGTCTTCTGAGCAATCAAAATCCTCAGAGAAGCACAAAAGTTGTACAGGTTCTCCCTAATCCTATAATTTGTGATATCAGCTGGGCAGTAAGAACTTTGCTTACTTTGATTGCAAAATATATAAATATTGGGAGAGTTCTCTAATGTTCACATGGAAAAATTGCCTTTTAGAAAAAATGGTACCAACTGGGAGTAAGATATGGCTCTCAAAAAATGGATAGGATAAAAATAAATACAAAATACTCCTGTTAAATAGTTTTTTATATTCATGTACTACTTTAAGACAACTGTGGCACTTTGTGTTCCAACATTTGAGCTGTTCCTTGGAAACTGGTGTGTCTTAGGGCTAGAACAATCTAGGAAGACAAACTGTCAAATGTTTGGCTCACAATTTTTTTTCTTCCTAGGTGTAACAAACACTTTTAGGTAGAGTTCAGAAAATGGTTTGAAATGAAAAATGTAGAGGAGGCACTCAGATTTGTATTCTATGGGTAAACCATTTAGAATGCCTTCTGCAAGCTTGGTCATAGGGACAGATCTGTCCTTAACATACTGAGATACACTATCAATTGATGCATACAGGACTGGGTGCATTGATAACGACTCTGTTAATGTTCCCCTTCCCCTTCTTCCCCTTCCCCTTCCCTTCTCTGGTTTTTATTAGTTTAGTTCTGTTTGGATTTGTTTGGGGTTTTTTGGTGGTTTGGTTTTGTTTTGTTGTGTTTTTGTTTTTTTCTAAAAAGGCACTTTATTACAAGCACTACTTTTTGCCTTATTGCTTAATTTTAATTTGCCTGGTAAGTCATACACTGTTGTTTAGACACTCATCTGGTAAGATGATGGCAACATTTCTGACAGTAAAAATTGAACAAGGAAAGAACCAAGACATTTTCTACAAATACTCTCACGTATAGCATTGCTGATTTCTTTCTGTAGTGTTGGTTCTTGGAATTCAACTTGGAATGCAAATTAAAAAAAGAATTTGAGATTAAAAAATGAGATTTGTATTTTTATATAAAATCAGATTAGTAGCGATAGCCATGTGGTCCAACAATAAATAGTTTACAATTAAACTTTCTAAAGCTTAAAATCAAATTGTAACTCAGTATTTCAAATATTATTCTTTATTCCTTTTGAATAAGGAAATACAACTTGGTTTTTTTTTTACAACTAAGAACAGTTGTGAACAAACTTCATATAAAGCCATTTGAAAAAAGAAACCTGCTTTTATTTTCAAGTGGTATAACAAATGTTGAAGAGAAACACTGTATTCAGCAATCCTGAAGACAGACACAGTCTACTACAAGATAGACCTAACACAAAAGGTTTTTAATTTTATTCTGTACTTTGTCCTTGGAGTTTGTAATTCTTAGACTAAAACTACGTAAAACAAACCCAAAAAACACTATTGGGAAATGTCAGTCCTGAAGACCAGATATGTTTGCTGGAAGACTATGCATTTAAAAAGGTTTCATGCTTTCATGAATATTGTTTATGTTATTAGTGGTATGCCATAGCAGAGAAAATTCCACAGGAGAAAAAAAAAAAAGATACAGTTTTATTTTCACTATAGATAAACTTACTATGGAAATAAAATCTCTCACCAGTGGAAAGGTTAAGTGCAGGCAATATTAATCTTTCTAAAATTTGTGTAAGGGAAAAGCTTCTATTTGTTTCAGGGCAGGATGCTCTTACGCTGTTTCAATAGTAGATTCAAAATAGTAAAGATTCTAAGAAAAAAAACAACTTGCTGTAATAGAGCACATTTAAAGTGAAACAAAGCCTCTTTTGCTCTAAAGTGATGGAATTTTTCTACTGACCTCATGTTTATTTGGTGTATGTTAATTCCTTGTGTCAAAGACACCTATTAGGCTTGGTTCAGAAGAAGTGTTGGCAACATTAAAAATACTAGCACAAGCTTTTTAGACAGCTTAGTAACTGCTTAAGATTACTAAACAAAACCCCCGCAGTTTCTCAGTGGATTATATAGGTTTACATAAGACGCAGCTACATGGTGTAATCAGACATCATTTCAGACTTAACCCACGTTTACTTTACAGTTCTCTTCTTCAAAGGGAAATGAGGAGAAAGATTTTTGAAACTTCAAACTTTCAAACATTTTGACAGTACTTACAGCATTTTACCACTCCACTCAAAAGTCGGGGCGTATTTACACAAGATACATGAAGATTTTGGCCATTTTTACAATCCTGTTTCAATCTGCAGGATAATGGTACTGCACCTTCCAAAGGCAGAGATACAGTTCTGTCTTCAGTGTCCTAGTACGTTTCTGGTCTCCTGATGGATCCAAAAGCTCCTTCTTGGTTCTTCATCCTCTCATAGTATTTGTGGAGATAAAAACAGTCCTGCAGCCTTGGGATCAATACTAGACCCAGCAGCTGGCAGAGAGATTTCAAAGAATTTTAATTGCTCTTTTGAAATGAAACTTCACAGCTAGGCTGTCTTGGCAGAATCTTTAAAGCACCACAGATTTCAGATGTGAAAATTTGAGTTTTGTTTTTTTTTTTTTTTTTTTTTTTTTTTTTTGTCTATTTACTAGCAGGTTCCTATTATTAGCAGGTAACAATTATTTTAAAACAGAAGTATACTGAATCTATAATTTTTAACTGTCCCTTTTTGTCTCTGAATTACACAGCTTACATAGTGGAACATCTTTCAGAGACAAAACTTCAGCAGTATGCAAATAAGAATGGACTGGGTGCTGTTCATTGTTTGTGATTTCACTAATTGTCTTGAAATTGCTTGTCATGCCTGGAAGCAAGGTAAGTGGCAGAAGTGCCACGATGATAGAAAATGACCAAGAATAAATTAATTATATTCATTATTTTGCTCTGCAAAATGCTAGAAAAGAGAATCCAGATCCCTTTTCACTGGAGAAAGATTTTGCAAGACCAAGGTTGACTATGTCAAAAGAAAGCTGGAACAAATATGTAAACTGTTTAAAAGCAAAATTAGTTATGTAATGGAAATATTTTAAGGTGCATTGAACATTTTCCACTGAGTGAACAGTGAAGTCGTAACTCAACTGTAAGCTGTTATCATTCTAGGAGGGAAAAACATTTCATGGTTTGTCTTAAGCACGAAGTTAGAGTAAATTATTATCTTTTGGCTATGAAGTCCTATTAATGCAGCTAGGGAATCTGAGTCAAACCTAAATCTTTGAAGTTCTTCTGCTTCCAAATAAATATCAAGGTGTTCACATTCCCGGACATGAGAAAAGAAAAACCACTGGAAATCCTCAGTCTCCTGGCATCTTTTTTTGTCATTTTTAATTTCTCCACTTCCAGTCAAGAGCCATAAAGGAATGAAAGCTTCTAAGAACATACAGTTTTTATTTCACCACTTCCAGTTGTAGGCTTTTTTTACCTGCCAGCTTTGATTTCCATTTAAATAAACTTTTTAATTATACTATGATAAATCTATCACTGATGTTATTACTCTTCATCCAGTATTACAGCTTTGAGTGGGACAGCTACAGCCTGTTTTTTCCTTGAAATAATTTCAGCGTAACTCTAGGGGATATTTGAGAAGGTATGTTAAGAATATTTTTTATTTTCTTTCACAGTAGAAAAATTTTATGTGCTTCTTGGTCTACTGCCCAAAATCTCTGTTGTAGAAGAAAAGTCTGTATATATTGCACATTGATTATATTCAGAGGAAGTATACCTCCTGAAGTTAAACTTCTATATCAAGCAATAGTGGTAGAAAAACTTTCAAGAGAGTCACAGTTTTACACAAGGCAGTTTGTTCTGTTCCCTAGATTCAAATAATTTAAGATATAGTAATAAGCCTATTTTGAATTCACAGTTGATATTCTTTTTAATGGTATTCTGAGAATTAATTTTTTCCAAGATTTTTTACTTAAATTTTATTTTTTTTCAAAGTATATTCAGCAGTCACCAGCTGGGGCAGGAATTTAAAAAACTAAAAATGTAAAGTCATCACAGCATTGTCATTTGAGGGTTTGCCTGTTTTCCTTCAAGCTATCTGCAATACACTGGTTGATTTAAGAAGCTGAACTGAGAAGCCTTTCTTGGTAATCACACATTTCTTTACTCCTGTTTTATTTGAATAGATAATGACATTCAAAGTAAAATATAACTATCTTCTTTTTTAATTTTAAGGGACATCTGCATTGAGAAGTACGGAGCTTACCACAAAGCACAAATTGCCAATTTATTGGGTTTTTACCTTATCTCCACCTTTGATGTTGATCAAGAGCCATGAAAACATGGGGAGGTTCCAATTGGATATTAGGAAAAATGTCTTAATTGAAAGAGTGGTGAGGCATTGGAACAGGCTGCCCAGGGAGGTGCTGGAGGCACTGTCCCTGGAGGGGTTAAAAATACGGGTAGACATGGCACTTTGGGAGATGGCTTAGTGGTCACGGGAGTGTAGGACTGACGGTTGGACTTGATGGTCTTCTAGGTCTTTTTTCAACCTTAATGATTCGATGATTCTATGGTATTTGCAAAACAGGACACAAAAAGACAGCAGGCCAACACTTTGCCTTAGGAACAATACTTGGCAAAAAAAAAAAAAAGTAAACTTGTTAAGGATGAGGGTGTGCATACAAAAGCAAAACAGGACATGCCTTCTAGCATGTTGCCTCCTGTAAAATATTTCAACAGCACCCTCTAAATCCCTCAAAATATCATGGTAAAAATTGTCAAGACTTTAAATTATATTTTTAAAACAGCTCTCCTGAGGAATTTTGGCTCAGTATCCAAACTATTAGAATTGGATGTTTGTATGTGAGATTCCTCTTTTGTTTTTTTACAGATACAGACTGGTTATAAAACAGCAGGTTCAATGAAAATGAAAGGTACGAAGCTCTTATGCAGAGCTTCCAGTTTTGGAATGCATCACTGCAAGACACCAGTGAAGCCTAGAATTTAAAATCATAATTAGACACAAGAAGGATGAGAATATTCAAGAAAGAAAACCCACACAGAAGAGTTTACAATTCTTTATATTCCAAGTGAGGACAGCTTAACAGAATAAAATATAATTGTTTACAAATGGGAAAATTATTTCATAGAGGTATTCTCAAGATTGAGATTTAAGGCTTAACAAGAAGTGTCTTTGGAAAGGCCATACCTGGTAGTCAAGAAAATTTACCACAACATACATTTATCAGATTATACTTTATTGCCAACAAATACAAAATTTTTGCTCTCATTCCCTGATGTCTCATTTTAAAGATAAAGTTTTTTCTTCACAATTTTTAAAGACCTGTAAATACAGCATTGTAAAAAAATTAAGACAAAGAAAAACTGCAATAATAAATTAAGAAAAAGTGAGGAGAAGGAAAGCCCAACCCACCTAGGAGAAAATATATTAGAAGCAACAGAAAACTTACTAACTGGAATCAAAGTATTGTATTATGTTTTCCTTCCAAGAGACGTTTGGGGGTTTTACACATGAAATAGAATAGCAGCAAAGAGAAAGGATAAGTACAAGTGCATTTGTGTTCCACTAGAACTTGTTTTTATTAACCAAAACAGTAGTACTCATCAGAATCAATTTTGGGATGCTTATGCAGGGGCTGTGAGTCATCCATAATAGAAGAATCACTGAACTGGTCCATATCTGAAGGGGTTTGATGACCAGGTACATCATCTGCTAAGGTGTCCAAATAACTCCCCACCGATATTCCATCCAGTCCATCACTACAGTCTTGTAAACTGTTACAGCTGCCGTGAAGAGATGTTTCCTGACTTTCCAGCAAGCTGCAGAGGCTGCCACTCAAACTGCTACCTCTGCTGGCAATAGCCTTCTCTTCAATCATCCATTTGATTGATTCAATACTTTCATTGATGATGAGTAGCTGACGCATCAGCTTCACATCAGTGGCTCGGAGATTAACCTACAAGTCAAAAATGATAAAAAAAATTACTCATTTTCTCCAAAATCAAACTCTAAATAGCAGGCTGGAGGCAATGAATGGGTTAAAAAAAAAACTGGAAAAATCCACCTCTTACACCTAGGACAAATCTATTCAAATAATTAATAATAATTTAAAAAAGTATTGCTATATTAATACTTCCAATGAAGTTCAACTGGGAAGCTGATAAGGCTACAGAAGCAGTCCATTAATAGGAATGTTAGTCAGTGACATGACTTGTACATACACTAGTACAATTATATTTACACAGCTGCTATGACAACTCCTGGGACAGCTTCTTCATTATTCAGAGAAGTAAGACACAAACCCATTTCTATTTACAATTACTCTAAGTTATTTAGCAGATCCAGGCATTCACCCCAAATTTTCCTTATTATGGCTACCTGGGTAACATAAAATTTTCAGATCTGCATCATTTGGTAAAAGGATTATGGACTTTTAACTTATTCACACTGTTCCTGGGTTCATGCTGCAAGCTGCTGCATATGTCTGAGAGTCAACATAGTGAACCTCCTGAAACACTGTATTTCAAATAATTTAAACCCCTGTTAGATGAAGGTGATGAGTTCACAGTTAACTACTTATTACAGATTATCATAAAGAGCAATGATTTGTATCTGTGACTAAACCAGTGTTGATAGAGTACAAATGTTTCAGCTTTTGCTGAACAGTGGCTGCACAATATCAAGGCCTTTTCTGTATTTCACTCTTCACCCTCAGTGAGTAGGCTGGGGCTGGGGAAGATGCTTGGAAATGACTGAGCTGGGACACTTGACCAGAACTGACCAAAAGGATATGCCTTGCCATGTAATGTTGTGCTCAGCAATAAGCCCTGTGAGTTTTCCTTTCCAGTGTAGCTGTTGCTTGGGGACTGACTGGGCATTGGTCTACTGCTGGGTGATGGTGACTGACTGACTTTACATCACTTGTTTTTTTTCTTTCTTTCCTTCAATTATTAAACTGTCTTGATTAACACCCATGAATTTTTCTCACTTTCGTTCTTCCAATTCTCACCCCAGTCTCACTGGAGGGATAGAAGGGAAGTGAATGAGCAGCTGGTGGGTGCATAGTTACTGTCCAGGGTCAACCCAACACAAAGACATTTCAAGCTTTGCCAGTACCAGACTCCCTTTGTAACTCTCGCATGTATTCCCAGCCTCCTTCCCCAGTTCCCAGAATGACTTCTGAATTATCCTCAATCCAGTATCGCAGGATTTAACATAGCTAACATGGTGCTGTGCAAAGCAGCTTTACCATTTACAGTTTTAACAATACTGCCCATCTATCATTGTTTCAGATCTGAGGTTCTGAAAACAGATTGACCATTTCATAGCCCTCCTGCTCAAGCCAGTTTTTCTATTCTTACCCATAAATCACTATAAACCATTTGCTCAGCAACTAGGCTGTCATGAAAGCAGTAAATTACCTGACTTCTCAAATGCAACTACAGACTTCAGCAACTTGCTGAAAATAGGCAAGCTTGGAGACAGCAAATTTCCCAGAAGGCTGATTAAGGAAATGTTTAACAGAGCTAGCACAAATATACCTCTAATGAAACAGTCCCTGTAAGATAAGGTAGACACCTATTATATTTCATATTCAGTTCACAGGAAATACTTTTTTGCTTTAAATATGCCTACAACTTCAGCATTTCTGTGAAACAGTCTTACTGGGAGTAATTATTTGCATTCCTGTGTACTTGAGACCTCCTCCTCCAAGCTACCATGTCACCCCCAAGTCTCCCATATCAAGAGTGTGCTTTTCCTAAAGCAAACATTAAAAAGTAGTCCACCAAATGTCACCTGCTTCACAACATAAAAATGTCACCTATGACATTTCATGCCTCTTACCTGCTTTATCTGAGGCACAATCACATTTGTTTGTACTTATGTAGCTGCAACCCATGTAACTGTTGGAGTAAACAAGTCAGTTGCAAGATGGCTCAACTAAAGGGACTAAACACAATACAATCTCATCACATTTGACAGCTCCATTTCTTATGCAAAGTAATAGATACATTTCAGAAGTAATATGAACAGAGTCTATCATAGCTAACAGAGGTATTCAGTAAAGTTTCTAGGGCTGCTCCTTGACTTAAAGGTAGAGCACAGCATCACCATGGGTTAAGATGTGTGTATGTAAAACTCCTCAGCACAAACTTGTGGTCTACAGAGGAAATTAATTGTGAAAAGAAGACAAAAATGAAATTCTGGTTACAGGCTAGCTTTGACATCTTTTTGTTTAGTTTGTATAATTACAATACGGCAGATCCCCAGGAAGTATCGTAAATATTTCAACATTAAACAGCTAGTCATAACAAAGGAAAATAATGAAATTAAATTAACAGTGAGTATCTTTCAAGTAACACAGTCTGGTAGCATAGGTGGACAGACACAACCAGCTCTTCAGTCTGGAAGGCATAACTGGCTTAAACACCCATCTGTGCCTCCTTTCCTTGCATACTGGCAGTTCTAACAAGATATTTCTTCCTTAAACAACTAGCCTAGCTATGCAAATATGTGAAATATTTCCATAATTTATTCAAGAGATTTTATATCTACACAACCATATGGACATCTATGTGCATATATGCACACATAAATATACACAAATATTCATGTTATTTTTATATATAAAGTGTTTTTAAAAAAGAACTTGACTAGGTTATTGGTTTCAGAATAAAACTCTTGAGGACCAGGGCTGTTCACAAAGACAATTACTGCTTCCTGGCAGTCACGCAAAAGAGCACATTAGTTGACCCTAGCCTGGTCACTTTGCTTTTGGATCAAAGTCACACTTGTACTCAGACTATGGGCAGAATGGACCTCTATTTTCCTGTTGAATGTTCTGCAGACATGCAGCTTCCAGTAGTTCCAAAAAAGTGGGTCCCCTTCCCCTCCAAAAATGACAAAGCTAAAAATTCTGTTCAATATATCCTTTTAACCTGTCAAAGCTCTCTGCAACTCTAGTTCCCTTCTGCAGATTACTTCCTTTTAGATTCCTGGGGTCACATGCTGCTGCTGCTGCTCCTTTTAACTACAGGAAGTTTGCAGGGATATTAATGGTAACCATAAGATGTGGTCTGGGAAAAAGACAATGATAACAGTTTCATTTTTTCATCAACACCTTTATGTTGTGTGCAGTAAAGAGCACACTAGTAAAAGCAGAGGAAATGAATGAGCCTGAGTAACGAAGTATTTCCTTCAAGACAAACCTTTTAGCCAGAACAGAGTGAAATAAATCTCTATAATATAGACAGAAAACCTTAAACTTACAAGTTAATGGATTCAGGGAGCTATTGAAATCACTCAGCTAAGAAAAGACCATCTAGTTCCAACCTTCCTGCATGGGCAGGGAGACCTCCCACTAGACCAGGTTGCTCAAAGCCCCATCTAACCTGGCCTTGAACACTTCTGGGGAGGGGGCATCCACAACTTCTCCAGGCAACCAGAAGCTCTGCTCTGCACAGGATCATGCAGGACTCAAATACAGATCTGGTGTTGGCTACTAGAGAACCTGTGTTTCTAAAGCAGTTCAATTTTGGACAGATATCCCACAGTAATAGAAGTTGGATGGAAAGAGAAGCAAAATATGGTACAACACTGAAAGCTGCTCAGAAGTTCAGTGCATTAGCAGTCTTCCAGAAGAGAATTAGCATGGGAAGAGGTTAGATGAAATGGGCATTGGATCCAGTTCCATCTGTTAAACACTGTCATACCCACGTCTACTGTCTAAAATACAAAGAGAATTTCAGACCAGTAGAATCCTTCTATGCCAAACAGGTGTGCATGACCACTACAGTTTAGGAGTACTAATGCTATTGCTGTTTTCTGTTTTTCTAGGGTGTCTCAGAGACAGCTTTCCACTTTCCCATCCAATTTCTTCTATTTCCCATATCATTCAGGATAACAGCTTTATGGTTACCCAGACATGCCTACCTTCATGTTTTTGCTTTGTTGTTTCTGTTTTGTTTTGGTTTTGTTGTTTTTTTTTTTTTTTAAAAACACTACCTCAGTTTTCCATGGAATAACAAATTCCATTGATTCCTTTGAGATGTAACAAAAAAATAACCTCACAATCAATGTCTAACCAATAATTTGTTCTGAATTCTGAGAAGTCTCTTTCTTCACAAAAGCTACCCTTATTCCACTTTCTCCTGGTGCTACTCTTGCTGTAACAATTTCTAAAGTAACTACAAAAATTCATTTCCAGGGAGAAAGGGAAAGTGTAAAAACTAAAATAAACATCGGTTGGCAATGTTGAATTATTTGAGTCTTAGGAAGATACAAATTTAATAAGCAGATATAAAAGTATATAAATCTCTTCAAGAAAACCTCATCAACCAATTCTGTGAGAGAATACACACAAGAAGCTAAAAAGACCTTAAGCAACCTATTCAAAGTCCAAAATTCAGAATACATGACTGCAAGCATTGTTTAATTGGAATCACTGAGCCAGCATGTTTACAACAGGGATGAGTGTGGTCATACACACAGGCTTTGTTCATTAAGCAACCACCATAAAGCATGAAGCATGCCACTTGAAGGTTAGCAAGCTCAGAATGATATTACAACAACTTCTCAACACCAGTGAGTAAAATAGTTTTTTTTTTTTCCCATTTAACATGTCTAAAATAAAACCACAAATGACAGATAAGGGACAAATGTCTGCGCCTTAAACACACAGGATGATTAACAGGTTGTGCATGAGCTACCATATATATGCATGTGCATGACTTCAAACCTCTTGCCTACTTCAAAATTGTCCCGCTCAATCAGGATGTCTGCACTGGTTTCTTCATACAGTTAAGCCACTTTGGGCAATGGTATTTCAGGATCAAGGTGAAAAAGCAGAATCCTCACTTCTGAATTTGAATTAAATCTTCAGAATCACATGTCAAAAAGCCAGGGAGTTTTTATGTCACAGAACCTAAGAACAGATGCTTACTATCCTTAGCTGGAAGGGACCATTTACACACAAATGGAACTGTAACTGCTTGAGGGAATGCTCCACATCCACTCTACCGCAAAGTCAACTAGCTTGCATTAACTCAGCCACTACAGTAATTCAAGCTAACCCAGTCAACCTAGCACTGTATGTAACCTTTCTCATTTCTACAATTTCTTCATTTGCTTAAACAGGGGAGGTCGTGACCAAGGTCTGGCAGACATGAGACTCAATGAGTTAAGGTAGATGTTCCAGTTTTCATCATTATGTCATGTGTGTCTGACTTGGATTCATCTCACACTGATTTAGGTAAATTAAATTTCAGTCAACAGTGATCTATGTAGATAAACAGCTTTTTTTGGGTGTCTGGTTTCTTTCAGCATGGACTTGTGCTATAATGTATTGCTGGAACATTTTCCCATTTCTTTCCTCATGTTTTCCAGGCTTGTGGTAATCTTCAGATGAGGAAGCGAATGCAAAAGCTACAGGTATAAAAGCTAAGTTTATGTGACCCATTGTTGATTTGTAGTTGCAGTTTGCTGTTCTAGTTTATTTCTGTAAATTGAGCAAGTTACTGGCCCTTCTCAGCTGCACTTCTATAATGAGTCACAATAAAAACATTGTGTCAGGTTACAGACGAAGCCTTGATCACTTATTTTGTGCCCTCTTTTGCAATATATTATTTATACTCTTGCTTCTCTTGAACACTCCAAAACTGTTAAAAGCCTCATAGCAGAGTTTTAGGCAGCATTCATTACGATCACTGAAGTCCCAGCTGTTCAGAAAGCAAGCATTGACCTTGCTAGTTTAAACTGAACCTCTAACCTAGCCATGAATCTTTTTTCAACCTGCTGCAGTTCCAGTGCAATCCTGCACCAAATGCTTATGACTAATATTTCTACAAGTTCTTCTGTAAAATTTGGCAGCACCAACATAGCTTTGTGAACAGTGTTTTTTAACTAGGAAGGAGAGAGAGAGAGTGTGATTTGACACCAGCCAGAAGAGAGTAAGCAGAGCTTACCAAACATCCATTAGCTAAAGCAAGGAAGTGGGCAGGTCAGAGCTGAGCCACCGCCAGAATAATCAGGAGGCAGAGAAAATTAATGAGGGAACAGGTTAGCTCAGTAAGGTGTGTGTGTAAACAATAAACAGTTTTCAAGGACATTACTTGCATATATATATGAAAAAAATATTCTGCTAGTATAGATATCATCTGATAGAGGAAATTACAGTAATGGTGATTTACATTTCTTTTACAATACCCTATTTTAACATGTTAGTTTTATACATCCTAATTGATCCCCTTCAGACTCGACAGGAAAATACATACCACCAAGTTGGGCAATTGTTTAATTATATTATCTCTGTAATAAAAAAGTGGGTCTCAAGGCCTTTTTCCACCTCCCTGAAATTCACATGACCCTTTTCTGTACAGTATCTGTAGGCAGCCTGCCATCTGCATTAATATGTAGTAAAAGCTTAATTATTGGAATGAGTCATTCACTCAGTTGGGTTAGAATATTTTTTTCTTAACATTATAGTATTTGAAGTACTTCGTATGTTTAAGTGTAACACAGCATTCTCAGGGGGTAAATGTGCGTTTGTTTCTTTGTCTTACTTTTTTGGCCACCTTTTTATTTTTCTGTGAAAATGAAGAAACAATTTAAACACCTACTGAGTAGATAAGACAATGATTACCAGAGAGAAATATGCTATACATCAGACAGCAAGTAGCAGGAAAAAAATAAAGGCTAGTTAGTTAGGTCCCCATTCAATCACCTCATGCCCAAATAAAATAAATGCTGAATCAGCTCTTTAAATACAGAAACACCAGAGAACTCGGAGAGAGAAACATCCAGTCCTAATGATTTTAAAGCTTAATTGAATAAACATGAAAGGGAGCAGTGAGAAAATGTAGGGGGTTTGAGAAAAGCAAAAAGCTTCTAATTAGACAAGAAGTTCTTCCTGAATGTTTCCAAATATCTCACACTGTTGTCATAAAAGCAGCATCTGACCTTAAAAATATATCTACAATGGCAGAGGTGAAAATGTCTAGAAAAATCCATACTATGGACCCACATAATTTGACAGATAACATCATTGCAAACATTCAGATCGATATGCAGCAGTAACATCAGCTGTGGGTGTAAGACAAGTGTTACAGCAGACAGATGATCACAGCACCATTACATGTTCTGGACACCAGTCACAACACAGTGTCTTCCCCACCGACATGAGACAGCCCTGGGGCTCAACAGCATATCTGGATTTTTTTTTTTTTTATGGGATTACACTCTCCGCCTTACTTATATTTGTCTCAACCAAAACATGCACTTAAAAATACACTGCAAAAAACCGGATAAAATACGTGTTAAGTTCTGAATTAGGTTTGGTTAACGAGCACTCGAGACCTGCTCTTCCCTTTAAAATTAATTAGCTTTTATATTGGCACTCAAAAGCATAGAACAAATAGGGAAAGATCATGGAGTTTGCTTATATGTATATCCAAATTTTGAAAATGTTTTTACGGATTACTATTTTTAAAAGGAAAAGATATCAACAAAAAACCCCAACTTGTTCCATTAAGTCAGATTTGAGACACAACAATATTACTGGAGACAAATCTGAACTTTGTTGAAATTCAAGTCTGCTTTTGCAACACCACTGGAGAGACATATAAGATTAAAAAAATCCAACTTATCTTTGTCTGAATCTCCCCAGAATTCAAAATGGATTCCGTTTGTAATAATTCTGTGGCCCTGGAGATGGGGTAGGTCCAGTCAAGAGCATCTTTTAATCTAGCAACCAAGTATTTTATAATGGCAAACTCCGAAGTCTATCTGAGTAAGAATTACAAAGGAATGTCAAGACAGCCTTGTAATTATATGTGATGATGTGCTCTTAGAACTGGCTTAGTATTAGAAAGTGGAACAGTGATAACTTTATTTTTTCCCTATGAAAAAGTTATGAACATCATGTTTCAGTGCTAAATCTTTTCAAACTTATTGAATAAAAATAAGTTGAAATCCTATCAAGTAAGATTTATGTTGCCTTTTTTTCCCTTAAATTTAATCTGTGCACTGTTGTAAGTTGCGTGTCCTTCAGATTCAGCCTTACTTTTTCTTTTACATGAAAAACTTCATCCAAATCTCCCCATTGGTGTAATTACCATCCTGCTAAAATACGGTTCATACAAAGGCTCTGAGCCCAACTGAATGTACTGGCAAATTTGCAATCTTTCAGACAAAATGAATGTTGACTATTTCGAGTCTTTCAACCAAAAATACCCTTCCAAACTTCCAGATATCTATAAATAGTTTACTACTTTATTTCTTTCTCACCCACTAAGATGGTACCAAATGGCTAGCAGCCAACCTGCATCTGGGATCTCCAAGGCTAGAATCATTTTTAGCAAGCTGAAGTGCTGAATTTGGCCAACACAACTAGCCAAGCAGGCTGCTGCAGGCTGTATTAGCTGCAGCTTTTGAGCCTTTTTGCCTAAAAATACCAAGGGCCTCCTTGGCTCCAGCAAAGCACACTACAGTAAACCATTCTGGAGGTCACAAAGCATGATTATCCAGATAATAAAGTGAAAGAACATATTAAAAATTAAATAAACAGAAATCCGACACTTCTAGCCAAGGACATCTCATGAGAAGGTAGCAGCAGTAATCAGTCGTGAACCATAAATTTCAGGGCAAAAACAGGCACCCTACGTGCTAGTCTTTCCACATTATTTGATCCCTCCTCTGACCAATAACCGTCATCCACACCATGTAGTGCAGACCTCAGCTTCTCCTACACCACTCTAGCTCATGTCATATTGCTCTTTTTACAGCTAAACCTGCTCTTAGCAAAGATTTCTACATAGTAAACTACTGAGACAGTGTGGCTTAATCCCAGTTCAGCAAAGAATATTAATTGTAACTATCAATGCAGTTACCAGAGGTACCACTAAAGCAGGAAAGGAATCGAAGTCACTCGTTATATTTCCCATTTCTTCTTCTCTTGAGGAACTGCTAGCTACTAAGCTAGCTGGGGAGAAGAATTAATGTGCAAGACTTGCACAAGATGGCTAGGAAAAGACAAATATGGCCTTTGCCAATAATCAAGAGTGACCTGGAAGGTGAGAGAACTAGACAGGGAAGTCTGGGATAGAACAGTTGGACTAGAGAAGTATGGTTGTATTTGGAAAGGACTGGTTAGGGCTCTGCTTAAGTAGTTTTATCACTAAACATCAATGCAGTAAAAATAAATAAAAATTAAGGAAAGAAAAGACAAAAGACAAAACATCAGGTAGTTTTTTGGGTTGCATTTCTGGACAATCCATAATCAGCTATATGAATTGATGGTCACTGTGAGCTACCTCATCTGCCTATGGGAAAACAGCAACTGTGCCTCTGCTCCACTGCTCCAGTCACAGCAAATAGTGCTAGGCACTAATGAAGGAGTCCGTAAATTCTGTGGGCATCTGAAGTTAAAATTACTGTTCCTTTGGCATGCTAGTAGTCCTGCTCTTCTCTTGCTTTCTCCTCTATTTTTGGAGGATTTAGTTTTGTCCTACAAACCCTGTAACACTAGGAATATGCCACAGGCTGCCACTCGAGACTAAAATATTTCTGTGTACAGCACAATTCTGCCACAACTTACGGACAGCTCATGAGCAGTTACAGTGGCTGAAGTGGCCCCATGAAGGCAAAACACACTTGCAGTCACAGGTCTGGAAAAGTCATCTAAAAATTATCGCTCTGGCTTCATGTTCACTCCTCTCTTAACTGTGTAGTTTTGAGAAGACTAGAAAAATAGTCTGAAGTCAGAGTTCTCGAATGACTTCTTAAAGTTGACATGGTTTTGTGCATACCTATCCAACTTATGTAAGACAACCTTCCTGCCCATGGAAAGGATTCTTCAGTCTGAAACTAGATAAAAGCACTACACTGCCGCTGTTTCATCATCATGTACTTTGTGCTAAACACACATCATTTGGTTTTGCCCAACAGAGAAAATGGTCTGTACTAGCAGCCAATCTTGGAGAAAAAATTCAGACTTGCGATGTGGCTGAACAGGCCCTCTCCAGGCACCCTTCCAAACTCACGCGTTAATCTCATCTCAGGAAGGACATTAGATATTCACTTCACTAGTTTTCTGAAGAGGTGGCAAACTAATGCAGGTCCTATTTCTGCTTACACAGAAATGCTTCACAGTTTCCTCCTTCCTGTCAGGACTGTTTTTCCTAGTAATTTATAATTCTTGGAAGGGTCAAGGTCAGAATCTGAGGATTTGTAAATTAAAAAAACCCATTCAGCAAACACTCAGTATTGAGAGTCATGTCTGATGTTTGCTGTGTCCATTAAGCACCTATCTGAGTGACAAAAAGCAGTGCAACCATTTCAAATTGAACATTTATTTGAACCAGTGGAAATTCTGCAGGAAAATGCAAAGCAACAGAGCTGTTACATCTTTGTTTCTACCTTGGGGTAAAAACTCGGGAGCTTGGAAACACTCAACACATTTGTTTCATTCTATTTATTGAATGTGGGCTTCCCTCTGTATCTAAAGAGGTGCGTCTCATGACCAAAGCACCAATGCAGTAAAACTACTCTCCTTCTGGAAGCATTACAGTAATGAATACAGCTGGTATCTAACAACAACAAACAAAATTACAAGTTAAACCAGTGCAGTGTTCATAAAATCTGAAATTCCCCATAGTTAAATAACAATTCAGCATTGCTTTACAGGCATTAAATGCTTTCACTTCACCTTGCACTGCACCCAGCAGGGCCATACAGTATTGCGAGGAGTTTATTTTACAGCACAGCAAATGAAACATTCTGATAACTTCTCTTAGCAGCTCAGCTAGTTTGTGTTTCCTGTTAATTAACAAAACTGCCATAGCATTCCCTCAACAAAGTGTAAGTATTAAGAAATGCCACGTTGGTGGAAAGGGAGGAAAATAATTAGTTTGCTGGCAGCAGAGCTGTGTAGCTGTGCCAATATTGCTCTTCTCCATGGGAGCTCTGGAAGAGGTTGCATATCTGACAAAACTAAGCAGCTAACTTCAACACCTTACATACATATACTCTCTAGTGTCCTCTGCTCATGTCCTCTTATGGAAGGAGGGAAACATTCTTTTGGAGCAACTTCAAAGGGGGATCCTCAGATTTTATTCAACACACTCATCTGCAGGTGGGCAGCCAGAGGGACTCACCACTGAAATGCAGCAAAGGATACTTCTGAAGTAACTTAACTATCCAAATATGCTTCTAGATTTGAAAAAAACTTGAGCTGTTTATACCTTTCAAAGCTGCAATACAAGGTGGCTTACAAACCCTCTGGATGTGTTTTGGTCACCTACTTGGGCCACCCTCCACACAAGGGTTCCTTCCAGTTGGTTATCATCAGCACTTGTCTGACACGGTCAAGCATCTCTTGAAGCTTGCAGACTGCTCAGGGACATGGCTGAAAGCTTTTCAGGACTCACTGAAGAGACCATCTCAGGATGTACCTGCAGAGCCCACTCGTCACTTTGGACACAACCCAGGTCTCACTAGAGACAAAGACAGATACGGAAAGACATCCAGTGACACATGAGCTGTAAATGACTGATGACAAAGCATGTTAAAAGCTGTGAAAAAGAAGGAAGATTACTTCAATAAATATAGTTAAAATTTTTCTCCCAAAAAAACAGTCTAGACATGTTGCAGGCACAATCCTCGCTGATGTTTTAATCTGACAGCAGCCACCACATAGTTGTGAATTCAACAACTACTGAATGAGGTATCCTAGTCAGACACCTATCTGCTACAGGAAAGCAAACAGCAGTACCATGTGGATTACAATGCAACTGTTTCAATGGATTCATACAAAAATACGGGCTCTGCCATTCTAGGTTTTACTCTTAGCACAGGTACGGCTTGCTATAGACTCAAAAAAAGTGCATACTTGGCTCTAGGGATATCAAGGCCACTTGTACACTCACATGGCTTTGTGCATCATGATAAAGAGGAAAATGAAACTCAGAAAGCAACTTACCCTCGGGGGAAGGCTTACTACTTCATAATCAGCATTACTATGGTGAGTGCAAGCACATCTCTTTTGTAGCCATTCAGCTGATAAAGGATGAGCCCCTCACAGTCACATCCTTAACTGCAAAGTACAGACAAGAAGGAATGTTTTACCTTCTACATTGAATAATCTTTATTATTTTAATTATTCATCTCCTCCTTGGCTTTTATTGCAGCCATGTATTTCAGAACAAATATTTCAGCTTCTTCAAACTCCATAGCGGTCACCCCCATCTAGTTCTCTCTCCAATCCTTCTCCAGTTCTTGAACAACTTATTCTGTCAATCACAAAAAAGCAAATTTTTTCTGTGGCTAAAAAGATAACACTTCACAGGTTTAAAATTCTTAGTACTAGGATTGCCTTTTGGCATTAACTGAAGTTACCTCATGACAAGGATCATATTTCAAAACTGTGCTTGAAAACAACTACAGTACGTACAAGGCCACAGGACACCAAGACACAATCGCTTAGGTCACCAAAATACATCCATCCTTTCCTAACAAGAAAACCAGACGAACTGAAGTCTTACAGCGTTTGGAGGTGTTTGTTTGTTTGTTTGTTTGTTTTCCCCTGAGCATTCAGTAAACTAATCAGCCAAAACCACGTAATCTTACTCTTCAGAATGTGGTGATAGACACCCTCACATTTCAGTCCAAACTCAAGTTTCTCCTTGTCGGGGACCAACTGTATTCACATAAAAAATTGCTGAAATTTCAAGCATTGCCTGTTACCTGTGTTTCAGTAAGAAAAAATATTTATACAGAAGATTACAGACTTTGTAGAGGACAGATCTGAGGTGGCCTTGGCATTGCTATTCAAATAGTTACAAACTTCTCAAATTAGGAAATGAAATCATACACTGATGTCATCTCAGTTGCCCTACACGATACCAGCTCACATTCCACACCAAAACTCAACACACAGAAGTGGCATGAAGGCAAAAAGTAACCCACCAGGGGGTAAATGCTTATAACTAGCAGGCCCACTTATGAGAGTGAGGGCTGGAAAACAAAGGCTAAATAGTCAGCCATCATAACAAAAAAGATCCTCTTCTATTGACATTGCCCATAACGTTCTGTTTAGAGCTCTTAATCTTTACAAACTGTAAACTGAGAACCATCTTTTGGAACTGCTTACATGTAAAAAGCCCAACTTCCATGTTTATAAATGCAGGTGAAAATCGAAGAGAGAAACTGCACTCAAATTACTTAAACTCCCATTTTTTTAAACAGCTCAGGTCCTCTGTCTTTTTGTTCCTGTAACTTCATCCTCATTTGCTCCAGATTCCAGTGTCCTGTTTTATAGCACATGGACAGAAATGAACTGTAGGAAATAAACATGCCCACTGCAGAAAGCTACTAGGTTTCAAGCTTGATGGCAGACAAAGGTAGGCAGAAAACACACAAAGGATCTGCAACCTTTAAAAAATGAATTGAAAATGTATTCTTTAACTATTTACTGGAAAAGAAGTATCAGAGTAAAAATGCACTTGTTGGCAGTCACCTCTGCTCAATGTATGTATGTGATACTGTGCCAGTTTTTCCTGCCCACACACAAAAGCTACTTTTAAATTACTGTTAGCTCTAAGTATCCACAAAAACCAAAATATCCACACAAAATGATGATGATCAAAGGACTGGAGAACCTGCCATATGAGGAAATACTGAAGAAATTAGGTCTTTTCTCTCTGGAAAAGTGAAGTCTCAGGATGGGGGAACCTCAGTGTATTCCAGGACTTAATCACCTGCTACAAAGAGGATGGAGGCTCTGCCTTCACAAGGAGTCACGTAGAGAAGACAAAGGGCAACAGGTACCTATTGTAGCAGGAGAGGCCTAATCTTGAAGAAATAATTTTTTTAGCGTGAGGATAGCCAGTCACTGGAACAACCTTCCCAGGAATGTGGCTGGAGTCCCCATTGCTGGATGTTTTCAAAATTTGATAGGACAGGGTGCTGGATAATCTCATCTAGACTTCATGAAAGGCTGAAAAAGACAATTTTTTGAGGTTCCTTCCAGCCTGGGCTATTCTATGAAAAGCATGCTGTTCTGCTGATGTAATAACAAAGTTTGTAATCTATTTGCTAAAAGCTATTGTAAGTCACTTAAACTGTAGATCTCTGTGCTCATGTCTTTTCATTACAAATTGCCAGCAATCAGACTCTGAAAAGCAACTTCAAAGCCCAAATAGCTTTCTCTACCCTTGAAGTGAAGCAATCAGGAAAGCGACATCAAGAAATGGTAACACATATTCTGGCAGAAGTCTCACTGTGCGTGGGCAGTCTAACTGGAAGTCTTGAGCGAAGTGCCTCTGACACTGGCATTGATGATCCACATGTGAGACAGCAGCTCTTGCACTGAAGTGTTTCACACTGATACTGCTAGGTAAGGCACCAGCAATGTTTCACAGACTCTTGGTCAAGCAGTAGCTAATAATGTAAGCACATACTCATCTGTACTTCCTGGGGATTCAAACCCTTGTGCAGCTGCTATAGATGAATGAGAATGGCCATAAGCTTGAGTGTAACAAGATGTTCCACAATTCAAATCGCTGTATGAGGGATTGGGTGAGAATTGCCAGTCAAAATATATGTTTAATATGCATTCATTTAAATAACCTTGCTCACCTCGCCCTTCCAAAGATGGTCTGAAAAGATGGAAAACTTGGCAAAGTTCTGGTAGTAGAACTGAGTTGCAATTTTTTCTTGCTAGATTTGACAATTTTCCCTAAGGATCAATCTACAGATCCTTTTTATTTTAACCCAAGTATCCTGATATCATTGCCCCATCTGCATTACATGTAACAGAAATTCTTCTACCACATAATGCAAATTTAAGGGCATAAAGGATAGAATTCGCTAGCAACACCCAAGATTACCAGCTTTTTCAGTGAACTGCAGGAAGACTTTGGGAATTAACTTCATCTCTATTTCTATATGCCTTCTTTCTACTTCTAAGAAGAGCCTCATTTCAAGGATTCACTGAGTAACTGCTCACTAAGAAACCAAGATTATGAAACCCTCCTACACAGGCTTGAGGCTTAGCCACTAGTAATTTTATATTTAAGATTTTATCTTCAATCAAGTTTTTAAGCAAAAATTCCGATTAATCTAATAGAAAACCAGCATCTGATACAGTGTTTTGCACTGCTGACTGACACAGTGAGCCAGATCTTGGCTTCAATTAAGTCAATTGATGTTATCATACAAAACAGTGATGCAGCAGCGTTTACTTACAGCATGTGTTAAAGAGATGTTTCAAGTCACCGTTGTTGAGTTTTTAGCAAAGTCCTTCAAAGAAACTACTAAGGGCAGACCCCCCACAACTGTGTACCTAATAAATCTCAGAAAATCTTAAGTTGTTCAAACTCATAAAAGCTGGTATAATAGAGCTCCAGCAGCTCTGAGCTCCAGCCTACACCTTCATTTACATGCTAAGGATAAGATCAAACAATAACGATAAAATTAAAGAGAAGGCCCAGCATCGTAATTATTGCATTTCCCTTAATTCCAATCAGTAAAAAGTACTTCTGCTTCATTTTGTTAGGGTTCTACCTTAATCAGCCTTTTAAAAATAGTTACACTAAAACAGAACTAGAAGAACAAAGGGAGAGAAAACTCAACTAATGTGAGAGCATAGGAAAATGCCTCTATTTCAAATAGCTTTAGTGTAAATCTGACACTCTGCTTCTTGGGAATAGGATTGTTTCTATTTCTTTATCCCTGCACCCTAAAAACTGCTGCATTCAAAAGACTCAGTTTGGCCTTCAGACACCTTAACAATATTTGATCCTCAACAGCATTCACTGGAAGGAATCTCACCTACAAGTCCCAGCACTGTCATTTTCAAGACAGTTTACCTTTTCTGCCTGAAATATTTTTATGAAAAGTATTCTATTTTATTTTTTTCATGTAACACAGATTATACTCTGTTTAACCCTTTTAGCTTTCAAGGAAGCAATAAAAAGTTGATTTGGGCAACTTTTGAATGAAAAGAGAAAAAAACACATACTTTTTTTCAGGTGTTAAGGAAAATCTCACTGAGTAACCTCAGAACTTGTGAAGGAGAAATGATGCTTTTAAAGCAGCGTCATTTCAGGCTGCAGAACAAATCTCACTGATTATTTACTGTAGTAAATAATCAACTAGCTGTTGAAGTCATACATGTCGAATAGTGACTTCAGGAGCATGATACACCATAGACAGGGATGGAACTATAAAGGGTTATTATTAATCCCCCAGTGGAAGATTCCACAAAAAATACCACAGGAGGAAAGACTTTAATATGAACATTGAGACAAATTTCATACTGAATCAAGGGCACATGGGCTAGTAGGAAGTACTGATCATATCCTAGGTTGACGAGAGCACAGTGTTTTGACCCACACTGGCAATTACATCTTGTTTCTCTTGTTACTTGTTGGCCTTATGCCTCAAACGTTTTCAGGATCCAACAGACTTCTTCATGGCCTTGGTGGGGAAAACTGAAAGTAAATAAGCGGAAGGAGGCCTAGCTAAGAAGTTCTATATTTCAAAAAAAATACTCTGTGGTGCTTTGTTTGTGATTCCAGTGACTACCAGCGAATTCAGGCTTGAGGGGAAAAGAACCATTCTGAGGAAACAGCAAAAGGATCTGAAGAAGCAAGACGCAAGCCTCAAGGACTTTAGCCAGCAGATGCACAGTTGCCACACACACACACACCACTGATCTGTCAGGTGCTCTACCTTACAGTCAAAACCAGCATTTCCAAGTCAAATATTGACAGGATAATATGCCTATCTCTTAACATTCCCCTGCAGCAGTTGACACGGGAGAGGTAATAACTTCCACCATTTAATTCATGGTCTTCCAGCCCAAGGACACAACAGCTGGATGAGAGAGAGTTCTCAAAGGTTCCACCACCTCTTTCTTCCTCAGAAGTATCCAGCTCAACAGATAACCGCTAGTTTGTTCTTAAGCAAGGTAAGCACTACCTTCACATATTACAAGATGGATAGAGAACAGAAGACCAACTTCTTTGGAAGGACAAAGCAGATTGACAGGAAGGAGATGGTCCTCTAGTTTCAAATGAACAAAACCTTCCACCTACTTCCACTCCTCTCTGTTTGAATTTACTCTGGTCATTAGAAGGCTTATATGCTGCCTGAGCTAAGGCTTGGTGTCTACTCCCAAGAATTACCAACAGGTTTAGGTACGCTTCCCTTGTTCTTTGCTGTCAGGAGCCAAACAGTAGGATGTTGGAGGAACACCAAGGTATTTTATGGAAGCTATGAGCTGGAAAGTGATATGGAAGCATGGTTAACAGCAAAATACATCCTTAGAACAGTCAAGAGTTTGGGGATCACATGATTTAAGTGCAATGATAAGTCAGAACATACTAAGGCAGTATCTATATTATCACTTTGTCAGATTCAGTTGAAGTTTGTCAGCACAGTTACAGTGACTGTGAAAACAACAGCTGTGGGAAAGAAGTTGAGCTGCTTAACTGCACCATTTGTATAAAGCCAAGTTTTAAAAAAGCCAAACAAACAGAAAATAGCTACATTTGTATGAAATAGCTTAATTAACAAAAACAAGAACACAAGAAGATACTGAGACAGTCCTGCTCAGCATCAAAGATCTAGATTTCAGCACAGTAATCAGTGTCAAGTTTTTTATATATGACTAGAAAAGCCTGAATAACTTTGTTTAGTAAACACAAAAAGTTTGTCTCAAGCCCAAAGCAAGAAAGCAAAAAAAAATAATAAAAAAAAAATAGCACAGATGTGTCTATCGAAAGTTCAGTGAGTGGACTGCAAAAGCTGCCAACACTGTACAACTAGAAAAAGATAGCTTGATGGATGACACTTGGTTTTCTAAACTTCTAATCTTTTCCTTTTTTCCCATCTGTTCACCACTGCAGCAGCTATCAACTACTTTTCTAGATGTTCAAGGCCTCTTCGGCCTTACAGTGAAGCCAAAGAATAATGTTACAAAAAGGTATGAAATACGAAGCTAGATAGAAAAGTTTTGGCTCTGTTTAAGGAATGATGTGCAGAAAAAGAAAAAAGAAACACAGAAAGAAGCAGTATGATTTTTACTTGATATTGTTCTGAAATTGATCCGATTGGTAGAAAGAAAATTGCAGATGGGAAAGTGGCATTAGGAACCTGAAGAAACCTTAAGAATAAAGGAAAATCCTAAAGCTCCTAAAGAAAGCAGAGGACAACCCCAAGAATATAGTTCACTTTCATGCTCTGGGTAATAGAAGACAGATGAGAGCCTGAAAACAGTACCAATACTCCATGTTTTACAAGTCATTATATTGGTGGTTTAATGGGCATACACAGTCTAGAAGTCAAACATGGAAAAGTGTGAAACAGAACTCCCTTAACTTAGCACAACCAACAAGCTCAGGTGTGAAAGTGCGTCAGGCTTTGATGTGACAAAGAACATGAGAGGTCAAGGATGTTGGGACTGAAACATATTTTAGGCTGGGGGCTGGGAGAAAAAAGAGGGAAACTGGGTGGGTGTCAGGAGGAAGAAGAGGCAAATTGAAGACTGTGACATGAAACTTGCAAATGTAAAGTAGGTGAAGAGACCGAATCAAAAGGAAAACATGATGGGGGCAAGTCACTCGGTTTCTCCCCCCTTAGCAGGCGTAACAGTCATGACATGTCTAGACAGTCACACCAAGAACTCTGGCTGCCTTGTTTCCTTTACAGTCTGATATCCCTAACAGTTTTACATTATAAATTACCTTCAGGTCACTCTACAACCTTTGTGCAAGTTTAAAATTAAAAAATAAACATGAAATAAGCTGACAATGTGGAATTTTGTGTTAAAGCTCAAATTCACAGAGACCATTACACTAAAATACATTGGTAGTTAGATTTGTGAGGATCTCCTAAAGCATATGAAGCCATACAATAGCAGGTGTGATTTATAAATGACCTCTCATCTTGGCTATTAACTCTCAGAATATCTACTCTTGATTTCCCTTTTCCCTTACACGCTTATTTTTTAAATACTCTTACAAATCCACCCACCTTTTGCTTATATACATGTAAGGTTACACAGGGACTTACGATATGGCATTCTACTTGTTCACATAGGACAAGATTGCTTTGTTTGCTGTAAATTGAGTTCCAAGATAGTTGCATAAAGTCATTTCAACACCCTGACAGCAAAATCCACATCCCAACAAGATCAAATGCCGTACTGTTTTCAAATAAGCTTAGTGTCAGGAGCCATGGAAAGAACTGCTACCTGAAAGTCTTTCGGGACCTCATGTAACAATTACACCCTAATGAAAATGGAAGTCAACTATGCTTGCACATCTGAAATATCCTTCATCGTCAGAATATCTGCTGAGTGTTTGCTAGTTGCTTGCAAAGACTGTTTTCTTGTTTTGACATAAAAAAAATGAAGCCAGTTTTATGGCATCATTAAAAAATGAATTTATTGATATGGCGACATCCAAAATAGGACAAACACCTGTATTAAGACAGTAAAACAAGTGAGAAAGTCTGCACTGAATATAGCACAGTCCCATCACAGGGAACCAGCACAAAACCACTTTTGGCCAAATTACAAATAGTTGTTTTTTTCAAGAAATACTGTGCATCTTTGGCACAGTCTGTTTGGAACTAAGTAAGTCTCTCAAGATTAATGTCCAGAAACTGAGTCACTGAACAGCAGGCCAAATTTTCAGCCCGAGAACATCCACTGTGTTTTTAGGTGTTAGTCAGCAGCAGGAAACAGGTGTAAGCAGAAAATGCATGTCCAACAGAGAGATTAGTGCATTGTTTTGTTTATTGATACACCAGCTTTCCGAACTTTTAACGAGCTAACAGCTGAGATGAAGCCAGCAGCGAGTCCCCTGGCGAACTACCACTCTGCGAGAGAAAGCGCCGAGAGGTCTGACGCCCCCCACGCCGCGCACCTGAGCGGCCGCCTCCTCACCTGGGCAGCGGGATTCCAGCTTCCCCAGGAGGCACCGGCCAGGCCGGAGGGATGCGGGGCGGCGGCTGCGCCCGGGGGCGGGCAGTACCACCTTCCTGCGGTGGGGATGGGCCGCAGGGCGGGAGTAAAGGCGTCCCCGTCCCCAGCAGACCCTGCGGGAAGCTCTGCTCAGGGAGGGCCGGTGCCGCCGGGCGGGAGGCGGCAGTGCGGGAGAGCTGCAAACGCCCCCAGCGCTGCCGCTGGGGCCCTCGGCCGGCGCCCGGCTACTCACCATCTCCTGCTTCAGGAGGTGAAGTTTCGTCTCCAGCCTGGCCAGGGCGGCGACGCGGCGGCGGCGGAAGCCGGGGGCCGCGGCGGGACCGCGGGCAGGCGCGGAAGCGGGGCGTCCTGTGAGCTCCTCCCCGCGCAAGGGCCGCGCCAAGCTCTCGGGCACTTTGCGCCCCAGCTTTTGCTCCACGTCGCGGAGGTCTGGCGGGGCGCTGGGCTCCATGCCTTGCCCTGAAGCTGCCCGCGGCGGCGGCGACACTACCTGCGGCCGCCCAGGCGCTGCCAGGGCACGGAGGCACGGTAATCTGCGACAGCGCTGGGGCCGGCGGCCGAGCCGCGCAGGTGACCTGCCGCAGACATGGAGATTTCCTGGGCGAACCAGGCCCACCCCCCTCCCCCCCCCTCCTTCCCCGGCCCTCTCCTTCCCCGGCCCTCCTTTGCCACCGGGTGGAAAGACAAAAGCAAGCAGGCGGGGGCGACTGAGAAAAACTCCCCCTAAGCCAAGGCGGGGCGAGCCCTGGTCCTGCTCCGGCTGCGGGACCTCGACGCGCCCTGGCAGCTGCCGCTCGGCTGTCCCGGGCACCAGGATCCGACTCATCGCGCGTCTCGGCCGGCTGCAACTTTAAAGCCCGCTGGCAGGTGGAAGAGGCGCGGCGCGGCCCTCCTACCGTAATGCCTGGAGAAGAGGCGCGGCACGGCGGCGGCCGCGCGCCCCCGCACGGCGGGGAGTGCGCCCCCTGCCCGGGGGCTCCCCGGAAGGGCTCTGGAACAGAATGTTGCTTTGCGGGAGGGGGAGAGAGGGAGGAGAGTGACAGGAACGAGAGGCGAGAATAGAGAACAAGAGAAAAGAAAATGTGAAAAAAAAGAAAGGTAAAATAGAATAGTCTGCAGACCTCTTTGACCCTAGATCACTTTCTAACAGCGACAGGAGTATATACAGAACGTGTACGTTATTCCCACTCTTCAATAAGGTGTTGTCCCCACCTCGTTATTATTGTACCCACTTCCTCCTCTTTAAAAAGCAAACTTCTAGCTGAGCCAGTCACTGTAACTCTGATAGCGAGGCATGTGCTGGTCGTGCAGATAGCAGGTGCTGGAAGAGCCCTGTTGCTCCTTGGCTCAGGGTTTTGTTGCATACACCTGTCATAGCACTGGAAAACCTTTTAGGCATGAGGGTATGACTAGCCCATCCAAGGAACTGCAGCTGGTGCACGTCAGGGGCACTGACAGAGTGAGGCCAGCCACTCTGTTGGGGTACCAGGTCCTTTATAGCAGGTAGAATCACGAACAGTGATGTAGTGAGCTTGAGAAAACAAAACATTGTTTCAGTAAGCCAGATGTTCTTTGTGAAATAATTTCATCAGTACTTTAAAATCCAAGCCTTATTGGTTAGAACTTTGAAAGGGTTAAGTAAAGTCAAGCAAAAATGTGTCATAATCTTACAGGTGCATTGATTTTAGGCCGTGACCCTTATTGCATCAATATAGTCAGACGATCTGGGAATCCTTTGCTTGAGATTTATGCAAAGACATTTATGTCTTTTATATTTACTGGGACTGTTCTGTTCAGATGACCAAAAAATCAATGTATTTATCAGAAAAGAAATTCAAAAGCAGCTGCACATAAAAAATCAGAATCCACCTTCTTTCTGCCACCACCCCCAAATGTGGCTTACAGTTCTATTTTAATCTCTGGATATTTGGAGAACAGCCTCTGTATAACCTCAAATTAATATTGATTTGTGCTGTTCTGCAGATTAGCAAGGATCATATTGAAGTTCATTACATGAACTATGAATATCTCTTTAAGTAAAAGTTTAACTTTATATTACTGTTGCCACAATATTGAATTATAAAAGGGTCCTTTGTTATACAAGAAGCACCTTATAAAGAAGGTCATGATTTAGCTTATCCAAACTTGAAGAGACTTTTAAAAAAACAGATCTGAAAAATTAAATTTAGCATTTCAGATTACCTGAATTATCAAGGTTTTAAAATGGAAAGTAAGAAGAAGTAATCTAAGTATCATTTTAGTTTAAAATAGTGTTCCTATTAATGAAAAAGTTACCTGAACCCTACTGTAAATAATCTGAAAATAATGAAAATAAATCCTTTGTGTTGTTCCAGAGCAGTAACATTCAGAAAGTAAACTATATAATGTAGCCTATGCATTCATGAATTTATGCTTCGCTATCTCAAGGTCTGATTCTCACGTCCCACAGGTGTTGCATCACTATGCATGCAAGTCAATGAGTTTACTCTTGAATTACAAAGATAAAAAGATTTGCCTATGTTAAAGCCACTCTGTTAAATCTTCAGGGTTCCCAGATTTGGTAGACTAATCTGTGTTTCAAGGAAATAGGTTTCTATTTAAGTAAACAAAAACATGTACATCAAACAGTATCTAAATTGTATTTTCATCATGTGGGACAGATCCTCTACCTTCATTTTATAATCATAGAATATCCGAGGTTGGAAGGGACCCATAAGAATCATTGAGTACAACTCCTTGTTCTTTGCAGGCCTACCTAAACCTTATGACCAAGAGTTTTGTCCAGACACTTCTGGAACTCTGACAGGCTTGGTGCCATGACCGCATCCCTGGGGAGCATGTTCCAGACTATCCTCTCACTGAAGAACCTTTTCCTAATGTCCAATCTGAACTTCCGTGATGCAGCTTCATTCCATTTCCTAGTCCTGTCACTGGTCACCAGAAAGATCAGTACCTCCCACTCCCCAGCACTTCTTGAGGAAATTGTAAACTGCAATGAGGTCACCCCTCAGCCTTCTCCAAGGTAAACAGACCAAGTGACCTAAACCACTCCACTCACCGTCTTTGCTACTATCCTCTGGACACATTCTTAGATCTTGTGGTCATTCTTATACTGTGGTGCCCAAAACTGCACACAGTACTTGAGGTGGGGCTGCACCAGTGCAGTGTGGATTGGGACAGTCACCTCCCTCAACCCACCAGCGATGCTATGCTTGGTGCATCCCAGGACATGGTTGGCCCTTTTCACTGCCAGGACACATTGTTGACTCATACTCAATTTGCCATCAACCCTGACCACCAGAGATATCTTTCTGCAAGGCTGCTCTCCAAACTCTTATCCCCCAGTTTGTATCTATAACCAGGATTACACCACTCCAAGTGAAGAATCCACACTTGCTCTTGTTAAATTCATATGGTTGATGGTTGCCTAGCTCTTTATCAACATCTCTCTGTAAGACTTGTCTACTCTCAAGGGAGTCTACAGCTCCTCCTACTTCAGTATAATCAGAAAACTTACTTAATGTACATTTGATACCTGTGTCCAGATAATTTATAAAAACATTAAAGAGCCCTAGCCGTAAAATTGAGCCCTGGGGAACCCCACTGGTGACTGGCTGCCAGCCTGATATAACCCCATTTACTCTGAGCCCAGCCCATCAGTCAGTTGCTTACCCAATGGATTATGGACTTGTCTAGCTGTGTGCTGGACTGAGACACAGTATCAAAAGCTTTGCTAAAATAAAAAAAGCGTACCACATCTACTGCCTTCCCATGGTCAACTTGATGGGTGACCTTGGCATAAAAGGCAACTAAGTTAAGTAGGACTTTCCCCTCATTGGATATGACCAATGACTGCATTGTTTCTCAAGTGTTCTTCAAGAACTCCCAGTATAACCTTGCTCATAACTTTACCAGGCACTGAAGTGAGACTGTCAGGCCTGTAATTACCAGGGTCTTCCTTCTTATCCTCTTGAAAACTGGGACAAAATTTGCTGTGCTTCCAGTTGACCGGCACCTCTCCACACTTCCAAGACTGTTGAAAAATAACAGAGAATCTATCATGACATTGGCCAGTTCTTTCAGTACCCTGGGATGAATGCCATCAGGCCCCATAGATTTATGAGCATCCAGCTGGAGTAGCAGGTCTAAAGCAAGTTCAGAGTCAGCTGGAAGTTTTATCATTCCCCCATTCACAACACAGTCTTCCAACGCAGGGCTCTGGGGATCGCAGGGCTCTGAGTATTTCAGGGCTCATCACTGATGTTTAAGACAAAGGCAAAAAAGGCATTAAATGTCTTCTTTGTCTGTGTCTCTGTTGGTGAGGTGACCAACCTCATCAAGTAACAGACCAATGTTATCTCTGGTCTGCCTTTTGCTGTTAACATATTTTAAAGTCTTTCATATTGAACAATGGTCAGATTGAATTCTAATTGAGTTTTGGCCACATGAATTTTCTCAGTGGTGAACAGCAATGCTGTAGTCCTCCCGTGTATCCCTGTTCTTTTCTGCCCTAAGCTGTCCACTCTTTGCATGAGATCCAGAGCTTTTTGAATCCCTTGCTTTTAATCTCTAAATAAGGCCATTTAGATCAGTCCTTACTAGCATTTCTTTTTAAGTCCAGATAGACATATTCTATGATTTTAACACCTTGCTAAATCCTCCTATCAGCCACTTCATTCTTTCTGTAGCCTGAAGTCTTGATAGTTTAGTCCAGCAAAGTGTGAATGCTTATGTAGACAAGAAATGAGGCTGTTCAGCTTCATGTTGAATAGGGTCTCTGTTGTCACACCATCTCATCTGCATCTTCTACTGGGTGTAAGAGCCAAGGAATAAAAGTTTCTTCATGTGACTCTACTGAGCACCATGTTAAACTTGTCTTAGGTCAAACCATGATTTTACATAAGAAATTAGCGTATGTTATGCTAAACATTTTGAAAGTCAACTGGTGATCCTAAAATGAATCCACTCTGTAGTTTTTCTTGGCACCTTAAACCTATGAGGTCTGGAACATGGTACTGTCTTTATGCAGAAAGATGACAATCATCAACTCAATTTTATGAACTTCAGGCATTTAGTTTAACCAGGTAATTACTTTCCAACCTGGATGGTGGGATCCTTATTTTAATGGTAGTTCTTTGCAGATTTAGCTCATGAATAATTGCTGAGGCTAATCACATGGGAGATCAGAGGACAGAAGCCCTTAAAAAGGACAACAAAAGGCAGCTTGAGAAGGAAGAGGATTGTTTTCAGTTTATGATTTCTTTTGCTTTCCATAAAAGATGGTGCTTTCTGAGAAGTGCTAGAATTCAAAATAGAAAGGAACAGCAAAACAAAAGCAAATTTGTTTATATGGATGTTATACTTAAGGGATGAGAGACAGCAGCTAAGGTTATTTATATAATTGATTTTAATACTACAGTTTCCCTTTATAATACGTATCTTTTCAATTTCTATTAAATAAAGTCTTCAGGATATCTTAGAGGTCAAAAGTAGCTGCAATATCATCCTGCAATGCAGGAATTTTCCTGAAGTCAGATTCCAACAGGGCACATACAGGCACGCCCACCCTCAGCTGGAGTGCAGTCCAAGAGTAATTTGACTCCGTGATGTTGGAAATATTAGCCAATCCAGAGACTGCTCAAGGCTTCCACTTAACTGGATGGGCAATCAGACAGATCTCAACCTTTGGCCAACATAAAATACTTAGCCCTACTCAGCCAAGTGCTCAGATGTTGTCATCACTACTAGTGCCCTCTTATAAAACTTAAGCTCAAAGAGTATCTTGGAAAGTAGCCAGCAGGTACCTAGGTTCATAAAAGTTTTCTATTTCCTTAATCTATTTACACTGTCAGACAGATTCCTACAGCACACCAAAAAGTTTGGTTGATATTTAAGCTGGAGCTATGTCATATCAGATTGTGGATGAGTAATGGTTTAAAAAAACCCACATTTCCTGAGGACAACCATTTCCTGAGTATTATTTTTCATTACGTGATAAAATAGCCTTTTTTTTTTTTTTTTCAGGAGGATAATATTCCCAATAATAAAGTATACTTATTTAAGTGTTGGCCAAAGACAGTACCATATATAATGAGAAGAAAATAATCCTTGCATTTCTTACGCCAAGGAGCTGGGGGCTTTGATAAATAAACTGTAAGAGATGAGGTTTTAGTAATCTGGGTCCTGAAGGAATTCCACAGTCTTACTGAAGCAAATAAGCTTTATTTAAATAATTTATCTAAGTAGACCTTCCCTTGGGAGTAAAGGCTACAGAAGTGGGACCTTTGTCTTCTCTTCAAAGGCTGCAGGAGCATTAAAAGAGTTCCAGGTACATGACAAAACAGGGTGTGGTAGACAGAAGTCCTGCCTTTCCTGCTTTCAACTAATTACCTCACTAATGCCAATATTCTGTCAGAAGCTTCTAGGAAGCAATCATTTGTTTATTCAAACCAACACCCAGAGGGTGAGTCGTTTTGAGCTGGATGGTCAGTCATTGGTCATGTTTTGGTGTCACACTGCATGACTCCTACTCGGGCAGGATAATGCTCAACTTATTAAGCAGGTGCCTTAAGATGATACTCTAGAACTGAAGAATTACTGCAGATTAATAAGGTGAGGTAGACTAACAGAAGCCATTAATAATCACCTTGATGGTGATTATTACTCAAATTCACTAGCAAAATAAAGCCTGGTTCATGCTTACAAAGCAGAAGTTTGGATCATACCAACCAAAGTAGGATCATACCAACCAAAGTAGTATCATACCAACCAAAGTAATAACTTTCAGGTGGGGCAACACAGGGTGTAGGTAGTTCACCTCAAAACATGCTTTACGCTTTAGACTGTATCCAGCTGTAAGAAAAAGTGTGAAAGTCTGAACTGGCTATCAAGGGCACCTTGCCCTGACAAGCTGTCACCTCAGCAGCAGCAAGAATAATGCTGTGATGTATTGTGTTGTGCTCAAGGGCCCATGAACAGTGGAACATGAACATGGTGGTGGAGAAAGGTGCAGGGCATTTTATTTCTGTCAGTTTTGACACATTGTCTCAGCAATGCCTTCTAAAAATGATTAATCCCCTTTCCTGAGCTCCATGCCACGGGCTGGGAAAAGACAGCAGAAAAAGGAACACAGGAACAGCATTTAGGAACACAGATTAGTATTTTCTTGGCTTTGTTGAAAGTGAAGAGATGAGACTGCTGCACTTAATTTTTCACAGGCTTGTACAAGAGCCCAGATGAATCAGGACTGAAGGCATACAGAAAAGGCCCAGTTTTTCAATGTGTCCACAGCAACGTGTACTAATGCAACCTACTGCCTTCAGAAGCAATAATCATTGCATGTAGAGAACACAGAAGCATATCTAAGGCACTGTTATTCTTTTTTTCTGCTGCTTTACCCATGTATATATGTGATTTCATTAGCCATTACCACCACTGAGCAAAGATTATAGATACCAGTCATACAACCCACATTGTACTTTAAAAATACATGAAACAATGAACTGCACCTATGGGTCAAGCTTAAAATAAAATGATGTGGCAAGCATCTGTCTCAGAGTTACACTGGTAACTGTACTGATTTATGTAGAGCTATAAGCAACACTGGAGACTCTGTGTAGAATTCTGGGCAACACCCAGAACATGCAGACATCTCAGCAACCTCAAAGTCCAGTAGTTCAACCTTTTCCCAATTGCAAACTTTAATATTTTCCTGCAGAAAGACATGTTGCAGTATAATAGCTTTAAGCCTACTGGCAGTAGTTTTTGCAGTCTCCTTAGCAAAACAAGCCTAACATGAATAGTCCATGGATCTCCCAAGGTTTGTGAGCCACTGTTTGAAAAACTGCTTCAACTATGTCAACTGTGTTCCCATCACACCAACAGAAGAGTCCTTTAGCTGGTGTAAAATTCATAATGTGTATCAGCTTTACCAATAAAATAAACAAGAGAACTCTAGTCAACACAGCAGTCTAGACTGAAGACTTTTTTTTACTGGAACAAGAAACCTCCAAACCTCTACTTTCCTCTAGAGTGCTGCCAAAATCTTCACATCAGGCCCAAGCATTGGGTTACATTACATCTACAGCAGAAACCAAACAAATCTTCTAGAAGCAGTCAGATCTGACGCAAAGAAGCAGCAGAATAACAGCATCCTATGAATCATGCTCATCTTGGCTGTTTTGACATGTTACAGAAGGAAATGTGAGAGTTGCCTAGGGGAATTTCTAAATCCTTTTAATGTCTCCTGTTGTAATATTACAGATGCATCATAATGCAAAGCTTGAATATGGGGATTGTTTTTGCTGTGAAATTGGATGTTACTATTTTATTGCAGCACCATTCCCAGACACCATCACTTTGCTGGAGCCGTTTTCATTTTTACTGCTGACAGAGTTGGACATACACACAAGCACCAGTAGTTTTATTATGTTAAAAATCCCAGCCTGTGCAGTGAGTTGAGAAAACTGCATCCAGCATCCACGGTGGAAAGAGCAGGTGAAAAATAACACACTAGCTAAAGAACATATGTGGGGACACCTTAGTCTGTGCCATACTTGTGTAGAAATGTTATCTGAGGATCACTTCTTGTCCTAAAGAGGGAGGAAAAAAAACATTGGGAAAAAGCTGGGTGCATCAGCATAGCACAAACTGTCAAATAGTACTGAATTAGCATTTGGGAGACCTTGGTTCAGCGTTCAGGCATTCTTAGAAAAATTCTTTAGAAAAATCACTTCATGTTTGCCTGTATTATGTCCCTGTCTGTACAGTGAATTAAACTTGGCCTCTCAGTTAGAAACTTTTCAAATTGCGTAGTAAAACCTAAGGACATAAATAAATTTCCATAAGAAGGAAAGGTTTCAATGAAGCCTTATTCTAATTACAGTAGTTCTTGCTGTAGAATGATGAAGTATCTTAACTACTGTCAGAGGTTATCACTACTTCAGTTTCTGGTGCTTTGCTTCCAAAGCATAACCTAATTTTTCTATATTTGTCTACAAAGGGATGGAGTTTCCATGCTACTGAAAATTCAACCTCCTTTGTGAGACCCAGAACACTGAGGTCTTTCCCCACAATAACCTCATGTATCCTTATGAAAGCATCAAGTGTATTCTGCACAAGTGCCAAAACCAGTCTTGCATACAGCTTTACATTATCAACTTTCTACATTATCATAGACTATAGTGCAATTGCATCTGTTCCTACTATGTATGTAAGAAATATATATCTGTAAAAAGACTTGGGAAGGTAGGTCATGGAATAAGCATACTCTTGCAAATGAATCCTTCAAGCTTCTCTTACTCACTGTCTGCAAGATTAACATGTATGACAAAGTGGTAGACCCTTGTAGCATATAAGGAAAACATTCAAGCCACTTGGACTGTAACTTGGGAACTCAGTGTCTTTACAGCTTGCTTCAAGTCTTTGGAGAAAATGTACATTTTCTACTATGACAACTGTAATTAAAGGGCAGTCACTAGGCAGTATGTGTTTTCAATTAAGATTTACCCCTGCTACCTCTTTCTGTGCTAAGAAAATTACCTCTTCCTGTAAACAGTATACATCCACTTCAGTAGTCGTCTCAGAAAGTAAGCACTCAGAAGTGTGGAAAGTGTTGCAAGAATACTTGTAACTCTGTGCAGCTCAACTCGAACTCTCCATATTACCTTTAATTATGTGATCACAGGCTTTATTTTCACCTACATTTTTACCTCTTCCTATTCAATTCCATCCTGACTCAACATAATTTTTCTCACCCACATCTTTCATTTCCTGCTCTCTTCTCAGCTTTCTCATTTCAGTCTTACTCTTCTTGCTCTGTTAGTCCTGAGCTCATTGCTGAAAGTTTAGCTTCCCTATTGCCAATCAAGTCCCGGTCCAAGTCTTAGAATATCCTATTTCTCCTCCTTTATCTTCTTCTACTCACAGCTCAGCCAGCTGAGCTATATCTCCCAACTGTTAAGAACCATCATGTAAGATCAGTAAGCCCTTAATTTTCCATTGCTCTTTGCTTAAACCAAGCTCAATCTACAACACTCATTTTCTTCAGAATCTCCTTCACTTTTCATCTAATAACATTTCACCCTCTCACCTTCCACCTGC
This sequence comes from Hemiprocne comata, assembly GCA_020745705.1. NCBI lineage: Eukaryota > Metazoa > Chordata > Aves > Apodiformes > Apodidae > Hemiprocne > Hemiprocne comata. The sequence goes on along the minus strand of CM036616.1, from coordinate 70,957,530 downwards.
CTGCTTCCCTTCTGCTCAGTCTCTTCCAGTCCTTAATGTACCCCTGACTTCCAGCTTTGGGGTTTTTTTTAATTTTTGCAGCATACAGTACATGTTTTTTTCCCTTACTTCCTGAAGGTCAGCATAGTGGGCTCAGTAAAAATGAAGGACAGAGGAATTTTCTTATTTCAGATCCAGCACCTGACTCCACATTTGGACTTGCTGAAATCAAACATTAAACATCAGGATCTGTCCAAGCAGCCAGTGACTGACTTAATGGTCGACATGCCTTCTCACTGCAGTTCTAAGGGGATAGAGCAAAGACCTTCTGCTCATTGAGGGAGCATGTTACAGGAGGAAGCATAAATCATTGAGGGGTTTAGGAATTTAGGGTGGAGAAAGCCAGCTGAGCATAGGTAAGATACCCGTTTCAACAACAGTCATGTCTACAGGCTTTGTAGGTATATTATACACATTTTACTTGAAAAGTAAATTGATGCTAGAAGACAAGCAACACTTTATGAGAGGAAAAATTGATGCATGTATCCAAAGGAAAAAAAAAAGGATGTATTGTGTCAGTTTTTTTTGGTAGGTTTTTTTTTTTCTGCCTGTTGAAAAGTGTTGGATTGTTTCCGGTGGCCAGTGGTGTCCCCCAGGGATCAGTACTGGGTCCAGTCCTATTCAACATCTTTATTGACGACCTGGATGTGGGGATTGAGTCCACCCTTAGTAAGTTCACAGATGACACCAAGTTGGGGGGGGAGTGTTGATCTGTCGGAGGCTAGGAAGAAGCTGCAGGGGGACCTGGACAGGCTGGATCATTGGGCCGAGGCCAACGGCATGAAATTCAACAAGACCAAGTGCAGGGTCCTGCACTTTGGCCACAATAACCCCAGGCAGTGCTACAGGCTGGGCAAGAGTGGCTGGAGAGTGGCCCAGCAGAGAGGGACCTGGGAGTGCTGGTTGACAACCAGGTGGACATGAGCCAGCAGTGTGCCCAGGTGGCCTGGAAGGCCAATGGCATCCTGGATTGTATCAGGAGTAGTGTGGTCAGCAAGAGTAGGGATGTCATTCTCCCCCTGTACTCAGCAGTGGTGATGCCTCATCTCAAGTACTGTATATAGTTCTGGGCCCCTCACTTCAAGAAGGATATTGTGGTGTTCGAGCAGTCCAGAGGAAAGCAAGGAGGTTGGTGAAGAGACTATAGGGAAAGTCTTCTAGGATAGGCTGAGGGAGCTGGGGTTGTTTAGCCTGGAGAAGAGGAGACTCAGGGGACCTTATCACTCTCTACAACTACATGATGGGAGGTTGTAGTCAGGACTGGGCTGGGCAGGCAGTTGCTCCCAGGCAACTAGCGACAAGATGAGAGGGCACAGCCTGAAGCTGCACCAGGGGAGGTTTAGGTTGGATATTAGGAAGCACTTCCTCACAGAGAGGGTGATTAGACATCAGAATGGACAACCCAGGGAAGTGGTGGAGGCACCGTCCCTGGATGTGTTCAAGGAAAGACTGGATATGACACTTAGTGCCATGGTCTAGCTGATGTAGTGGTGTTAGGTCATAGGCTGGACTTGATGATCTTAAAGGTCTTTTCCAGCCTCAGTGATTCTGTGATTCTGTGATTCTGTTTCTTACACCTTATCTGAGTTTTGATATCTCTTCTACTTCTCCTCTGTGAAACAAGGAGGAAAAAACAACCTCAAAACTTCCCTTATTTCAGTAGCTGCCATGAAAATCTACCATTTTCCTACATGTCAACCTACATAAACTTGCCTAAGGTTGCTGCAGGTGTATTGGGGTCAGCAGGCCGAAAGGGTATGTCAGTGCCATGACTGATTCTCCTTGGCCAGCCCAGAAAACCCCTTGTATTATGCCTTGCAGCTAGCCTGCTCTTTTAGTGATGCCACTATTATTCCAGGTTTCTGCCTTGCTATTGGAAATGGCCAGACATCTAGTGATCTCATTCTTCTAGTACTGTGAAACAGTTTAGACTTTGTAATAGATCTATAGATATAAAAAATATTCTGTGGTTTTAGGTTTCACAGTTTGACCCTGGAAAGAATTAAGAATAAAAGGCTGAAGTTTGCCTTTTGGATACTGTGGATTGCTGAGAAGTCGAGCCAACTAGTTTTCTTAAGAACTACCCATTTTTACCAAATGTAAGTGTTTGCATATTAATTTGGAGATATTTGTCCCAGATGGACAGAGGTGAAGAAAAGCTGTATTTTAAGAAAGGGATATCACTACTGCTAGGCACAGAATTCAACTGCAGACAATGTGAAACTTTCAAGGGCTTCAAGAATTGCTAAGGGGAGCTTATATGCTCAGTACACTACTCCTGGGAGCACAGCCATTCTAATACTGTTGAGAAATGCCAAAGGAGTTAAATGGTGTCAGGTTCATGCAGAGGCCAGGTAGGTCCAGCTCACTGGGTAAACTATAGAAACCACACCATACTTTCCACCTGAGAGACCTGAATGGAAACTTCTTTTCATATTATATTGAAATTAAGTCTGTTTACTTGGAAAACGGTAGCAAAATAGTTAAATTCTGCCTGGAGCAAGGGATGAAAAGAGAAAGCATGGGAAGCGAGATCATTAATGCGGAGAAGAACCACAATAATAGCACATACAGTTGTGTAAATCTAACCCATAAACAAAGATTAGTGTAAGATTCTCTTTATTAGACTGATTCATAAGGAACAAATTACTTGCAAAGCCATTCAGATTTATTTTTGTTCTGCTTGGCTGGACAGAGAAAACTTTGTGGCTTTGTAAGCCAGTTGTGATGATTTTGCTACTCTCTGGCACCATGAAGATATCTAGGATCCTGAAACTCCTGTATCACATGAAACTGAGTAATGTGAAGGTCCATATTTTCAGTTTCAGCAAAAGCACAGGAAACAAACTACTTATTCCTATCATTGCTCTTCCAGCAGCATAGATGCAAGGTGCTCCACACATTTGTCATCTTAATAGGTGGAAGGTAGGATTGTTCTTCTTAATGATAGATTTATCACCAGCATCATGCTCATTTCTAGGCTTCAAAATAAAAAGATTCAGGTTAGCTATATTCCCAACTGTAGAAGCTAGTCATGTATTGATGGCAAAAATAACTCAAGGAAAAAGAATCACAATTATAAGGGATAAGACTACATCACCAGTGCTTACACAGTCTCTACAGGAGCTTGGACATATTAGTACCAGCCTCATCAGCTCAGTCTCTAGGGAGGGTACTCTCCTGTTCTTTTTACATGAACCAAATATTGAGGTCCAAGAAGTAAAACTCCTAGTGCAGAGAAACCACGGGAATGTAACTAGACACTGAGCCACCCACTAAAACTGTCTAAATACTTTTAGGGTTGTTTCCCATCCTGCAAAGACCCACATAAAATGTTCTGCACTCCATAATTTAGGTACTGTCCCTTTGCTTTTCTTTAGTTCTCTGTCTACCCCAGGAAACTGCTGATCATTTGCAACACTACTTCCTTCTGCCACTTGACCCTTCCTCCAGAGTGCCTCGACAAAAGCAGTTCAAAAGATCTCTACATTTGTTGTCAGTCTTCCATCCTCAGAAGCTCTGATTGCTCCTAGATGATAGCTGAAAAGTTTAAGAATTTGTTCTATTGCATGTTTAATTTAACTAAAAATAATTTATTTATTCTTGGCCATCAGCAAGAAACTGTTTTGACGGTCAGATTTTCAAAACAAACATTCATGTGTCTGTCCATTGTGGGACAGTGGAAGGAAAACTCAAAAGGCACAAAATGCTTTTAACAGCACCAGTATATATAGATCTTCTAAAGGTGTGGTAACTTTCTCGTCTGTCTCCAAAAAATGTCTATTGAAAAAAAACATTTTATCCTCAAGGACATAGGATTTTCCCCCCTTACATTAGAAATACAAGTGAATTAAGTTGTTTCATTTTTGAGACACCATATTGGATTATTTTTTGGTTAAATCCTCTGGATTCTGATAGTATACTAGTTGACTTCAGGGATTAAATAGATTTGTGTTGGTAAGTAAGCTAAAATAGTTTATTGGATTTACAGAATTTCATTATTTTATTAACTGGTGTAGATTGCTGCTAAGACAAAGCTTAATTTCTCAGAAATTTTGAGACAATAGCAGAAGGGTTCTCTGCCTTCTGAAGTAGGACAGCAGTACTGTTGTTGAGAGCATTTACTAGTTCTTCTGCCACTTCTGAGTTTCGCAAATAGTCTCCCAGGGAGATGACAGCAACCCAAACCCAGATCTGGCACAAGTCTGCTGGGCTCTATTAGCTGAGATACCACACTCATTATTCAAAGCACAAGGCTTCTCATCCTCCCTGGGCAGTGGAAGAACGTGGGAGGTCAGAAGGTACATGCAAAGGAGGTCAAGATTGCTGTCCTACTTTTTATCTTGCTGTTGAAGGACGCACTTCTGGCATTCTATTAAAGACAGTCCTTGTGCAACCTCTCCCCTTTTTTCCTTTGTACTCCACTTGATGTCAGCTAGTCTTTGCTTATTAGATAAAGGGGGCAGATGTTTATTCACTGCAGTAGCAGTTATGCAGACAGGCTCATGACCTGTCACATACACACGTAAGTTCTGTGTTTAGCCTTGTACCGATAGAAAACATCATGTCACAAGATAAATGTCAATGAAAGTGGTGCTGAAGGCTGATCCTATTTATTATGGGAAGTGAACAGTGTTATCAAAGCTGCCAGGTGTAGAAGAGTCATTTATTATAGACAACTTTGATATCTTTGAAGAGAATAAAATGAAGAGAAGCCATTAAATTATTGCCAGGAATGGCTCCTTACCCTCCCCCAAGACAACTATTTTAAGTGCTGGAAGGAGAGGAAGTAGCTCATTATTTTAAGTAGCTTAAATTGTTTTCCATCCCTCCCAGTTCTACTGGGAAAATATTTAACATGCAACAAACACAGTGGAATCAAGAGTCTTCCTGTTGTCAGCTTTCAACAGTAACTTCACTAACCTTTAATGGCAGGGATCAAGGGGTAAAAAAAAAATTCTAAGCTAATTTGGACCAGGTGATTCTTGAGGTCCCTTCCAACCTGGCATTCTATGATTTATTTCCTTTCTAGATAGGTAAAGCACACCAAAACTCTAGCACACTCCCAACTTGTTTACATGCAATTTCCAGCTGAAGATTTTCAGTTTATAACCTTGTTAAGTGTAAACAAACTAATGAAAAACACCACTGTCCATTAAGGTCAGCTAAACTATCCTTCTCTGTCAGTGATGCTCTTTGGTTTTGTGCAAAGTGGAGCTCTCTTCCAAATGTAGTAAGCATGCGGCACACCTCCAACCTCATTTCTGCCTCAGCACCATGGCTCTGTGCCACCATCCAACCAGCAAGTTCATATAGGATAGTCTGTAGTTCTGTTCCAATGACACCATCAACCTAATTTTGCCTGTTCATCTGAACCAAGATCCTTGATTGATCCCTATCCCCAGTGGCCAGCTCTAAACCACCCTCAGCCATTCCAGTTGCCATTTTGTGTGCAGGTCTAGCAGTGGCATTTGCTCTGAACCCAAATGCACCCAAAATGTAGACTTAGTCTGTGGGATGTTTTCTGCTGCTAAACCAGAGTCTGCTAATCCAAATTCTGGCTGCCAAACGAGCAGATGAGCCCTTGCTGATTTGAGCCCTAGCCTCATAATAAATCAGTGACTCCTGGTAGTTCCTATGGCTTTTATAATTTATGTACTTCTTTTAATATTGATTTGGTTTAATATTTTATCTTTATGCAAACAACTTTAATCCAGATTAGCAAACCTGTTCCAGACATCATCTATATTCTAGCACACACTTTCTGACAAAGTGTCCCTTAAAGGCATCCACTTTAACATATACTCAGCAATTGCAGCCAGGACCAAAATTACCTGTATTTAAATACCTCTTTATGACCTTAGCCATCTACCCTTCCCCATCACCTTCACTTAGCACAGACCTAGTCTTCTTGTAAATGCCTTATTTAAAAAAGTCATCCTTACTGCTTGTCTTTCCTGCCAGCAGGAATATTAATCCAAATACTTTAATTGCCTTAGCCCATGGACGTTCTATAAAATGAGGTAAGACCTGGAGAAATATTCCAAACCAGTTATATTACTGTACACAATTACTCAGTTCTGAGCAAAATTTCTAGTTAAAGCACTGGCTGCAGATGTGCAGCTCAGCCAAGTAATCCTCATTTCTTGCAGTCCTTTATAAGTGTCCACCCGCATACCCTGGGTGGCTCTGACCCTGCTCGATTTAGTCTATCAGCAGTAATCTGGAATTACATGTACATGCACTGTGATATCAACCCCACTGCTTTACCTTAGCTGATAGTGCTTACACGGCTTAGACCTAGAATTACATAGTTAACACAGGCCTCTGTGAGCATTAAACCCTACAAAACCTAGCTTTGTAACTCCAGAGGATCCCGTCCTACTGGTTTGAACTGGTTATACCACAGATTGCCTTAGTCAGTTCCCTGCTCCTGATGGCAGCAGTTACGTAGCAGGAACTGTAGTCTCAATCACCTGTCCTGCTGCTTACTGATCCTAATTAAACTCTGCCTTGGGAGAAGAAACAGATTGCAGCCTAACGAGCTGATCACATTGAGGTTTGATTTCAGGCTTAAAGTTAATTGCAGCCAGCTGATGGTTACCACCACAGATACAAATTTTGCCAGGTGGATCTAGGTGAGTCTATGAAGTGCTTCAGGAAAAGAGGTTCAGAAGCACAGTCTATGTCAATGAACAGGCTGGGGTAGAGAGATGTGGAGGTTGTACAGACTCTATGGACTGTTTAGGCATGCAGAAAAGTCTATTGACTTAGAAAGTAATGGCATTGTCCTTATACAAATATAAAGTCATTGAAAAACCAGAACCTTTAAGAAGTAGCTCTTCACTTAAAAATACATGGTGTTGTCAAGTAAAGTCATACAAGCATTTGGCTTCTGAGGCCACAAAGTGTTAGTCTGAAATTCTGTTTTTTTAAAATGTAGTCTTTGGTTTATACAACCTTTTTCCTGAAGTAAGTGAAAGTCCAGAAGAAAATCCATTAACTCATTGCTTGGTTTTATGGTGTCACAGAAATCCTTTCAGACCCTTGTTTCTCTAGAGAAAGAAAAGCTGTTGTCAAAATGCAGTCATGATCTTGGCCTTTCCTTGGTATCGTGGTCTCATTCCCCAGGCATCGAAGGAGTGATGTCTACACCTGTCATCTATGGTGTACCCACCTGTCAGGGATGGATATATCTGTATATGTGTATACATTTATACATGTATATCTGAATATGTCTGTATATATCTATATATGTGTGTATACATATGTGTATATATAAATATGTATATATCCGTACAACTGATAGTAGCAGTGTATCCCCCAGGTTGCTTCAAGTGAAAATTCAACATCATCAACATCTGGTGGTAGATGCTAAAAATTTCCCTCATCTGTTCCAGACCATGCACACCTGGGACCACAACACAGTTTTATTAGACATCATTGGACTTAATTCTCTCCTCTGGGGGGAAACTCATGGCAAGCCAGTTGAGAAATCAGAAGCTGTACCTGGCAGTGCCCAAACACAGCATTTGAAGCTAGCCTAGTGTGGCAGTCCAAACCCAGTTTGGGTCAAAGCCGCCTTGTCTCAGGGCCCAATCGCCCTGTTTGTTTTTCAGGATTTTCTGACACAAATTTAATATTCAGGATAGCCTTTTAATTATTTTGGTGGGTCCGTCCCTGGCTTGGGACTGGCTTGCTTCCACCGGCTATTTAACCAACTGATAAACCCCTTCCTGGATATGTGTAAGCACACACACACAGGTAAGTTTTAACTTTTACTAAAATGTCAAAACGGACAGAGGAGAGTGGAAGAGAAATGTTGTAGATGCACCAGGGAATATGTGTGTATAAAAGAAAATAATAATAGAGTGACTACGAGCCCAAGGCTTCCCTTGCGGGTCGACGGAAGTGATTGCAAGTGAGGGACCAATTACACACCCGGGGGAAGAACGTGTTAACGATAAGGTTTCTCACGTCCTCCTGGAGCCTAGGGGGGGAGGTGATGAGTTGCTTCAGTGCTGGCAGGTGTGGCGTAGGTGCGGCACGCCGGAGGCAGGGACAGCAGGGGTGCAGCACGATGATGGCAGGAACAGCAGGGGACGGCGACACTGCAGCAGGCTGCTTTGACTCCTTGTGGTCTTTTCCTTATTCTTTCTCGATGATCTCAGGAACACCGGAGACACGAAGAGGTCGACGATCTCAGGAACACTGGAGAGGCAAGGAGCGCGACAAGCCGCTTTTCCTCTCTGGACACCGGGTCTGGTGGCAGAGTCACACCCTGTTGTGTCTCAGCCCCCGCACTGTTTTTCAGCTCGGCTCCTTTCTATTTGGTCTCCTGTTCCTCTTTGTTTTGTCTTCTTCCCAGAGCCTACATGCAGCCACCAATGAAGTTCCAGCCACGGCCTCTACCCTGCAGTATTACAGAACTACCAAGGCTGGAAAAGACCTTTAAGATCATCAAGTCCAGCCTATGACCAACACCACCATGCTGTCTAGCCTATGGCACTAAGTGCCACATCCAGCCTTGCCTTGAACACATCCAGGGACGGTGCCTCCACCACTTCCTGGGAAGTCTATTCCAATGTCTAATCACCCTCTCCGTGAGGAAGTACTTCCTAATATCCAACCTAAACCTCCCCTGGTGCAGCTTCAGCCTGTGCCCTCTTGTCCTGTCACTGGTTGCCTGGAAAAAGAGCCCAGCCCCCACCTGACTACAACCTCCCTTTAGGTAGTTGAAGAGAGTGATAAGGTCCCCCCTCAGTCTACTCTTCTCCAGGGTAAACAACCCCAGCATCCTATTGCCACCGTTTTTGTTATGTCTCGCTATGTCAATTTAGGTGGGAGACATAACTTTCGTGGAGGCCAGTTCTCCATACCTAGCTGCTGAATGCAGGCGCTAAAACCTCCGCGGGGCCAAAGGGACCCGGAGGCCCCGAAGCTACCCGAAAGGACTCAGAGAGATCGCCGCCGAGACAGGCGGTGGCCAAGGCCTGCACCGCCCCTCCCGCTGCAGCCACCCTGGGGAACGGCGCCATCTGGCGTCCTGCCGGGGACAGTGCAGCAGCCCCGGCCCTCGGCCACTCTGCAGAGCGGCTGGAGAGGCCCGGCTGCGGCCCTGAAGGCAGCCCTGGCAACGGGAGCGAGGCTGACTCCTACATCCAGCCCCTAGGGAAGAACCCTCACCATACAGTCCTGAGCTGTTTTCCTCCCGGGATTTTAGAAGAAATTGTTGCCCACAGAAAGGGACGATTGGAAGAGGCTCTGTCAGTTTGAATTTGGAACTTTTGAGAAAGTTACTAGGAGGCATAGCACATTGTTTTTTGCATAAAACACATGTATGTTAAAAAATAAACAAGATCGTTTGTTATCCCGAAAAAAAAGTCTGTGTTTGAGTGGTAGAGTAAGAGCTACTTGAACAGAAAGACCTGAGCAACAGGGAAGCTACAGCTGTTTAAATACAGACAAATATTTCCATGATGGAATACTCATTACTCCTTTTAAAACACCTTCCCAAGATGTGATGAAAGCAAGCAAAACTCATTTATGTTTTAGCTCTCATTTTCCTTTATGGTGTCCCATCCCTCAATGTTTTTTTTGGTTGAGTTTTGTTTTTTTTTTTACATTTGTCAGCAAAACAATCTATTATCTTATTTTAGATGGAAATTTTCAAGTCAAAACTTTGGGTGGATGAAAACGTTTTTCCAGAAGGCAAAGATTTCTCTCTAATAAGTGAAGTTCAGACAGGCTGAGGGAGTTGGGGTTGTTCAGCCTGGAAAAGAGAAGGCTCCAGGGATATCTGAGAGCAGCCTTCCAGCACCTGAAGGGGACCTACAGGGGAGCTGGGGAGGGACTTTTTACAGGGGCATGTCATGATAGGACAAGGGGTAATGGCTTTAAAATTGGAAGACAGTAGATTTAGGTTAGACTTTCGGTAAAAATTCTTCACTGTGAAGGTGGTAAGATAGTGGAACAGGTTGCCCAGAGAAGCTGTGGATGCCCCCTCCTTGGAAGTGTTCAAGGCCAGGTTGGATAAGGCTTAGAGCAACCTGGTCTAGTAGGAGGTGTCCCTGCCCACGCAGGGGGGTTGGAACTAGATGATCTTTAGGGACTGTAAAACCCAAATAATTCTGTGACTTTATGCAAAGAGCCTGCTTTCAGCAAGGCCTGATGCTAAACATCACAAGGCATGATGCCAAACATCACAACTCCTTTCAAAATGCAGATAGTGAACGAACATTATGCACAAAGATAACTTTCCTCTTGAATGAATCAGGGGGATGTCCCCTGTTTATGAAGTTCTCCTGAGCTGTCCAGCTATCTGATACTGGCATCACCTGTAACTATTTGCAGGTTTCCAACCTGCAGGCTGATAACATATTTGTAAAGCAAACTCTCCCTTTTCCTGTGGTCTGACCCATAGCCTTCATGCTGCTGGGCTGTGTCTGAAGCAAGGCTGAGAGAGGAGGCAGAACAAGAGGGGTCTTTTCACAGTAAAAGAGGGTGAACACCAACCAGTCAGGCCCGGGGAGCTCCTACAGCCTCACAGCCTCAAGCAAATGTCAGAGCTGAGGTTCATGCTTCACAGGATGTAAAATGCAACCCCTGAGGATGATACAGGACATCATCCTGAGATACCAAGCTTCACAGCATTCATGCCAAATATCCACTATTGGTTGATTACCCAGAACAACGTTTGAACTTTGCTTTCCCTGTCATTATCCTTCATTCTCCCTCATTTTGCCTCATCTTACCTTCCATGCCTAGGAGGACAGATTTTATTTTTCCTGCCACTTCACTAACATCTGAAGGATAAGATCTGTAATTAACATTTATGGCTATTTGCCTCCAGATCAGCAATAGTTTTTGCTGTAATTTTATGCAGAAGCAGCACTTGCTGTCTGTGATGAAGCTGAAATGTGAAGTACTCTCCTCTCTGACCCCAAATCTCCACTCCTATAAAAGACATTTTAAAGAAACTATTAAAGGGAATTATAACAAGCCTCAGGCTGATGACAGAACACATGGAAAAGTTACCCATGAAAGGAAACACCACCAGTGAAATACTGTTTCAGCCTCTTTTCTGTAGTTCATGGTCTAAATTTACTTGTTTCCGGATTATCATTGATTAATAATTACCATATAGTATTTCAAGAACTGCAGTCTGTTTTGTTCAACCTTTCAGACAACACCACAGGGGAAAGGCACAGCGGCAAAAGTTCCACGGTGGTCATCAGGTACCCTCAGGCAACAGATGCACTCCAGAGCATTGGAATTGCTCTAGGTTGCTGCCAGCACCATCCAAAAATCCAGGCCATGGGCTGCCATTGAGTGATGGCACCCAGCTGAAACAATTGTATCTGGCCCCTTTTAATGCCAGCTTGATTGTTATCACCCCACTTTCCTGAATTCTTACTCACTTGAAGAAGTAGTGTTCTTTTTGCTGCTGCAGCTGCTGATTTATCTTCCAAGACTGCCAGAGGAAAAATATTAGCAATGCTAAAGGGATTAATTCATATAATAAATTGCTAATGTAAAATACTATTAGTGTTTGACAGCCCCTCATTTTCTTTTGCTTGTAGATGCAGGGATAAAAAAAGACACTATGACAGTCTGTCCCTCAAAAAAATAAATAATTTTTCCTTCCCCAATGGGCAGCATTTACTTGCTTCTGGGAACCAATCATTGTAGATATGAGTCAGTTAGGCATGTTTTGTTTCTGTTAAAGATTTGTTTTTAAAATAATGAGCATGCAGCAATTTAACATCCCAAAGAAAAAGAAGCAAGGCTTCTCTTGGCTTGGAAGTTGAGGGACACAAATTAAAATGCATTTTTAGAAAACTGCATTTAGAACTTTATCAGACTTTTTAGTTAAGTAGATTTTTTTTTATCCTACGTTAGAAATCAACCTGAATTGTTTCGTGAAGTGCCACCTTGTGGCAAGCAGCAAACCCTCTTTGTGGCGAAGGCCCTTCACTGGGTACTCACTGCTTGGGTGTTGGTGCAGCACAGGGTAATTTTGCTGCCAAACAGTCATGAAGCCACGGTATAAGGAAGAACACGGGTCCTAAGGAGATGTAAAATGGCAATTTCACCGTATTTTAAGCATGAGACTTTTTTTTTATGCTCATATTATGTGCAAATGCTTCATAGATGTTATCAAGGGTGACTTCTTTTTCCCCGTATATAAATTAATAAATAAAAAATACAGATGATCTCTGTCATTCAAAGACCAGTTAAAACCAGCATCCTCACTTTTACTTAATGCATGACATAATAATTCAATCATTTGATGCTATTTACTTTTATTTCATTCTTTGCCTTTATCTATGGTTCTCATACTGAGAATCATTTCTAAATATTGATTTGTAGAAGGTGTTACAAAGAGACAAAATTCCACTTGGAAGCCTTAGGTGCAGTGATATTGTTTCGAGTTACTTTTTTTTCTGGGATATTATCTGGTAGTCTAGAGAGAAATACTTTTTTTTTTTTTCCTGCAAACTTCAAGCTTAATAGCCTGAGTCCATTTCAGCTACAACACAACTTTCAGCTTCTGAACAAACATTTTCTCCCCCTCCTTTCTTCTATCTTGAGATTTTTTTTTTTTGCAAAAATTTTCTTCAGCACAAGGGCTTTTATCAGTATCAGAAGTTTTCTCTCAACCTTTCTGAACTTAAGCAAAATAGAACTTGACACCAGCAGCAAACAGAAAGGTTGTGTGGACAGCTTAAAATCCTCTTAGGTAGTCAACCCATCACCAGTTCAGCCTCAAACTGAAGGTGTTTAATTCTGCAGCATTGCTTCTGTCTTCCTTTACAGCTTCCTTTGCTTCAAGCAATGGACCTTGGGTCACTGTTGTACTGAATGGGGGCACTGACTTTAGCAACATAGCAGTCCTATTCCTTGAAGAGCTTACTAGCTATAAAATCCAAGTCCATGGCTGGCTGATTGCCAAAGACCTTAAAGTCAGCTTCTATGTGCATGCAAACCAAACTTACTGTAAAATTGTTGTTTAGCTTCCCCTCCTTTGCCCCCAGCATCTAATGGGTAAGGGGGAAAAGAGATGCACATAATTGGAATTCACAGTGGCTTACCTTAGATACCTCTGAGCATTAAGGGTGGGATTGGCAGGATGACAATGCACATTATGTTCTATATTTAAATATTATTACATAAATGAATCCAAGGTTTATTTTATTTGAAATTGTGCTATTTTAATTCTCTCCATGAGCAGCAAGAGCAAATACTGTAAATGCCATTTCCCTTTCCCATAAAACAGCACCTGAACAAAGTATCTGCTAAAGCCAGGACTTTCCTTCTAAATTGTAGGTTAAATGACATTTTAAGTTAAAATTAGGATTTGAGAGAGGAGAACCATCATTACAATTCCATGTTACCATAAAGCCATTATTAACCAGGGTTGCTAAGCCCTCCCACACATAGGAGTGGTGAAACTTCTGGGGTTAGAAATATTTTATCTAAGTTGCAAAAATTGTTCAGCCTTGTGTCCAAAGCAAAGGTTCATGCAAATTACGACTTAACTCCCCACCATTTAGAGGAAATTAACTGAACAGCCTAATTGCCCACCAGCTTCCACTAAATTCTTCAATCTGCCTTTGAAAATCATTTAATTTATGTAGAAATACCAGTTTGTATGGGAAATTTTTCCCCGTATGCTGGCTTTATTGTAGACAGTCAACTTACAGAATCTTTTTAAATTCCCAGGATATATGGGACAGTATTTGAACAAACTGCTGCATCATATGAACAACTGCCTTTGCTGTTTTCACATTAGTATCACATAGGTGGCATAATATTTCCTGTTATAAGCTTGTTTGCAATGCTTTTTTATTTCTTAGTGGAAAATTCTGCAGCTGGGCATAGAAATACATGTTACCTGAAATGTAGAGAAAGAGGTGAGGTATCGTTACTGTGCTGTTTCAGTTCCTTTCACCTTTCTTCAAATCTTAAAGTTCATAAGGTATTTCTGCAGGTTATCTTTATCCCTCTGTATGTTCTCTTCCAGTACTGTCATAGGGGTGATGATTACCAATGCAGTGTGGTTTTGTGCCTCAATATCCTGCTTGCAAGAACTCAATAAGGCTGATCCAGTCTTTGTAATTCTGCTAGTAAAGGGATACAGCCCTGATACTTCTTTCAATACTTTATCATCATCTCTCCTCTAGTTAACTGTCTTCTCAGTCTACAGATCCTACTCCACATCCTAACTTGTCAGGCTTAAGCACATGGCACTTCATCAAATGCTTCAGCACCAATATAATTCCTAAATAAAATCATTGATTTATCTTTTCAAAGAAAGCCATTAAGCTAGCTGGCATGGTCTAACTTTGATAAATCTATGCCATACTTGATTCCAGTTGCATTTTCACAGTTGGTTTTGGAGACTGTCATGCTATTGCTTAAATTAATAAGCTTGTAAGCTGCACAGAACAGTTTTCCATAAAACCTCCCCATAAAATATTGCTGCTCTCAATTACACAATATTTTGTCTGACCTGATAAAATTATTTAAACACTTTACAGGTGGACCTACAATTTTGTATGTAATTTTTAGGTTTTTGGATGGAAATCAGCTGCTGTCTCATTCCATAAGCCTTTAACTCTTTCTGTACCAGATCAGCATAGTTCATCTTACTGAAAACAGAGGTAGACTATGGCTGACATAGAAAAATATAACTAGATTGTGCAATCTTTACTCTGCATTTATTGCATTTTCATATATATGCTCAAAGAATCTTTTCAATATTTCCTTTCCAAAGTCAAATGCAGCTTTGACCACTTTATTTTTATTTATAAAATTCCTGACCTGAGATTCTTTTCTCTCTTGCATGTTCTCAAAATCTCTGTTCATTTAGTATTGTGTGGAGAAATTCTGAATTACTGTTTCATTATTTGAATGCGTCAGTTACCGTCTACTAATTTGCTTTTTATAAGAGAAATACATTTCAAAAGCCAAACTTAGGGAAAGACAATAATCTTAGAGAACTAAGAAGGCAAATAAATATAAAAATAAGTAACATCCTCAGTTGCAGGGGACACCTAAGACGCCTGATAATATTTTTCTCTTCTATTTTTTTGTTTGTTTGTTTTTTCTTCCCCCCCCCCCCCTTTTTTTTCCTGATACAGTCAATGCAATTAAGTCAAAACAGTAACAATAGGAAATTTTATTGGCCAATAACTATTTGTAGAAAAAGGGTCTATCACCAATTACATCCATGGATTCTGGTTCCCTTAGTATCATTTTCAGTATTTATTCAGCAATCTCCAAATTTCACATAAATTACACAGTTCTGATTTGTGTGAGAATTTCTGTCTGACAGCACTTCAGAGATGTCTGTTTATATCCAAACCTGAGGCTCCTTTCAGTTTTTCCTTAGTGGTGCCAACTCTTTGCTACTTATGTCACAGTTGCTTTTGACATGGTAATCAGCTCTGCATGAACTTAGCTCTATTTTCTCATCATTTCCAGATATCCTTTACAGCTGCCTAATACAACCCTTATATTACTAAACCTTCCTGTGAAGAACAGGGAGCAAAAGTCGTGGGGAGAAGTAACATCGCATGCTTCATAATTGCTGCACCTAGGACTTCTCAGTTACTACTTTTTTCCAACTTTGAACTTCCTCTCTTCTCCTCTGGACTTCTGCTACTTCTTCTATAGAATGTATTGGGTTGGAAGGGACCTATAAAGGTCATCTAGTCCAACCACCCTACAATAAGTAGGGACGTCTCCAACTAGACCGGATTGCTCAGAGCCCCATCAAGCCTGACCTTGAACATCTCCAGGGTGGAGCCTCCACCACCTCTCCAGGCAACCTGTTCCAGTGATCCATCACCCTCATATTAAAGAATATTTCCTGATGTCCAACCTAAATCTACCCTTCTCTACCTTAAAATCATTACCCCTTGTCCTAACGTTACATGGCCTAGTGAACAGGTCTTCCTTCCCCAGCCTCCTTATAGGCCCCTTTCTGGTATTGAAAGGTCCCTATAACATCCATATAACAAGTAAAAGCCTATAGTTATCACACACTCAATTTTCTGGGGTAATTTATTTTTCTTAATTTTCTCATATACTGGCCATTTTGGATTTCAAATCTAAAACAGTTTTCCCCCATCACATTAGCTCAATAACGAACATTAAGCAGCTTTAATGAATGCCAGGAACTTTTTCTCCACACCAGACATAGTTTGGCATACTACAAAAAGCAAGCAAAGAAAGAAAGACTTGTGAGACCTATAAAGAATGGGTCACACATAGGGTTCTTCACTTTCCTTTTCCCTCTAATTGCTGTGCTTGCTGTTCCTTTTCTTTTTAAGTCCATTGTAAAAATCTACCTTGCTTACTTCCCTTTTGTGTGGCAGCTGTAACTAGCAGTTAGGTCTCCTCATTCTCTGACCCACAAGACGTAATAGCCTGTTGAAAACATGAGTGTATGTTTTTTCTTTAAAGATTGGGTGGTAATGGGTAATTTCCTCTTCACAAGATCTGATTTTGCTATGCCATTTTCCTTCTGCTATCAAGCTTCTGTACGCTTCTTTTTATCCACTAATGTAAAAAGTTTATAAAGGAAGGTCTATTACCTTCGTTTTATAAATTTATCGAATGAGTCACAGAGGTAAAAACATTCAGCAAGTCAGTAACAAAGCTAAGAATAAAATCAGGGCCTCTTGACCGCAATCCAAAGTACATTGGATCACCTTGATTTAGTATATTGAAGTCACAAAAATGAATGACTTGTTGAGTTGTTACTCAGTACAAGCAAGAATGGCAAAACCAGACATTTAAGTTTAAATCCAAGCTGCTGCTTGTGTACCTGAAATACTGCTTGGCTAGACTGTAAGTAAAACCAAGATCCCAACCCAAAAGGCCTTTGTCCAATTTACTTTGTGCCATGGGTGACACAGGTGAAAGTTTTTTTCCTAAGTATCAGTTATGTGTGTACATTTTTGTTAGTGTCCAGGCCCCATGCCTACCTAGTACAATGGGTTAAGGTGATAACCCACTTTCCACTTGCCTAGCCAAGAGTACTTGTTTGCATATTACATCATTCTCAGTGAATAAATTACGTATCTCCTTACATCTGAGTAAGTGTGCTTTGAGCACAGCTAATACTGAAGCCACTGAGGTTAACACAGCATGTAGAAGGCATGAATGGAAGGAAGAGATAAATAACACTTGCTTTTGCCTAGTAACATCTAGGAGAGCTGCCTCAGATTGAAAGAGCTCAATCCAAATTACTTGTCACTTCTGTTGAAGCTGGTGTCATACAGAAAGTGAGACAAGAGACAGCTTGACTTTATAGTCTGACAATTAGAGGGTTGAGTACATGATGTGGGATTCAATAGTCTGAACCCAGGAACATCTCTGGATGTCAGCTAATGACCACTAATTTAGATTCAATAAGCCATCACAGGAGGACAATCAGATGATTTATTGATAGTTATGATGAGAGAGAGGAGATGATGTTTAAAGCCAAATACCTCAAGTCCTACATCAGGCTGTAAAGGCAGATGTCAGTTTGTTGCTATCCTACTGACCGATATTGAATAAATTCTACAGCAGTTTTATATGGCTATTTTTCCAACTCTATCCTATAGCCTGATGTCTAGGGCCTTTTGTCAAAGTACAAGAAATGTGGGTTTAAATTTCCACAGGAGAGAACTGAAGCAAGGTCTCTTATTACTGGGGACAATGTCCTTCCATGGGGATAGTGGGAGAGAGAAAGGGAGCAATAAGGTGAAAAACCAAAATCAAAATGAAATAAAGACTGTTGCCAGCTGTCCTTTCAAGTGGATATCCCTTTCAGGCAGCTGTGTTTGAACATACAGCTGAAGTGTCCAAGTGCTGGAGTGTCTTCTTGCTGGTGTATCTCTTTTCACAGATCTGCCTCAAGGCAGCAATAGGAACAAAACTATGTTCTGTGAATAAAGGTGGGTTTCAAACACATAGTTACCCTCAGAATTCTCTTGTAACTCCCTGCCTGGCACACTGGCTAATTTCAAACACATTTCCACATGCCAAGCCAAGGTGTTTACTTGTATTTTGGATTCTGGTTATGTTCCATTCTAGACTTGACCTTTTCACAAAGGTGCCTCGTAAAAGAATTCTAGGTATAAAGGCTAGGTGAAATCAGATGGCATTGGCTGTTGGCAAGTTAACTAAATTTATAGCAGATTTTACAGAAATATGCATGAAAAGGCTTGCAGGTGAGCCCTGAGGAGTTAGTAGAATTCTATTAAAATCAACACAGAATTAGCATTGCAAAGGTGATTTATTGATGTCTAGGTGTGATGAAAGAGAAGGTGAAGCCTGAAGCAAATATATCAAGACAGCTGACAGTTTATGCTCTTTATTTTAAAGCAGATGGCTGACCACCATTCATAAAATACAGGAAAATACACAGTTTGAGTCAGAGACAAAAAAGTGCCATCTCTTCAAACAACAGACTGGCTTGGTGCTGATATGCCATCATAATCATCTGAATAGTGCTGATACTGGTCAGTAAGAAGAGGCTGATGCAAGTCATCTTTATTTTTCTTTACACGTACGATACATGCAGCAGCAGCGAAGATAATGGCAACAAGAACCAGTGCAGTCACTATTGCGATAGTTATCATTTCTGTGACACGGAGAGCCCGACCTGCAGGAAGGAAAGCAAGGGGAAAGTTATTAAAAGTAAATGTCAAATATATTGGTGAACATCAGAAGGACAGACCAAAGCTCAATATCTGTCATTATTCAATGAGTTGTGAAGTAGAAATAATTTAAATTTTGGTTGATCATATTTGGTGCAAAATGTGAGAGAATTTTGGTCTCTGTTGTTACATTCTAAAAACAGTCCTGTACCTTCCTTCTTCTGCCTGGTTTGTGAGAGATTTGCATTCTCTGTAGTGATTTAATGAAGGCATATGATACAGGAATAAAGACCTTCTCTAATGTTTAGAATCAAATGAGAACGTCTCCAAAAATTTGAGTGGATAGTGGACACTTCATGCAGGAACTATCTATAAACAGTAGCTCTTCTAAATCCCAAACCTAACTGATTTGGAAAGCTAGGCAAGAAGAGAGAAATCCAAAGGCATCAGATATTGTTTGTGAAATTTGAACCAACTTTTTTACATGATGCATAAACATGATGAGAAAAAAAGAGAAAGCATCTAGGTTGGAAGTTTACCTGGCCACTCGACTTCATAGCTGTATCCCAGGTTTTCTGGTGCAGTAACAAACATTTCATTATTGGTAACTGGAGGCCAGAAAGGCACCATATTATACTGTCGGTTATGTCCAATAGGGGCATTCTCCAGTGGATATGTTGAGATATCTAAATTTGAAAGTCAAATCACACTTCTGTAAATAAAATTGAAATAATTTGCACTGCTTGATTTCTTTCCCAACAGTGACTCAGGGCTTTGAGTACCTCATTTTTTTTTGTTCCTAACCTAAGTTAATCCTGTAGGACTGGTTTTCCAGTGTGACAGATCTAGAATGTCTGCTCTGTCCGAAAGAAAGACCACTAATGATATCTCTGTGTTTTAGCAGATACCACCAGTAAATTGTAAAATTTTCATTTTTTCTTACATGGAAAAGGAGAAATATTTGTCTATGGAGGACTTGGAAAACCTTTTTCCTACAATCTGTCTTTGTCTGATTGTAACAGTGATGAAGAGTCCTCTCAAGCAGTTCAAGAGAGCAGCTGGTATGAACTCCAGTGGAAATTTTTTGCAATGTTATGGTAAATCAGGAGTCAGTCAGCTGAACAAAACAAACAAACAAAACCAAAAAAAAATCCATCTTGATAAGATGATACAAAAGCTTGTGATAAATCATGTGTAAGTACCACAAGGGCATACACTTGCTCTCTGATAGTTGATGTGGGAAAAATACAAGAGACAGGTTGTAAAAGCTACACAAGGAAGTCTCAGTTGTTCAACAGCAGCTATTTTCTGTAGAAGAAGGAAGAGAGGAGTGGATTGTCCTAAGAGGAATGCCGTGTCTGCTTTGTGCAGACTAATGCACAGACATTAGGGTTACACAGAATTGTCAGTTCACTGATGCCAGTGTCCTTCCTTCTGTATTTCTTTTTTTATTCCTTCTTTCCTTCCTTCCTCCCTCTCCTTCACTTCCTCCCTTATTAATTTTCTGTCTTCTTTTCAGAGTTAAAGAAGCAAGGGCAGCAACAGTGACCATCTTTTGAAAAGATATGGAAATGGTAATGCAACGCTGGTAGTACATCAGAAAAGCAGTCAGAATGAATTGTGAGAGTGTGCATGGCACCTGATCTGTTTTGACAAGATAGATATTTACACAGCAATGGAATATCTATGAAGTATTTAAATCTTCCATGGCTACACTATCTTTGCTCTACAAAGACAATGTCTTAGTACTTTTTTTTTTTTTTTTTTTAATTCTGCCTGGTATCTCTGGCCAAGTCCCTTCACAGACAGTGAGTTGAAAATGGATATCAGTGGGGTAGTGGGGTGAGGAAGGGAGCTTGCTTCTTATTACACTGTATTTATTAACTATACTAAATACTGAAATTCCAGTCCTCTCTCCTAAGCTTAGGAGCATCTTGCTTTCCCACAAGAA
Organism: Hemiprocne comata; assembly: GCA_020745705.1. Taxonomy (NCBI): domain Eukaryota; kingdom Metazoa; phylum Chordata; class Aves; order Apodiformes; family Apodidae; genus Hemiprocne; species Hemiprocne comata. Next base: position 70,936,881 of record CM036616.1, on the reverse strand, counting down.
GCAGCTGAGCTCCTGTGACTACAAAGACTGACAACCACCCATCCCACCTCTTTATAACTTACCTGCAGAATACCTCCTCAGCCACTCATCAAAAACAGCATCTGTGTATGTGTGCAGGAGGACAAAAATGGGATCATTTGGTGATAAATGTGTTTGCCCTCCTGTCCCATTCAAAAATAGATGAGCCAAATTATGAAGACTTCGAACTGCTGGGTCATATTTCCCTGAAGGATCACTGTACCCTGAATATGCAAACAAAGAAGAACACAAAAAAATTCCAGTGAAGATTTTGTTTGGAAGCTGCAGTCCCAGATGGATACTTTTTTTCTCTGAAAGTCTGTGATGTTGTTGTGTTGCCCTGCTTAACACAAATGAGTAGCTAATTCTCTACCTACTGGCATTTGAGAAATGTCCCTAGTGTGAATAATTTCCAGATTGAAATAGTCTTTAGAAAAGAATGCTGAGAATGTGAATTGCAAAGCTGCTGGTGTGTAATGCAAAAATGGCCAAGATAAACCAAATTATAATATGAAAATAAAGGTTTGTATTTGGGACCTACATAGCTTTCAGCGTAACTGAAATAGTTGCTTGTGTTTTGTAACTGCTGACTTAAGCATGTCTGTGTTGCAGTCTGTCCTAATGAGCCAACTGCTGTTTCTCCACACATCATTTCCAAGGTTACTGCAAACACATCTCAGAAAGCTTCACATACTCTGTTTTTTTCAGTGAAGATACATCCTGTGTAATAGTGTTAGTGTGCAGCACTTGGTAACCCTCATGTCAGATGTCAGGATCTGAAGCACAATGAAAACTTCTCACCTTTTATAGGTCTGGCCAGACTTTACAGGGGAGGGTCTGTACAGGTAATGGACTAAAGTCATGCTTACATACCTAGACAACGATAGCCCATTTGTCAAAAGTAGTAAGCATCCAAAACTTTCATATAGACTTCAAAGGTTGGTGCAGATTCTTGGTTTTGTTCTCCAAGAGAAGGAAAATGGAGGAGATCCTCCCTGTCATAAAGTGAGGTCTCTTCAGAAGAGCCAGGGTATCTACTGGGGGTCTGGCAGGGATCTGAACTGTCTCTTGGTAATCTTTTCTCATGAATCCTAGTATTTTCTGTTAAAAAATCTGGATTATTAAAGTGCAGAAGCGGTTGGCAGAATACTGTCTTAACAGCATGATCAAATTTTTAGGCTACTTTCTGTACTGGAGTGTGTGTGTGTTTGGATGCCAGTGACTGAAAATTTGCTTTTAAATGTGTAAAGCTTACAGCAGAACAGGGTTATATGACCCAAAGAAAAGGCCTCACATGTCTAGCAGTAAATCCTGAACCCAGTCCGTAATTATTACTTCAATACCATTTCATTAAGTACTACCAAGGCTTACAATTTCTTTTGCTTTCTTTTGTTTGTTAATTCAGATACAAGACTAACTGCTATGAGCATTTGATTGCCTCCTTTGGATATGCAGCTGCATGAATCTGTGGGCAAGGGATGTCTGTTTTCAGCACTGACAACTTATTACTGAGTTGCAAGGACCTGATCTCCGCTAGTTTCTATTTAGTACGCCAGTGACAGACTTCTGAGGCTTTTACACATTGAAGAATTGACCTAAGTGATAAAGTAATTTACCCAGATCTTAATTCCACTTAATACTAAGCTAATTCTAAAAACAATGTGTTCTTAGTGTCAAACAGACTGCCTCCATACTCATACTTCCAACAGGGAGCAGCAAGGCTGCTCTCTTCATTTATTTGGAGTTGTTCCAAATCCTTTTTTATTTGCTGTTTACCTTCTACTGTGTTACGGAAACTGTCTGTTGAATTGGAATAGAAAGGAGGAGTGTCAAATACACCAACTTCCAAACACTGAGCAACATCCTCAGGCTCTGGGAGACGCTGTACCATAGGCCGTGCAACATTTCCAGCAGGATTTCTTCGGATGGGACCACCCTCAGTGCCTGGGGGTGGAGAGGAGAGAAAAAATAATACTGGTACAAAACCGTAAGTCACAAAATGAATCCTTCTAATGATTGAACCATGGTTTAAAAAAAAAACACAAAAACAAACAAAAAACAAACCACACCAAAAAAACCCCTTGTAAATGGCACTTAATCTGAATGATTGGATCAGTTCCTCATGTCAGACAAAGAATCTGAATCTTCATGGTGTCCTGTGTGCTGTATCCTTAGCACCAAGATTTAAGGAAGCAACTTCTTTTTTTGATAATTTTCTACAGTTTCCCAATGGGATTTCTTAATGAGACCTTGGACAAAATTTTTGAGGATGTCCTGATAGAGTAAGCTGGGGAAAGGACTATGGTTGATTATGCAGGTTACTAACCTGATGTTTTGTTTTTTCCCTATTTTTTACTCCTATTTCCATGAAGATGCTTGGAGTTGATGAATATAGAATAATCTTGCTGGGATTTTTTAGTTTTTGTAACTGAGGTAGATGTGTTAGGATTTAATATTCTTCACATTCAAAACATACTCCACATAGTTAAACTGCGGTTTGTTAGATATTCTGCTTTTAGGAGCAGAATGCCATGAAGGTGTTAAGTGTAGTAGTCAGAAGAAAACTTAAGCTATAGTTAAGAAATTACACTGACAGATTTATTTCTTTATGGCACAGGAGATTAATATATACCATGTAAGAAGAGAAGTCAAAGCATTAAGCTCTTTCTCTCCTACAAATTCCTGATCAAATTTTGAACCTTTTGGTGTTTTGGTGAAAGACAGATGATAAATGCATACCATCTCAGGTGACTGATGAAGCTTGGATCAAGAATATATATTAAAAAAAAACCTTAAAATTTTTTGGCTGGGAAATGCCATTGCCATTTAAATTATTATATTTGTTTAATATTGAAAGGATTTTCTCTCCAAATACCTGCCAGCAGTCATACTTACTGTTACAGATTGTTCCCAAAGTTTCATAGTCTTCTACATTTTCACATAGCACTCGCCACTGAGAGAAGATTGAGTTTTGGCTGATAAGAGAGACATCAAAATTGCTTCTAGCTCCCATCATGTCATCTGAGCAGATATCGCAGGTGTTTTTCCCTGTTGCAAAGTTCCAGTAAGGCAGTCCAAAAGTGGGGTCCTGTAGCATGTTCTAAACCACATAAATAGGGTGTTAATACATGTGTGCCCTGGATACTTATAATGTTTACTGCTAGAAGGATGTTAAAAATCAGCTAAATATCTTAGTAAGATGTCAGAGTCGTGCATCATGGAGGAGAGAAAATCTATTGTTCCAGTACTTAAAGGTGGTTATCAAGTGGCTACCAAGAAGATGCAGACTCCCTATTTACAAGGAGTCACATGGAAAAGACAAGGGGTAACAGGCACAAATTGGTCCTGGGGACATCCCAGTTGGACACAAGAGGTAAATTTTTCACCATGAGGACAGTCATTGGAATCGTCTCCCAAGGAAAGTGGTAGATTCTCCTACATTGGACAGTTTTAAGTCTGAGCTTGACACAGTCCTGAGCCATCTCGTATAAACTATAGTATTACCTAAAATGGTTGGACCAGATGATCCCTGAGGTCCCTCCCTGCCAACCTGGAATTTTATGATCCTATGGAAAATCTATGAAATATATATAAAAGCTTTTGGTAGTTTTTCACATTGATGCATTTGTTCAACAGAATGAATACTTGGACTATTGAACTGAGTCTTGGATCTCCCTTATTAAAAAGACAGTACCTCTTCCATGAAACCATACTGTAAGTCGTAAGAGACATCACTTAATACTGAGACCAAATTTTTCCAAACTTTTTCAATAGCCTATCAACAACAGCAGTGTTTGTAGCACTCAGAGTAACTAAGCCAACTCGGGAACCTCCAAGAAGATGGAAAAGTAAGGAAAAGGTATACTGGCCCTTTAAATTCTCATAGAATGAGTTGGAGTTCAGCAGTTCTGGTGTGTGTCCTGGTTTCCTGTGTATACATATATATGTGTATACACACACACACATATCAGGGTATGATGACCAGCCAAATCAGCTTAATTAATTATAAAATTGAATAACATAAACTGAAGTATATATTACATCACCAAGAGCTAGAACTCCTCAAGGCTTCCATCTGTTGAAATGCCATTGATGTCAAATGTGAGTTTTCGAAGGGAGTTTGTGCCTTAGTCTGATGCAGAGCCATTGAAGGCAGTGGAAACAATTGAAGTGATTTCTTTAATCAGTTACACTAATTGAACAAATAAAGTGTATTCCCAAGCCATTTCAGTAATACTTTAAAATTTCTGCTCCTTTGGTTACTCTACCTTACTCAAGAATTGGGGTCTTAATATTAAAAATAACACTGACTGATAACTTTCATGGGTCCAATAAAATGCATTCGATGTGTATGTCTAGAATTACTATCTATTAATGTAAATTTTACATTTTCTATTACTCTGATTGAAACATTATTTTTAACATCCCTATAACAATGGCAGTCTAAAACCTAAATGTATTCTGTGAAGTTTAGTATACCTAATAAGTTACTGAAGTAGAAGCAGAATTAATTCAATGCGTAGAAAGAGCTATTATAATTTTTGCCTATTGGAATATGGAGAGAAGTTTGTTAACTGTACAAAACATAGCGTGAACACATGGCTCAACATTAATGCAAACCTTACCTGCATGTCTCTTTCAAGCTGTAGTAGATGGTACCTATGCCACGTGACAAAAGCTGGTCCCTCATGAGAGAAATCAACTCCTCCAAAACTCTGCCCTGCACCAAGGTATGTCTTCCTGACAGAATAATAGTGAGACCACACAAAGTAGTTATAAATGGAGATATTCTCGAATTGTGGTGTGTTGCCATCTGGTCCAAATATTTCCTCACGTCTTCGTGTGGCAATAACAATATCAGGATGGGTTGTCACCTTGGCTTGGTGCAAGGCATTCACAAAACGCCTCCTTTCCTCTGCACTCAAATCCAAAAGATTCCTCCTGACTGTGAAAATACAGAAGAAGCACGTTACCAAATTAATAGACTTTCAAGTCTAATCTCACAGGACTAATTTATTTGCTCATGATAATTCCAGGTAAGTCCCTTTTTCTTCAAGCATTCATCCATTTTTTATTGAGCCAATTCTGAGAGTACTGAGCATAAATAGAAAATGTTATTTATTATCATAAAGGTTGAGGCAAATAAAAATAAAGCCCAAAACCTTGCGGTTTTAATGCTTTTAGAAGTATTGTTGCAGAGTATCCTTCCTTGCTGTCAGAGGAATGACAATGACAGTTCTTTGTCAGACAAACCTTTCAGAACTTCATCCAATATACTTAAGCTTTTCTGTACAAGAGGAGAATACCACATATCAATTTATAATAATCAGAAGCTCTGCAGCTTGAAATTCAGGGTAATGCATTGTTTATGCCTGAACCATTGTAGGAAAAATTACAGATTCACCACTAAATTTGGAATTCTACACAGTATAACATCTCTCTTTAATGTAATTGCCTGCTATTATTATTAACAGCCATATATTGGTCCTTCCTAGCAGTATACCTCAAAACCACTTAAAAGTACCATTGTCCACATATAAACAGTGAAGCAAGAAAGAAAATAGCAGCGTAGCAGTAAGAGGAACAGAATTCACATCACCTCAGTCCCAAGATTAATACCAAGTCCATTACAATCCCAGGACTCTTGAACCTGGACTAAGAAGATTTCAGGCTAATTTTAGACTAAGACACAGCTGCAAGTCCTCACAGCTATTTTTCAACATGCACTTATTTTTATTATAAAAAATACTGTAAAATCCATACTTTTCCAAATGAGTGATAGACTATATTCACATGAGAAGCAATAGGTCTTCAGCATGAAACAATATGAAGAATAGAAGTGCATTACATTTCATTATATTAAAGTTGATTCAGTGGGGGTATTTTGGCTTCACTGAAGTTTACAGAACTACTTTTAGGAAGCCTGAATTTCATCCAAGGACTCTACCCTGAAACATGCTTTCTGTTTTGCAGAACTGAACTGATATGCTAGGCCTGGTTGCTGAAGGGTTTTTTTGAAGTAGCACATTAAAAATATCCATCTAATTTTGATTTGCATAGGCATCTTAACCTTTTAATTTTTCAAAATATGTGCCTGAACTACAGTAAAAAATGGGACTAATCTTAAGGTTAGGTGTGAATTTAGAAGATATGAAGGCACCATGCTGATTTTTACAGCCTTTTTATATGGATATGCTAACAGTAATAATTATTTCTGAAGTCCAAGCAGCTGGCACCAGCTTTTTGGATGGACAGAAGAGGTGACCTCCATGCAGAAACTTAAAGCATAATAAGAAGCTAATTCCCCCGATTTAAACTCATGTTGTCATGCATGATAAGTCTGATTTGCCTAGCGTTTTACTGAGTAGTAAAGGCTTTAATAAGTGAGAAAAGTAAAAAGTGGCCTTTTGTAGAAAGTGGCCTAGAAAATCAGCTAAAGCTGCTTTTTGCCTATCTCCAGATTTATTTGGCTAAGTTTGTGTATGTTCCCTTTTCTTTCTTGGTAATTTTGCACTTATTATCATTGTTAATGATAAAAGACCAGAGCATCAGAGGCTGCAACCTGGCTTAGTAGATCTGATTCATGAGTCATGTTTTCTGCTATCTATTTTGCTTCTTGGAGCTCAGAAGATGAATACAATCCTAATGTATTTTCTACAGTCCTTGCTAAGTTGTTTTTAAGGAATATTTTTGTTCAGGTTTTGACTGGTAAGCAGACCTTTGTTAACACGTGCTGGAACATGCACTGTGTTCATGGAGTGTTTCCTGTCTGTTGAAAATAATTGCAGTGATGTTGTCTGTTTCTGCAAGAGGCACTGTGCACTTGTGCTAGAGACCTGTTGTTTTTCATGTCAACAGAACCCATCACATATTTGCAGGATTATGGATTTTATAGTATTTCATTTACATCTTTAAACTTCCACTAATAAAGACTTAATCTTGTTCATGCAGGTGATTTTGACTTGAGAACCGGGATCTGTCCCCATATTTGCTTGTCTTTTTCAATTTACCTACAATATTAAGCATTTTTTCCAGTCCCACAAGGATTTAATAATAATTTAAAAACATTTTAGACACCTATTTACTGATATTCTGGACTAAGCTGAAACTGGAGAACCCTCAACAACCCTCAGCAGTCCCTGTGCTGATTTATCTGAACAGTTTATAGTCATGAGTTAAGGCTTTTGAAGACATTGACAGCAACTAGGTAAGTAAAAATTTAAAAGGTACATAGTTTAGAAATATATTAAGGTTTTTGAACAACAAGAGCTGTTGTCTCACTTAAAGCAGTCACAATATATTAAACATGGTATCTAGATATGTATTATTCCCAGACATATTCATAAACACATATACATGTCTATATATATATTGTTTTACTCTTAAATAATTTTAAAAAATACACTTTTTTCAAGTTGGGTGTTCTATTCTGTAATGGACTTGGCCCTAATCCTGCACTGACTGCACGTTTTGTTTCTTTCTTTTATTGGATAGTAACTGTAGGTCCTTGGTGCACAAGCTGAACAACTCATCTAACAGCTGCCTTAATAAACCCTATGGCAATGTACATTTGCTAAATAAATATTAGGAGCATTTTATATTTTAAAGAAAAGACATATGCAAATCAAGCACTGCCAACAGGCAATTTTCCTGTCGATTCTCTTACCTATATTAATTTGTTGGCTACAGGTAGGTCCAGTCCAGCCAGGGCGACATGACCCACAGTTGTAACCAGAGAAGTTACCATTGCACCGACAGGTTTGGTTGAAGAAGCGTATGGGCCATTGCTCACGGTCATCCCTCCCGTCATGGATGTACTGTGGGCCGTGGGGTCGCAGATCAACAGTCACCTGTACGCACCGGCCCCTCCCTGTAGACACACCACACCGGTCAGTACCTGGCCCAAACACAGGGAAATAGTCTGGGCAGCACATGCCGCTTCTCAGGGCCTCGATGGTAGCACACTGGCGAGGGAACTGAGCTCCAGCTTGGTCCAGCATGCTGAGAAGTGGTGGCAGGGAAAGCAGCAGCAGCATGGGGAGCTGCATGGCGATGGGTCCAGCAGTACCGGCTGTTTCTGGGAGCCAGCAGGTCCAGACACTCTTAATTCTCCTCTCCTATGATGGAAGAACCAGGTCTCTCTACAGAGAGATAAGGAGAAAGTGAGAGACAGAGAGAAGATTAAAAAAAAAACCAAAACAGTGATGCAAACCTCCAGGCTACTCCCTCCACCCCAGAAAGTGCCTCAAACCATGCACTTGGATACTTGGAAAAGTGAAAAACTCTGACTACAGACACTAATGTTCCCTTTCCCATTACCTGCACAAAACCCAGTAACTATCTAGAGCTTCATTTGTTCATTGACTTCTAAGTGCTTCTCAAATATTAATTCACATTGTATGTCTGCCAGCCAGATTCACTTCAATGCCACAGAGTGTTAAAACCTGTCTAAGGCACAAGTTCTTTGAACCTTTTTTTTCAACCTTCCCACTCCCCCGCCCATTTATGCCTTTCTTTTATGCATTTAAGTAGTGTATCTTGTTCTCTACACCACAGTTCCCCTCTGTGTTCCCTTGCTGTTCTTTAATGGGAGCTCCACCAGAAAGTGAAGCTACAATGCTTCATGCATGGTACCTGTTCTCTCTTTCTGGTACCTCTCCTCTGCTGAGATCCTGTTGTATCTGTGCACGTCCTACAGCTGTGTCTAACTCGAAATAAGCACTGCTAATTTCTCTCTTGGTTCAGTCTGCTTACTAATCCTTCTACCAACAGAGTATGGCTTGGCCTCACCCTCCTTCTTCTCTTAATCCCCTTTCTACTTCAGTGCATTTCCCTGGACTTTAAGTACTTGAGCAGCACATGATTTCTTTCATGCTTATCTCCTTGTGATTTTACAAGTTTTAGCAAAGGTCAGAGACAAATACTTGAATTCAAAACAGAACAACTGTGAAGGGTGTTGTTGTTTTTTTTTTTAATTGCAAAGAAAGGCTCACTTGAAAACAGACAAAGAACACTGGAGAAATTCACATTTAACAGACATTTAAAAAAATAATCTTCAAATGGCATTTTCAAGATCAAGCTGAAGTAATTGACAAAGATACGTTATTTAGAAAATTAAACACTCCAGTCTGAAACTTAGAGCTTTCCATTTAACTATTTATTTTCATACTCAAATAAAAATACAGTTATCCTATTGGAGTATCCTGAAATGCTAAGTTCTGAGCAGGTGCTGTGAAGAGTAAGGAAACAAAGAAACAGAAACAGTCTCTGAAATGAATAAAACTCTTCTCTATTGTTTGCAAGGACAATTTACAGTGAGCAAAACTGGCCTTATTCAAACTCTACTTTTATGATCAATCAATAAGGATGGCTTTCAGTGGTGTGAGGATATTTTGTCAAGGAACATCTCAATTGGCACCAAGACAACATATTAACAAGTATTCTGGGGAAAGGTTCGACCACAGTGCAACTGACGTTGAGCAGAAAATGGATTACCTACCCCTTCTTCTGCTTCTGTATAGGCAATTCAAAATGTGAAAATGTGCACAGTTCTGGCAGGCCACATAAGCAAGTTTTTTGTGCATTTATTCTGGCCAGGCTACTATGGACCATAGCAGTGAACTTTGCCATCTGTGGCTTGTATAACCAAACATGATATAGTTTGTTCCATGTAGGATCAAGGCTTTTAGTACACTTCTCCATTCCTTAATTCATCCTCCAGTTGCAGACAGGAATATTGATAATATTTAAGTGAAACTCTTTCCTTTTCTGTCTTTTATTTTATTTTCCATTTGAGCATATTTTTTCTTCTTTACTAGCTTATTTTATACCCGGCTTCTTCCAAGCTTAAACCTTTCATCTTTGAACATGTCTATGGGGACACATATGACACAAACTCACTGTCATCACATCAGAAGGTAAACCAGAGCTAGTAAAAAACATCCGCATCTGAAAAGAACTCCCAGATCAAAGAAGAAGCATACAGGTTTTTGCTATTAATATTTAGCAAATACAGCAAAATTTTAATAAGATTAAAAGGAATAAATCCTGCTCCTTAGGCAAAGCCCCAGTGAAAAAGAGCAAAGAGATATACTGACTAGGGTTGTCTGACATCATAAAAAATCCCCTTTTAAGGGTGAGAATGATGTAGACTTTTTGTAAGCCTTCTGCATAGCTAACACCTATGAATTTTGTTCAGTAGAATACTAGATCTGCAAAGCTGAGGATCTTGTCCTTTCTTTTACCCCAGATGTTCCCTGGAAATCTTGCTAAACAAGTGTGGTGGTATGCAATCCCTTTTACAGACTTTATTTTGATATTCTTGCTCTTAGAGACACCTGCTTTCCTAATGTGCCTGGAAAGATTTGACCTTGGAGACTATCCAAATGCACACAACTGTGTTTCTATGGTTCTGTTCAGAGATGTCTTGTCTACATTAGCAAAGTAATGAGGAAGAAGTTGGTGTATGAACCCCTAGCTCACTAATTGCCTTTGTGGACTGAAAGCCCTACAAAGAGAGTTAGTTAATAGGCCAGACATTTGCATATAGTTTGCACAGTTTCTCTTGTGGATATATTAGTTCCTGATGTTGAGAACATGTTTCTACACAGCCACAGAAGCTTTAGCTGTGGCCTGTAGCCTAACCTACTGGAGAACATTATGAAAATATAGCCAGTTCTATTTATGCCTAAGAACTGGTGAAAGCTGATGTGCTGGTTCTGTCTTACCTCATGTTGCTAGCTATACAACAATCAGTTCTCTGCAAGCTACCCTGTGGTATTTACTGAGTGTCCAAAATTTAAAGATTCTTTAGTATATGATGTACTTTGAGAGCTACTATAGTTCACTAGAATTGTTATTGCCCAATCTCAAGACACATAGACCCCCAGGAAAATTAGATTTTGTCAGCTTCACCTAAGCTGCATGGGAAGTAGTTTAGCTGTGTGTCACTTCTGTTGTGATGACACCACACTGCAAATGTTTGGGAACTGAATATTGGAATGATCCAGTGGATGAATTTTACAGTGGGCAAATGAGCATGTGAAATGAAGGTACAGCTGTGGTAGCGTTCATCATCGCAGTCTTAGCTTTCTAAGGGTTTGGAAATCAACAGCCTCATCTTCAACTGCTGTAAACTGATCCATGATTTACATCACTTGTGGATCTTGCCTAGGTCCTAAACGCCTTGGTGTCTTTTTGTTACTTTTTTTCACAGAATCACATAATTCTCAGAGTTGGAAGGGACCTCTACAGATCGTCTAGTTCAACCCCACAGATACACTCTGTCCGGTTGTGCAGGTCGTTGATGAAGATGATGAGTAAGACCTGACTGAGTATTGACCCCTGGGGGACACCACTGGCTACAGGCATCCAACTCAACCCTGCTCCAGTGATCACAACCCTGTCACACAGCCAGGTCTCAGTCGACCTCAGTGTCCACGCATCTAGCCTACACTTCCTGAGTTTCCTAATGAAGATGGTATGGGAGACAGTGTCAAAACCCTTGCTGAAGTCAAGGTAGATAACATCCATTGCTCTCTCCTCATCTAAGCAGCCAGTTATGACATAATAGAAGGCAAGTGGATTGGTCAAGTATGATTTCCCTTTGGTGAATCTATGCTGACTTCTCTCAATGACTTTCTTTGCTGTCACATGTTTTGAGACATCCAGAACCACTTTTTCCAACACCTTACCTGGGATGGAGGTGAAACTAACTGACCTGTAGTTCCCTGAGTCCTCCTTCTTGCCCTTTTTGAAGACTGGAGGGACATTGGCCTCTCTCCAGTCCTTTTTGTGTTGTTTATTTTTTCTTTTTCTTTGTAAATAATATCACTAGTCAATCTTTTCACAAAATAAGTCAGTTCCTCAGTTTATAGAAACAGCTTTAAATTGTTTTGAATTTCTTTTTTCTTCCAAGTGGAAGAAAATAATGCTGCTTTTATGAAAAAAAAGCAGAATTAGATATCACTTATATGATAAGTGCAGGCTTTGAAGATGAGTCAGAACTGACCTTCTGTTTCCTATATCTAAGCTGCTCAACACAAACACAACTGTTCAGAAACCTGGGGTTTACATATGCTGCGTGGGATCTTTCTTGGAAAAACTGAGTTACCAGAGCACACTTAAGCCTCATAGGTGTCTAGATGTGAAAATACAATATTCCTGAATGAAACTGTATGTATTATATAATAAAATTCAAGGAAAGTTATTTTAATTAATTAGATTATATAAATATTAAAATTAGTATAAGAAGCCAATGTCATCTTTGCATTTAAACTGGGAAACATAATTTCAGATATTTATAGATAAAGCTGAAATTTCTATTCAGTGAACATGATATAGAGTTCTAGTGTTTTATAAAGTGATTGTTATTATTGTTAACACGACTCACTTTTGCTTTGCTCTATAGCTACATATAAATTAAAGTTGATTGAAAGTGAAGGCAAGTTGCCAGGAGAAGACACTTCTGACAATTTTTAAAAGCAAACTTGTGTTTTTCATGGAAAGGAATTGCCTAAGATGACAGATATTCTAGAATTTGCTGCTGAATCATTTATTACTGCAAGACCTTTATCTCAGCTTGAAAATGTCAGTTTTTCTTGGGATATGTGTGATGTATATATTGGTAAATAGAAAGTGACATTTTTCTTTTCTTCTGACCAAATAGGGTTTTCATATTTAAATTTAAAGAAACAGGTCATTTTAGCCATTTCTCCTCCTCTCCCATCCAGAAAAGAAAAAAGTTCAATTGAAGTGGCAGAGCTTCTCCTAAGGAAATTAGAAGGCAAAAAATGGAAGACTGGTTTCTCCAGTAAAACTAGCAGAACTTCTGAAAATTTTGTGAAAAGTATGAGTAAGATTCCATGTTCTGTCAGCACCTTGGGTACATACGCCCTCATGGGGGTCTCAATAGGATGAGCTGAGGGGCTCAGCAGCATATGTTAAGGTGCTCAGAAGGAAAAGTTGAAGGTCAGCTCCCTCGCTGATGAGAAGCCAGAAGCTTAGGCTGCTCTCCTTTCCTGGGCAGCTGTTTTCAGCAGAGGCTGTCCCTGCTGCCTCTGCCTGAGCCATGTTGAAGCTGCTCAGCAGCCATTCCTGTGCCCAGGCTGGCTGGCATTCACCCTTGTCTCCTGGTTTCCTTCCCGAGGGGAGCAGCCAGCCCTTGCTCCTCCCTGTACCTTCCTCTTCCAACCTTGCATGTCCATCATTGCAGGGTGTCACTGTGCTCTAAGCATGACACCTGCTCTGTGCTATCCAGGGGGAGAATATGGGACTCTACACCATTTTTCCTCTTGAGCTGTTTTTGGACATCCCTCAGTAGCAACGTTTACCTTTTTATATATGTCATCACAAGGTAATGTCCATGGTTAGATAACTGAAATAAGTGAAGAACATTTGAGATGACACAAAGCAAATTGGTTAAAGTTGTGAGTTTAACAGTCTGTTCCTTTACAATCCCCAAGCAGATGTTTATGTCTGCAGGACAGTATCATATTTTAAGCCATATTTTATATTAAATGTCTTGATTAAGGTACCAGTTTCAAAGCAAACCCAGGAGTATCTTTTATAGGAGATAGCATGGCTACAACCACTTGTCACATGCATACACATAATTAGGAAGAAGCTGTCATCACAGTAGTAGTACTGGATCCTATGATTATGTCTCTTTTGTACCAGAGGTACTTGTTTTTTTCCCTTAATGATAGCCTACTAAATTAAGAAATATAGTTGTTTCCATCTTCTAGATCTGCTCTTTCTCTTCCATTCTTTCTAGTATACCACCTTTCATTTTCTATTTTGACAGTTCCATTTTTATGCTCTAGAGTTTTTCTCTGTATTGCAAGAACCTACCTTGAGGCCTTGGGTTGTTTCTTACAGCTTGTCCCTAGAGAGGTCCTGAATAACATCTTCTTTCAGTTTTTGGCAGTCTTTGGCCTTTCTTGCCATTCTTTGGTGCCCACACTCAATCCTTCAGACCTAGTTCTATTTCTGAACAGGGTATGACTCACCTAAGGTCAATGCCACTGTAATATCACATGTGGGTGAAGTGCTCATCTAGCCACATAGACTCAATGCACTGGTTCTGTATCACCCACAACCTCAGCCAATTTTATTAATTATTTATAAAGCACAGTACCAAGCATGATTAAAATCAAGCCTTTGTCGCTACTTCTGTTGTCCTTTTCTGATTAGATTGTCTCTTCTTCAGGTCTTTTCCTCATCTGTATTTGTCACGAAACCTTACTTGGTTTTTCTTGCACTTCTGATATCCTGTTAGTTTCTCTAATAGTCACACCCGTTTATCTGGAGATATTATATGTAATCAATAAGATATTTCAATACAGAAAATGTCAATTCCCCCCTCTCCCCCTGCGCCCAACAGTTGAGTTTAATATTACCAGTGATTTGAACCAGAATGTTGTTAAGAACATAACAAAAGAAGCAGAAATAGCTGCCAGCAGATGTCAGGGCAGTTGAAGTCCCCCATGGCAACCAGGATTTTTAAATCAGAGACATCCTCCAGTGGTTTGAAGAAGGCTTAATCCACTTACTCGTCCTGATTGGATGGATACACTCCCACCATGATGTCACCATTATTGACCTGGGCCTGAGTTACAAACATCCACAAAGCCTGTAATCCATCCCATTAAAAAGCACACATTTGAACTCTCCTATCACATGCAAGGCAGCCCCGTCCACCTTGTCATCCCTGCCTCTCTTTTCCAAACAGCCTGTCTCCCACTATCAGGTCAGGAGACAGGTATCCCATTCCCTGCAGGAGGGAATCTCCAACCACTGCCACTTCCCATTTCTTCATCCTGTGCTTGGGGCTTTCAACCTTTCCCTTCCTGGGAGTCTCCTATCATTGCTTGCTCAAGTGCAGCCCAGGCTTTACACTGAATAATTTGTGACACCCTCATCCCCTCTCCTCCCCACTTGTTTAGGTTTGTAGATGTTACTTTAAAATGTAAATAGTCTTCTGAAGGTTCTGCTGTCGTTTGCTTTAATCTTGGGTCAGCTCAGCATCTCTTGCCATAAATGTCTGAGACCAACAAACTAGGCAGCACCAAAAGACAGCACTGAATGCTACACTTGCCCTGTTAGCCAAGGTCACTTTTGCTGTGATATAAGTCTGGAGCTGGAATAGAAGATACTGTTCAGATGAAATGCTCATCTTTTATACAGTAGCCTACTGATAAAGGCATTTTAGTACATTTTCAAAGTAGGCAGAGAGTCTCAAGCTGGTATATACACATCTGTTTAGAGCAGGAGAACAGTGTATTCATTCATAAGCTCCATTCCTGAACACATGAAAAGACATATGATTGCAATGATACTGCTTCACTCATTTTCACTCCTGTGAAACAGTAGGTTAAAGAATCATTAAAGGTCAGTTCCAGGAAACAGACCCTTATCAACCAAACTCATAGAGAATATATAGTGGAACAAGGTTCTCTATTCAGATAAAACACCTCTTTGCACTTCCTCAGTTGCCAGAAACTTGTTCAGTTCTGCGCATTTGAGTAAGTGCATTACATTTTGAGGTTTAGGTTCTTTCTTCTAATTTCAGCTGGTGCATCCTAATAGTACAAAGGAAGGCTAATGTTAATTGCCTGAAAATGTTAATATAAAGTTAATTTCCTGAAAAGTATTGGTAAAGAAAAAAAAAGATAATAAAAGAACTCCTAATCGTGTTATTGTTTTTCTGGCATACAAGAAGCAACAAGCAGTCAAAACTACTGTCTCAAGGCAGTAGTAGAGAGCAGCAGAGATTACACCAAGTATCCAGAGTTCAGGAAATGGTGCTTGGGTTTCATTAGCAGAGCATGTGAATGCAGAACACTACAAATTTATAAACAAATTATGAAATGGCAGGACAACAAGAAACATCAACCTTAATTGTTGCAAAGCAGATCAGACATAGAGTCACTCAGAATCACACAGAATCATTGGAGTTGGAAGGGACCTCTAGAGGATCCTCTAGCCCAACTTCCCTGCTAAAGCAGGATCACCTACAGCACATTACACAAGATTGCATCTGGGTGGGTTTTGAATGTCTCCACAGAAGGGGACTCCACAACCTCTCTGGACAGCCTGTTCCAGTGCCTTGTCAACCTCACCATAAAGAAGTTTTCCTTCATGTTCAGATGGAACTTCCTGTATTGCAGTTTATGCCCACTGCCCATTGTCCTATTGCTGGGCACTACTGAAAAGAGCCTGACTTCATCCTGCTTACACTTGCCCTTTAGGTATTTATAGACATTAATAAAATCTCTTTTCAGTCTTCTCACCAGGCTAAAGAGTCCCAGCTCTCTCAACCTTTCCTCATCAGACAGATGTTCCAATACCCCAATCATCTTAGCTGCTCTCCCCTGAACCCTCTCCAGCAGTTCCCCATCTCTTTTCAACTGGGGAGCCCAGAACTGGATTCAGTATTCCAGATGTGGCCTTACTAGGGCAGAATAAAGGGGAGGATAATGTCCCTCGACCTCCTGGCCACACTCTTCCTAATGCATCCCAAGATACCACTGGCCTTCTTGGCCACAAGGGCAGAATGCTGGCTTGTTGTTAACTTACTGTGTACCAGTACTCCAAGATCCTTCTCCTCAGAGCTGCTTTCCAGCAAGTCAGACCCTGACCTATACTGATTCATGGGGTTGTTCAGCCCCAGGTGCAGAACCTTATAGTTGCTCTTGTTAAATCGCATTAGGTTCCTCTCTGCCCAGCTCTTCAGCCTGTCCAGGTCATGCTGGATGGCAGCACAGCCCTCTGGAGTGTCAGCCACCCCTCCCAGTTGTCTATCTTCAGCAAACTTGCTGAGGATACACTCTGTCCCTTGTGCAGATCATTGATGAAGACATTAAACAAGACCAGATCCAGTACCGACCTTTGGGGAACACCACTGGTTACAGGCATCCAACTTGACCTTGCTCCATTGATCATGACCCTCTGAGTTCTGTCACACAGACAGCTCATAAATTACAGATACATTTCTGTTTATAATTGCAAGCAGAACCAATGGGAAACTTGTTGCTGGAAATTTTTACTCAGTTTAGCACATGCAGTGACACTGATATAAGGTAGTCTTACTGATACGTCTTATACAAATTTAAAAAGTGTATAATCATAAGGACCACACAAAGGTGTCATTTCTCCTGGATGCATAAGCTTCAGGTTTTTACAAATTACTTCCAAATAGAATTGGTGAGTGCAAGCAAAAGCATTTAAACACTAATGGTCTGTTAAATGACCAATTTGCTGTAGTAGTGAAGACAGTGTGTCAGGCTCAGATAATGCAAATCAACATAGCTCCATTGGTTTTAATAACAGACAGAATTACAGTAAACCTGAGGGAGGCTGGCAATTTTCAATGAAGACTTGGCTCATTTGTGTTGGTTAACTTTAATTAGGCTTATCTGCTGACTAGAGCACCACGAAGGTAATGCCTACTGCTAAAGGAAACTGCAGTGATTCCCAGTTCATTCTATTGTGTATTTTTCTAGTCTATATTCTTTCACTTTTTTTAAGAGAGTTGAAAGTCAAGCCAACAGTCAACACGAAGCTCCACTTAGTTCAGGCTTACAGAATTGGAAATATTGTTCTGAAAGAATAAAAGTAAATACACTTTTTTGCGTGGTTTGGATTATACATGAGGTTTCTATATACTCCTTAAATTGTTACGTTTCCTTCTCATGTCTTCCTTTTCTGTCTCAGATGTTGAAACCTCCATACTTACTAGGATGCATCTTATACATAGAGCAGTATTATTTATTTATTGAGGAAATAATATAGATATTGTACTGTATTCTACTGTAAGATTGAAATCTGGAGTAATGATATTAAAAGAGCTTTCATCAGTCATGTCGCCTATGAGCAATAATTTTCTTATCTTCATCCAACAGACTTAATGATCTTTTTCTCAAATGCATATTAACCACCATTTTAAAAGCATGAAGTTTTAAAAGCTAACGCTGTTTTAATTGGAAGAAAATTTGCATTAGTTTTCTTGAAAGACAGACCAACTATAAGTTAATTTATAGGAAGAATAATAAGGCAAATGCCACAGTTTAACAGTGGGCTGGCAATTGAACAAATGACACATGCTCTCTGTTAACCCCTCTTTCTTTCCCTATAGGGAAAGAAAAGAGAATAAAAGAGAATTATTGGCTGGAAACTAAACTGCACAGATTTAATGAAACAGTAGTGATGTAAATGTAATAATGAAATACATACAAAACCAGTATCGCACTCCCCCCCAGTGACAAATCTCCACTGAGGCCTCAGGGCTGGCCCTGGCAGATCCCTGGACTTGGCTCCTGGAGTCAGCAGCAGATGGGAGTTGGATTCAAGAATGCATGGATTGGGATCAAAGGCAGACGAAAGGATGGAATCCTCCCAGGATGCCAGGCAGGACGAAGAGAGCTTGACCCTCGTGGTCACTCAGTTTTATAACAAGTCTGATATGCATGGGGTGGAACACTTTGGTCAGTTTTGGTCACCTGTCTGCTCCGCTCCTCCCTACAGAAGTATCACAGGTGTGACACCTTTTTCTCCCTTTTGTTTCCAGAGCACAAGAAGTTTTTCAGAACCAAGCAGTGGCCTTGGTTCTGTATACTGTTCTCCAGCAGTAACTATAAACATGGAGTGTTATCAGTCCTAGAAGCAGGCACTGGTTGAGAAACATGCCATTAATTTAAGAAAATGCAGTTACTTAGAGGAGACTTAACTGAAATTAAAATTACTATAAAGAAAATTGGTTTTGTCCTAGCTCAAACCAGGGCAGAAAAAGACAAGATTTTTCTTTGAAGTTGTGTATAACCTGATTTACAAAACTATGAATGAAGTCAAATAATATTTTAGACTACTTGATATTGGTTTTCTTAATTTTCATAATTAGTCTCACATAGGCTATAAACAGTTCAAGCAAAGTAATTTCAGTCATATCTGTTTTTAAAATGTGCTAGATACTGTTCCATTCAACTAAACAAATGTTTTAGCTACTGTACTTACATGCATGTCTTAATAATGCTAATAATTTCAGATCGTGTTCTCCATATTCTCTCATTTTTCTTTTTCTGGGATGATACCAGTGAGCTTGAGAATGGCTGAGAGATGAAATTGCCCTGCAGTGCCTTCTGCAAAGGAAAGTGCAGAAAATTTAGTCTATATCTGTAGTTCAAAAGTTCACTTTCAACAGAGAAACTTATGTAAGTGATTGAAGTCTTTATTTCTTTCACCAAATAGAGTCTGGTGCCTAGAGAGAGATCTGCAGTTTCAAACTAATGCAATAGAGGTGACAAATGACTGCCTACAGATAAATGAGTGAGACCTGGAAGAGTGTTGCAGATAGGCATAAAATGAAAATAAGTAGCACTTGTCCAAGAGTTTAAAATAGCTCTGAAATAGCACACATCACCATTGCCTCTTGAAGATATATGTAAGATTTGAGAGCAGTATTTCAGATAAACAGTTGACTGACAAAGGCACAAGATTGGATAGAGCTTCCAGAAAGCAGAGAAAACATTTATTTTTTTTCTCCTGAATTTACAGAGTGATAAATACAATGAGTTTGGAGTAATGAATTTTACTAGTAAGTGACTGTTAGTGAAATCTGACATTTTTAGCAGCCTAAGATGAAGAAACTAAGGCATGTTCTAGACCTTGGGACAAACCCGATATTAAAGCTGACATTGTATTGTGAATATATACAGTGAAGATACTCTTTCCCACTGCAGTGGCATCTGGGCAACTTAAAACTCTGAACTTTAATGTAGCAAATTGTCCAGCGTATTTTATATGGTAATTGAACCCAAAAAGGCTGTTGATGAGGCCTGGGGAGGGTCTCTACACACAAATTGAGGTGTCCATCACCAACAGTGTCCTGCACCTGCCACCTGCCCCCACCTGTACCCACCTTCCAATGTAGTGTACAGCAAACTCCTTCTCTGCCTCCACCCTGAGATGCTTCTTATCAAGAGGATTAGCATTAGAAAATTTGTTTAGAAAAAAGATGGGGACAAACTTTTCAGCAGAGCGTGTAGTGATAGGACAAGGGGCAATGGTTTTAAACTGAAAGAGAGTATATTTAGGTTAGATACTGGGAAGAAATTCTTCACCATGAAGGTAGTAAGGTACTTGAATACGTTGCCCAGGGAGGTTGTGGATGCCCTGCACCTGGAGGTGTTCAGGGCCAGGTTGGATAAGGCCTTGTGGAACCTGGTCTAGTGTGAGGTGTCCCTGCTCATTGCAGGGAGGTTGGAACCTGATGATCTTTAAGGTGCCTTCCAGCCTTAACCATTCTATGATTCTATGATTCTATGTCTTTTGGGAAAGATCGCAAGCTACTGAAGTAAATGGGAGTTTTGCTACTGATTTAAAAGTCAACAACGAAAAAACCATAAGCCAAACAAATCTGACATTAAACAAATATCCAAAAAAGCTAGCTGATTCTGTTTGTTTGTAATATCCTCTGTCCTGCTCTTTGAATCAAATAATCTTCAAGGACAACGATAGTGTTTGTCTAACACATTTTAGCCATTATAAAGCATAATGAAATTTAAGGCACAAGAGGACAGATTGTTGTTTGAAGTAAACTGCCATAGCTCCAACCAATTATGTTGTTCATGATGTGGCCATTGATATCCAAGAAGCTACAGTAATTTATATCTAGTGAGAATCAAGTCCCCTGTGCTTCAAGAAGCTGAGTCTGTACTGTCCTCTTTGCTGAAATGATTTTCATTGTTTGAAAAACAATCTTCCAATATTATGGGGTGAAAGACCTGCTGAATAATTCTTACTGTCATGTGGCATCTTGTTCTAGGCCTTAAGAATGCAAAAAATGCTGGCAGAAGATGAATTTTTTCTTGAATTTGTGTTATTCCATTTATTGCCACAAAGCCTGTGTTTTGTAGCAAATAATGATTGCACTGGGCAATGATGATCAATATTGTAAGTTTCATAGATAAAAGTACTTTGTGAAGAATTATTGTACCAAGCAAATGTATTACAGCTTTGTAAATTATCTTTAAAGATAAATTACTGACATACTTGCGGAGTAAGTGGAAAACAGAAGCTTGGTGCAAGAAAGGCCACTTAGCTATTTATAGAGAAGACACAGCTAACTAATAGCTAGTATTTTCAGGGTAAATGTTTTTCAACAGAGCCCACTGAAATTAATAGCAGTCTTTCTTTTGACTTTGCTGGACTGTAGAATGGGCCTATCACAACTGACAGAAATTTTAGTATGCAGCCACGAATAGCTTGCTCTAAGAAACAGAATGTTAAATCCCCCCTGCCAAGCTTTATGAGTTATCTTAATAGCTTTAATGAAAATCACATAACTTTTATGGTTTAATGGGTGAAGATCTGGTGTTAAGAAAATTCTGTGATTTTTTTTTGTCATGCCAGTATCTTCAGAAGTGTCTTCAGTTGTTGAGTTCCAAGTTAATGCTGGTGCAGTGGCAAATCAAGACTGAAAGCCATGAGTGAAATACTCGCTAATTAGAGGAAAAATAGATGCCTATTATTTTTAAAAACCAGGTACTGTCATGCAAAACATTATTTTGCATTTTTACAGCTACCATAGATCAGATCTCATAACTTAGTCAAATTATATGAGGAAATCAAAGGAGGCTGCAGCAAGTAGTAAGTTAATGATGTGACAGTGACAGTGTGTCCTTTAAGACTATCCTTTCCCACTGCACAGTGCTAGTTTTTACTTACTGAAAAAGTGTTTGCAGACCCATTTTGAAACTGAAGTTCCTATTTGTTATTTATGAGTATCAAAGTTCTAGTGACACTTTTTTGCAGCAAAATGATGGAGTCCTTGATCAACACTAGTCTGAACAAGTGTGTTATGCCCATTTAACATGACTCAGTATTTTCAATCAAATAGGATAGTTCCCTTCATTTCAAGATGCAGACTGTTTTATGGTGCTGCTGCTGAGCCATTTGTTCTGTAAATGGGGCAGTGTTTCATTCCAGTTGTGACTGAACTTGATATATGTTAAGAATTGATGTTAAGGAGTACTGAGTCCCATAACTCTAACTAAAGCCCTTGGACATCTCATTACTGAGCAGTCCTGAAAAATCTTACTAATACTTGATAGCATCAAGGTCACAGATGAAATCTAAACTCTTAATGTACTTGAAAATCTGTAGGTGATATTGTACAGTGCTGTATATTAGGAACTCTTAGCCTGGAAAAATGTCTTTCTTTTATAAAAAACATAATAGCTGTTGCAACATCATAGAAATTTGTAGAGACTATATACATTAAAATCTAACAAGATAGAAATACAGTTATAACTTCTCCACAGACTTACTCCATTTCTTAACATTGTCTAGATGGTTTTTGAGTTCTACCTTGGTTGTATTTCAAAAGAAAATCTCCCTGAGGAAACCAGAAGGAAATGCTGACTCACCTTCCATTCTGCGGGCAGTTAATAAAAGGCAATATAGGGAAATATTTTTGTTGGTGAAACTAAGTAGTTGCTCAGAAAACTTTAATTAAATGAAACTTTTAAAATGAGACAGGACACATTAAAGCTAAACCCTAGGCAGTCTCAATTGTCAGAAAAAATCAACTATGAAATCTAATTCCGGTACTAATGGTCGAAACTGTACACATGCCTTTCAGGCAAGGATCACAGACTGCTCCTAAATATCATGAGAGCTAATGTCTCAAATATGCAGAAGGTTTTACTGGTATGTCACAGATAATCCTCTAAAACTTCATAATATTATCTGTTGACTAGAAGATTCTATGGTAACATCTGCAGGAAACGACTGAGCAAAGAACTCAAGATCAAACAAGTACGTAGGGCAAATATGTGTCTAATGAGGGCAGACATATACAACTTCAGACAATGCTGAGCTATTCATTGAGCAAAATATTCCTAAGTAAGGTGATTACTGTAAATGCATTTTCATTTTTTTAGAGTAAGTTAATCTTTTTAGGTCATAAATTTTCTGTCATTGATTTTGTGTCAGACATAGATCAGAGGACATTTAGCCATAAAAAAATGTTTTAGAATTATTGAATTCATGCAGACTTCCCATAATTCTATTTCACCTTCTTTTCACTAGTTACTTTATTAGGTTTTCCATATTTTTTTGTGGGATTGATGTGAGGTTGACCACTTCGTCATCTTCATTTTTCCTTTTGCATGCCATTTCACCATCAGCACACTACCAGCCTGCTGGAATCTCAATCAGAAATTGTCCCTCACAGAACTTTTAGATTTTTATTATTTTTTTAATATCAATTACTATTTGTTGGTGAATCTTGCAGAGATCTTAGCACCACCAACACCCTATCTCAATAAACTGGGCTACTTACATGCCCAGTAAGTTTAGACTTTAATGCAGGGAAAACAATGACCTCATCTCTAAATAAAATATTGTAAAATGCAAGAAATGTAAGATGCCCTTCCCAAAAATTTAATCTAGTAAACAATGAAGACATTTCTACTATTAAAATAGAAAAATAAAATTCTTTTCTAATGTCATCCTTTCTTTACACTTTCTAGGGCTTTTTTACTGCATTGCAGAATTTTGTAGGTGTTATGTATTTCATTTTCCAGATGCAAGTACGTCTCTCAGTTCAATCTCTAATCTATGCTGCTTCCTTCCATAGGACTTCAAGTGCATCGACCATGTTTCAGATTGTGTTTTTAAGGCAGGGTGTGGGTGGCATTGTTAAATTGATCAATTAATTTTTATTAGTATTGCATTTAGAACCAGTGGTGTAAAATACTGTAAAAATGAACAACATAAAACCTGACATAAGATAGAAACTCTAGATGCACAGAAACAAAAAACACTTAAAAAGGACAATATTTGTAATGTTAAATGGTGTAGCTTTGGCAGAATAGCAGACTAGCT
The DNA here is from genome assembly GCA_020745705.1 of Hemiprocne comata. Lineage (NCBI taxonomy): Eukaryota > Metazoa > Chordata > Aves > Apodiformes > Apodidae > Hemiprocne > Hemiprocne comata. The sequence goes on along the minus strand of CM036616.1, from coordinate 70,912,977 downwards.
ATTAATAGTCTTTTTAGTGGACACTGCTGCTAGGAAAATTTGAAGAAAATGAATGAAAAAATATGAAGTGTGGGTATAGGTGATCTTGCAAAGTCTGAATGACAGCCTAAGGAAAAGCAGAATGCCTTCAAAAAAGGGAAAATTATGTCTGACCCTGTGGGCAGAAAAAAGCAGGTGATATGGTCATTCCCAGCAGTGAATGAGACATAGTCAGTAGGGGGGGAAATAAGCCAGGAAGGCTCTTTCAAAGGAAGAAAATTAGCTTTTCTTTTTTTGATAGAGCAGAAAAATCAATTAAAAAAATGAAAAAAAAAAAAAAGTTGACATTAAATCAACAAAGACCCTGTAGCATTTGAACATCACTCCAATCTGAAGACTTCATATGTACATATGAAAGAGAAAAATCTCCAGAATCATCATGTGTACTTTACATAACCAAAAATGGATAAGTTTATTACGAAAGACAGACTTGTAAAAAACACTTAAAATTAATCTTGATGTCAAATTTTTAAACAAATGTGTTTCTTTTAAATCTAAATATAGCACTATTAATTTTGTATGTATTTGCAATTAGTACTTGTTATGGCACGTATGACTCACAGAACAAAAAAAAAGGGCACAACTTTTCAGAAATAAGAAGTGATGTGTTTTGCAGTTGTGCTCACTAGGACATTTCTGTGACCACAGAGTGTTCTGAGTGCAGTGACATCATTTTGGCATCAAGAACCTATACAAGAGGCTGATTACATGTAGGAATAATGCAGATTGTTAGCTCAATAAGTGGTAAGAATGGATGATTGGATGCTTTGGTAAGACTTTTTCACAATGTTTAACCAAGCACATTATTTTCACATCTGCCTTTATAAAGAAATGTTGTCAGAAAAAGTGAAACTAAAGAAATATAAGTTATCTATGTATTTTTTACTGTTACCAGTGAGACAAAAAAGAGATGAGAAATTAATATTTTACACAGCTATGAAATTCTAGGGAATTTATATCTGTTTTATACAAGATGCAATGAGATTAGATTCATGTGTCTCTGATCAACGTAATAACATTTTAGCAAATAGTTCCAGCAAGGACTGTCTTTACCAATTTAATTAATAACCATTATGTAAAGTCCATAGCATAGATAACTATATTTTGTATCATCTTTCAGAAAAGCTGTTTATTGGAATAAAAAGAATACAGAAATGCTGTCAGAAAAAAAATGAATCAATGTGACAGAGAATAGGGCCTGCTACTTATCTGTCTGAAAACATGCTATTGAGTATCTAAGGAGTGGAGGGAAATAAGGGAAAGAACTGAGATGTATGGATGGCTTTCTCCTCCACTTCACCAAGTCCTCTTCAATGAGATGTCCTGGAAATAGGATTGCTGAAGTGGTACCAATTTCATTCAGAGCACCTCAGCCTCATTTCCCTGATCCCTTCAAATTGCAATGAACCCATATAGCTGTATTTCAACATTAGTCTGGAAGCTTAGTTCATACTAAAAGACCATTGTAGCTTTGTATCAGTGATCAGCAATTTCTGCAAGAAGACTCTGACAACTGAGAGCTACTAGCATGCTTACATTTTGAAATCTCTGTATTGTAGGTCAGAAAGCAAGGCAATTTTCCATTTGAAAGCATCCAAGTCTGTTGATTTTGTGTGTTTTGCTGAGAGTATTTATTTCTTCAGGCTTTTTTTGCTTTTAAGGATTGAATTGAAAGAAAATTATACACTATACAGAAGTAGAACACAAATACTGCTAAGGCTCAATGTGATGGCCAACATAGATAAGGCACCAGGGCTAGGATTTCTAATATCTAGGTGTGGATGTCAACATCTAAACTAGTCACTGTAGGCTCATTTTACATCAACAGAAACAAATAAGTACTTCCAAAATCCAATGTAGCTCTTTTTAAAATAAAGGTATGAAACCAGAACCGACGAAACCGGCTCTAGCGACACGTATTTCCCACCTTTTCCTACAATGAGAGCCACACATAGATAATTTGGGTGTGGAAGACTGAAGGTAGCTGACATGAATTGAACCTTGAGCTTCTAACTAAAAGTTTCATTCAGCATATCCTAGTGACATTTATTTACACTGTACATTAGACATTTTTTTTAGGTGTAAACATTTTTTATTTTCAATTAGACCTTACAATGATCTCACAAAGTGACTCTTTAAGACATTTAAAATGTTTCTTCTTCTATTAAATGTTATTTTAAACATGAGATATAATTTTATTCCTTGGAATAAAACCAATGTTTTCATTAAGATCAATCAGTATCTTACTTATAGTAAAATCATGCTACAGTTACAATATGCTTTGGGAGGCCATAAAACTAGATGTAATCCTAGCATTTTAGCAAAAGGTAAAATATTTGGTTTCTTTATTGACAGGCAGTAAGGTAGCATAGTTAAGATTTGTATCTTAACTACAGTGTGATAGTATGGGATATCAATGGCAAATCAACGGTTAAATGAGATTTCCTAGTAAATATCACAACTTAGCTGGAAAGCAACATGGCAGAAAAGGATGTGGAGTCCTGGTGGACACCAAGTAGAATATGAGCCAGCCATGTGCCCTCACTACAAAGAAGGCTAGTAGGATCCTAGGGATCCTAGCAGATTGAGAGAGCTGATTCTTCCCCTTTTATTCAGTTCTAATGAGGCCAGACCTGGGGAGTACTGTGTCCACTTCTGGTCTCCTCAATACATGATAGACATGCACATACTGGAGAAAGAGTCCAAGAGTGCAATGAAGTTAGTGAAGGCACTGGAGCACTTCTTCGATAATTAAAGGCTGAAAGAGCTGGGACTGTTTCAGACTTAAGAAGAGAAGGCTCAGGGAGATCTTTTCAATGTACATATATAGTCTGGGAAGGAATGAAAGAGTGTAAAGAACACAGAACCAAGCTGTTTTCAGTGGTGGTCAATGACAGGACAAGAAGCAATGGGCACAGGCTGAAACATGGGAGGTTCCCTCTGAACTTCAATTTTTTATGGTGAGGGTGACTGAGCACTAGACCAGGTTTCCAAGATGCATTGTGATCTTCATCCTGGAGATATTCAAAAGCTGTCTGGATGTAGTCCTGGACAGTCAGCTCTAGGAAACTCTACTTGACAAGAGGGGCAGGACCAGAAGACCTCAAAGGTCCCTTCCAACATTAGTCATTCTGAGGTTCTGTGAAATATGCGTTACAAGGTCCTGAAAAGTTATTCTTTGAAGAATACAATGATGAATAATACCAATAGATGGCAATCTTTTACATTTGTTGTTTTATGTTTTTTTTTTTCTCAACAAAGTAATTTGTTGCTATGATAAAGACTGATAATACCCACAATTTAAATTAAAAAGATACATATTCAAACACCAAATACATAGAAGGAAATGGTCAGAATTAATATGTAAGCCTGCAGTTTGAACTGCCTTACTTTAGATATAGGGAACAGTCTAAAGACAGAAAGTACACTGGTATTTCAACTAATTAATTCCAAATTAGGTTAGTAATTTTAAAGGATTTTTCAGGCTTTCCCAAGTGTTACTAAAGAGCAAACAGTGGTAATAACTTGCAATGGGCCTAAACTACGGTTTGCAAGGCCCAGAACGGAGCTCTGTCTTGTCTGTTGGGAAAGGGACCCAGTTTTCTATAATGAATTCCTGCATGGAGACAGAAATACTAATAAAGGTAAACCTGCTTTACTTAAGAGAAGAAAATATACATGTTTCTAGCCGTGAAGATCTGAACAGTTTTATTCGAAGTCACATGAAACATATTAAAATTAGGAATATTTTGAGTTAAAAGAAACAGAGTGACTGATTTTTTGTGACATTTTTACATAAGAAACACTTTAATAATCTTATATTCTTAATGTAAAAGTAATGCTGAAGAAAATAACAGTATTATTAATTGGACTTATATCATTAAAGTATTCCCTGGACTGTTCTATTCAGCATGCCTAAGTTCGTTTAGGCAGCAATGATATGAGAAATTCATATTTTACACAGCTGTGAAATTCTAGGAAAGTTATTTCTGTTTTATAGAAGATGCAATAAGACTAGAGTCGTATGTCCCTGATCAAAGTAATAACATCTTAAAAAATAGTTCTAGCAGGGATTTTCTTTACCAATTTAATTAATAATTATAATTATTAATAATACCAATTTAATTATGTAAAATCCATTTAATTATCAATAATTGTCAGGAATTATGACCATGCATCTTAAATAAATGAAATATTTGCTATTATCTGATTTTCACCTAAAACATGGTGCCATAGTAAGAAGATAAAAATTAATAAATCGAAGATAAACTGAAGCAGTAGCTGGAATATTTATATTCTTTAAGAACAGGGATAGTGATTGATGGGAACAATATGTGCAAATGAAAAAAAATTGCTGTAAGGGTAACAAAATCTTATAAGAACATTAAAAAGAAATGTTAAGAGTGTAGTGGGTTGAAAGGTAGTTTATTAAAGCATCATGATAAAGTCAACATTGAAAAGTCAATGGTTGTGCAGTCTGAGATCCCTGAGCCAAATCTAATTTGAGAGAGGAACCAAACTGGTCTTCTGAAGGTTCTAGCATGAGCCAGAAGAGAAAAATAACCATTTCTATTCAGTCCCCCATGTGCTATCCTGGTTTGTGTTTCTCAGCAAACATGCTGCAAACATGCCTATGTAGCTGAAAAAAAATCTGAACAATAATATATGCAGAACCTCTTTTACAATCAGTTTTTGATGCAAAGGCTTGGGAAACTGAGCAAAAATGCAACTAAGCCATTTCTATTTTCAAGCCCAAGCACAGGAAAAAACTCAGGTGTGTTGGATGTTACAACGAACAACAAAGTCAGGTTAGCACAGAGGATTTCTGCATTCAGGTTTCTCTTCTGCTTTGCATGTGATATCTTCTCCTAGGCACTCCAATCTCCTGGAGATGAGAGCTGAAAAAAAAATAAGTTATTTAGGGAAACCACTGGAATGTACAAACATTGAAATACCCCACTATTAAACTGCAAAGGAGAAGAAGAAAAAGGGTAATACAAGTCATGTGATTATTTCCACCTAGTAGGAGCAAAATAAAGTTTAAAACTAAGTTAGACTTTTCCCTGATTCAAAGTAAGACAAGGAAAAGAATGTGTGGTGGTTGTTTGTGTTTTTTTTTCTTTACCATTTCTAAATTCTGTATAAATTGATTCAGACTAATGCTAAATAGCAGCAGAATCCAATCCAATATAAAATTGCTGTTAAATGCACATCATCTTGGTTTAAAGCTTTTAGAAAGTATTCGATTTGGAGAAAAGCTGTTGGAGCTTTATACAACAGTTTAAGCTTTGACTTGTTTTCCATAATGAAATGTTTCAAAGAGTTTAAAATTAAGGCTTCATATTGCCCCTCTGTTTATTTTATGCCAGTATTTTGTGTAAATGCACATGAGGTCTTGAACTCCTCAGCACTGGCAGAAATTACGGGTGTTCACTATAGATATTAAACATTTAGAGGTTTTTTGGGTCATGTGATAGCTGGAGTAGGAGATTGGAATTCTTACAAGTATTAGGACAGATATGGGCAGGCATTGGCACCAGTCATGAGTTTATCTCATGGAAAAAGTTTATTGCAGAACACAAAAAAAGGAAAAATGTGAAATAGACTTTTTCATTAAATAGTAAGTTAAGCAGTGCAAATTTCTTATTTTATGAAAGGACATTTGAAACAAAGATCTTTGTTTTATGCCTTATGATAAGATCTGACTTCTTTTCCATAAAAGAGGCCTCTGTAGGAATCATCATGAGCACTGATGTCATCTCATGGGTGGAAAATTAGCACTATTTTCTAAGTGACAAAACAGAGCCTGGATAAGCTATGATTACAGGTTGCTTGTTATCTGGGTCTAATTTAATTTAAATCCAGAGATTGTACTACTCTTTTCCCTGAATGACACTGAAGGTCTGATTTTTAGAGATACTGAACATTCAGACCTCAAACTTTTTTCAGTTAGCAGCTTGGTTTTGTGCTCTCATTCCAAAGCAGCATTTGGATAAAGATATAATGTGTAATAGAGTACATTATGCTCGCTCTTGGAATGAGTCCAGAGGAGATCCATGAAGATGATCCAATGGCTGGAGCACCTCTCCTATGAAGACAGGCTGAGAGAGCTGAGGTTGTTCAGCCTGGAGAAGAGAAGGCTCTGAGGAGACCTCATAGCAACCTTCCAGTATCCGAAGGGGCTAGAGGAAAGTTGGGGAGGGACTTTTTACCAGGGTATGTAGTGATAGGATGAGGAGTAATGGTTTTAATATGGAAGAAGGTAGAGTTAGGTTAGACATTAGGAAGAAATCCTCTAATATGAGGGTGATGAGAGACTGGAACAGGTTGCTCAGGGAGGTTGTGGATGCCCCCACCCTGGAGGTATTCAAGGCCAGGTTGGACAGGGCTTTGTGCAACCTGGTCCAGTGGAAGGTGTTCCTGCCCTTGCAAGGCGCTTGGAACTGTGTGATATTTAAGGTCCCTTCCAACCCAAACCATTCTATGATTCTATGATTTTATGATTATGGATAAAGGAGCTGAGTATATTCTAGGCAAGAATCAAAGAAACCAACCATTAAGTAAAATCACAAATTCTGCTCATATGTCAAATGGGGCTGCTTGGGGCAATTTTTACAATGTATCCAGGGCTCATATGTTAACTTCAGAAGATGTCAAATGTATGAATGGCATGATCAGCTTTCGAACATATTACTCACCTAAAGAATTAACAAAAATGAAGAATTATTCCATTGTGGTTCCCAGTGTAATAATCATACCAGAAAAGACAAGGAATATTATAATAATGATAATAAGAACAACAAGAATAAAAAGTTTAATTTTCAGTGGAGGTGTAATTAGAATACTCTTCACCGAGAAAGCTGAGTACTTGCAAGGTATTGCTATCAATACATTATCTTCTAATCTTACCATGTGGAATTTGTCATTGTGCTCAAGAATACTTTAAGATCATTAATTCATTGGGGAAAAGAATGATGAACTGTGCTCATTCTGCACAAGGACATCTTCTCTCATAGCAGCAAGCAAATGAATTTCTAGTCAAGAATACCAAAAGGAAAGTACATTTAATTTCTTATGGGACCTGCTTTGAAATAGAAAGACAAAAGTCAGTTTGATAATGGCCTGAAACAAAAAGACATCAGAAGAGACCAAGACTGACACATTTATGCAAATCAGCAATTCTTGCATGACAAATAACTCCACACATTTCTTATATCAACAAAAAATACTTATGTGACTATGAACCTGGAGGGTCAGAACCTGGACGCTCTCAGTATTTTTAAATAAAATAGAAACATAACTGAAATGCATTTTCTAAATCTGATGGGGGGGGGGGGGGGGGGTGGAGAGAAGCTTTTTTGCAATTATTATTGCAGTTAAAAGTTAATTGCACTTAAAAGTTATACTTACATATATTATGAAACGCTGTGTGGACTTTGTTCTTTTTCCAGTAGAGACGCTTAGAAAATTTAAATAATGTTTTTGTATTCCCAGACTCATTGTAGAGGTTGGATTTTGTCAAAGCAGTTTTAGCTGTGTTATGAACATATCCTAATTTGTACATATGTTGGAACAACTTCCTATTAAAACCCTCCCTTCATCTAAAGCTGCATCAAGCCAGTCAAGACAAAAGTACCGTCTTAGAGAATATGTAGAATAGCATCATGTTCAACAGTTCAAATTTTACTCTGAATTTCTGTTTGAGTGTCAACATAAATACTTACTCTTTACAAATGAAAATTTTCTTCCTGTTCACAGGAAAACTAGTGACAACAACAAGGAGAAGGCTGAGGTACTCAACAATTAATTTGCCTCATTTTTCACTGACAATCACTCTTCTCACATCTCCAGGACCCTGAAGGTCAAGGCAGGGACTGGGGCAACAAAGTCTTATACATTGCAATGGAAGATCAGGTTCAATACCTCCGGAGGAACCTGAACAGAAACTAGCCCATGTGACCCAACAAGATGCAGCCCAGGGTATTGAGAGAACTGGCAGATGTATTTGTCAAGCCACTCTCCAACATATTTGAAAAGTCATGGCAGTCAAGATAAGTTCCTAGTGATGGGTGAAAAGGGAATCACACCATTTTTTAAAAGAGTAAAAGGAGGAACCTGGGAATCACAGACTAATCAGCCTTCCCTCTGTGCCAAGGAAATCATGGACCAGATCCTTCCATATGGAAGATGGGAAGTTGATCAGAACCAGCCGAGATGGCTTCATAAAAGGCAAATCATGCCTGATTAATCTTGTGGAGGTCTACAATGAAATGACTGTATCAGTTGATGAGGGAAAAGCAACTATGTGGACTTCTGTAAGACCTATGATATGGTCTCCAAAATTCTTATCTCTAAATTGGAGAGATATGGACCTGATGGATGAACTGTTACATGGATAAAGAACTGGCTGGATGGAAGCCTCCAAAGAGTACAGCCAACAGGTGAAATTCCAAACAGATACCAGTAATGAGTAGTGTCCCTCTATGGACTTTTGCAGGCTTGAGAAGTGGGCCTCTGTGAAGCTCATGAAGCTCATGAATTTCAACAAGGCCAGGTGCAAGGTTTTGCTCCTGGTTGGGCAATCTCCAATATCAGTACAGACTGGCTGATTAATTGCTTGAGAGCAGCCCTGTAGAGAAGGACTTGGGGATATTGATGGATGAAAAACTGGACATGAGCCAGAAATACGTGCTTGCAGTGCAAAAGATCAATCGTGTCTACAACTGCATCAAACAAAGCATGATCAGTGGATCGAAGGAAGCAATTCTCTGTCTTTATTCTACTTTTATGAGAATCCACCTGGAGTACTGGGTCCAGTTCTGGGGCCCCCAATATAAGAAAGATATGGACCTGTTTAAGAGGGTCCAGATGAGGGCCACAGATAATCAGACGGTTGGAGCACCTTTTCTGTGAAAAAAAGGTTGAGAGACCTGGGAATCTGGGGAAGAAAAGCTGAGAGAATTGAGGCTAGAGAAGAGAAGGCTCTAGGGAGACCTTATTGCAGCCTTTCACTATATAAGGGGGGACTGTAAGGAAGACTGAGAGAGCCTGTAGTGTCAGAACAAGGGGCAATGGTTTTACGCTGAAAGAGGGTAGATTTAGACTGGATATAGGGAAGAAATTTTTTATTATGTGGGTGGTGAAACACTGGAACAGATTGCCCAGAGACATGGATGTCCCATCATTGGAAGTCTTCAAAGTCACATTGGATGGGGTTTTGAGAAACCTGGTCTAGTGAAAGATACCCCTGCCCATGTCAGGGGGAGCTGAACTAGATGATCTTTAAAGGTCCTCTCCAACCCAAACCATTCTATGATTTTTATGATTTTTAACACTTTAAGAATTTAGTGGAAATAGATCTATGTTTCATACAGCAACATAATATATACATATGTAAGCATAAATACTTGCATTTTCAAGTTTTTTTACTATTTTATATGTCTTATGAATCTATACTTTAATATCTATTGCAAAACTACTGTAATTATGTGGTCCATTTTATGTAGTTACAGTAAATAGTACTTTCTCTATGAGCAAACACCTTACCAAGACAACTGAGGGATCATTAAATAGCTTATGTATTGGCTTTGATGAGGTTACTAAATTTGTTTACTGATCATGAGTTAACATTAACTTACTGCTGAGGTATAGGTATTATTTTTTATTTTCATTAGCTTCTTTATCCCTTAAAGTAATCTGCATATAACAATTCCTAAAAATCTACCACACACTGTAGGCACATGCAGAACAAGAAAGGAGGCCTGCCATTTCAGTACCTAATAGATGAGAAACTCTTTATTTGAGTGTTACATGCAAAGAAATCCTTCTTCCAAGCTGAACCTCTTTTATTTTTATTTTATTTTATTTTTATTTAATTCCTTTAAATCCTGTGTGGCTCCTAGGAGATCTTGAGAACTATAACCTGAGCACATCATTCTAATTATGTAATCACCTGGCAATTTTTCAGAGTAGAAAAGTCAGCTGCCTTCACAGACTAACACATACCTTTGCGCTATTTGTTCTGGCACTGGCATATTTTTCCAGAGACTAAATTGGTTTAGACCTGGTTTCATAATCATTCTGCTATATCATGCTCACTACAGGCAAGCCAGCCACTGATTATCACATCTGCTACCCGTTCTTCCTCATTAGTGAATGGCAAATCGAGTTGTATGTCACCCCAGATCATTTTGTGACCCCCAACACCTTCCAGAAATCTTAACTGCTTGAAATTCACTGCACTGCCCTGACAGCAGATGTCAGGGAGGCTGCAGTCCCCCATGAGACCTGGGATTTGTGATACAAAGACTTCCTTCTGTGATTTGAAGAAGCTTTGTCCACTTCCTTACCCTGGCTGGGTGGACACAATCCCACCATGGTGTCATCCTTGCTGGCATGATCATCTGACCTTGCCATATGAGTTCTCACCCTACCTCTTGCCTATCTCAGAGAATCACGGAATCACAGAATGTCAGGGGTTGGAAGGGACCTCCAAAGGTCATGGAGTCGAAGCCCCCTGCCAGAGCAGGACCAAAAACTAGGGCAAATCACTCAGAAAGGCATCCAGACAGTTCTTGATAGTCTCCAGAGAAGGAGACTCCACAACCTCTCTGGGCAGCCTGTTCCAGTGCTCTGTCACCATCACAGTAAAGAAGTTTTTCCTCATGTTGAGGTGGAACTTCCCGTGCTCGAGTTTGAATCCACTGCTCCTTGTCCTATCACTGGGCACAAGTGAAAAGAGGTTGTCCCTGGCTTCTTGATGCCCAGCCCTCATGTATTTATAGACATTAATTAGATCCTCCCTCAGAGACGAGCTCCATGTATTTCCTTCACAGTGAAAGAGCTTCTGTCCTTATTCTGTCTCTCTTGAAGATCTTGTACCTGTTAATCACTCAATGCAGTTGTGCTAGCTGTCCTGCCATACCTCAGTTTTTCAAACAACATCCTAGTTATGTGGCTGGAGCTCTAGTTATTCCTGCTTGTTTACCAGGCTGCATGTATTTGTGGACAGGTACTTGAGGTTGGCCCCCTTTTATCCTGTTTCATCATTCTTTAGGTGTCCCTTGTTACCATTGCTCTGCACCCTTTTCTTTCCATCCTTTTCTACTGCTTGTCTACTTTACTTGATTGTGGTTTGCAATCTCATGCCTCCATTTTCCTAGTTCAAAGCTCTTCTGACCAGGTTAGCCTACCCTTGAAAAAAGTACTCTTGCCCTACTTTGCCAGACCTATCACACCTCTCCTCAGCAGTCCTTGATCCTGAAAGGTTTTGTGATCATAAAAGCCAAAACCTTGATGCTGACACCATCTTAGTGTCAACTGATCATGACACCAGTTCATGCCCATCAGAATGATTTTTTCCCTTCATCTGCTATCAGGACACTGAACCTAGTAGTTATTTGAGGGTTATTTGAGCACACATTTTAAACAGAAAGCTTAGCCTGGAGAAGCATCTGATGTAGCTGAGCCCAAACCATGCAAGAGCACCAAGAACAATGTATGTCATGAAACTAGGAATCTTCCTCTAGTTGGGGAAAAAAACTCCCCATCTGTTGACTTGAATTGCTGTCAAGTAAGATTAGCTACTTTCTGAAGGCTTGGAACTGGGATGTTGCTCATTCTATTGATGATTTCAAAGCTACTTTTATTCTTTTAGAAAAATTACATCCATTTTTAATATATCTTTTATTTGAAAGGAGCAGAATCTCGCAATGGATCACAATATATTTGTGAATTAGGCAAAGTGCTACCAATGCAAAGTATGTTTTTTGACCTTTTTTTCTGGTTTGCCTGATGACATTGACATTCCTGACAATTTTCTCCACTGTTCCACTAGAAAATTTCCATTCCCACCCCAAACATAAATTAGCATGAGGGTGTTATTGTGGATGAGAAAGATGTGAGCCTTCTGTTCTGCTGCACCTAATTCATGGTTAGAGGCATCTCCAGCAGGAGATGCAGCAGGCAGAAAGTTTGCAAAGTCACCCAACTATTGCTAAAAAATGTACTTAACTCATCTACTAGGATAAAAGGTTGGAAAAGGTATTTTATAACCATGCAAGCTAGTAGCTTGGCAATATGTACCAAACTATGATATAGCTTGTATGAAATATGACTATGAAAGAAAACATCTTTACATCACACATTCTTAATAAAAAAAATAAGAATGGTGGATGAAAGTTGTGGATGAAGTAGAATAACAGACTCATGGAATAATAGAATCATAAAATCATAGAATAATAGAGTAATAGAATAAGCAAATCATAGAATCATAGAATGGTTTGGGTTAGAAGGGACCTTAAAGATCATCTAGTTCCAACCCCCTGCCATGGGCAGGAACACCTCCCACTACATCAGGTTGCTCAAAGCCCCCTCTAACCTGGTCTTGAACACTTCCAGGGATGGGGCATCCACAGCTTCCCTGGGCAACCTGTTCCAGTGTCTCACCACCCTCACAGCAGAGAATTTCCTCCTAATGTCTAACCTATATCTATCCTCTTCCAGTTTTGATCCACTACCCCTTGTCCTTCGATTACAAGCCCTTGAAAAAGTCCCTCCCCATCTTTCCTGTATTCCCTTCAGATACTGAAAAGCCACTATGGGGTCTCCCTGGAGCATTCTCTTTTCCAGGCTGAACAACCCCAACTCTCCCACCCTGTCTTCATAGCAGAAGTGCTCCAGCCCTCAGATCATCTTTGTGGACCTCCTTTGGGCTTTCCTAGGAGCTCCATGTCCTTCTTACATTGGGGGCTCCAGAATTGGACACAGTACTCCAGGTGGGGTCTCACAAGAGCCGAGTAAAGGGGGAGAATCACCTCCCTTGACCTGCTGGCCACTCTTCTTTTAGTGCAGCCCAAGACATGGTTGGCTTTTTGGGCTGTGAGCACACATTGCCAGCTCATGTTGAGCTTCTCATCCACCATCGCCCCTAAGTCCTTCTCCTCTGGACTGTTTTTGATCCATTCTGCACCCAGCCTGTATTTGTGCTTGGGATTGCCCAACCCAGGTGCAGGACCTTGCACTTGACCTTGTTGAACTTCAAGCAGTTTGCATAAGCCCACCTCTCAAGCCTGTCAAGGTCCCTCTCTATGGCATCCCTTCCCTCCAGCATGATGACCTCACTGCAGAGTTTGGTGTCATCAGCAGACTTGCTGAGGGTGCACTCAATGCCACTGTCCAGGATGCTGACAAAGATGTTAAACAGCACCAGTCCAAGTACTGACTCTTGGGGAACACCACTCATAGTTGCTCTCCATCTGGACATCGAGCCATTGATCATAACTCTTTGAATGTGACCATCCAGCCAATTCCTTATCCACCAAGTGGTCTGTCCATCAAATCTATATTGTTCCAGTTTTGATACCAGGATGTTGTGTGGGACAGTGTCAAAATCTTTGCATGGGTCTAGGTAGATGGTATCGGTTGCTCTTCTTTTGTCCACCAGTGCTGTGACTCCATTATGGAAGGCCACCAAAATAGTCAGGCAGGATTTTCCCTTGGTGAAGCCGTGTTGGCTGTCACCATTCCCCCCTTTGTTTTCCATGTGTCTTAGCAGAGCCTTCAGGAGGATCTGCTCCATTATCTTGTCGAGCACAGAGGTGAGACTGACTGGTCTGTAGTTCCCCGAGTCTTCCCTTTTTCCCTCCTTGAAAATAGTGGTTATGTTTCCCCCTTTCCAGTCAGTGGGAATTTTTCCAGACTGCCAAGACTTTTCAAATATGATGGACAGAGTCTTTGCAATTTCATCGGCCAGTTTCTTACTTAAAACTTAAAAAAATCGGCCAGCCTTTACTTAAAACTGGCCAAATTATTAGATATATCAGTGTGGCAGGAGCACTCCTGCCCTTGCTCCCTGTGGGTCTAAAGGTGCAAACAAGGGTGATTGGCTTGGTGAGAGGCTGTGCTGTTGGTCATGTATGCAGAGAGCCTCCAGTCACCTGTCCCAGATACCTGAGTCTGCTGAGGATCACCTCAGACATTAAGCCCACTTAGGAGAACCCTATACGTATAGATGACCACAGTTCAGATCTGACCCAGATTATGAAATGGGGCCCCTACTTCAGAACCCCTTTGAGTCTGTAACCACAAGATCTCCCTTTGGACTGGGAGGCTCTCCAAAATAACTTCCCTGGGACCCAGTGTTTTTGCATTCTATGGAAGTTGGTATTGTCCAGATTATGTCATGGATGAAGGTGGCATTGAGGATATCATAGCTATTTAATGTCCTGGGAGCAAAGCTTGGTATATATATATATATCTATAAAAACTGTTGGTGATACATGGAAGAAATGAGAGGAATGTAAGGAGTGGATAATATGGGCTGAAAACAAACTAGTAACCCTCCCCCAGTTTTTTTTATCCATATTTTCCTTGGTACTATTGCCAGATTTCATGAAGACAGGAAGTACTAAAATCTGTAAGATTTTACTGGTAAAGAAATAATGCCCTTTAATAGTAAACTAAACAACATTTATTAGTAATTTTTTTTCATGGAATAATTTAATTGGATGGTGACTAAAACCTAAAATTAGCTACATATGCTCCTTAATTTACTACATGAAGATATTTCATGGCCTTGTGGCCAAAATTTGAAGATATATTTTGAATAGGAAAAAAAAAGATGCACACACAACATCAATAATAACTAAGTTTTCTACAGGACATTGCTGATGGACTGTGTCCAGGAGTGACCCATGCCTGTGAAAGACATTCCCAAGGGACTTGTGGATGACCCACACTGGAGGAAGGAAGTCCCTGAGGGGATGGACATCAAAGGGGCATGATGGCCAAGGGTAAAAGGAGCTATCAGGCACACAGCCTCACTACCTGTGCTGCCTATCACCTAAGCTGGAGGCATAACCTGCAGAGAAAATATGAAAAGTTTTATAAATGGAGGGGAAATAGGTACTTATGTAAGTGCTCATCTAAACATTTATGTTCATGTTTTGCTTTTCACAGCTCCTAAGTCAGTGATTGGAAGTTTGCATCAGCTGACAATAAGACAAATAAATTCTCCAACTCTAGACTGCTTTGCATTTGACCAATGTTGGAAGACATCTATTCAAATGTGCAGCTAATTCTGAGATTGTTATGAGAATGATTCTGTGGAGTAGCAGAATTATTGGCTGCTTTTGAGAAGCTGATAAAATCTGTTGTATAAAGCCATCAGTTTCTCAATTCAGGGATCTCTTTCTCTCTTTCTGGTTGAAAAAAACTTCCATCAGGAAAGCTGCCTGTCAAAAATTCTGCTGGAATGGATGTGTCTTCATGAAACGCTTCCACCTCAACAAATCAGTAATTTTCCAATGAAAAACATCTGTTGTGAAAAGCATTCCAAATAAGAGGTAGCCATGAGAACACATGGCTGAAAAACAGAGGCTACATGTGGTGGTTACGTGAGTTAAAGACAAAGAGACAAGAAAAAATTCTGCAAACTGATGATAAACAATGAAAGGAGAGAGATAAGAACTTTGGCAAGAGAAGGTGGAGCTAGTGAACACTAGTGAAAGGTCTCTGCTGATGACATTAGCAACCCAGTTTTGCTGAGTGACCGATCAAGTGACACAAAGTAATACAGAATCACTCTGTGAAAATATATCATGAGTTGTTAGTGAATAAAGGACATCCTGTTTGCCTCATATCATATGGAGATCATCAGCTAATGATATTAAAGTTCTACTTTTATACAAATTGTAAGTGAATAAATTATAATGGTTTACACAATGAAGATATTCTGCAATAGAAAATAAGGGCAATTATATAGAAAGCTAAAGGAAAAGCCAAATTGCCTCCATTAGTCTACTATGGTATGACATCACAGACCTTAAAATTTTATGACTGTGGCTTCTTCATAAAATATTTTTGACTGTTTTTTTTTTTTTTGTATAAAGAAATAATTTTGTATAATGAAAATAGTTTATCTTACATTGTTAATAAATGTAGGCCTGGATATAACCACACTTTATTTAAATTGTTTATATTCTTAATATAAATGTTTGGGAAAATAACCAGTAGGCTGTTAGTAAGTGGAAACAGGTTCTACCAGAGAAAGTCTAACTTGAAAGGATTTGGATTTTTTAGGCCAAAGGCTAACAATTCAATTAAAAATAAACAAAAGCTTTGATTATATGCATACCTTCATGTCCTTAAGTGTAAGGGTATAGGTGAAATTGTTGCTCGGAGGGGTTGGTAAATAATGTGAAATGTTATTCCATCACTTTTTTTTCTGAATCTCTTCCTTTTAAGAGGTCCATACATATGGACTGGTGCCACCGAGTGTAACACCAGTTTTGCTTTTTTCAGTCCTTTTTTTTGCTGCCCTGTTAATTCACAGAAATTCATCACCTATTGATCTTCTAATCAAGTATGGTTTTGCACACAGGATTTGTTGCCTGCTACAGAAAAGTAGGAAGAAAAAGAAAGGAAGAATGGAAGGAAGGGAGGGAGGAAGGATGGAAGGAAATTTTTTGTTGTTTCTGTCCTCCTTTTAACTCTTTACTGCAATTGAAATATTTTCCTAAGACCATACATTACAAGTACTGCTTCAGTATCAGGAGCAGTGCTCAATATTTGGGCTCTTTGTATGTTGATTTTCTTGTTCATTAGCATGGATATTGTGCTGCCTTTTTCTTTTTTTTTTTCTTTTTCACCTCACTAACAATATTTCTTTTATCTTTTAAGTGAGGATGTATTGTATGCAAAGAAGTCTTTAAGGGAGACTAAGCTACTTAGAGCTTTGCAAGTTTACAAGAGATTTGCAGTTTAAATTGGAACTTTGTTTCCTGGCATCTATAGATTAAAAGAATAAAAAAGAAAAAATCTTTGAATGTGAGCATTACACATTCTCTGTTTATAGTTTCTTTTCATTTTGAGAAGAGAATGCCAAAGACTGGGCATTTGTGCTCAGCTCTGAACATAGGGGATTTGCAAATCAGTGCCTGGGAATAAAAACAAATGAGGCATTTCTGTCTGAGTCTTCCTTCCAGTATCTGAAGGGGGCCTACAGAAAAGCTGGGGAGGGACTTTTTACCAGGGTGTGCAGTGATAGGACAAGGGATAATGGTTTTAAACTGGAAGAGGGGAGGCTTGGGTTAGATGTTATGAAGAAATGATTTCCTGTGAGTGTGGTGAGGCATTGGAACAGATTGCACAGGGAGGTTGTGGATGCCCCCTCCCTGGAAGTATTCAAGGCCAGGTTGGACAGGACTTTGTGCAACCTGGTCTAGTGGAAGGTGTCCCTGCCCTTGCAGGAGGATTGGAACTAGATGATCTTCTAGGTCCCTTCCAATCCAAACCATTTTATGATTCTATGATCTTCTGGAGTGGATTTTAAGAGTGGAAAAACACAAGTAATGATAAACTATATACTGACCTCCCTCCATAAATATTGCAGTAGTCTTTCAAGCCATTCACAGACCTGCAAGTCCCAGTTCTACAAGCTGTACTGAAGGTAACTTCTGTATAGGTTAGTAATTCACCATTTAATAAAGGCTGCTCAGTAGAAGAAAAGAACAGTGATGATGTCAGATGTTTTGCCCCATTGTGTGGCTTTTATCCACAGCAGATATCTGAAGACGATATCCACAAGTGAGAAGGTCTCCAGATTTGACAGTTCATGCAGCATCAACATGATTACATTTTACAGGGAGATGACTAAACATTACAGGGTCAAGGCAATAACCATGGGATACTCCACCCAGTAACAGCAAAACATGGTATTCATAGAAGGAGTACTGTACAGAAAAGCCCAGCAAATCAATATGGTTGCCAAATAATTGTATCTGTGAGGATGACAACTAGGAGGTTTGTCTTTCTGTTAAACTTTTCAGCAGTCACTTCACCAAAGAGGAACTTAGTATTGTTTTTAAATAGTTCTCCATTATTTCTGAATTTTAGATACTGCTTAGTCCAGTGTCTTTGCAGCCCTGCAATGGAAAGGGTGTCAGGAAGTTATGGAGTGTTCCTGGACACAGCAGCAGTGACTGCCATGACTTCTAGAGTCTTCTTGAATAGCAGTAGACACTACAGCAAATGTCAGCATGTACTGGCCAGACTTGTCCTATCTTCTTTTTTTCCCTATATGCACCTCTGAAGTGCTTCCTCTTCATTACATAAATATAATTGATTTCCATGTGCTGAAAGTCCACAATCTCATGTATATGGTGTTCCAAATGCCAGACCTCTTTGCTTCCCTTATTAGGCAAGCAAACATAGAAATAAAAGCAAATAAAACATTTTCTGGCCCAGCTTCCCCCCTCATTGAAAGGGGAGAATGACATCAGTCTCTAAATGTCTGCTAAAACCCAGGATCTGATAATAGTCTCTCTCTGTTCTTGTCCATCTTTAGTACTGGCAACTCTTATGTGAGGGTGTGATAGATGGTCCCTATCAACTGCAGGGACACGGTGCTGGTGACAGCATGATTCACCCAGTGCAGAAGGAAAGTGACCTCTGTTGGAGGAGCCACCACTGGCTGCATCCTGCTGCTGCTCTGCTTCTGGGCAGAGTAGTCAAGTTAAATTGTCTGATGTGCTAAGAAGGGCTTTAAATGAGAAACAACGGGCAAGGGAGTTACCAGCAGCCCTTAAAGGCAGTGATGTGCAAAAAAGGGAACACAATTCGCAAAACAAGGCTTAAGCAGAGTCACACACGTTTGCATGTAAGCAAGGAAATGCCTATAAAGCATCATTACAGGGGAAAAAAACGGAGCCTTTCTGGAAATCGTCATGCTGGGATGCCTCTCTGAAGTGCCTGTACGCAGCAGCAGCATGGAAACTAAACACATGAAATTAGAGATCCCTGTGGAGTTGCAGGTCTATGATCTTGTTGGTATCACAGAGACATGACGGGACAGCTCTCATGATTGGAGTGCTATAATAGTTGGATAAAGGCTTTTTGGGAAGAACTGGCTGGGAAGATGAGGGTGGGCAGTTGCTCTTTATGTGAGAAAGCAGCTGCAGTGCATGGAGATCTGCCAGGGGATATGATGAGTCAATGAGAGCTTTAGTGTATTGATTAAAGAGCAGACCAGTATAGTTGCATTACAGTGGATGTCTGCTATAGGCTGCCTGACCAGGAAGAAAAGTAGATAAGACCTTCTTCAGACAGCTGGAAGGAGCCTCACATTCACAGGCCCTGGTCCTTATGAGCAACTTGAACCACCTCAATATCTGCTGGACAGAGAACACAGCAGAATATAAGCAATCCAAGAGATTACTGGAGAGCTCTGATAAGAAGTTTCTGACCCAAGTCATAGAGGTGTGAAGGAGGGGTTTTCTGCTGGACCATATAGTTAAAAAAAAAAAAAAAAAAAAAAAAAAAAAGAGGGGCTTGTTAATCTTTTCACAAATAGATAAACTCTTCTTGTCTCTACATCTCATAACATTTTTTAATTTTAGTTTCTGCCTTCTGCTAAAGAATTAGATACTTGCCCTGTGCATATTATTGTATCTTATCTGTGACATGCATTTTTTGGAAACTGGCATCTTATGTGTGTGTGATGGAGTGCTTGTTCATGCTAGAGAAAATTTCATTTCTATCTGAAATTACAGTATAAAATTAAACAGAAAGACAACTAAAACCAGATTACAAGTTGTTTAAATATTTCAGTCTGCATCATTGTGCAAATGTATTTAGTCTGCCTCTTTATTTAAACTCATACAGAACTGAAACGCATATTTTTGAGACATGATATTTGAACAGAGAAGAAATATAGATGTAATGAATGTTGACATTGGAATGCCCATGTGATAATTTGGTCTCATAATTAATGTTTTTCTACTTGAATTCTTCCAGCAGGCTCTATGGGGTACTACACATAAAGAGTTCAGTCCCATTTTAAGTCCTGTTAGGAAAACAAGTCTATGCTTTGAGCCATACTCTGATCCAGTTCCGCAATATGTAAAAAAGGTATTTCAGGAATAGTAAAAAAGCCTAACATGATGAAACCTGAAGAATTCAACTCACTTACTGTATCTAAACCAAAAGCAAACAACTGTTCCCCTCTCCAAACTTATTTAATTACTGAGTGTAATTTTTCAGGGGACAAAAATAGCAGATGTTGAATAGCTTCTTTATTTTGTAGATAAACAGAATCACAGAATAGCTCAGGTTGGAAAAGACCTTCAAGATCATCAAGTCCAACCATTAACCCTACTCGACCAATTCCATCACTAAGCCATGTCACCAGACACCACATCCAGATGACTTTTAAACACATCCAGGGATGGTGACTTGATCACCTCCCTGGGCAGCATGTTCCACTGCCTGACAACCCTTTCAGTGCAAAATTCCTTCCTAATGTCAAGTCTAAACCTCCCCTGGTGCAGCTTGAGGCCATTTCCTCTGGTTCTATCAGCCGTTACTTTTCAGAAGAGACCAGCACCTACCTCTTTACAACATCATTTCAGGTAGTTTTAGAGGGCAATGAGGTCTCTCCTCAGCCTCCTCCTCTCTAGACTAAACAGCCCCAGTTCTCTCAGCTGCTCCTCATAAGACTTATTCTCAAGGCTCTTTACCAGCTTAGTCACCCTTCTCTGAAACTTCTCCAGCACCTCCATGTCCTTCTTATACTGCGGCGCCTAAAACTGCAGAGTACTCAAGGTGCAGCCTCAGTGAGGCCGAGTACAGGGGCAGGACGACCTCCCTGGTCCTGCTGGTCATACTATTCCTGGTGCAGGCCAGGATGCTGTTGGCCTTCTTGGCCACCTGGGCATACTACTGGCTAAACAAATTATATGTAACCAGGCAAGGTGCTTCTGAAAATAAGATATCTCTTCCTTGCGAATCATGATAATCTTGGAAAATAAATTTCAGCAAATACAAAAAAAAAGGGTTCAATGTAAAGGAAACTCAATAAAATAAGTGTTTAATGGTCACACTGCAGGAATTTTAACACAATGCTGAAAATTCACCAAGTAAGAAAGTGCCCGGGTGAGGAATCAAGTGAAAAAACAGGATTTTTGTCCTAATCATTGAAAAGTTCTACATCTCCAATGGCACTTAACTTTATTCCACATATCTTGCTTGGTGCTCCTCCCAAAGAACTAGTCTCAGTAAAATGTTTTGAATTTTAAAAACAGTGTATCTCAAACTGAGACAGAAACTAGTATTTAGCAAATGTGGAAGCATGATAAATGATGTGCTAAAGTAGAATTACACGTCTCCAAATATGCCTTTCTTACCTACCTGTGATAAGGTAGGTAAGACTTGCATTTAAGTAGTGGATTTAGAGAGAAAGAAAGTTTCAAAATTCATATCTGAAATACGAAACAGTGTCCTTTTTCTTCATAAAAAGCTTTCAGACAGACCAGAGACTACACATTGGGTAGCAATGAAATAATTTACAGCAAGTAAGAAGTCAAACCATTGATTTTTGTAGAAATTTTTAAAAAGAACTATGAAAGTAATCTGAAAGATTGTTGCAAAACCATTTATAAGCCCCAAATCCCACAGTTTAGTGATTAGGCAGTGCTGTGTGTAGTGCCTGGCATACTCTGGTTTTACTTTTTATTAATCTCTTTTAAGAACTTGCAAGAAAACAGAGATAGTAAGAGGAACTTTTATTGACTTGACTGCGATTTCTTTTCTTTAAAATGAAACACTGATGGGGGGCCTTTTGGGCAGTCACCGTTTCTGTCAGGTGTGTAAATAAGGAGGAAAAAGCTGTCAGCAAGGGAAGTGCCAGCTAGAATCACTCTACAGCTGGAAGTTTCATTTGATGTTTTGGAAGGAATGTGGAGAAACAGACAGAACACTGCAGCCCTACTGTCACTGTACAAATGGAGATTGTTGTATAGTCAGTGCACCAGCAGGAACTTGTTACGATTACTCACAAACCTTTCTCCCTCCTCCTCCTCCAGCAGCAATAAAAGCCCACATGACCATGGCAACGGAGGCTATCTTCAGTATGATGGTCCTTTTGCACAGGGTTATGGAAATGGTGAGAGCTCATGAGGCCAGGACACAGAACCAAGTCAGGAATGATGACACCATGATGGGAGTGTGTCTGTCCAACAGAGATAAGGAAGTTGATGTATCACAGAATCACAGAATCACAGAATTGTTAGAGTTGGAAGGGACCTCTGGAGATCATCTAGTCCAACTCTACCACTGAAGTAGGATAAACTAGAGCACATTACTCAGGACTGCATCCAGGTGGGTTTCAAGTCTCTCCAAAGATGGAGACTTCACAACCTCACTGGGCAGCCTGTTCCAATACCTTGTCACTCTCACGGTAAAGAATTTTTTACTTATATTTAAATGGAACTTCCTATGTTCCAGTTTGTACCCATTGCCCCTCGTTCTGTCACTGGGAACTACTGAGAAGAGCCTGTCCCCATCTTCCTTGCACCCACCCTTTATATACTTGTATACATTAATAAGGTCTCCCCTCAGCCTTCTCATCTCCAGGCTAAAGGGTCCCAGGTCTCTCAGCCTTTCCTCATATGAGAGATGCTCCAACCCCCTATCATTTTTGTCACTTTCCTCTGGACTCTCTCCAGTAGTTCCCCATCTCTCTGGAACTGGGGAGCCCAGAACAGAATGCAGTATTCCAGCTGTGGCCCCACCAGGGCAGAGTAGAGTGGGAGAATGACCTCCCTCGACCTACTGGCCACACTCTTTTTAAAACAACTGGGGAAGTCTCTGTGCTCACAAATCCTGGTTCTCACTGGGGACTTTAATTTCCTTGATATCAGCTGACAAGGTAAAGCTGTTGGGTCTGTAAGACATCATAGATATCCTCTTGATCCAGGTAGTGGATGGGACAATTAGAGTTGGTGCATGACTGGGTATGCTGTCAAGTAACACGACAACTTGTTGTTGATGTAGAAATAGTTCCTTTGCCTGTAGTGACCGTGGTATAGCAGAGTTCAGAATACTCAAGGGTGCAAAGGAGATAAGTAGCACAGCAAAGACCTGAGGCTTGAAGTGATCATATTTCAATTTTTCCACAGAACTGGTATGAGAGGCAGCACTGAGGGACAAAGAAAATCTGGCAGGTCTTAACGGCAGCACCCACAAATTGCAAGTATGGTTCCTTTTATTGGAAAAATTAATAGACACAGCAAGAAACCAATGTGGCAAAACAGGAAACTCACAACCACTCTAATGAAAAAGTAAAAAGAGGAGGAAACAGGGACTGACAATGAAGACGAAGTATAGAAGAAGTACTTTGGAGACACATGGAGCTGGTGTTATAAAAACCAAAGCTCCACTAAATTCCAACCTTGCAAAGGATAGAAAGGGCAACAAGAAGAGCTTCTTGTGTTATATTAGTATAAAATTCTGAAGAGGGAAATGGTGGTCCCTCTACTGAGTGGGTGATTTAGAAACAGTAGATGCAGGTAAATTTTGATGCCTTGTTTGCTTTGGTTTCAATTGCAACACTTTTCAGTAGTTTGAGTCTACTGGCAGGTTCCAAGAAGAAATGGACCAGTAGTGGGCAAGATTCAATCAAGGGCTACTTTAAATCATTGGACCTTTATACGTTCATGGGACTAGATGAACGATAAGCAAGGGTGCTGAGAGAGCTAGCTGACAGTCTCCAGCAACCAGATAAAGTCAAATGTTGATTTTGTTTTCAAAAAAGGGAAAAAAAAGATGTTGGAGACTACAAAATGAACAGCCTCAATTTGGTCACAGGGAAAATAATGGATTAAGTGTTCTTGATAGCCATTTCAGGGCATGTGACATAGAAGAGTCTTAATGGAAACAGCATTAACCCACCAATGTCTGGATGGAGAAAAATTGATTGAACATTCTGGTTCATAGGGCTAGTAGGAAATAGAATATACTGTGTCAGGATGCTGGTGATACATGGGGTACCACAAGGTCAATCCTGGTTTTGTCTTATTTAATAACATGTCAGTGACCCAAGACAGTAAATTGAATAAAAATTCATCAAGTTTACAGATGAATTCAAGTTCATATTTTCAAATTGGCACTGGTAACACAGTTGAGGGCTGGTCTGTCGTTCAAGCTGAAGACAGAACAGGATAGGCTAGACTAGACTAGAGTAGTTCAGTTGAAAGAGACCTACAACAATCACCTAGTCCAACTGTCTCACCACTTTGGGGCTGACCAAACGTTAATGCCTGTTCTTAAGGGAAGTGTCCAAAGGCCTCTGAAACACTGACAGGCTTGGGGCACAACCACCTCTCTAGGAAGCCTGTCCTAGTGTTTGACCACCCTCTAGGTAAATAAATGCTTCCTAATGTCCAGTATGAACAGTCCTACAGAGAATCGAGCCATTCCTACATCCTATTACTAGATACCAAAATCACAGGATTCACAGAGTTTTCAGAGTTGGAAGGGACCACTAAAGATCATCTAGTCTAACTTGCCTGCTAAAGCAGGATTGCCTAGAGCACATTTCTTCACAGCGGTGCATGCTAGAAGGGCAAGGGAACAGCATCAGAAGCAGAAACATAAGAGGGTCAGGCTGGAGATAAAGAGAAGCCTTTTGCTATGATCACAAAAATAAAAGAGTAAAACTGGGAATTAGAGACGTTATTCCATCTCCATGCTTCAAGATTTTTGATTCTTAATTGATAAACCCCTGAACTAACTGGTCTGCTCTTCTGCTTTGGGCATGAAGCTGTATTAAATACCTCTGGTGTCTCTTTCTACCTGATTTATCCTTTGATCCCACCATTAGGAATGTGGTGCTGAGAATACAAACACGAGTGCTGAGATAGTGTGTGGTGTTGGAGAGTGAACAGTGGGTAGAAAAGCAGAAATGACTGGCCTGGGATGTTACGTAAGCCCAAAAGAGCCTAGTGAGAAGGGAGTCCTCCATTGGAAGAAAAAAACGGGATGACTGCACTGAAAAGTGTAGAGAATAATATTTTTTTAAAAAAATAAACAAAGTAGTAAGAGCACAGTATGGACTGGCTTAAAACAACACTATTTTAATCTGGCAGTATGTGGTAATAAGGGCTCAGCACTGTATTTATGGATTCGTAAAGAAGTGGCAGTCTGGAGTCTGAAAACACTATAAAAAAGACATTGGCTGTCATAATATGAGACTCTCTTTGCTTGCTTTAATTGCTTGGCCACCATGTAATGAAGCATCATAAGTACTTTTTTCCAGTTCTTGATCTCAAGAGAATAGGACAGCTTAACTCTGTAATGAAGGTGCCTGTAACCAGGTACTCTTTATGGGCCTCAAAAGAAATATGTGGTGCTCTTAATTGAGTTTAAGCCATAGTGTACTTAAATTTATTTATACTGTACATTTACAGACACTCAAGTGGACAGAAATTGGATTCTGATGATTATAAATTGTACTGGTTTGGCTGGGACAGAGTTAAATTTCTTGGAAGTAGATTGTGTGGGGCTATGTTTTGCATTTGTTATGAGAGTAGTGTTGATAACTCTGCAAGGGATATTTTAGTTGTTGATCAGCTGTGCTTACACCGCATCAAAAACTGTTCTACTTCTCACCCCACCCCACCAATGAGTAGGAAGAGGGTGCACAAGAAGTTGGGAGGGGACACAGCTGGGACAGCTAATGAAAACTGACCAAAGGGATATCCCAGACCATATGACATCACGCTCAGCATATAAAGCTGGGGAAAGAAGAAGGAAGGGGAAAACATATGAAGTGATGGCATTTGTCTTCCCAAGTAACTCTTAGGCATGATGGAGCCCTGTGTTCTTGGAGATGGCTGAACACCTGCCTGCTGATGGGAAGTAGTGAACAAATTCCTTTATTTGCTCTGCTTGTGTGTGCAGCTTTTGCTTTGCCTTTTTAACTGTCTTTATCTCAACCCATGAGTTTTCTCTCTTTTCTGATTCTCTCCCCCATCCCACCAAGGGGAAGTGACCTAGAGCTTGTTTGGGGCTTAGTTGCCAGCTGGAGTTAAACCATCACACCTTATAATCAGAGGACAACTCTGGTGGCTTGTTTTGGTACAGGGGCACAGCATCCTTTAAAAGCTGTAGCAAATAGGTGGGCCTCTGGATGAGGCTCTCTGAGGCTCTGCTTATGTGGTTTCATCATACAGTGTCTGAGGGGGGAAAAACTTGCAAGCAGGGTCTATCCTAGTCATGTTGTGCAATGGGATTTGTATGAGGAGCTTCAAGTTCTTGTTAGGGGTTTGCATGCCAGTGTGGCAGATCAAGGTAGTGTGTATAACAGATATGCTTTGACAGAAGTTCTCCTAGATGTTGTGAATCCTTTGTGCTGTTGTTACAGTCAGGGGCACAGTGTTTAATGCAATTAAATTCTGTGCTTTTCAGAGTCCCAGGTGTCTCCAGTTTTGGAGGTGTGACAACCCTACATGCAGAGCCCTACAAGTCTCCGGGTTTTTAGTAGTTTAGTTATCCTGCCATAAGTTACGAAGGAAGAGGTCTTTCATTATAGAGTTTTCTGCCATCATGGCAGTTTGGGTGGTGAGTTAACTGTGTGATCAAGTTGCCTGACGGTAGGATGCCCTTTTGTACCTTGGGAGTTGCAGCCACTCTCTAATGATGTGTAAGATCTAAGGCTGTGTAGATCCACCTGGCACATCTAGGAGATGACCTTTAACTTAACTGCCTGGCATCAGGCTCCCTTATGGAACCCCTAAATTTAATGGATCATGTGGTACTGTCCATTTAGTTGAAGTGAGTTTGTTTGGTTGATTTTTTTGTCTCCATATGTGCTACTTTTTCCTGTTCTACGCAGCACCATTAAAGTGCCTCAATTCTTAAGGGCCTTGGCCTTTCTGTCAGTTTTCTGGAGTTTGTTTAGCACTGGCCTGGGGCTAGTAGGTGTCTGGAGTCCCCTTCCTCTTTTCTTCCTGCTGCCTCTAATCCTGTGGCTGAAGTTTTTACATACCTCCACTTCCAACATTCCTTTCCCATTACACATAGATGGGGAAAAATAATGGACAGGAGTTGCTGAAAAACAGTTGCTTGAGCAAATTAGTTATGAATTGATGGGAGGATTGTTGCCTAGGTAGTTGTCTCTGAGAGGCATACTAGTTAATTTTCAGATACCTTGTACCATTTCAATGCTGACATTACAGTATTGATTTTTATTGTATTCTGAGCAATTTTTTGAAGAGAAGAGGAGCATGGAATCAGGAAAATGCATATAGGACTGTCTTAGTAGAGCTTTTTCTGGGATTATTTTGGAGAGGGTTTTTAGCTGAGAAAGTGAAGCTTGCATAGAATTATTCAAGTCCTTCATTAATAGGTTGCCTGCATATTTTTCTATTAATTGGGTCATTTTTTGTATTATCTTTGTTTTTTTCTAAGTTGTCTTTACTTTTCAACAGACTCCAAAACATAAATTGTGAATTCAGGGCACACTGAAACTAAGGCAAATAAATAACTGATACAAGGAAGAAAAGGTTATAAATGGAAGAAGAAACTTAAGTAGTATGTACCTTTAGCAATAGCTTGTTGTTTTGGTTGTTTTTTTTTTTTTTCATTGTTTTGTTTTGTGGGTTTTTTTACCTAATGTGTTCTGAATTCATTAGTTCTATGCATTTTGGTAATAAATGTCTTGTAATAGTGCACAAGATAGCCAATTACAAACCATAGCCTTATTAAAATCCCTTCAGAAAGTGAATGGAAAGAATCATACAAATAAAAAATTTTGCTGCACCAGACACTGTGCCCTCACTTCAGGAAAAAGTTTAATTATAAGATTAGAGAATAACAAAATGCTAGAAGTATTTATACTTTCAGATGTAAGCAAAACATTGTGATATCTTATAGATTCTGGTGACATAACCTGTCTTGATTTCGACATTTTGACATTCCATGTCTTGATTATCTGTGATCACAATCTGAATCTGAAAACTGTTCACTCCCATCTTGTCCCAATATTAACCAGAGTCAGCAGTGTGACCATTACGTCTGAATTAGTCTGAAATTGAGATGTAAATGTCAACAGAGCATGTCTAAAACAATTTCCAAAGTCTTTGAACAGTAAAAATCACAATAAAATTAAATAAAAGAGGTCTTTACTAGCTTTGTGCATGTATTGAAAATGTTAGCCCAGGTTCAAAGTGACAGCTGAATTTTACAGGCCTCATAGCAGCATGTGTCCTCACATAGTCCTGATACGCCTAGCTGAGTATGGTCAGAGACTCATTCTGCTACAAAGTAAGTCTGAGCAGTAAGGTGCTTTGAATACTAACAAGGACTGTAAATGCAGTTTTTGCAGAAGTGTAGTTTTCTTTCTGTGCAGACAGTAGGTAGATTGCATAGGTATTCTGGTGTGGGGTGAGGCCTGGAAGAGGTGGAGACCTCTTACACCTGGTGGGGAAGTAAAATGTAGGCTGCTTCAGGGACAAAAGCCATCTAAGAACTACTCTTGCACTGTTCTACCTACTTACAGTAAAGACACAGTTTCACTTTTACCTGGAAAAAACTGTTTTAGTGTAGAATATCTCACTCAAACCATAAAACCACACCTATAAGAGAAAATTTGTATATTTCTTCTTCTAATGAGCACAGAATTTCTATTTAGTAAAATATGCAATAAACTTTGGAAATTAACAATAACTCTTTTAGAACTAGCAAGCTGTAAAATGGGATTCAGTTTGCTGGAAAAGTCAATGTTGCATTTTTAAATTAAAAATCTCCAGTATTATAAAATGTCTGTATATCACAATTCTAAACTACTTAATAAAAATTCCCCAATAAAAGAATATATTGATTTTTTTTTTTCTGTCTGTATGAAAATTTATGGCTGGGAACTAATAAAACATCATGACATTTCCATGAATGAAATAATAAATCTAAGATTACTAAATACTGACAGAGTGCTAAAATAGTTCTAGATAACTTATTCTATACTGTACAGCTTTCAAGATGAGTGATGTACAGTGACATGAAGAATTGACCATTATTTTGTCTTGTTTTTAATGTTTGTTACACATTTTGTAAAGATCAGATGTGTTTCATTCTAAACGCTGTTATTCTAGGCCTCTCTCATTATCTGTCTTTAAGGAATAGACAGATTTTTCTTGGCCTTCATAGTAACTATGTTTAGGATTTTTTCTGATAATTGTGTTGATAACCATAGAACCATAGAATCCTAGGGGTTGGAAGGGACCTCGAAAGATCATCTAGTCCAACCCCCCCTGCCAGAGCAGGGTCACCTAGAGCACATCACATAGGAACGTGTCCAGGCGGGTTTTGAATGTCTCCAGTGAAGGAGACTCCACAACCTCCCTGGGCAGCCTGTTCCAGTGCTCTGTCACTCTCACAGTAAAAAAATTTTTCGGATATTCACCTTGAACCTCCTATGCTCCAATTTACACCCATTACTCCATGTCCTATCACTGGTCATCACTGAGAAGAGCCTAACTCCATCTCCCTGACACTCACCCCTTACATATTTGTAAACATTGATGAGGTCACCCCTCAGCCTCCTTTTTTCCAAGCTAAAGAGACCCAGCTCCCTCAGCCTTTCCTCATAAGGGAGATGTTCCACTCCCTTAATCATCTTTGTGGCTCTGCGCTGGACTCTTTCAAGCAGTTCCCTGTCCTTCTTGAACTGAGGGGCCCAGAACTGGACACAATACTCCAGATGCGGCCTCACCAATGCAGAATAGAGGGGGAGGAGACCCTCTCTTGACCTACTAACCACACCCTTTCTAATGCACCCCAGGATGCCATTGGCCTTCTTGGCCACAAGGGCACATTGCTGGCTCATGGTCATCCTCCTGTCTACCAGGACCCCCAGGTCTCTTCCACCTACACTACTCTCCAGCAGGTCAGCCCCCAACCTATACTGGGACATGGTGTTGTTCTTCTCCAAATGCAAAACTCTACACTTTCCCTTGTTGAATTTCATCATGTTTCTCCCCGCCCAACTCTCCAGCCTGTCTAAGTCTCTCTGAATGGCAGCACAGCCTTCTGGTGTGTCAGCCACTCCTCCCAGTTTAGTGTCATCAGCAAACTTGCTGAGGGTACATTCTATACCCTCATCCAGGTCGTTGATGAAGATGTTGAACAACATTGGTGCCAGTACCGACCCCTGAGGGACTCCACTAGTCACACACTTCCAACCAGATTCTGCCCCATTGACTACAACTCTCTGACTCCTTCCCATCAACCAGTTCCTGATCCACCTCACTACCTGATCACCAAACCCATACCTGATCAACTTATCTACAAGGATGCTGTGGGAGACGGTGTCAAATGCCTTACTGAAATCCAGATAAACCACATCTACCGCTCTACCATCATCTATCCACCTAGTAATTTCCTCATAGAAGGCTATGAGGTTAGTCAAACATGATTTACCCTTGATAAAACCATGCTGACTGCTCTTGATGACCCCCATGTCCTTGATATGCCTAGAGATAGAGATAAGAACAAGTTGTTCCATCACCTTTCCAGGGATGGAGGTGAGGCTGACCGGTCTATAGTTACCCGGGTCCTCCTTCTTGCCCTTCTTGTAGACTGGTGTGACATTTGCTGTCCTCCAGTCCTCAGGCACCTCTCCTGTTACCCATGACTTACCGAAGATGATGGAGAGTGGCCTAGCAATGACCTCCGCCAGCTCCCTCAGCACCCTTGGATGCATTCCATCTGGACCCATCGATTTATGGATGTCCAGATTACTCAACTGATCCCTAACCCAATCCTCATCTACTATGTCAAACTCCTCATCTATCTTGACTACTTCTGGGGCTATATGAGTCTGGAGCTCATGGGGAAATCCTGCAGGAGTAAAGACAGAGGCAAAGAACAGACTGACATTTTCATTATCATAGAATCATAGAATCATAGAATCATAGAATCATAGAATCATAGGGGTTGGAAGGGACCTCTGAAGATCATCAAGTCCAACCCCCCTGCTGCTAGCAGGAACACTTAGGGAAGATCACACATGAACGTGTCCAGATGGGTCTTGAAAGTCTCCGGAGAAGGAGACTCCACAACGTCTCTGGGCAGCCTGTTCCAGTGCTCCATCACCATCACAATAAAGAAGCTTTTCCTCATGTTGAGGTGGAACTTCTTGTGTTTCAACTTGGTGCTTTTTCCCTCATCCTATCACAGGGCACCACTGAAAAGAGGCTGGTCCATTCTTCACATGCATGCTTCAGATATTTGTAGACATTAATAAGGTCCTCTCTTCTCAAGACTAAACAACCACAGGTCTCTCAGCCTTTCTTTGAATGACAGATGTTCCAGTCCCTTAATCATCCTTGTAGCTCTCCATTAGACTCTTTTCAGTATATCCCTGTCCCTCTTGAACTGGAGAGGCCAGAATTGGACACAATACTACAGATGTGGTCTTATGAGGGCAGAGTAGAGAGGGAGGTGAACCTCCCTTGAACCACTGGCCACACTTCTGAATACATCCCAAGATACTATTGACTCTCAAGGCCACAAGGGCACATTGCTGTCCCCTGGATAACTTGTTGTCCACCAGGACCTCAAGGCCCTTCTCCTTGGGGCTGCTTTCTAGCAGGAATTTGGAATATTTACACTGTTAAATGTTGCACTTCAAAGATAACATTTTTATATTTTAACAATACCTTCTCTCATGTAAACATATACTTAATTTAGACTGAGTCAGCCTTGTGCATATATATACATATATAAGGTTGTGTGTGTTTGTGTGGTCATGTAGTCTTTTATAAAGGAACTCTATCAACTGGTAAAGAGTAAGGCAAAGTAAGATTTGATAAATTTGCTAGGTAAAAAAAGTAGAAGTTAAGATAAGAAAGAAGACTTAAGCAAAGCATGCTTCCTTTGTTGCAGATATGTAAGTGAAGATGCCAGTAGAAGTATTGGTTATTTTCTTATTAATTGAAGATTTTAAGGATAAATAAATTTTGGTGTAAAGCATGAAGAATTAGGTGATTGACTTTTACAGGTCTCATATAATTTATTTTTTCTTCCAGGACCCAACAGTCAAATACTTTTGTTTTTGTAGCACAGAATTCCTGAACTGTAGCAATTACAGCTGTATGGTAGCTGTCACAGTTTAACTGCAGATAGAAAGTTAGACAAAATTATACAGATCTACTGCTTCCAGTGGTCTGAATTCCACCTAAAATGTTTTGTTTAATGTTTGGTATTTGCTAGCTGCCTGTCAAATCTTAGAGGCAATAATTTAGAAACATTGGACACAGGAATTTATGTCATCTGGATGTAGTTTGCTTCTTTAGGCTATAATCTTTTCACCAAATGGTCTTTGTTGGTTTGTTGGGAGTGGGTTTTTTGTAGGTTTTATTTTATTTTTATGATTTCATGGTATTTTTGGTTGGTTGGTTGGTTTTTGCCTCAATAATTTTTCAGACAGAAATTTTACAGCTGTTCTTTCTCTAATACTCTTTCCTAATTTTCTCTATGACAAATATCTCACGAAGTTTTGTCTGAGGCTTGGAAAAATACAACTGTTTTATTGCTAAGGATTTCAATATTTTCCATGTATTCAGCTGAAATAAGGTAAGACAGAAACTGTAGTTAGGTATCTCCTTTTCATAGTCCGTACTTTTTGTACTTTGTACAGATTTTGCACAGCTATAAGATATTAAAGAACATAGTTTTATGACCCGTTTTTGCCTGTGACCACTTTTTTCCAGCTGGTGCTTCTATGAGGCTCAGTTGTTTTCTACATTTGCTTTCCTTGGTCCCTGTAGACCCGTATTTCCTTTTAGATGTAGATCTTTGTTTTTTTACTGCAGCTGTCACTTGTTTTCTCAAGGTCACCGTCTTATTCTCCTTTTAGCTGTGTGATACCGTGTTTAATCACTTTTAGAATTTACATAATGTAATAATTGCTGAATTAATATCTGTTTGTACTAAAAAGTAATAATAGAAAAGAGAAGGTGAACACAGCCAAAAAGTAAAAGAGGAGGAAAAGGCTGTTAAAGCCTAGTTAAAGCCTAGCATTGAGGCAGTCTGTATTTTTACTTCAAACTGGGCATAACAAGATAGCCCTCTCTGTGCTTCAGTCACACTGCCCAAGGTTCAGAAACATTCCCTCAGTTACTCAGAATTGTTGTTGAGATGCAGTTGAGAAATGCTCCAAGGGTATCTTCTATTTTGCATGGCTTACCCTGACACTATCTCTTTAGCCATGTATCTCTCACAGGCTTTTCCTACATACATTCTGCACTCAAGTATTTCTGCATTTTGCTAATTTATTTCCTTTCACTTGACCATCCAACTATCATATTCCACTGTGGAAAACTAGTAATGTTACACTTATTCTGAATTTTATTGTTCAGTTAGTATTTGAGATCTATTATAGGTGTGAGAAAGAGGGTGGGGAGTAGTAAACAGGAAACTTACACCAGATATGATGATTTGACTCATTTTTTGCAAGGCCTTTGTTTTAGATTCATTTTAGCACCATTAAAATTTTAACATCATTAAAAGGTATTCATTATGAAATGGAAAAAATATAATTTCCCAATTCAGTAGCTCTGCTTTGCAATAGGCTGCACTACCTTATGTTGTAGGAAAAGTTTAAACCTTCGTAATAGAGCAGTTTTTGTCTCATTACCACAAGACAAACATAATGACAAAATAGAATTTTCAGGGAGAAAAAATGAAGAGTTTTGCACAATGCAGGTGAACTATATTATTTTTATTCATAGGAGATGCTAAATTAGCAAGGAAGAGAAATATTGGCTCCCAAGAGAAATGTTACTAGAAGAGAGACTGTCCTGCATTTTTACACTCTGGTGATTTGCCTGGTCATTGTCAATATCTTATATATAATATTGATGCAGCATTTGTCACAGGTTTTAAAATCCATAAAAATACCTCAAAATCATAGTAAAAAAAAGCAAACAAACACGTAGAAAATAGACTGAGTTACATTGTGTTTCAAATTGCCATTGAAATTCAGCTTGTAGTGCATAAAGAAATGCAGAATTTGGAAGAAAGTGCAACAATGTTTTTATTTTCATAAGTTTGACAAATAAGAGGTATTCAGGGACTGATTGTGGTTTCTGTGTTTACTTGTGTTCTCTGCTGCCCTGAAGAGCTAAAATGTAGCTCCCAGTATTCGTACTAATATGAAGGTTTGACAAGCAGCATGTTGAAGATACAAAGGCAAAGAAGATGACCAAGTGAATTGGGAACATAGGGGTGGTGCATACTGCAGCACCAAAAAACCACAGCATGGCCGGGGCTGGCTGAAACCTCTGAAGACTATTTCTCTGCTGTTAGTTAGTTCACTAATAGCTCTATTCTTTATCTCTGGTCAAAGCATAGCATACAATGCAGTGTGACCTAGCAAGAAAATATTTTTATTCCCTTTCCCCTTCTCTTACTTCTTCATAAACTACAATCCTATTTGGTCTGTGCAGGGGGGATTTAAGAGTTCACTAAGGTGCTGTGAAGTACCCCCATTAGCCTTGAAAACACAGCACACAATCATTGCTCATTTTTCTGATATTCATATATGGTTTATTTTTGATAAAATAAACACATTCATCCTGCTGCCAAACAAGAGTTTCATTTTTTGTTGAGTCATGTTTCTAAAAATATGTGTATACATATCTAGATCTAGATCTAGATCTAAAATTCAACATATCTGACAGAATTTTGTATTTAGTGGAGACCTACTAGCAGATGTTGACATAAAAATGTTAACTTCTTTGATCATATTGGGAGACTATGGATGACTATGTTTTAGTTCTAAACAAATATTCAAAGCTTCTACACTTAGACTGTTAGCCATACAGTGGGGAAAAAGGAGATAATTTCAAACTATTTAGGGTTGATATGCTGTGTACAATCTTCCTTGGGTGCTGAGATGCCAACTATCACATCTTAATAAAAACAGCCTGCTATAACCATCTGCCTAGGATGCCCTTAACAGGGCTACCACATTCCTTAGTCATTCCTTATGCCCACTGAGGTTAAATTTTGTGTGTGATGTTTTCACATTATGGCATAGGAGGTGCTGGATCAGAAACTCATGCAGCAGGCAGACACCTCTCACAGGAAACAATAGCATAAAAGAAGTAGAATAAGCACTGAACAGCACTTAAATAATCAGAGTCTACCTCATGCTTAGATGGTCTTAAATAACTTGCTGAAGTAACTGCAGTTATGCTGATTAATATGAAATGTGGATCTGACCTGAAATCTTTGTTTAGGTAGCACTGGAATGGCATTTTCTGATGCTGCTATAGGAATAGCACTGTCTCAGTGTATATATATTAGGCAGCATCACTTCCCTGTTTATTGTTTTGGACTTGCTCTTTGTCTGCTGAAGGGGAGAGCAGAGGTCAGTAGTAAAACAGTATGTTTGCTTTTACTTCTTTTTCTTGGAAAGGTTTTTTGCCTTGCATAGCACTCTGAAAAGAAAAGCAAAAAACCCCAAACCCAAAAAACCTCTAAAAGCTATGCAAATTAATATCATGCTGTTTTCTTAGCAGCATCTAAGTAGGACTTTACATAATTCACTGTAGTTAAGGTGAAGTCAACTGCAGTGGTTTACAACAGTTCCCTTTGAAACAATGCTTTCTAAAATTAATAAGCTTAATATTTCTTTCTGTAGAGACAGAGCAATGAAATTCCTTGTCATAAGGCAAATACCTGATAGTGTGTTTTCTTATCTGGGCCTATCTCAGGGATATAAATTAGCAGAAGTTACTGAGTGACAGGCATCCTGGGCAGTCTTCTACAGAGGATCTAAGAGACCAAGCTCCACAATTCACCTGTCCTTCTATTAAAGTATTTGACACTGCCATACTGCCTCTTTTAGGTACCATTCTCCAGTCTGAGTAAATCACACTGATCTCCTACTTCAGGCAGCTATCTGTGCCAGAAGGTTTTTAGAAGCATTCCAATCCCTACTGCTGTGTTTTTACAGTTCATCACGATTCTAGTCTATCAATCAGCCCTGTGCTTTAGTCTTGGATCCCTGTGAGGGTTTAGCATGTGAAGGAGGTTATATATATTGTCATTCTCTGGAAATGCTAACTAAAGGAATGTGCATCCAAATAGATTACTGTCTGTGCATATCATGGCATGCACCAACACAGTAAATTCAAGATAAATTATGATCAACACTCAATGGAAGAGGGGTAAAACAGTGCACTATGGATATTAGTACTCACAGACTGTGCAGTGGAGTAACTGGTGGAAGAGAATTTCTTAGTTCATAACAAATTGTTCATTAGTTATTTTTGGAAAATAAAAATGGAACCCAAACAAAACCTGGTCTGTGATGGTGCTGAGTCAAGCATAAGTTCTGTAATATTTCTCATGTCTCCCTACAATCATAGAATCCTAGACTCATAGATAGAATGGTTTGGGTAGGGTACTATTAAATCCATCTCACTGGAAGTGTTTACTCAGGACTTCTGGAAGCTGTGTCCATCCACTCAAAATTCAGTCAGGAATACACTAGTTAGGATAGATGCCTTTGAGATAGCTTTCAGGGTTCATTTTTTTAATTGCTGCAGGAAATAAGGAGAATTATTGCCTTCTGTGTTTAAAAGGCTGTGAATTGTGGATGGGAGGACAGGAGCAGATGCCTTTAGTAAGGTTTTTGAAGCTGTCTTCCACAGTATTCTTGTATACAACTTAGCAAATTATACTCTGCAGGTGAGGACAATCAAATGGGTAAAAGAAACTGTTGAATGTTCGGGCTCAGAATGT
Source organism: Hemiprocne comata (assembly GCA_020745705.1). Taxonomy (NCBI): domain Eukaryota; kingdom Metazoa; phylum Chordata; class Aves; order Apodiformes; family Apodidae; genus Hemiprocne; species Hemiprocne comata. The sequence goes on along the minus strand of CM036616.1, from coordinate 70,876,350 downwards.
CCTAGTTAATGGATTGTGTCCTACAACTGTCGTCTTGTAGGGCCAGTCATGGGTCTTATAGTCTTCTAGTGACTCAGAGGAGGTGTCAGCAAGCCCATGCATCAAGTTTGCAGGTGACACCAAGGGGTACCAGTCAACACGCTCAAGGGCTGGGCCACCATGTAGATGGAGATGAACAGGAGTCTGATGGGGCCCCATGAAATTCAGCAAGGACCAGGCCAAGACCTACAGTGGAGGGCAGAGCCCTGTAGGGATGCAGACTGGGGCTCAGAGGGCCAGGGAACAGCTGTGGGGGATGGCCCTGTGCCCTGGCAAGCAGTGAGCTGAGCCAGGGCCAGTCATGCACCCAGGCAGCAGCAATCTGCAGTAATGTGAGCAGAATGTGCATCTGAGAGGTAGGGTAGGAAAAGGACTGTGGTCTCTGCTAAGTGCTCTTCAGACCACATCAGGATACCCTTTCAGTATCCAATTTTGGGTCCCCACTGTAAGAAAAATATATATGAGCTGGGAGGACTTCAGGGGAGGCTACCAAGGCAGTGGGGCTGGGTCCCTTGCCTTGAGAGAAGAGGCTGTGGAGCAGAAGGGACAGCTTCAAGGGCATGCAACGACCCCCTCAGTGCTGATGGGAGGAGATGGAAGAGTTACAGTTGGGCTCCACAGGGGTGCATGGTGGGAAGATGAGAGACAACAACACAAGCTGAAAAACAAGCAGCTCAGCTTAGAGATAAGGAGTCTTTTGCCCACAAGAACAGTCCAGCGGTGGGACTGGAGACCTCTTCAGCCTGAACTGTCCTGTGATCCTATACCTTGCAACTGTAAGTGCAAGTGGTTTGAACACCACCCATGTTTTGCTCAGCAACAATGTGCATAATAGATATAAACAGTTTTCAAAATATTGAGAGAAATCAGATCTTCTCCTACCAAAGTACTATACTATGAAGTAACTTTTTTATTTGTTTTTACTTGTTCCCCCTCTTTCTTGCTCTTATATAATGACTGCTTCTCTTCTTTCTAAGTCAAAACATTTTCCAAGAGGAGATGCGGAAAATAACTTATTTAGGGTGATTAATGTTTTGTTTAGAATAGTGTTTTTCCTTTCTGAATGAAGGGTTAAATCCCTCACATCAGTAGTGCTTACAGATGCGTTGAAAAACTGTAAGGATTACTAAAATGTTAAAAAGAGGTTTTTGAAAAATATCTATGTATGTATCTTGCTGAACTCTGAGATGGGCGATATAAAAATGACTGGCTTTTAAAAAACTCTACAGTTTCTGAAAAAGAATAAAAAACACAAATACTGATTCTTCCTTTGAAAAATGGAGGGCTTTGTTGGGTTTGATTTTTGGTTTGGGTTTTTTGCTTAGTTAAAATATTTTTATTTCCATTTCAGCTGCTTTTCTCTTAGTATAATTTTATGGAATACAAAAGAATTTTCAATTTGATGCTGAAGACATAATGTCCAGAGAAGCTTATATGTTATTTTTCAGTCTTACTGAAGACTTTGGTTTTCACAAATTATAAGTGAACTTAAAAATAATAGGTGAAGATTTTGGTGAATTTAACTGATATCTTTTAAGCCCTGTCCTTGTTAGGGAATGCACTTCAACAGAATGTTAAATTAAAGTTGTCTGACCACCTCTGGTCTACGTCCTTCTCAAGTTGTTACCTATTGTTTTTGTATTAAACCTGCCCCTAGAAATCAGAAAACTGAAAAATGTTAGGCTTAGTCCTCTACCCCTCAGTTTTCTAACTACTATTTTACTTTATTTACTTAAAGTGTGAGTAGATACAGAACTGGTATGGAATTCTGATCTGAGCCAGCTCTGCAGCATGATTATTCTGATCTTAATCTAAAACAATAGATTTAGATGTAGTGGCATATCTTACCTAGCTGCTGCTGAAGAAATTAATTTAATTCAGTTTTCTGTGGAATCTGATGCCTTTAAATCTAATAGTGGTAGTATATATGTTATTATTAATCTGGCTTAACTGTGGTGAAGTGCTACACTTTTCTTATTGTAGCATTATAATATTCTATACAGGAAGGAAAGACCTGACCTACTAATACACCATTCAGGGAATTAAATATTCCTTTTCTGAATATGCTTTGTTGTTGAACAGAAACCCTGGGAGACCATATAAACGGAACAATAAAATTTCTCCTGCTACTGAAAATTAAAGGTAGGTCATTTGAAACAAAAATAGGAGGACTGGAAACAGATAAGCATAAAAAAATTGAAAGAAGACGTTTGGAAGAACTGTATACTTTTGTGTATGTGCTATTTCATTGCTTCATATTTCTATATGAGTTATACAAAAGATTTTAAGTGACATAATATTTACCATCACTCAGTGAAGCATGAAGGAATATGTATTCATATTGTGAAATATGACTTGAATTTTCTGTCAAAGTATTCAGTTTAGTAAAATTAGCCTTCATACAGTAGAATTTTGTGTATTGGTGAAGATGGTGAAAGAAAACAGTAATTTTGTAAGCCATTTTCTTTAGGTTTTTGTTGTTTGTGTGTTTACAGATGGCCAACGTTCAGCAGTTATTCATTCTTTTTTTTTGACAGACAATTCAAACATATGGAACTAAATGTGTATTTTTGTAGTTCCTTATCACAGAGTAGTTCCTCCATCTTTTGATGAATTAACTATATAATTATAACTATATAACTATATAATTAATTATAATACTTTTATTGAATTTCAGAACAATGTCTAACAAAAAAAACCCCCAAAAAGCCAACAAACAAAATCCCAAAAACCATTAGCAAAAAAACCTGTAACGAAAAAGAAAGTTAGATCTTTCCATTCTATGGGTATTTCTGTTCTACTTTAATATGAAATATTTTTCTAGAGATAAAAATGCATTCACTGTGGGAACCTGTTTTTTCAGTAGAAAATTAAAGAGTTGGGGATTTTTTGGGGTTGTGTTTTGTTTTTTTTCCCCCCCCAAAAAAGGAGTTAAACTGCTGTGAAGGAAGAAACTAGCTGCCTGCATGGGAAACCTCACTAAATGGAAAACAGTTACATATCTTACTTTCTTGTCTAAAAGATGCATCTCATAAAGAAACCCTTGAAAATCTCTGAGAAAAACCTGTCGGTTTCTGAAAAATGTATTATGTGATCCTTTTTCCTTTGTAATCTTTTCTAATATATTGGAAATGAGCTCTATGGGTAATATACTATGTAACTTCTGCTTTTCTCTTTCATCTTTAGGAGGAATTTCTTTGTGGCATTCAGCAGAGTATTGTCATATTTTAAAAAACACGTAATTTCATGTAGTTTGCACTGATTTTGTAAGTCCAATGGTACTATCTGTGTCTTAGGCAACTCCAGATATTAGTATTCTAGTAACTGCAACCTGATGTGGAAAATCAAAATGCAACAGCAGTAGTCTTTCAAAAAACTAAGAAAGAACATCTTAATTAGTTTGCTGCATTAATCTAGGCAAATATTTGCACAGAAGTAGCTCTGACTTGCCCAAGCATCTTCAGTATGTACTTGAGTGGGGACTGAGCTGCTGTTTTACAATGTGGGGTAACTCCAATAATCACATTGATACTGCATTGTTTCTTGCCCTGTGCACAACGATTAATAACGTATGTTTGTCATCTTGTCATCCTAACACTAAGCCAGAAAATTCCACTGCTGCTAGGAGTCCCATTTTATCTGTCCAGGAAAGAGTAAAAACCAGCCCCCACCAAGAAAATATGCAAAGCCTTTGTGGCTGTGCATTAGAAACTGTTCCAAGAATTCTGAACATCGTTTAAAGAATGTACTCTGCTTTCTTTCCTTCACTCAGCTGCTCTGATATCACTGAGGAAAGTACAACGTATTCTATCATTTACTGTCTATGTAAACCGAAGACAAAGCTCTAAAAGCAGAGAGCCTAACACAACAAAGGAAAAAAATGCAAAATATATATGGTTTAAATTGATGGCCAAAGCATACAGAAAAGAATGGGTGCTAGTAATATGTGTAAAGGGAGAAAGAGTATGTTTACTAACAGAAACATTGATTCAGAGCCTGTAATACTAGGCTATGTCTTGTCATTTTAAACACCAAGGGGATTCTAACTCCTGCATGGTCATCTGGTAGAATGCTGTTACTTTTATTTTCTCCCTCTAACACTAAAAACAGTAAGCATGCTTTATTTTTATGTATTTCACTCTCTATACTATTTGAAGTGGGAGCAATCAGGGCTCCAAGCTATGAACAAAGAGTAATTGTAGCTCTGCTTTCAACAAGAAGCAATGACAACGGCCAGAAGGTGGCAGTTTTAGACCGTTTTGAAAAAGTTCTGTCCATGGGTTTGAGCATAACTAGACTCCTACTGCACGTTCTGAGATTCAAGTCAGTAACAACCTGAAATACAGGTTTAAATTATTTGTTTGTAAATATGGCCATGAAATAAAAAGCACCGTTCATCACAAAAGTGGTAAATTCAGCCCCATTCAGCTTTAGTCTAAATACAAAGGCTAATTCTGAAAAAAGAAGAGTTTCTTCAGAAGATACTGCATTTGTTATATAGAAATTTAGAGATTAAATAACTAAAGTTACAGCTAAGACATGCCAGTGCCTTTGGAATCCATCAGGGCAATAGCATCTACCTTCTATCTGTGTGCCAAAATCACAAATTTTAGTCCAGTTCTTGGTATGGCTTCTGATTTGTTTATTATTTAACTCAATTGTTTTTCTCTTTTTTTCTTTTTTTTTTTTTTGTTAAGACTTACTTTTTCAGGCTACAGTAATTTCTAGTAACACGCAATACTCAATTAAGTAAAGCCAATTACTCATATAAATATCCCAAAGACAGATGATTAGCCAGAGAAGCAATAAACCTTGCTTTTGAGGAGCCTGGTTTGCCAAAGGAGAGCAGAATTAAGCCCTTAGAGATCCTCAGGAGGTCATGGATAAAAGTATTTGTGGACAACAGCTTGATGTCCAAATGGAGACCACTCACATGGCATTCCCTTGGGGTCTGTACTGAGACTGGTGCTGTTTGACATCTTTGTCCATGACATGGACAGTGGGATTGGATCGGGTGCACCTTCAGCAAGTTTGCTGATGACACCAAGCTGTGTGATGTGATTGATAAGCTGGAGGGAAGGGATACATAAAAACAAACCATGATCTCTGTTTTTAGGGGCCTACAGGAAAGCTGGAAAGGGACTTTTTGAAGGGCATGTAGCAATAGTACAAGGGGCTATGGGTTTAAACTGAAAGAAAGTAGATTTAGATTAGAAATTAGAAAGAAATTCTTCAGTGTGAGAGTGGTGAGACACTGGAACAGGTTGCCCAGGGAAGATGTGGATGCCTCATCCCTGGAAATGTTGAAGGCCAGTTTGGATGGAGCTTTGAGCAACCTGGTCTAGTGGGAGGTGTCCCTGTCCACACACAGGGGTTGTAACTCAGTGATCTTCAAGGTTCCATCCAGCACAAACCCTTCTATGATTTGGTTATGTTTACAGACAATAGTTAAATTTTGTTTTAACAAGGCAAATTGTTCCTTTAGAGATGCAAGCTTAGTATGCAACATTAGTATGCCTTTAAGGCATGAAATATTTGTCAGCAAAAACTGTAATGACACTTGTAACTTCTTAAAAGAGAAGCACATATTTGAAGGGTTAGGGTATGTGGTAGGATATCTTCACCCTACAGTTTCTCCCACTGGTAAACAGTACCATGCATGCTGTACTATATAAAAGGGGCTGGCATATGAACTAAGATTTATTAAGATGTGTGATCAGAAAAAAAACCCAGAAACAGAAAGAACTTCTGACTTCTCATATAACTTTAGCCTAAGGATTTCTGTCTTTATAGATACCTGAAAAAAGAACCCTTAAAATAGAGCTCCCCTGTGCTCTCCTTGAAAACTTTTCCAAAGGACAAGTGACCCCTTTTTGTTCTCACTTTACACTTCTGTCAGTAAAGAAGAAAATAATACTTTAAGAAACTCAAGGACATAAAGCAAAAAAAAGTTGATAAAAAGCATAAGAAACAGAGAAAAGAGAACAGAGCATATTCAGCTGAGAGGTCAAAGTGGACTACAGGTGAAGAAAGCAGGGAACTAAGGTTCTGTATTTTAAAGGACCACAAACTTTGATGAACTGAAGGAATCATTAGTAAAGTCAATTGGACTAAAGAACTCAGGGATGTAATTGTAGAGAGGCCAGTCAAATAATTAAAACTATTAGGGGATGTGTATCCCAAGAAAGCAAAAAATTACAGGGAGTGCATGAACACAACTGAATGAATAAGAAGTTCAAGAAAGATATTGTGAATAAAGATAGACTTTAGGAGGAATGAAAAAGGAAATAATTTGCAATTCCGTAAAAGGCAAGAAGGTGAGAAATTAAGTGAAAATTAATGGAAGTATATTTGAAGGTCTACACCTTGCTCTAGCAAAGATTGAGACAGCATATCAAATGGGAAAAGGCACTTCAAACCTTAAAGTGAAATTAGAAATGGAAAAGAAAAGGTCTTGTGACATCGTGAGAAGGGAGTACAAGATATCTACAGCTCCAAGGCAAATAAATAGATTTCTTAAGGTTTTAAAAATGAAGATTCTCATACACAAGGACCAGATGGATGCTGGCAAATTTGAGTCTTGCTGTACCAAAAAGTGTGCAAGATTTTTCTGCTTTCTTCTAGGAATGTACATGGACAGTAGTCCAAAATAGCAGCATTAAATTGCATTTTGTCTTCTGGGTCAGCTATACTAAAAGTGGGCTGAAGAAGTGTTATCAAGTTTCTTTCATCCTTTTCAGACTTGAAGAATGCAACAGGCATGAATATTCTTCCACATTTCATTTTGGGCTTTACAGTATTCTCATAGAAAATAGTACTTTTTGTTGCATTCTTACATGTTTGCTTTACTTTGCAATCTGTCACAAGGCTTCAGCCTAACTAAACTGTATTGCATCTCTAGTGCTATATACCACAACACCTCACCATTTCAATACTGGCTACTCAGTTTTAAATGCTGCAGGTTCAAGAGTAAAAAGAAGAAAAAAACAAACTTTGCACCCATAACATTTCCTGAATTTCAGCACAGATTGAACTGTTGTCCTGGTTTGAGCCAGGATGAAGCTAATTTTCCTTTTACTGATTTTTTTTTTCCTTCAGTAAGCTCTCTTTTAACTAGCAGCAAGTGTTCCAGCTAGTGGACTGATAACACTGGAATGTTGATGTTACTGCTGAGACTCCAAGGTCGCTTCTTAGCTCTGCTGCTACAGAGGCTACCGGGGCAGGAGAATTGTATCTGTGACCCCCCCATGGGAAGCTGGACTAGACAGACAGCAGAACTGACCAAAGGTATTCCATTCCATAGATCTACGTAAGCTGCGAGGAAGGTCAGAGATCACAGAAGACAACTTCCTTCCTGCTTCTTCTTCCCTTCTCTTCCATCCATGGCCAGTGTCCAGGGAGGACTCCATCCGTCCATCCCTGTCGACCCCAGGCTCTGACCTCATAACCCTCACAACCCAGCCCCTGACTGCTCTGCCTTATCTCCTGCCTGCGGGCTGAGGCATTTTGGGACTGCTCACAGCTAAGAAGAGTGCTGGGGGAGTTGCTGCAGGTGGAGGGAGGCAAGAGGTTTTTGCACATTCCTGAACATACTTGTATATAATTGTACATATAATTAAAGCTGTCTAATTTAGTTTTCAATCCAGCAAAGTCTCTCTCGTAATTCTCTCTCTTCTTCCCTACCTGGGTGGGAGGGGGTGGGGATCGAGAGCATTGTTGTTTGTTGTTTAATTGCCGATCCTGAGTCAAAACATGACAACTGTTAAGAGAAAGAGGAGATAGCAATAATAAAACAAAACAAAATACACATACACCCTCAAACCTCAAAAAAACCCCAGACTTAAATTGAGTGTTTGAAAGGAAAGACGGTGAGGTAAGCCATACATAAAAAGTGAGGCAAAGTCAACTTTTTACAATACCACAGAAATAAATCCCTCCCAACATTCCTACTGTATCAATACTGTTTCATTTACTCCATATACTTCCTACATCAGAACTCAGGGCTTGGTAGCAATAGTAGCTATCTCTTCCTTTCACCACATCCTGGAGCACTTTGGAGAAGATGTCATAGATAAGGAAACTGAAGAACAAAGAGGTAAACTGAATCATCTGGAGTCATAGTTACTGAAGGCAATAGGAACAGAACATTGTTATTTGAGTGATTAAGATAAAAAATTTTATTCTTCTGGGTTTTAGTTGATTTAGCACTTTTCTAACATCTCCCTCATTAACTATCATACAGTGCATATGACCATGATGTTTTTTCCTCACAATACTTAGCAAATTCAATAGTGCGAATGTATTAGTTTGTAAGCATATTTTCTTCTAAAGTGCAAAAAAAATGGAATATTGTCTCCATTCAAGGACTTCAGTTTTGCATTTATAACTTGTGCTTATAGGTAAAAATTTACCTGCCATTCAGAACCTGTGAAGATTAAATAAGTACGAGAGTAATCAAAGTAGAAGTTTAACTAAAATCTCACTTTCTTCCCAGTGGTCTAACCACAGCTTCCTTCCTCTCCTTCAGTAACCTTTGCTTCTTGCTCCTCTCTATCGAGCCTTGCTTCTTCTGCTTCAGTCACCTATGAAAGACTCTAGATTTCCCCTTTTATGTTGAACACCTTATCATACTGATTTACTGAGGACTTATTTTTTAAGAATTGGTACTTCCAAAGTTCAAGTTCTCTGAGATATGGGTTATCTTTATAATACCTCCCAGAGAATTTGAACTATGTCATCAAACTCCTATTGAAAATATATTTATCACTTTCTCTCAAGTCAAATTTCTTGACTTCAGTGTAAACTTGATCCATTAAGTACATAATGTCCTATGCAAACTTCAGAACAGAACTCATTTTTAAGTACAGGAAACACAAGCCACAGTGAAAGCTGGAAGTGAAAGATGCTGGCCCTGATAAAAGATGCACATACAATTTAAATTATTTCATAGCTTTTAAAACGTTCATTGCAGTTTAAATGAATTCATAGCTCTTAAAATGTTCATCACTGTGAGCCTTCTTGAGATTCCTTTGTAAAAAAAGATTTCTTGAGGGCCTGTAAGGTTACAAGAGCCTATACTTACTAAGAAAGAAGAGATTCGTGCCACTGAAGAGCTATGTTCCTGTCTTTATTCTGCTTCTTTTCACATTCTTGTTTAGATGAAAATGAGCCTAGTATAAAATGCCAACACAAACCTTGGTTTTAGATGTAGTGGTGCAGAAAGGCTCAGGGTAAAATTCACCTTCCATGTAACAAGGTTTCTAATTGCTGTAATTGCCTTCAATCCAACATATACAATCAGTTTATTTTTATTTCTTTTAGGCCTTTTCCACTAGAAAGAACAACATTATTTTGTATAAGGTAATATTTTAAGTCTGGGCTCTCATTTTCTGCTCAGGAATAAACTTTAGGTGAGACTGTGCATGTGTTCAGCTGAAATCCCACCTAAACAGAAGACTTTCTTTTTAGAAAATGCTACTGGGAAGGACTTTTGGATATTCAGGTTGGGTTTTGATTGTAGATTGCGGGCAGTATATTTGACTTTGATAATAAATTTTAAAAAAGGAAGTTAAAAATTACCCTAATTTCTTATCTTACTGAATTTAAACAGATAACCAAGTTCACTTACCGATGTTCTTTTGATGAGAGAATAGTTTTGCCAGTGCAAAAGTTGAACTTATGAGGAAGGGAATCATGTACTCTGTATACTTTCTGTGTACCCAAATTATACTCACTGAACAGAATACTTGCTTAAAGTAAATACAAAATGCAGCGTCCCAAAATACAAAGTTTAGGGCTCTCAGAGCTCAAAACATCCTTTAGGACTAACAGTCATCACTTGGATCAGCACTTTCAAGGGATTAAGATTCTCTTCTTGAATAGCATTGTCTCATTTTTGACAGATTTCTTGATAGTTCAGCCTATGCTTTTTAGTCATATTGGATTTCCAGTTAATCCTTATGCAGTTCTTTCAGTCTTTGTGACTATAAACATAATGCTCTTTGCAAAGGTGGGGATATACGTCACCTCCAAGGCAGTGGGCCTGCTGCTGCTGAAGAAAATACCAGATATTTCATGTTACAATTTTGCCTAAAATGGAACTTATTGGGTGGAAAGATGACTACCTTTGTACTTGTCTCTTGAGTCAATACAGCCCAAAATCTTTTATGTTACCTGTTTACATCCTCAGCATTTCAAAACTTTATCCTATTTGTTTGTATTTTACTGACTTGGCCATTTGTGCAAGAAGATGTGAATTCAAATAATTTATCTTACTCATACACAATTAGGAGGCTGTTTTTTTGAGATACCTGATATGCAAGTCCCTGTCTTCACTTGAGATGCCAGTATTAATTCTCCTTTGAAACAAAAATTTAATGGTGGACCATTAACTGATTTTTCTGCATGACACTCACTGTGGCTATGCTCGCCTATCAAGAAAATTATTTTTCTGACAATCAAAGACATTTCTGCCAACTCACTGGCAACAGTATGTCCAATAAAGATTTTATAAAGCCTGTCTCCCTATTTCTGCTTTCTTCCTGGTGTCCTTTCTGGAATTCTGATTTTTATTGTTACATTTTTAGGCTTCAAGAAGCAATTTTGAATCTTAAAGAGGGAAAATGGAGATTAACTTGATTAATTCGCTTTGGAAAAAACACAAACTTTAATTTTTTTTTCAGATTATATAAAATTTAAAATATGTTTTCTCTTCTTCCTGAAAAGCTTGTTGTATTTCCTGTGGGAACTGGGTAGAAAAGTGTCAAGGGTTAGACGGGGAATGCAGAGCCACTGTAACAGACCAAAGGAGTGAGGAGAAGATACCGTCCTGAAAGCTTTTATATAATGTCAAAGATTCTATGTCAGTGACTACAGTGGGTGAGAGAACACAATCCAGAAAGCTTCTGTCATGGATTTTCTCTCACATCATCTCATTCTTCCTGCTTGACATTGAAGGCGGTAACACAGTAACATCCCACATAGACATTTCTTCTCCTGTAGGAGAGGATCGTATTACTTTCAGTACTGATAAGTTTTTACTGTTAGTTTAAAACTGGTATTTTGTTCAGCTGAAAAAGCCCACATATTTTCATAGCCCCACAGGTGTGCCTTTGAGAATCACAATGAACTCTTATATGCAGAACTGTGCAAATAATTCATTTATCTACTTACTAGCTAATTTTATTTTGAAATTGTTTTTGTTTTCGTTTGGTTTCCCCGTGAAGAACAAAAATATCATAAAATGTCTAGTGAAAATGGCATAGCTCTATAATTTCTTAGCCTTAGCAATGGGAAAATGATCAAACAGATATTTAATTTATGAGATTCAGACACTGTGAGCTGGTCTAGTTTATTTGTAGATGTGTCCAAAGCCACCTGTTTTCATTTAAAAGATACATGTGCTTATTTATTTTTTAAATATATATGTAGTCCCTTCAAAATGCAAAACTAAATGAAGCCATTTTAATATTGGTTAAAAAAATATAGTCTTCCAGGATTTGATGCCTGAGCTATGTGCCTCAGTTGGGGATTAAATTTACAAAAGTAGGATAAAATGCAGAAATGCAGTTTAACAGAGAAACTCTTTGGTAACATTAGTTAAACAAATTAATGTTCATAATAATTTAATTAGGAGTGTTGTCTAGGGAGGTATCATGCTAATATACTTTACTGCAATGGAGAGGGAGCAGTGAGATTGCAAACATAAGTGTTTTTTTTTTAAGTTAAAGATACAAATTAAAAAGGAAATAATTCATGGAAATGGGAAATATCAATGGATATTATGGGAGTTACATGTAATCACCAAGAAAAGAAAATTTGAGGAATACCATCTTTTCTGTAAACATTTCCAATGTAATATTGTAAATAAATAGTGGAATGTCTTTTTAATTTTTGGTGATTATAAGAAAAATAGCTGCCGGGAGCTATGGGAAGGAGATGATGGTTAGAATATATGAAAACAGTGGTATCAATAAATTTCTAAAGAGCATGAAACCAGAGAGAGGAAGGCTGAAGGGAAGAGCTGTTGCAGAAATCGGCCATGAACATTGTTATACTAACACTAGTATCTGAAAGAATAAAATATTTCAGTTTAGCCCCAGGTCTATGATTATCTATTTGGTACAAGACACATTTTTTATATGTGTCTGTCTACAAATCCTATCAAAAACCCAATCTTCAATCCAATAACACTGTATGTAATAAGAGAAAAAAATCAATCAAAACTGTATTATCTTGATCAAACACTGGGTTTGAAGAATTACATATGAGAATCTCCTAAATGACAGGATTTGCCTTACAGAATAGCTGTTACCTCAGATGTAGATTACATTCACTCAAACATTTTCACTTTACTCATTTTTGTTCTTTACAATTACATCTTCCATTAAGTATTCTATAATCTGGTGATAAAGTGATTAATTCTGAAACCTCTGAATGCTGGATAAGACATTAATCATTTTGTGATAAATTAGCTTAAGGCTTATATTTCTTCAAACTTCTAAGTTTCAGTTGTTTCTGTTTTCCACCTCATTACTGCCTGTCTATGAAGAAAACAACACCTTAGGTGTAAAACTATTGCTGCAAAAATTCACAACATCTCAGTCAGAAATAATTTTCTACTTGAAGACTCTAATTAAAGAAATGGAATAGTTTTCTGTTCATCATTACTTTATAAAGGAGAATTCTAAATTTGTATTGAAAATATAAATTATCTACATATACATGTTTAATATGTATTTATTTAGGAAAATGTCATGCCTAAAATTAGAATTAGACCTTAGACATTGGGTGGGTTTTTTTAACTAAATCACCAGACTCTGCTTTCCATTTGCAAACTCCACTTGTAATTTTTAACTAAGGACAGTTTTCATGAATATTGTGACTTCACACAACAAGAAACTGATTACAGAATCACAGAATGTTAGGGGTTGGAAGGGACCTCCAAAGATCACCCAGTCCAACACCCCTGCCAGAGTAGGGTTACCTACAGTCGGTCACAGAGGAATGTGTCCAGGTGACTTTTGAATGTCTCCAGAAAAGGAGACTCCACAACCTCTCTGGGCAGCCTGTTCTTGTGCTCTGTCACCCTCAGAGTGAAAAAGTTTTTCCTTATATGTACGTGGAACCTCCTGTGCTCCAGCCTGCACACGTTGCCCCTTGTGCTGTCATTGGAGATCACTGAGAAGAACCTGGCTCTGTCCTCTGACACTCACCCTTTACATATTTATAGACATTAATGAGGTTGCCCCTCAGTCTCCTTTTCTCCAAGCTAAAGAGACTCAGCTCCCTCAGTCTCTCCTCATAAGCAAGATGTTACACCCCCGTAATCATCTTTGTGGCTCTGTTCTGGACTCTTTCAAGCAGTTCGCTGACCTTCCTGAACTGAGGGGCCCAGAACTGGACACAATATTCCAGATGTGGCCTCACCAAGGCAGAATAGAGGGGGAAGAGAACATCTCTTGACCTACTAAACACACTCCTTTCAATACACCCCAGGATGCCATTGGCCTTCTTGGCCACAAGGGCACATTGCTGGCTCACGGTCATCCTTCTGTCTACCAGGACCCTTTCTCCTACACTGCTCTCCAGCAGGTCAGTCCCCAACCTGCACTTGTACATGGGGTTGTTCCTTCTCAGACGCAAGACTCTACACTTGCCCTTGTTGTATATAATTACATTTCTCCCCACCCAACTCTCCATCCTGTCCAGGTCTCACTGAATGGCAGCACAGCCTTCTGGTGTGTCAGCCACTCCTCCCAGTTTTGTGTCATCTGCAAACTTGCTGACAGTGGACTCTGTTCCCTCATCCAGGTCACTGATGAATAGATTGAACAGTACTGGTCCCTGTACCAACCCCTGAGGGACTCCTCTAGATACAGGCCTCCAACTAAACTCTGTTCCATTTACCACAACTCTCTGACTTCTTCCCCTCAACGAATTCACAATTCACCTCACTACCCAATCATTCAGACCACACTTCCTCAGTTTAGCTGCAAGGATGCTGTGGGAGACACTGTCAAATGCTTTACTGCAATCAAGGTAAACCACATCCACTGCTCTACCATCATCTATCCACCTGGTTATGTCACATAACAGGCTAGTAAGTTGGACAAACATGACTTCCCCTTGGTAAAACGATGTTGACTACTCCTAATGGCTCTCTTATCCTTGATATGCCTAGGAACAGCACCAAGAGTAAGTTGTTCCATCACCTTTCCAGGGATGGAGCTGAGGCTGACCACTCCATAGTTACCCAGGTCCTCCTTCTTACTCTTTTTGAACACTGGAGTGATATTTGCTTTCCTCCAGTCCCCAGGCACCTCCCCTGTTCCCCACAACTTACCAAAGATGATGGAGAGTGGCCTAGCAATGACCTCTGCCAGCTCCCTCAAAACCCATGGATACATCCCAATAGGACCTGTGGATTTCTGGATGTCCAGATTGCTTAATTGATCCCTAACCCTGTCCTCATCAACCAAGATATTCCCTTTTTATCCTGACTTCCTCTGAGATCTCAGGGATCTGGGGCTCCTGAGGACAGTCTCCAGCAGTAAAGACAGAGACAAAGAAGGCATTCAGTAACTCCACCTTCTTTGTATCCCCTTTCACCAGGGCACCCCCCTCATTCAACAGTGGTCCTATATTGCCTCTAGTGTTAGTTTTGTCTGCAATGTATTTGAAGAAGCCCTTTCTGTTGTCCTTAGCTTCTCTTTCTTGGTTTAATTCCAAGGAGGCCTTAGCTTTCCCAGTTGTCTCCCTACATCCTCTGACAGCAGTCTTGTATTCCTCCCGGGTGGCTAGGCCCTCTTTCCATGATCTGTAGACTCTATTCTTTTGCTTAAGTTTGCTCAGCAGTTCCTTGTTTAACCATGCAGGTATCCCAGCTCCTTTTCTTGATTTTCATACCTGTTGGGATGTTCTGATCTTGAGCTTGGAAGAAATGGTCATTGAATATTAACTGTCTTGGGCCCCTTTACCTTCTAGTACCCTATCTCATGGGATTTCCCCTAGCAATTGCTTGTATAGGCCCAAGTTGGCCCTGCTGAAGTCCAGGATCATGATCCTGCTTGGTATTCTGTTTCTACCACACAAGATGCTGAACTCCACCATCTCATGGTCGCTGCAGCCAAGGCTGCCCTCAACCTGCACTGCTTCAACCAGACCCTCCTTGTTAATAAGATCCAGCATCACTCCTCTCTTGTTGGCTGAGCCACCATTTGCATCAGGAAGTTATCATCAATACACTGGAAGAATGTCCTGGACTGTGAATGGCTGGCTGTGTAGGCCTTTCAACATATATCTGGGTAGTTAAAATCCCCCATGAGAACCAGGGCCTGTAATTGCGAGGCTGGTTTCAGCTGCGTGTAGAAGGCCTCATCAACTTCCACATCCTGGTCAGATGGCCTGTAATAGACACCCAAAACACTATAACCCATGCTAATCCGCCCCTTAATTTGCACCCACAAACTCTCAACTTGCTTTTCATCCACCCCTGGACAGAACTCAATACATTCTAGTTGATCTCTCACGTAAAGAGCAACTCCACTATCTTGCTTTATTGACCTGTCTTTCCTAAAAAAGACATAGCCATCCATGACCACATTCGAGTCCTGTGAATTGCCCCACCATGTCTCTGTAATTGTCACCAGATCATTAGGCCTTGACAGCACACAGACTTCTAACTCCTCCTGTTTATTCCCCATGCTGCATGCATTGGTGTACGGGCATTTAAGGGATCTGACAGGAGCAAGTCCAAACTCTGTTTAAAGTTAGATTATCAATTGAGGTAAAGCAGTAAAACCCTGTTGAAATTAATCTAATTAGCCTTATAAATAAAATCCACAAATGCATTATTCAAACAATTTTCTCTAGTTAAAATCTATTCTACATATCCAGCTGAAGAGTTAAGAGTTCCCAAGTATCTCTGTTCCTCACTTGTTTTTGCTGTCCCCTTTTGTCCCTCCATCTTTCTTACTGCATGAATTCTTATGTGGAGTCACTTCAAGCCAGTCAACATTTCTTTATTTAGGACAGATTTTGTTCAACAATCTCATTACAATTTAAGGAAACAGTTTTAATGAGTAAAGATAAATAGCAGAAGAAAATGTATGCTATGTTGTTGACTTAGCACAAGATGTAAACAAATTGTGCTAGACTGCATGAATAATATAAAAAAAACAACCAAAAAAAGGTCAAGTTGATTAACCATATAATTAATTTACAAGCTTCCAAAACAGGTCATCAATAAGCATCATTACTGAATAGGGGTTTTATTAGTGAGAATGTTGTTCAATACGGAGGTTTGCCTTTCAAGAAGATTTTGGAGAGCATACAGGAAAGATATCACAAAATATCAAGGGGAAAATGCCTTTTTAGTTATAGAATATTAACTCAGAAAACAGATATTTTACAACTTCAGTCTTTTAAAGTGATCAAAATGAGAGACTGAGGAGCAGCAGAAAGAAAACAAAATATTTTAATTTGCTCCATAACAGAGAAAGAACCTCAGCAAAACAGCAGTTGTAGCACAGGCTGAGATGAGTTAGAACAGAACTTGTAGTGCATCTAATTTGCACTGATTGAATCAGTGAGGATGCCTGAGCACTGGTGCAGGGTCACACACTACAAAAATAATCACAGTCTAACTCCCAAGAGGACATAACTTTCCAGCCCTCTGTGCTCCTGTGCTCTTCAGAGTTCATTGCCACCCAAAAAAACAAACCCATTGTAAGGAACTGTGAGAACATGGAGCAAAATGGAAAGCATTTTTACACATTAGTCCATGACATAATGTTGTCAGTGCAATCCCTTTCCCCATTCCTTTCTCATCCTATCTGATGAAGGATGTGGTAGAATAGAAAAAAAAATAGAGAGAGGGTAAGAAAATCACGGGTACAAAATGCCTTCCAAATGGTGACTGATCGAAGAAGCTAGTGAATAGATTAGTATTTTCCAGTCTAGAAAAGATAATAAGAGAGAAGCAGCAGGATAGCAAAGTTGTGTGTAGGATAGGAAAGGCATGTCCATAGTCTCTTCAAATATGATGAAGTGTGGACATCAGCTAAAACTAGAAAATAGCAGGTTCAGAGCAAACAGCGGGAAGTGCTTCTTTATACTGTTATTAGATCTAAGTGGTGGCTTTCTTTGCCAACAGACATTTCAGATGCTAAAATTTAACATGGGTGTAGAAAGTGTGGTGAGAGAAAATCATGTTGAAATAAATTCAAGGGCTGTTATATAAAATGACAGGATGTATCTGGATCAGGAAGCACCTGAAAAGAGGCTTCCCAGAAGGGGAATATTTTGCAGAAATAGCACTGTACTTTAGCCCCCTTCTTATGTTTTTCCAAGCAGCCATAGTTAGAGGAACTAATGGGCTAGAAAGATGTTATGGTCGGTCTTGTGGCCCTGCTCTCTGTCTTCATGATTTGGTTCCTTACAGCAAAAGTGTCTTACCTATAGTACAAGCGGCAGCACTCAAATCAGGGGAAAAAATTTAAAACCCATGGTTCACCTTTTACAGCAAATCTTGCTTGGTTAGCAAGTAATTTTCAGCCAAGAATAACTATAAACCTTAAGAAAAGATAACAAATGCTTTCTCCATTAAAAAGTCCTAATACATTTTTTTATTGCTGCAACAGAGTAATACTGCTATTACTATTATAAAGAATGTATGATTACACTAAAATGAGTAGACTACTTGGAACAGAAACAGTAACACTAAACCAGAAAGCTTAAGTAAGCTGAATTCTGGTTTTTTGTTCTTACGTGGATTGAAACCCTATGAGATGTGAATCCTACAAGAACAGTAGAGATCTCAGTATATTTTCATCATTTGCCATACTTACCTTAATGTTTCATGATTTCCAAAGGTGTTCTTCATTGTCTTCTCAGTAAAACTTCTGAGTTTAACCACTTAGACAATTGTGTCGGTTTGGCTCCGGGTTGGCAGTCTCTCGATTCACCCTTCCTCCCCCTCCTCCTCTAAGGTAGGGAAAGAGGGAGAAAAATGAGAAAGAGAGGCTCTCTGGGTTGAAAAGTGAAACAGATTGATTTTAATTATTACTGATAAGGGAATATATATGTATTTGTAAAGGAATGTGCCACACCCGATCCCCTCCCTCCTCCCCCAGCGACTCTCACAGCAACTCTTCTCCCTGGTGACTCCAGCTGAAGGGGGGAGTGTCCGGGCGCACGGACGGGGCCTCGGGTGTCGGCTGGGAAGAAAAATGAAAAAAAAAAGAGAGAAAGAGCCAAAGAGAGGGTGATAGAAGCAACAGTAAGCAGAAAAGTGGGTGGAAAAGGAAAAAGAGAGACTTGACTTCCGTGATGTCTTAAGCTATACTGAAAGCCAAATAGAGAAAATATGATGAGAAGGGAATATTCTGATTTGCTGATCCTGCTTTCGGTCTCATCTGCTCCCCCGTAGGGGGGGAGGCTGCAGACAGTCAGAAGTGACCTTGGTTATTATCAGTCCACTGGTGCTGCTAAAAAGTTCACTGAAAGAAAAAAAAAAATCAGCAAAGAGCTTCACCGTGGCTCAAACCAGGACATTCCACCCCTATTCCATTCTCATAATATTCTACACAGAGTCTATGAGTTCTCTAATCAAGAATTCTCTCCCAGGGTTAGATTTCCTTGACGTACGTACTGAACTTCACCATCTTCCATCATTACGCACCAAGTATGTCCAGGTCCCTGAGCAAAAGCAACACCCTGGACAGGTTTGCCCTTGCCTGAAGCAGGATAAACCCAAACACTTTTTCCCAACAGATTTCTTTCACATACCACTGGGACTTTATCCCCATCCACTGTTTGCAAAAGGTCTGACTGAGCAGGACCAGCTCTACTGATGGATCCTCTGGTATTAACTAGCCAAGTGGCCTTTGCTAAATGTTTGTCCCAATTCTTAAAGGTTCCACCTCTCATTTCCTTCAGGGTAGCTTTCAACAGACCATTGTACCTTTCAATCTTCCCCGAGGCTGAGCATGGTATGGGATATGATAGATCCACTCAAGACCATGTTCTTTGGCCCAGTCAGTTACAAGATTGTTCTTGAAATGAGTCCCATTTTCTGACTCAATTCTCTCTGGGGTACCGTGTCACCACAAGACCTGCTTCTCAAGGCCCAGGATGGTGTTCTGGGCTGTGGCATGAGGCACAGGATATGTTTTCAACCATTCTGTACTTGTTTCCAACATTGTAAGCACATAGCACTTACCCTGGTGAGTCTGAGGCAGTGTGATGTAACCAACTTGCCAGGCCTCCCCATACCTGTACTTTGACCACCTCCCCTCATACCACAAAGGTTTTAACCTTTTAGCCTGCTTAATTGCAGCACATGTTTCACACTTATGAATCACCTGTGAAATAGTGTCCATGGTTATGTCCACCCCATGGTCACAAGCCCGTCTGTGTGTTGCATCTCTGCCCTGATGACCTGAGGTGTCATGGGCCCATCGAGCTAAAAACAGCTCACCTTTGTGTTCCCAGTCTAAGTCTATTTTAAACACTTGGGCAGCCTCATCTGCTCGTTGGTTGTGTTGCTGTTCCTCATTAGCTCGACTCAGAGGCACATGTGCATCTACATGGTGCACTTTCACAGCCAATTTCCCCACCCGAGCAGCGATGTCTTTCCATAGGTCAGCCACCCAAATTGGCTTACCCTTTTGCTGCCAGTTGTTCTGCTGCCACTGTTTTAGCCACCCCCACAAGACATTTGCTACCATCCATGAGACAGTGTAGAGATAGAGTCTTGGCCACCCTTCTCATTCAGCAACATCTAAAGCCAGCTGGATGGCTTTTACTTCTGCAAACTGACTTGATTCTCCTTCTCCTTCATCTGCTTCTGCAACAAGCCATGTAGGATTCCATACAGCAGCTTTCCACCTCTGACAGTTTCCTACAAGGCAGCAGGAGCCATCAGTGAACAGAGGATATTGTTTTTCAGCCTCAGGCAGTTGATTATATGGTGGGGTTTCTTTGGCTCGTTTCACCACTTCTTGAGGTGGCATTACAATATGTGTGCCTTCTGGCCAGTCTGTAATAGCTCCCATGATCCCAGGATGATTTGGGTTCCCTATCCTAGCCCACTGGGTGATTAAAGCAATCCATTTACTCCAGGTAGCATCGGTGGCATGATGCACAGGAGGAGCATGACTCATGAACATCCAGTGCAGTACCGGTAATCGGGGCGCCAGGAGGATCTGCGCCTCAGTACCGATCACTTCCGAAGCAGCTCTAACTCCTTCATATGCTGCCAGTATCTCCTTTTCAGTTATGGTGTAATTGGCCTCAGAACCTCTGTAGCTCCTACTCCAAAATCCCAGGGGATGACCACGAGTTTCTCTTGGTGCTTTCTGCCAGAGGCTCCATGTAGGGCCATTGTGCCTGGCTCCAGTGTAGAGTATATTTTTGATGTCTGGACCTGTTCAAATTGGACCAAGAGCTACCGCATGCACAATCTTGTCTTTAATCTTCTCAAAAGCATCCTATTGGTTGGCACCCCACTCAAAGTCATTCTTCTTCTGGGTCACCTTGTAAAGAGGTTGAACAATCTGACTATATTCAGGAATATGCATCCTCCAAAAACCATCCTTTTCTAAAAAGTTTTGAGTGTCCTTTTTGTTGGTCAGTGGTGCCATAGCTGCTATTTTGTTGATCATGTCCATTGGAATTTGGCAACGTCCATCTTGCCATCTAATTCCCAGGAACTGGATCTCTCGTGAAGGTCCTTTGACCTTGTTCCTTTTGACAGCAAAACCAGCTCTCAAAAGAATCTGGATTATCTTTTTACCTTTCTCAAAGACTTCCTCTGGTGTGTCGCCCCACACAATCATGTCATCGATGTACTGCAGATGTTCTGGAGCCTCACTCTTCTCCAGTGCAGCGTGGATCAGTCCATGGCAAATATTGAGCTGTGTCTCCACCCCTGGGGCAGTCGATTCCAGATGTATTGGACTCCCCTCCAGGTGAAAGCAAACTGTGGCCTGCACTGTGGTGCAAGAGGAATAGAGAAAAAGGCATGAGCGATGTCAGTAGTGGCACACTATTGTGTTATTGGAGTTCACATTTTTCTCATATAGGAAAAAATTCTTTAATAATTCCAGAACGACAATAATAAAAAATAAAAAAGAATTATATTTTAGTTGAAGGTTATTGAGAATTTTCCTTGGTTTGTAAGAAACAGCTCCATCTTCCCTTGGCCCTCTGACTGAGAATGTGATCAAGTGACCAAATTTTCACTGAATACTATATTAATCTGATATTTTCTCTTGGTCCCATAATTTGTCTTGGGCAAGTGGCTGTGAATATGTCTGGAAAGAAGAACTGATTAACAGCAGAAAAGGAACCCCAGAAATAAGACCTGCTAGTTTCTTAAAAGCAAGAGAGGAAAAGAATTCCAGTGTACCAAATACTGCTGCCTGATTTCCAATCTTGATTTACAGCCAGCTTAATTTTATCTAAGTTGAGTGAGTGGTAAAACTGATTGTCTTAGTACAACCATTTCTGATGAACTAACTTTTTTTTTCCACTTCACTTTTCATTGGGGGAGTGTACTAGGTCATGACACGCTAGAGTTACTTGTATAAGAAAAGATCTCACGTATTTTTTTTTTGAAACTATTACATAAACGGTCAAATAATAAAGATTATAAAAGAATGGCTAGATTACTATTAGGTGAGGCTTCTGTCTTGAAATATATAGAATTATCCATATTGTATATGGATATATACCTGTATACATCCATAGGAGTAAGCGTAAAGAGGGAGATAGATATACATATAAATAAAGAAAATGTTTATATATGCATTTACTATTTATACTGATTCTGCATTTGTGAGTGGAATACCAGCTGGACTAATATGTATCTCAGTGTACTTTATGCCTGCATATGGGAAATCCTGTGAACTTATTATTGATGTGCAGGCTGAAAACACATGTCAATAAGGGATTTCTTACACTCTGCAACTCTAATTAAATCAGTACACTATTTCCTAGAATACAGACTCAGTCCCTTAGAATGCAGAATAAATATTTATGTAATCAATTATAGAAGTAACATGAGAAATAATAACATATAAATAAAATAAATAAAATATTTTATGGAAAAATATTAACAGTGTATTGCCAAGACTGTCTTTAATTTAACAGAAAAATAACATTATCATTAGGTGATAACCAAAATTCAGTATGTTTGATTTGTTGTAGCTGTAAGGCTGAAGTCAACTTTTTATCAGTACGTGTGCTGAAAGGGATCATGTATCCTTAATGTATTTGTGGCACTTTAAAAGCACTATTTCCACCTTATCTTGCTAGTAGCAAAATTCTTCAGGCAACAGAACAAACCCCTCAAATGAACTAATTTTTTATTTACAACATTTTTATTATCAGAGTTAATTGCAGAAGAATTAAAGCTACAAAACTGGAGTTCCTGAACAGACAGTTTATAACCACATCTAGAAAGCCAAGGGATAATATGCTCAGTGCTTTTTGATTTTTATTCATTGATTCAAAAATAATTTACACAGTGGCTTAGTAGCTGACCTGTAGCCCAAGCAGACCTCATAGAAGAGATATTTAATTCAAAGCTTGCTTAACCCAGAAAAAAGCCCAGCCTTTCTTGACTTTAAGCTAGGTATAGACATGTCAGCAAGGACCTTTTACAACTCAAATGAAACATAATCACAGAATCATAGAATTAGAGAACAGTTTGAGTTGGAAGAGATCTTTCAAGTTCATTTAATCTGCCACGCCTCCAATAAGAAGGGACATCTTCAGCTAGATCAGATTGCTCAGAACACCATCCAGCCTGACCAGTAACTCAGCGGGGTACCTGAAAACTTTCTCAGTCTTGTACACTGACCTCACACGTCAGTTTATGGACAGGTGAAATTTTCTCTTTTGGTTCATAAGAATAGTGTGCTGAATGTATTTCTTGCTAGCTGAAGTCTTGTATGGATTCTATGCATTAAGCATTTTTACTTTTTAAACATAAACAATATGATGGATCTGAATAGGGAGCCTGTGATGCTTTGTCACTGGCTGTGTGATCAAAAGTTGCATTACTATCATGGCTAACAAGCTGCCTGCAGAGCTGCAAAAGACTCGTATGTGGGTGGCTTGCTCACTCAAAAAACTTTTTTTATTCTGTTGGTGGTGACAGAAGGTAATATGAGTTTCCAGCTCCCCAAGAGGAAAGGACCTCTCTCCAGAACTCCCATTCTCAATTGTCTTGAAACTCTACCTAAAACATAGTTTAGAGTAATGACACCTAGATAGAGTGCTTTATGCCAGAGGACCTTCACCAATGCATGTTCCAGGGTTGCATCACTCTGCTCAGGTGACAGACACTGAATTAGTGTATGTAGAGGTAATATTCCACCTGTGCTATTACAGCAGAAGACCTTCTGGTCATGAGATGTCATTGCAGCATTAGCTCTACAGAGATGTCTCATTTATAGGTCATAACTAAAATTGACCTGAAGGCCCAAATATTTCCCAATGTCTGAAAAGTTGATTTGTGCCATTTCACTGTCAACTCTTTTTCCTGAAGGAGGTTTTGCTGGACTTTAATATTTGAAAAGACTAATGTGTCAGATCCTCCAGTCCTATACAGAAGGATAATTTGATCTGTCATGCTGGATAAATGTTCATAAGTTCAACATGCAGTCTGGGTAGTCCAGGCTGTACACACATCACACACAGTGGTGAGTAAGAGATATGTATGGGGGATAAAAAGACTTTCAGGAAACTGTTATGATGGTTACTGCTTTGTAAATCTCTAGTGTGACAATAATATCTTGCACTTTTCATAGTCAAAAATACATAGCTGTATTTGAAGCAGATAGTTGGCAATTATTTTGAACTAAGTTTGTTACAGAATATGTTAGCTCACAATAAAAAGATCTGTGATGACAAAACAGGCTTAATCTAGGTTAAAAAAAAGTACTTAGAAAACCAGATTCCTTATAGCATCAGACTTTCTATCCCTCTCTTCATGGGAATTTGATATTCTCATAAATACAGAAGATTGTTATAGCCTCAAATAATCAGCATCAGATTTGGACTGCTACATTGACCTTTCTGACAAGCACTTTTATCAGTTTTCCATTCCTGTGATTTTTGAGGGGTTTTGGTTTGTTTTTTTTTTTGCATGGGATGAAACAAGATTCCTGGTTTCATCCTTTATTAAGTGAATTTAAAAAAATATTTTAAAATCTGATCATTAGTTTTGCCAAAAATACAGCAAAAATTGATGTACAGTAAACAGCTTAATCAGAACAGCTTAATAAAGATATAAGATGGCTGTAACTGCTTTCCAGTATGAGGCTGTTTGGTGCTTTTTTCCTTCTTTGTCTCCGCTTTGTTTGGCTCACATTTTGCTAGTGAAAAGAGACTTCTTCAGAGCAGTATACCTTTGCACTGTGGAGTGCATACATGTACAAGAGAGCATGCATACGCTTGGACAAAATAAGAAGGGAAAACTCTGCCCTACTTCAGCTACAATGAAATCCTAGCTGAAATAATTGTCCCTGAAAGTGAAAACCTGCTAGGCAACTTGTCAAAACACTGTGGGGCTGCAAGCTGCAGAAAAACGTCTGACCATGAGAATTAAAGATGAAAAAAAACAACCCTTAACAAATACATTAAGCAATTTCTTTCAGCTGCTGAAAAGTGCTTTCACCTGAGTATTTTTACTCCAGTGTGTTTAAAATCTTGTTGGCAAAGTTATCAGGGTTGCTGAACTTAAGTGTTGATTATTTATTGATTTTACAGTACCAACTGATACTGTTTTGTTTTAAGGCTGGGTGAGTAGAAAAAAAAAAAAAAAAAAAAAAATTAAAAAATCCATTAAACTTCTCTTTCCACAGAAAAGGACACACTGAAAGCACATGAAAGAGTGGAAGAGTGAATTAGAACTGTAGTTATTTCAAGTGTCATTACTGTCCCATCAGATGAGACAAAAATATGCACATGGTGTACAACAGCTTGCTTAGAAACTGAGAATTCTTCAGAACAGGAAGGAAAAAACCAAAATCAAACCCAAAACCAGACCCATAATGTACAGACCTTCCAAGAGTTTTATCATGCTATTTGGTGTTACAGTAAAGACACATTGCTCACTATTTCTTTCCTTCACCTTTCAGCCTTCTCCCCCTTGTTCTCCATAACAACAAAAAACATACATTAACAGAATTTTAATGTTGCAGTAATTTTGGAAATTTCAAAATTAATATTTTCAGTAATATTTAGGGCTCCTGACATGTGTGTTTTATTCAATATATTTTTAAATTATTTGTTCACATTATACTTCTCTAGAAGCCATCTTCCATCTGGCACAGGTTTATTCCCCAAAGAGACAAGTCTATTTTTTCTATTTTAACAGATGTGTATCATCTGGGGTTGTCTCCAAAGAGCAGTGAGGGTGACTGGTCTCTGCTTCTTTCCAAATGAACCACAGCACGGATATGGCTGCATGGCCCTTGAGTAAGTCTAGATATATAGGTTTAATCATTATTTTTTGTATGGGATGGAAGTGCTCTGATGAAGCAACTTGAGTCAAATCATTTGGATGTCCAGGGAAAACTTGAATAGCTTGTATGAATGCAGGCTAAGCTTCATATCTTTTGAGCTCTCCCTGACACTCATAACAATAACACAGACAGCTTTGCTCTGAATATAATCTTGCCATGCTGATGCAGCATAAAACCATGACCAGACGATTTGCCCTTCATCCAAAGTAAATCGAAGAGTGTATTTTGTACAGATTCTTTTTCCTTCAATGTGCCAGTGAAAGTATAGTTTTTATATAAATGGTAAGCAATTAATATTAGCAGACAAACTGGATATTTCAGAGTAACAAATGTGTCTAAGAACAAAAATATTATTTTTCTTTTCTAATAGTTTAGTTCCTATAATAATCATAACAGACACACTATGGTTGTTAAAAAGAAAAAAAAAAAAAAAAGAAAAAATGTATCTCTATAACTAGATTTCACTTACTTGTTTTTTCATGCTTCTTTTTTTTGAGGAAAACATATCACCTTGATCATAGGCACTAAAATGTGGACTACTGTAGTTAAAATCAGATTAATTAGATTTAATGTTGAAGTTTTCTTAAGATTATGTTTTTGTTGTGATCCATTTAATAATGAGAAAATTGTAAGCATGCAAGTTGCAAGAAAGATACCTTAAAGCTCTACCAGATGTAAATGGTGATGATAGATGGAAAAGGTAAAGCCATTACTGTGTCACATGAGAACAGAAACTTTTATCATTAACCTAAGTCTAAACACTCTTGTGGGGAACGGATTATTTTTCCTTCTCCCCCCACACAAGATTAGGTGGAATGCCTTTCAAGCCAGTGAAGTGCTTTTTGCTGATTTAGGCAAGGACAAACTGAAACAGACTTGGCAGAAATACAGATATCAGGCTGAAAAACTGGGCACCTGGCCACAAGTTGAACAGAGAATGTTATCAAAAAGGAGGCGGGCTGTGCCGGTGAACCAGAGAACTTTCCTTCGTCTGCTGGACATGGTGACCAGCTAAGCTGCCTGCAAGTACTGCAGCCGCTCCACGTGGCGGGGCCTGTGCTTGCCCATGGGGGATTGCTGCTTGCTGCTTGTTGGAGCCTAGCTGTTTGCAAGGAGTCGCTGCCTGAACCAGAACCGACCTCACCGTGCCTGCCTGCGGCGCCTGCATGATATGCCTGCCTGTTGCCTGCTGGAGCAGTCACCCTGCCGCCAAGTCACCAGGTCACATCCTTGCTGCAGAAGGAGGGTAACACGCGTGCACATCCACACACGCACACACACATCCACACACACATATCTACTGGGCTCCACTCCTACCCTTCTCCTCCATTAATCCTACATCTCTCTCATGGGGACTGCACTTACTAATACCATAGAGCCCTGATTTTTCTTTCTGATATATGCCTAGATTACCTTCCCTGAACCTTGGTCCCTCAATTTGTGTTAACCCTTAATAAACCAATTAATTTGTTAGTTAACATTGGTCTCAGTAACAATTTGTGAGGGTCGTGAGGGAGCATTCCAATCTACACTCTAAGATATGGTCCCGCAGTGGCCATGCGAGCGGTCTCATTCACAAACCTCTCCGTTGTGGGGGGGGAAAGTCGAGGAAGCATCCTGAAAGCCGGTAGCTTTTGATATCGGCCTATGACATTTCTGGTGTCAGAAGTGGGATAGAGAGTCTTTTGGAGCCCCCAGACCACGCTCTCAATTTTTAATTAAAAATAAAAAAAATAAAAAAAAAACCAACCCGGTATCATAATGAGCACCCACAGCAAGCCTACGGATGTAGAGGATGCCAGTTGTGCAGAAAGCACCGAGGTTCTGTAAAGGCTGGATATATCGTGCCTTGCATGCATACAGGACAATATCAGAGGGCTTACAGAAAAAGCATTACAGCAAGAGGTTAGGGAGTTAGAGTTACAGCATGAGTTTAATGAGTTAAAACATGAGCTTACAAGGAAAGTGTCACAGCAGGAGGTTAAAGAGTTACTGTTTAACTTAAAGAAAGAACTTAAAGAGAAAGTGCTTAAAGAGTTACAGGAGGAGCATAGTAAATTTGTCGTGGGAATTTGAAGGGTTACTGCAAAGGCTTGAGTGCGGGTCTGCAGGGGTGCAGAAGGAGGAGCAGCATGAAAAATATAAGAAGCTGCAACAGGAATATAAGAAGCTGCAACAGGAATATGATGTACTGCAACAGAATAATCAGGAGGGTGTAAAGATAGAAAGATAGAAAAGAAGTATAGGGAGTTGCACAAGACACATGAGGAGCTGCAACTAAGCTTACAACAGACTCAATGGGAGAATATAGACATGCAACAGGAGGTAGTAGCGATGCAGCAAGACTTTAGAGTGTTACGAAGAAAGCAAAGTTGCACCAAGAGATTTAGAAACTGCAACAAGAGAAGAATAAACTGCAAGAGCAGTTAAGACAAAAAAGTTGCTCCCCCTTCTAAAGAGGAGGATGCGTCTGAGAGTGATCAGTTAGATCCAATTCAAGCTCTCAGCTGAACATTGTCTTTTAAAGAAACAGCAGAAGTTTTTGAAGAGCAGGAGAGTGATAAACCCAATATTGACCAGTCAGATCCAGATCAAGCTATCAGCTAGGTACTCAGTTTGAAAGGATTGTCTTTTTAAAAAAAAGTATAAATTTTTAACGCGCTGTTAGAACTGCAGGCCTCCGCACATCCGCTCCCTCAGTCCTCCCAAGCTGATGGACTGCCAGAGGAAGTAACTATCAAGATAGATGAGCTGCGTTCAGTCCTTGATAAAGCAATACAAGATTTGACACGTTATGTTAGGCCTCCACAATATAGTTTGGAAGAGGAGGAAGAGCAGGAGGGAGTGGAACATAGACATGTACGTCCAGTTAAGACAACTACATATTCTCAAAGAGCAGGCGTTGCACAGAGAGATGTGGAGCTAAAAGAAAAACCTTACACTCCACTAGAACTGGCAAAGCTTAAAAAGCAATACAGCAGGCTTCAGCCTGAGACGGAAGCTGAATATGTGATGAGAGTGTCTCTCACAGGGGGAGATGATACTCTGTTAAATGAACAAGAAGCTGACTGGTACTAGGGACCCAGAATTGTTTTAGTAACTGGAGTACCAGATCACCCCTGGTCTCTAACTCAGTGTGCAGCTTATTGTGTTGGCGAAACAGAACCCACCAGCAGAGGAGAACCGAGTGCCCTGAAAGGGGATTACTTTAATATCATGGAAAATGTCTGCAAAGCTGCCGTACTTCAAATGATTCATGACCGTGAGTTAGTACAAGAGCATAGCAGTCCTATGGCTCTTAGAGTGAAACCTAACAGATTAACTGTTTTGATTAAGGGACTCTCTCCAGCACTTAAAATCAAAGCCATCCAATATCAGGAACAGATTGAAAGTGGAAACATACACAGCCTACATGGGCTGTGCTAGCCAGAAACTTGGTATCTTATAGAAAGAAATATGAGGAATCTGAAAGTTCTGGCAAATCTTCTGCAGTCAGACAAGTCACTCGACTTTCATATGCTGAGGTGGCCACTAAGTCACCTCAGAACTCCCCTCCTTCTAAGCAGCAAGGGGAATGAGAGGGTTACTGGACAGTGGTGAATAGAGATAGACAAAACAAAAAAATGAAAAGCTCACCTAGAAATGAACGCCCTAAAGAACAACATACTTCATCACAAGATAACAAGCTAAGCTTAAGGAGGAAGCCAGGCATCTAGGGATCCCAGCTTCACTTTTGGCTCAGAATTATTCCTATGAACACCTAAAAGACCTGATTGAATGCTGGCATAGTCTAGTTAATTCGAGACAAAATCAGTCTACAAGGCCTAGGTCACAGTCTAGATCCAGAGGAAGATCTAGGTCCAGAGAGAGATCAAAAGAAAGATCCAGTAATTTGGAAAACTAAATTACCCTCCTCCTGCTAAGGAAAGGAAGTCTAAAAGACAGCGGAGGAGGGGAAAAACACAGAATCCTAATACAGAGAATACAAACAATAATCACTCAGGCCCTAAAACTCCTAGTCCTCCAAAAGATTGGCAAAATATATTAAGATTAGTTCAAAATAACGATGGGGACTTGGAACTTACTTGTGCTGTTGGGCCTAAACGTTATCCTGTAACTTTTGTGGTAAACACAGGACCACACATTTTTACACTAAAAGTGGATGAAGCTGAACACTGTGGCATTACCTTATCTTCAAAGCCAATATATGTGAGTGGAGCATTTGGTAACTCTATTTTACAGAAAACAGCTAAAGTCACTATATACCTTCCAGGAGAAGACAAACCAATTCTGACAGAGATGATCGTGGGTGATATTCCTTTCAATTTGTTAGGAATGGATGTTCTCATGGGCCGAGCGTGGAGAGATGAAGGCCGTTGCTGGAATTTTGGCACACTGACACCAGAGGTAAGGTTGTTACAGTGTGCTCTGCGCCTGCCACAAAGCAGGATAACAAATGTGAAACAATATTCCATCCCAATTGCTGCCAAAAAGGGCGTTAAAGAAGTAATTTCTGATTTGAAGCAAAGGAGTATTCTTGTGCCCTGTCATTCACCATTTAATTCCCTAGTTTGGCCTGTGAGGAAACTAAATGTTAAATGGAGAGTGACAATGGATTACAGGAAACTAAATGTCAATACAGAAGCACTGCTGATCTGGTGCTAGAAGTTCAGGAAGCAGCACACCCGGTGCTAGCCTCCCTGAATATAAAGGATATGTTTTTCCAAATTCCTATTGATCCTGAGGACCAAAAATATCTTGCCTTCACTTAGGATGGGGTCCAGTACACCTTCACAAGGTTGCCCCAGGGATATAAACACTCACCCACACTGGCCCATCACGCACTTGCGTGTGAGCTGGAAAACATTCCAGAAATCAAAAACAATTCCAAAGTCAAAGTCTATCAGTACATAGATGATGTGCTGATAGGGGGCCAGAGAGAGGGGGAGGTAAAGGCAGTTTATGATGCCATAATTAAGCATTTAACAGATATGCAAATAGAAACCCCTGAAGAGAAAAGACAACCCCCATACCAAGAGGCAAAATTTCTGGGAATAAGGTGGAAGGGGGGGACCTGGAATATTCCTTCTGATACTTTGTCTCACTTGAATCAGATAAAGGTACCATCCAACAAAAAAGAACTGCAAGGAATACTAGGAACCCTTCAGTACTGGAGAAAGCACATCCCTGATTTTTCTGTTATAGCACGTCCTCTTTATGATTTATTGAAAAAGAATCGTCACTGGGAATGGAATAAATCTCATTATGAGGCCCTTGAACTATTATTATTGGAAGCACAGACCTTTAAAACTCTGGGACCTCTCCTCTCAGAAGATCCAATAATAATAGAATGGGTGTTCTCAGCCAGTGCTTTGTCATATCATTTTTGGCAACGGGGACCTAATGGGAGTACTCGACCACTTGGCTTCTATTCTCAGTCTTTTAAGTACTCAGAAAAGCAATATTCCACTCTGGAGAAAGGATTGTTAACAGTGTGTACAGCACTAATAGAAGTTAGCAAAATCATAAAAAAACAAAGGGTAATTCTGCAAGTCCCTTTAAAGGTAGTTAATCAAGTGCTGTCTGGGAAAGCCCCTCCAGAAGAAGTATCCCAAAAGGGTACAATTAGGAAGTGGTATAGCCAAATTGAGTATTATTCTGGCCTTTTCAAGCTTGAAGAAGGCCCAGATAAACAATTAAAAATTCAAGAACAAATTGGATCTACAGAGGAGAAAGATTTAATAATGAAAATTCCTAGTCCTATTAAAGAGGCTCCAGAATACAGGAGTGAAATGGTTAATGCTTGGTTTACAGATACATCAGCCCGAAGAGAAGGTAAGACCTGGTTGTTCAGATCTTCTGCAGTTAAACCCTCCACAGTCGAACAAATAATAAATCATGATAAAGACAGTGCACAAGTGGGGGAGCTGGATGCTGTTGTCAATGTTTTTGTGAAAGAAAAAGCCTCCAAGGACGCTGTGTACATCTACACAGATTCCTTTTCAGTCTTTAAGGGCTGTGTGGAATGGATAACTTTCTGGGAACAGAACGATTGGGAAATTAACAGGGTGCCAGTTTGGCAGAAAGAGAAATGGCAACGGATATTGAAATTTGCCAAGAAAAATCCTAACTGTCATGTAGGGTGTATTCCTTTTCACCAGACTTACCTGAAAGATGAAGCTAGTAGGTGTAATAACTATGTCGATGAACTGGCTAAAATCCATGTAGTGGAAATCAAAACAGCTATTACAGCAGGAGAAAATCAAGAATGGGAACAATTGCTTGAATGGCTTAATTGTAAAAGAGGTCATTCAGGAATCTTTGATTTATTTAAATACTGTTTAATCTTGCAGCCGTCTTTAGAAACAAAACCGTAAACTGACAACAGTTAGACCAGACTGTTAAGTACATTTAGAAACTGAGTTTAATATAGAATATAACAGTCTGCCCAGAAAACAAACATTCACCTGCTCACCCTCTGAGTTGATGTCCTGGTTTGTCCATAGACGGAATGCCATATAAGCTAGGACATCTTTCAGACAGCATTTTTATGTTGACTTTTGTTTCATTTCAGATATTGCCGCGAGCCAATAACAAAAGCCACCAGCTGTCAGGATGCTTTCTCAACCTTCTCCCCCTCCACAGAGGGGTTTGCAAATGAGACCGCATGCTCGGCCGCTGTGGGACCGTATTGGAATGCCCCCAACCACTCTCACGAATTGTTACCGAGACCAATGTTTAACTAACAGGTTTAGTAAGGGTTAACACAAACTGAGGGACCGAGGTTCAGGGAAGGTAGTCTAGGCATATATCAGGAAGGTATTAATAAGTGCACTCCCCGCAGAAGAAATTTGGGAGGGATTAATGGAGAGAAAGGGCTGGAGTTGAGCCCGCATATGTGGATGCGTGTGTGTGTGTGTGTGTACATGTGTAACCCTCCTTCCGCAGCGAGGATATGACCAGCATCTGGGCGGCCAGCAGTGACGGCGGGGTGAG
This sequence comes from Hemiprocne comata, assembly GCA_020745705.1. Lineage (NCBI taxonomy): Eukaryota > Metazoa > Chordata > Aves > Apodiformes > Apodidae > Hemiprocne > Hemiprocne comata. The sequence continues at coordinate 70,843,777 of CM036616.1, read as the reverse complement.
CCCGTGGCGGTGGGGCGCCCCCTCCAGCAGGCACAGGCAGACACGGCAGGCAGGCTCAGCCCGGCAGGCACCACAGCAGACAGGCTCCCCAGGCACCAGCGAGCAGCAGCAGGCAGCGATCCAGGCTCCACTTCGAGCAGCGAGCAGGGAGGCAGCGATCCCCCATGGGCAACCACAGGACCCCCCCCGGGTGGAGTGGCTGCAGTACTTGCAGGTAGCTCCGTCGATGACAAAGTCCTGCAGATGGAGAAAAGTTCTCTGGTTCACCGGCACAGCCCGTCTCCTTTTACTTGTGGCTAATTGCTCAGTCTTTCAGAGGCAGTCTGCTATCTGTATTTCTGCCAAGTCTGTTTCAGTTTGTCCTTGGCTAAATCAGCAAAGGCACTTCGCAGGCTTGAAAGGCATTCCATCTTGTGTGGGGGGAGAAGGAAAAATAGTCCGTTCCCCACATCTCACCCCGTGGCTTTTAAGGCAGAGATAATACAGTGTCCTTCTTACGTATATATGCATATATGTATGTGTTGTGTATGCATGCATCCAACCAGGCTCTTGTCCAAACCCTTACCTCATATTAGATGGTTCCCCTCATTGGGCATAAAAACGTGTAAACTGGGAAATAAAGATAAACAATTAAAAATATTCAATGCAGAAAATAAATATTGTAATCCCCAATAATAAATTAGGGAACAATTCCCTATTATAATATGCAATGCTATATACATTTGGTGTGGATTGTTAATACATTCTATTATACCAAACGAACAATACAGAGCATTAATACAATATAAACAACAATCTCTCTATATAAATGAATCTATCTAATATTAACAACGTCTTAACTATTATACAATATATTACAGACAACAACTCAAAGGCAAGTATGGAAAGGAACATTCTTCTTCTTCTTCTTCTTCTTATTATTATTATTATTATTATTATTATTGAGTACTCTGTTTAGGCTATAAGGTGATCAGTCTCACAGCGGCCACAAAGTAACTCCTCCAGAGTCCAGTAGCAGGTTGATCAGGCCTGATACTGTCACCGGGATGTCTCTGGCTCTTTAAGTTGACAGAGTAGTAATATAGCTATGAACATTAGCTTCATCAGACATGAGTACACAGGAATGAAAACACAGGGATAAAAAAAAAAAGGAAACAATGATCTACTCAACACTAATTATCCAGTTTGTACTGATTTTATGCTGTTTGTCATTTAAATCAGATGCAAACCGTTCCCCACAGATATCCTTTACAAAGGTTTAGAACTTTGAATACATTTCCTTTCTTTTTGTATTCTTATTATGGTTGTGAATCAATCATTAAGATGAGATTGCTTTCTAGGAAATTTGATTAACATAGGCTTAATTCTTCTGGGTTTCTCTTGATCCTAATCTATCCATACTGAGTACTTCTATATAATCACACAGTCTACTTACAGGAAAAAAGCAAACCAGGACACTATAAATAAAACAGTGTTTTTATTCTTTCTCCTCCAGAATTACTGATCACTTTATTGTCACCCAAGCTTTATCTTCCATGGATAATTATGTTTTGAAAAAGAATCTTCTGGATTTAAATATAAAAATAGTTCAGTCTTAAGCATATTCTCATCTTTTTGCATAGTCATTCAAGCTTTCTGCAGGTTCAGAGTTTTAGAGAAGCATTGCTTGTACACAGAGTTATAGGAAGAAACAAGAGTATCTGAAATAGATAGGAGCTAGGCCAACAACAAGCCTTCAACATTTGCAGAGCAGAGTGCTGTATTGCATTATTTTCGCTATGTGAAAAAGTCTTGGGATGAACAACTGATGCTGCCCATTAGGTCTGTGAGGGTCCCAAGGTGATAGAAAAGATTTTGTCAAAGCGAATATACTTATCAGATCATAGCCAATGGGAAGCCCTGAAGAAAACAGAAATAGGCTCAGCTCAGTAACTCTCAAAATTTTGGGAAACAGGCTATAGGATTCAGAATAGCATTTGCCATCATATTAATGCCTGTGGTCCTCCGTACCTCCTCTTTACCTTTTCACAGAAACTAGCAGTAAGAAAGGCAACACTAGAAGCTTACTTTGTAACAAACAGTTAGTTACAAAAGAGAGTTATTATTGTCTATTAGTCTTGTCACTCCCTTGAGGTCATGGAAGAGAACATTCTGACTCAGTATTTATGATACAGCGTAAAAATTGTCCCCCTAAGAGGGGCTGGAGATATACAGCATACATAAGATATACTACAAATTATAGAAGTAGTTGTTCTCAAGGAAGTGACATTTTCTTTGGAAAGCAATCAATGAAATATTTCTAAATTTAAAGATTACTTTTAAAATACAATTTTAGTAACTAATTCCCTCTAGTGCTGAGGACTGATAATCTGTACTTAGTTATTATACAGCCTACCAATTCTAATGTGTCTGCTGCTGGTTCAGAAGAAACATATGAGTTGATCAATTCCATTTATAATTACATTTGGGAAAAGGGATTATGGAGACAAATATACTCTGCTGTTTTGTTCCCATGTGTCAAACATGAAATTAATCACTGAACCAATCTCTCCCATGGTCTTAGAGTATTGATCAATTCTAATAATTTTCTAAGTCTGCAAAACCTAGTCCCAACACCAGGTCCTTAAGACCACAAAATGAAAGCATTAACTTCATGAAACAGTTTGTACTCATACTGTTGAGATAAAGAGTCAGTATTCTACTGGATATATTTGAGTGTCATAATTAGTTATGTTAATGAATATTTAATATTTCTTATTCTTATTGTCCATTTACATTTTATTTAAAATAGTGCCCTGGAGAATTTCTTTTAAATACTTAAATATGTCAGTTAACTTCTGTCCCAGGTAGTATATTCTATCCTACAGTTCTTGAAGCCTCAATACTCTCTTTTCAAGGAGAAAGGAAGTGGACCTTTTTGTTGAAGAGAACATCTTCAGCTGTCCCTTAAAATCAAATAACTTGACATAAAGCTGAAAAAAAAGCTAAGTTTATGTCCATTTATCGTAAATTGTATATACATCAGAACAAAGGCTTCTGTTATTGAAGGACTGACTCATATTATACCTTTACTATTGTTCTTATTTTTCATCCATTCACAAACTTCTTTCATTCAACTAATGGGACTTTAACTCCTGCTTTTTTTTGGGTTGGTTATTATCAGTCCACTGGTGCTGCTAAAAAGTTCACTGAAAGGAAGAAAAAAAAATCAGCAAAGAGCTTGCTCAAACCAAAACACTTGGTAAGATATATGAGCATTACTTCCCAGAAAACAATTTGGGTAGCTTGCTTCATAAAAGTTAAAGCCTCAGCCAAAGTAGGGAGTCCCATTTCAAGCATGATGTTTTAAGAAACATGTGAATGAAGACTTTAGAGAAGGACAGTAAAGTATGAAAATTCAAGGCTGTGAAAAACATTATTTGTGTTTCAACATCTAATTAGCTTTAAGAAAAAAACACCTAAAGAGGATAAATGCAGACTAGTACAGGAAAGAAGAAAATATTTTTTTTTCCATTACTATAGTGAGGTTTGCAGGGTGTCAAAATAGGTAAATATTTTCATTGGAAAAATCTTAATGGTAAGGGTACTGAAGGACTGGGATAAACTGGAAAATGAGGTTGTGGAGACTCCATTATTTCAAGGTTGGGTTGGACAAATTTTTACTGGAAATGACAGCTGCTGGTTGTAGTTTTTATTTAATAAAGGCCTGGATATGTGCTGCTGAAATTTTTGCAGAAGTTTTCCTTCTTTGTGTGTTTAACAAAATATATTATATTGATATACATTAATCTCCTCTTCTTTAAGCTAAACAAATCTATTCTCTTCAACCACTCCTTTCCAATCTATTTTACCCCTCTTTGGACACATTCTAATATTTTTTTATCTTTATTATGTTGCAGAGCACAAAACTGCACGTGGTGTTCAAGGTGAGGCCTCCCCAGTGCTGAGTATAGTGGGACAAGCACTAATTTCTACCAGTTAGCTATGCTGTGCTTAATGCAGCCCATGGTACAGCTGGCCCTATTGGCTGCCAGGACACATTGCTGACTCACATTGAGCTTACCATCAACGAGGAATATACACATCCTGGAAGCCACCATGCCAGGTACAGAATCTAATTTCTTATGGTTGGTGACTGCCTAGGGCAGTCTATCAAGGGCTCTCTAATCTATCGAGATCTCTCTGTATGGCCTCTCTGCCCTCAAGGCAATCAATAGCTTCTCCAAATTTAGCATCATCAGTGAACTTAGTGTGCACTCAACTCAGGTGTCCAGGTCGTTGATGAAAATATCGATGAGACCTAGGCCTAATATTGAGCCCTGGGGAACACTACTGGTGATTGACTGCCAACCAGATGTTACCCTATATACTATGACCCTTTAAGCCCATTTCTTCAGCCAATTGTTCACCCATTTTGTTGTGTACATGACTAGCTGTATGCTTGACATTTTATTGAAAGGATGCTGTGAGAGATAGGATAAAAATCTGCTAAAATAAAAAAAAAAAACCAGCCAACAAACACATATACATTTCCTTCCCTTTCTCCACTAGATGGGTAACCTTGTCATAAAATTATATAGAATTAGCAAGACCTATCTGCTCCTCAATGTGGTGATGTTCTACACCCACTCATGTCCCTGCCACATAGAATTTATTTTCTTTCTTCCCAAAATGGAGCCCTTCTTTTCAAGATATATCCTAGACAGACTGGACCTCTGCCAGGATGACTGGCTGACTCAAGACTCTCCGGCATGGCCATCTTCAAGAGAGAGACTTTGTCCATAACTGACTGGCCTCACTTCTGGGATTGGTTTTGACTTCTGAGAGCCGTATGATGAATGTTACACAAGTACTACAAGCCCACATGTAAGTAATTAATTCTAAGTATATTTGTGGCTTTACAAGTGGTTATTTTGTATTAACAAACTTAGCAAATTTTTAACAGAACCAGAGAAAAAATTTGCTTGATAAAAAAATTTTTCAGGAATTGAAGACCTTTAATCTGACAAGAATGTCCTACCTAAATCCATACTATAGAATCATAGATTCATACAATTGTTTTGATTGGAAAAGACCTTTAAGAGCATCAGGTCCATTTCCTCTTGTTCTATCGCTAGTTATTAGGGAGAAGAGACCAACACCCACCTCACTACATCCTCCTTTCAGGTAGTTGTAAAGAGCTATAAAGTCTACCCACACCCTTCTTTTCTCCAGAAAATCCCTGTTCCTTCAGATGCTCCTCGTAAGACCTGTGCTCTAGACCCTTCACCAGCTTTATTGCCCTTCCTTGGACATGCTTGAGAACCTCAATGTTCTTGTAGTGATGGGCCCAAAACTGAACACAGTATTCGAGATGTGGCCTCATCAGTGCCAAGTACAGCGGGACAATCACATCCTTAGTCCTGGTGGCCACACTATTGCTGATACAGGCCAGGATCTTGTTGGTCTTCTTGGCCACTTGGGCACACTACTGGCTCATATTCAGCCAGATGTTGACCAACACCCCCAGCTCCTTCTCTGCTGGGTGGCTTTCTGGTGGGTCTCAGCCCATCAATCCAGCCTGTGCCGGTCCCTCTGTAGGGACTTCCTACCCTCAACCAGATCAACACTCCCACCCAAATTGGTGTTGTTTGCAGACTTACTGGGAAGCACTTGATTGACTCATCCAGATAACTGATAAAGATATTAAAGAGAACTGGCCCCACTACTGAACACCATTTGTGGCTGGCCTCCAACTCAATCTAATTCAATTCACCAAAACTCCTTGGGCCCAGTAATACAGTCAGTTTTTTAACCAGTAAAGCATGCACCCATCTAAGCCATTAGAAGCCAGTTTCTCTAGGAGAATGCTGTGACAAAGGCTTTACTGAAGTCTAGGTAGACAACACCCTCAGCCTTTCCCTCATCCACTAAGTGTGTCTTCTTGTCATAGGAGATTGACTTAGTCAAGCAGGACCTACCCTTCATAAACCCATGTGACTAAGCCTGATTGCCTGATTGTCCCATGTGTGCCACATGATGGCACTCAGCAGGATCTGCTCCACAAACTTCCTCAGTACCAAGGTTAGACTGATAGGCCTGTAGTTCCCCAGATCCTCATTTCAGCCCTTCTTGTAGATAGGTGCCACATTTGTTAACCTCTGTTCAATGGGGATCTCCCTGGTTAGCCAGGACTGCTGATAGATGATGGAAAGGGGCTTGGTAAGCATTTCCATCAGGTCCTTTAGTACCTTTAGGATCCTATCTGGCCCCATACACCTGTGTGTGTCTAACTAGGATATCAGGTCACTTATCATTTCTCCTTGGATTATGGAGGCTTCATGCCACTCCATGTCCCTGTCTTCCAGCTCAGGGGGTGGGGTACCCCCAAAAAAACTGGTCTTAGTATTAAAGACTGAGGCAAAGAAGGCATTAAGTACCTCAGGGTTTTCCTTATCCTTTGTCACTATGTTTCCTCCCACAACCAATACAGGATGGAGATTCTCCTTAGCCCTCCTTTTGTTGTGAATGTATATATAGAATTATTATTTTATTGTTTTTACTGCATTAGCCAAATTAAGGTCTAGCTGGACACTGGCCCTTCTAATTTTCTCCCTGCATAACCTCACGACATCTTTGTAGTCCTCCTGAGTTGTCTGCCCCTTCTTCCAAAGGTCATAAACTTGTTCCTGAGCTCCAGTCAAAGCTCTCTGTTCAGCCAGAACAATCTTCTTTCCCACTGGCTCATCTTTCGGCACATGCGGAAGGCCTGCTCCTGCACCTTTAAGACTTCCTTCTTGAAGACTGTTCAGCCTTCCTGGATTCGTCTGACCTTCAGGACCCCATTTCAAGGGACTCTGTTGACCAATCTCCTAAACAAGCCAAAGTTTGCCCTCTCAAAGTCCAAGGTGGCAGTACTGCAGAGCCCCTCTCCATACTTCCCCAATAATTGAAAACTGTATCATTTTGTGATTGCTGTGCCCAAGATGGCCTCCAACATGACATCACCCACAAGTCCTTCTCTGTTCACAAGCAACAGGTTCAGCAGGTGCCTTCCCTAGTCACGTCCCTCACCAGCAATGTTAGGAAGTTATCTTCCACACACTCCAGGAATCTCCTAGACTGTTTCCTCTCTACTGTATTTTATTTCCAGCAGAAATCTGGTAAGGTGAAGCCCCCATGAGTACATGGGCTGGAGATGATGAGACCTCTCCCAGCTGTTTATAGAATATTTCATCTGTCTCTTCCTGCTGATTGGGTGATCTATAACAGACTCCCACCATGACATCTGCCATGTTGGCCTTTCGCCAAACACTCAACCCTACCATCACCATTGTTAAGCTCTAGAAAATCAAAACATTTCCTAACATATAGCCCCTCCTAACTGCCTCTCCTTTCTTGCCTATCCCTTCAGAAGAGTTTTCAGCCATCCATTTCAGCACTCTGGTTGTGCAAATCATCCGACCACGTTTCCATGATGGCAACTATATTGTAGTTCTTCCTCTTTGTTGATCCGGCCCAGGTCTGAAAGGATGTTCCTCAGATGATTTCTCCTCAATATCTATACATCTCCTCTAGTTTATCCCTACAATATTGCATACTTGTGTGTAGTTGGAGATGGGTATTGAGTATGAAAGCTACAGAAGAAAACCCACTTATATGTCTTAAGGAAAAGAAAAATGTATTTTTAATTTTTTTGTTTAACCTTCAGTGCACAAAGACATATTAAAAAAGTCCAAGACTACTATGCTCATACAAAAAACAAGATCCTGAACACTCTGAAAGAATAATATTTTTTCCAAATATCCCCGTGGGAGAAGAAGAATTATTTATACAGGAGACAAAAAACTCATTCTTTCTTTAAAAGTAGTCTAAAATACTTTAAAATTTAATGTGGATATATAAGACACTGTGTTGGATTATATCACTGTGGCCTTCACTAGGACTAGAAATGAATAATCCTACTTTTACATAGAAAGTTTTAGTTACATTAAAAATTAAAGGTTTATACCTTCTCTACGTCACAGGTGTTTGACGTTTGACTAGCTATCCCATGTTTTTCTGTTAAGTGCACACCACTGAATTCCCCAATATCACATTAAAATACACTCAATTTCTGTTGTGACAATATGCACGCCATTGATATTTCGACTGATAGTAGGATGCTTCCAAACACAGAAAAAAAGTAACTTTTTTATTCCATTGCTGAAGAAAAAATAGCTGAAGTGCAAATTTCCATTTAAAGTCTCTGCTCTCTTCTGTCCATAAAAGGATGATATTATTCCCATCCTTTCTGAATGACAGTTTAGAGTGTCTAGAATTGTGAGGATAGTTTTATGACATTCTTCCAGTTGATTGAGTGGCTTCAGAAGCTAAATGCATGCTGTTACAAATAGAAATATTTTTTTTTTTCTAAATCCAACATATTTCATGTATTTACCCTCCTGAGCAAGAGCTACCCTCATTTTCAGAATTACAGTCATCAGCAGGCTCAGTGTACTAAACTGCTGTTCTGTAGAAGTCCCATAATTTCACCCATGAGTGGCAGAAACTACTGGCTATGTTTTCTTTTCAGATTGACAGGCTCCTTTTCAAAGAAGAAACATTACTTTGGAAAGAAAGGCTGAAAACACCAAGTCCATTTATACTCTCCCTGTTAGAAGCTTGTTTCTTCCCTTCTCAAAGCACTATTTTTGCTTGCATGTTTATAAATTGTCTTCCTTTCTAATTCTGGCCTTTCTGAAAACTCCTGCTATACCATTTTCATCAAAAAAGAAAGAGGTACCTTTCCTGTATAAAGCCAAAAACTATCTCCTCTACCCAGAAAGGAAACAAATCCTTTGAGAAATATCTAGAATTTGTAATTCTTATAATTGAAATTCACTGAAATTCAAAAGTAATTGATAGCCAGGAAGAAAAAGATATTTATTTAATATAAAAACATTCAGTGGCATCAGTAAAGGAAACTACCAATTATGAACAGAAGCACCTATGTAGGACTTGGACTTATGCTTGTCTATGGGTCTGTGACTAAACATTTATTCTTTGTATGTGATTTAAAAGGATGATGTCTAGAAATATAATATGCTAAACATTTTGTCTGATTTATTTTGGGTTGTATTACACAGAAACACCTGAGGAAGTGCCAATTATGCTGATACTCTCAGATACTGACTTCTGGCAATTCTCAGAAGGCACCTCATGGACTTTGAATCCCAGATGCAGCGATCAGAACCAAAACTGTAGCATCACTTACATTCCTTTAAAAGGGAGAATCAGGACTTTCCTTACTTGTTATCCTAGTGTTTTGAGAATTTTCTGACATTGCAAGGAAATTGTTAATTTTTCTCCCTCTTTCAACTTCAAATGTTAAGTGTCCTAACTCCCTCACTACACTTTCTTTTGTCAAGATGAGATACATTAATTGTCTCCCTATGTGAAGTCCAAGTTAGCAAACTGGTTGCAGGGTCCATAGCACACAAAACTGACACTTAATGTCAGGACACTTTTATTAATGCATTTCTGATCCATCATATCCAGTTAAGATATTCAAAGTCTTTTGAGCAATAATGTTTAATAACTATTGTAAACTAATAGGATGCATTTTTGACCTGTACTGGGGAGAAAGAAAGAGGAGAATGAGACTGGGGTCTGTGGCATGAATGGGCAATCTTCTGCTCTCCCCTCATTTGCTGTTCTTCTCCACTTTACTCTGCCCATTCACCCATCTATGCCAGCACACAAGAAATTAATTGGTTATGACCCTTTGGTATTTTTGTAATTAAGCACATAGATTAGATGTCTTAGGAAATCTCTTTTTTATTTTTCCTTTTAGAAAAGTTGTTCTGAAGGACAATATTTGGCTTTTAAACAGTACTTCTATTCCTTCAGATTAATGGAATAGTTGTTAGGTGAAATGAATATTAGGTTATATTGTATATTGAAACTACATTTCTTTCAGCTTTTGAAAAAAACAGCACAGACAACGTGAATTAGTATGAGGCTATAAAATAAGAACAATAATTATACACACATCTCAAATGAGAACTACACAAATGAGTTTAATTACAGCGTAACCAAGATTAGAAGTATTGATTCATTGGAAAGTTGGTTTTTATGATGCTTGTTTTTTGATTTCTGTTTTGTAGAACGCCAATGTGAACAGATAGTAGTAGCAAAGAGGTACTACGATATTCTGAACCAGTCACAAGCATTCTTGAAAACTAGGAGTAGCTGAAAGATGTACTTTATCTAAATCCTTAAAGAACAGCTGTGGAATGGAGTCCCACAATATACCATTCATGGTCAAAATGTTTTTTCTCTGTCTGTAGTGAATATTACAGAGACCAAGCTGATGGGGGTTGGCACAAGTTCTTGGCAGTCACTGATGCTTCAAAATCCACTTTCGTTTTGGATCATATTTTAATTGAATGTGTAGAGATACATTAAAGTTTGGCATCCTTTCCTTCTCCACACGCTTTCTCAAATTATATTGGTTACAATTTGATGGCATCCTTATTCAGGATTCACTCTTATTGGAAAAAGCTGAAGAAAAATGTGATTGAGACTTGGCATTTGAGAAATGTTCTGTGAAAGCTATCCTTTACCAGCCTGTCTTGTATAAAAGTTCCTGACATTGATGTCACCACACACACCCTCTTCCAATGTTTTCCTTACCTGTTTCTTGCTTTATATGTCATGCAGCAGCACTTACATCACTACCATCACAAAGATATTTTATTTATCAACACATGAAAAACAAATACTCAAAACATACTAGAGAATTAGTAAATGTTTTATCATCTACAGTACACACTTTTCCTTACTCCTGTGATAATAGTAATAGACCCTGCAACAAAATATATGCATGTACTTTACCACATAATATATTTAGTTTATAGTTAAAATCAAAGCTTCCATATGTCAATGTATAACTTCACTTACATTGAGATCAAATCCATGGGACATGTCAATTAGATGTTTTGTATAAACTAGTTCTTTTTATTTCATTTTATACAGGGAATCTTATTCCCGTGATGAAATAATCAGAATGGGTGAAAATAATTTCAGTGCAGAGTGGAAACACACACTTACCTGTCCACAGGGAGCTGAAAAGGGCATGATTGTTCTGTTGTTTTAATTTCAATCTTCTGTACAATCTTTCTTCTAATACTTCTGAGCAAAACAAGTCTTAAAAATGTCTAGATATGCACTGCTTCTTTAGATTAATTAAATATTTGCTTAATGAAGTAATTATTAGTTTTGCCTACACACTGTTGAGTCAAGTCTTGTATGATATTCCTTCTTTTCCTTAGTGAAGAAAGTTAATCCAGGTCCTTACTTTACCTTACTCAACCAAGGAGTCCTTTGGCTTATTGTGAACCCTTCTGCAGGTATAAACCTGACACAGGAATAGAACAGCTTGTTCTACTGGCTGCAGCTGAGGAATATAATCTAATGAAAAAGACAACCATCTCCTAGTATGGATATTACCTTAGATTTCTACTGAGATATCCATGAACATATACACAGATAGTGAAGGCATTTCTTCCTTGCAAACATACATAACTTACCTAATACCAGAATATGGTAGATGAAGGCAGATATGAAAAGAAATTAACCTTAATGTCATGTATCATATTTGATGTCAGAAGCAACTGGATGGTCTATGATAGTATGCTGCTGGGTCTAAACAATTGACTTGTTTGGAAGATTAAGGAGGGTAGGGTATGATGTGTTACCAATTTGTGGCTGCAACTGACACTTCTAGGCATGAAGAGGATGGAGAAAGATTTACATGTGATATATTTTCCCAGAAGAACATTATAAATGCCATAATTAAGGTTCTAGATGATTTTATTTTGACAGGAATATGAGGGTTTTTTTGGTTGGGTTTTTTAGGCAATGGAAATGTGAGAAAAAAACATATTAAACTTGACCCAGATTACACATCTTTCTCCTGTATTGGCATATGCTTGATTGCCACAAACAAGTCTTTAAGCTGATCACATATTTGGAACCACTCCCCATCTTTTCAACAGTCTCTGTGGGGAAACTGTGTCTATGTTTTGCTTCATGCACTACTTTACATATTTCAAGACAGTATTGATTAGGAATATTTCCCTCTTTCTCTTCTTGTTTAAAGCTCCCATCTCTAAAAATGGCAGTGTCAGGGAGATGTATTTATCAGTGTTGACACTATTCACTCACATAGCTGATAAAATGGCATTACTGTGTACTTAGGCTTTCTGACAACTTATCAAAATCATTGAGATAACTTATAGAACGGGATACTCTCCAACACAGGTGAAAGGTAGCTGATTTTAGTCAGATATATGCAAAACTTACAATTAAGATATTGTTATCTCTGTAATAATTTAAGAAACAAACTATTGTAAAAACGTCTGTGCACTTGCTTTTTCTTTTCTCCTGTTTGCTCATACGAAGCATCTAGGAAACCACTTGGTAAATAATCACCTCAATGCTTTTCTAATTTTTCACTATGTTCCTGAGTAGCTGTTACAAAGACATTAGTAGCATTTTTATTTTTTTTTTCCCTGTAATTTTAACAGTTTGAAGACAGAGAGGGTATTTCTTTCTTTGGAGTTATTAATGATATTTTTGTGTCAGGATCTGAGAGACTGGCAAGAAAAACCTCAACGTCATGAACTGCATTATTCGCAAAATTTGTGTAGAGAAGTGTCTATTCTTTTCTGGATATTTTAGTTTACTTTAGTCTAGTTGGAGTATATTAAACTTGTCAGCCACATAATAAAATAATTGCAGGTCTTCTCTTTATGGAATTTTTATAAGATGGCTGTGTGAGAAAACATTTTTCGCACAATCTCTAGTCAAAAGAGTATGACAAGCTATTGACACTTTCCCCTTCCCTAAAAAACACCAATTTGAAAATCAGGAATACAGACAGATATAATTCAAATAAAGGTTTCATCAAGTAGCTGACACAAAGCCTGCTGCAGTCACTGGAATGATTCCCACCGACCTCAATGATTTTCAGATTAGAGCCCAGATGTCTCTGAACCTATTGTGCTTAGCAAAACTGATTCACTCAAATATCAAATTATTAATCTGTATCGTGTGTCCCCTGTGGAAGATTTAGGAAACACACAGTTTGAAGAGTACAGCAGTAAATCATGCCACCAGTAGTGAGACACTGGATGGTTATTAAACATTGCATTTTTTTACACTTACTGAACAGAAAGCAAGTGCTTTCAATGGCTTTCGAATTCAACTGTAACACAATTTAGCATGACACACCATCCTTCTTGCAAGCATCACTAAGTATTTCACCACAAGAGTTATTAATAAATTCACACTTGGGTAGCTTGATGTGTTTGTGTTAAGACATGAGGGTGTGTAGGGAAGAACCCAGGCCCCTGACTTGTAGAAGTTCAGCTTCATCAGCCTACTGGAGTTCACATAGATTGTTCAGTGATAGGCGAAGATTTGAATTTTTCTTGGAAACATACTTTCAAAAGGGGCAAAAGACTGCCTGGAGTGTTATTCTCCCTCAGTGCAAATAAGCAAACGGCAGCTTCCTATTGCATTTCTAAAGTGGCTTGAAAAAAAAGTTAGGTGAATATCCCTTTCCTTCTCTCCCCAGCATGTTTTAAAGGCAAGTAATTTACTACATCTGTAAAGTGATTTGTGTTATCTAAGACTGACTGATGACCTTGGGTTTGAGGTGAAATGCAAACATTTTCTGGTTTTTAGCACAGCTGAATGTTTACTGAAGAATGCTTCAGTCAGGACTTCACCACTAATCACCTGATTATACAGTCAAGGAACAGAAACTCTGCCACAGGACTTCAGCAGAGGAAATTATGTTCTAAATTTCAAATAACAAGTTACTCAATTCAGGGGTTCATCTGCAATTCCTTAGCTGAGTACTGTTACCATTGGGTGTTTGCTGTTTTTTTAACAATTTTACAGATATCGATAATTAACAAGCCTGTTTACAGCCCCCATAGGGACAGAAGGCTCCATTGCTGTGGTTAGCAGAAATAAACTTTTGATGCAAGAATGAGGGAGCATTTAGCCATATCCAGTTCCCAGCTGTGGCAGCACCAGAGTCTGACCTTGGCTTCCTAAGCAGCTCCTTATGTTAAGGACTTAAATGGGAGTAAAATGCTAAGAGACAAATGGGGATATGTAGAAATCTCGTCAGCAGAAATCAGCAAACCTTCACTCTTTCTACAGTTTCTCACATCTGCATCTCCTTTTATTTAATGCTAGGTAAATCCAGGTAACTGTAAAATGTGATTGGAAAACAAATAATTCACATATTTAATGCTATTAAACAATGGGAATTACCAAAATGCTTCTTCTTCTTTCCTAGAGAAAATCCAATGTTCTAGTTGAGCTGCAAAGAGACAGAGGTCCAAAGGTTTAGGGAAGTTGCTTTTCTAGGACTCTTCATTTGTTTATTTGTTATGAGACATCTGTTTATTTTTTGCTTTCTGATTCTTTTAGGATATGCAAAGTGAAGAGATGATAAAATAACAGTCAGATTAGGGCAAAAATGGCTTTTGCAGATTTTTCTGGCCTCAAATTATGTACAAATATGATTATTACTTTTTTAAGTAAATATAAACAAAAAAGGTAACTGGTCAATGAAATCAAGGTAAAACACCTATTTTGCATAATTTCAACAGCTTAATTTCCTATTTCAAGTATTTATAATGGAAAACACATTTAATTACTTTTTTTCACAGTTACTACTATTATAAAGTACATTTTTCTCATTTAACACATTTGAAAAAGCATTTTTTAACAATTTAAATATACAGCTGTTCTAGGGGGTTTTTTAGAGTAAATAGGTTACCGTCGAAATCACCTGTTCCTACAAAAAATAATAAAAAAAAATAAATACTAGTAGATTAATTTTCTAACCTTTATCTTTGATGGCTGCTGCAGCAAGAAAAGTGAGTTTAAGCATATACAGGGAATACTTTTAGTAGCTGTCCACATTTTCTGTGAAAAAAAATCAAGTAAATTTTGGCCTTTAATAATGCAGCTATATCACTGTCCAAATGTAGCACAAAGTGCATTCAATGAGGTGATATTATGATCCAGTATTCTGAGTACTTGTAGATGGCAGAGTGCAAAATTGCAGATGATATTGCTTAGGATGTGAAAATAATATTACAATTCCTACATCAGCTACCATATTCAAATTAGTATCTTGAGATCATACCAATGAAAGGACTAAATTTAAGTGTGTGTAATGTGGCATTTTTAGATTAGTGTACTGACTAATTTTATTGCAGTATGTCAATGTAATTACTGTACACTGAAAATAAAAATTAACTGGTGCATTATGATAAAGGTTGCTTTGAATGGAATTGTCTCTGTGTGTGCAGCTGAGTAAGCCCAAAAGAGTATTAAACATAGCGAAAGTGATAGCACGCCATTAAATCAGCCACAAAATCCTCTGTGCAAAATTCTGCTTTATTTAATTTTGTTCTTCTATTTTAAATTTCACATCTGAGACACTCTTATCTTATCTGTATCAAGCCAGTTTGCTCTTTCTCACTTTAATAATCAAGGATCCTTGACAGATGGCTTTAGACATCATCTCTGGGGAACACAGCAATGATCATGAAAAATCTTATCTGGAAATGACAGAGCATTTAGTTTATCTCTGTCACATCCCACAAAGTGGGCATAGCTCCGCAGAGGTGGGGGCCCAAATTAAATATCACATCCCACAAAGTGGGCACAAGTAGAGTTCCCCAGAGGTGGTGGTCAACCCAGGGAGATTCAGATCCAATTCCTCTCCCTTAATTAATCTATTTTACCAACCCAGTCAGCAAGATTAAACTCTAGAACTCTCTGTGCAGTACTCTAGGAGTAAGACCATTTCCCAAGAGGCTTATACAAACCACAACTTTACTTAAAATTGAGTAAGATTATAAAGTTTGTCAAAAAGCACACAATATCACTTTTATGGCAACGGATTACAACTAGCAGAACTTAGACAAATGGTACTCTCAAAATAAAAGTTTACAACCAACAGAATTCAGAAAATTATATTCTCAAAACAACAGGTTACAACTGGAAAAAATTAGGAAAATTAGAAACTATGTTACTCTATGTGCCAAGGATAAGGTTAGAAACAGAGAGAAAGAGAGAGAGAGAGATGAAGAAAGTGCAGATAGGAAAGGTGTCACCACCCTTGGATCCAGCAATGATCTCAGCAAGAGGTTGTAGTCCTGGGATGGCGGGCATGAGCCCTGAACATTTTGAGTCTGTCTCTTTGATGGCACCTGGAGCCATAAAATTAGGTTCAGCCTACTTTGTGCAGACTCAGTCTTGGATTTGGGAACATTCTGGAAATGATTCGGTGGGGCACAGGTGTCCAGGTGATC
Source organism: Hemiprocne comata (assembly GCA_020745705.1). Classification (NCBI taxonomy): domain Eukaryota; kingdom Metazoa; phylum Chordata; class Aves; order Apodiformes; family Apodidae; genus Hemiprocne; species Hemiprocne comata. The sequence goes on along the minus strand of CM036616.1, from coordinate 70,827,407 downwards.
ACTTGGTCCCCCCCATCTGGGTTGACTGAGCAATGACCTTTATTGTCACACATGTGCTCTGTCCTTAAACAGGACAGTGGTCTTTCACAAGATGGCACTGTGCCTCCACAGGGCTCCTCTTGCTGGCCATTGCTCCTTGTCAAGCAAGGAGAGTGTCCCATTTATCAGGGTGGCTGCCAAAGGAGGGGGACCCCTTTCAAGGACAGCGTCCACTTTATCAGGGTGGTTACCAAATGATGGGCTCTCCTTGTGAGAACAGGGTCCAGGTGGCTTACTGAATGAGGATGCCACCTGAGCACAATGTCCAATTTGTCAATGTGGCTGTTCTGAGACAACTACTCATTTTGAGACTATACAGCCTCTTCTAATCTCAGAATTTTTCTTTTAAGGGCTGTCATTGGTGAATGGAGAACTAGCTGACACTGAGTTTTGTTTCATCAGTGCGACAAGAAAAAGTAATAGAAAAAGTGTTTCACTAGAAATCAGACTAGCAACCATCAAGTTATTTATGGTTTTTAAGTAAACACTGACTACATACCTCTGGAGGAACTCCAGAGCTCCAAAATAAAATATATTCTGTTGTTTGTTGGTTTTCCAAGAGAACCATCCTAAGAACTTTGAAGCACAGAGGCTGGCAGCAGACAGTATTTATTTGTCCTGCCACAGGGAAGTAAGTGCACAATGACCTAATAATGTGAAATGGTTTGACTCCAAGTAAATGAGATAAAACTATCAGCAGGGCAAGCTCACACACCAGGCTAGTAGGAAGATTGTCACAGCGTTCGGCTATCTGTACCTAAAACCATCTGTAGAGACAGTGTTGATTGTGCAGAAATTAACAATGGGAAAAATAAGTGCCTCCTGCTTACCATGAAAATATATTAACAGTTCACTAGTGAGCTACAACCAGATAGAGCAAAAACATCAGAATCTAAACAGTGGTGGAGCATATGCAGGAAAGTTAATAAATATATTTCATAGTCTTTATAAATTGTTGTGGAGGGTGATATGTTCAGAGGAAGGGCAAAAAAGAAGTAATAAAGATACAGCAAAGGCTTCTAAATTACATATGGAAGTAGCTAGTACGAGCAGCATATCTGGAAAATGAGTAAAGTCTCACTGGAGAGAAAAAAAAGGATAAAATCCAACTCCATGCTTAATGGTAACCATTGAAATTTTAGGATCAGAAAACAGTTCATTATGGAAAATGGAGAGATACAAAGTGGTATTTGACTGAAAAAGATCCTTACGTCTTTCTTTGGATTCTTTTTTTCATTTATCTGTAGTGAGCCACAGATGTCACACAGGACTTATAAAATCAGTGGTGCTTTGGTACACTGAAATATTTGAAAAATTAAATAAGGGGTTTTTAAATGCTGATATCAGGCCATTGTATTCCACAGGACCAGTTCAGCATTGGCTTTTATAGTTTGTATAATTTCAAATCTGAGCAAAGTTCCACAATAGTCAACGAGAAAACTGATGCCTAATTTGCACATTTATTTCACTGTTTTTCCGCTTAGAATGTGCATACAAACGCACGGAGGTAAAATCACAAGAGGAATTTAGATGGTATAGTCCAGTATTTGGGAACTGAGAAATAAAGGAAAATTAAATATTCTGATGAAGATTTTTACCCCACCATTTAGCCTTTCAGTTAATGCTACTGTACCTTAAATGATAGATTTAAATATTTCCTGACAGATAGGCAGTAAAATAGTTTTTTTAAGTCTACATTTTAGGACATTCACCTGGTCAAGAGAGATGTATACTTTAGTCTTCAACACAAATAATATGTAAGCATTTTAGTTTACATTATTAAAATATTAAGAAACCATTTTTGAAGATCAGCTATTTGCCCACTAGCATTCATAATACAAAGTGAAGCTTTTATTTTGTCTCTCTTGCCCAGCTAGTATTAAATGTACCAAAAATATTGCAAAACTTCTAGTAGACATGAGTTCAAAAGCCTCAGGGTAGAATGGTTTGTACTATGTTCAGTTGGTCTACTGATAGAAGAAAATAGGAATTCACTTCTCCTCACACAGAATGAGGGGTTGAATCTAGAGTCATGAGGTAAATCATACAGCCATTGACCATCAGAATGGAAGGAGCTTCCATGTTCTAATAAACATATTTTTCTGAAAGGACTGCCCTCTTCTTCTCAAATATAAACCTAAAGATTTTTTAACTCCAAACTAGTCAAAAGCACCCCACTGTAGCCAGTTTTTTGTGTTTAGTTCTCAAACATGCATGCCAATGCCTATCATCTCCTTATTTTCCATGTGCCTTAGCAGATCCTACTGGAAAATATGGCTTCACTAAGGCCAAATCATGCCTGACCAGTCTGATGGTCTTCTATGACAAGGCTACAGAGATGGAGGATAGTGGCGGAGCAACTGACATCATCTACCTGCATTTGTGCAAGCCATTTGACACTGTCCCGCATGGCATGCTGGTCTCCAAACTGACAAGACATGGATTTGACAGATGGACCTCTCCGTGGGTAAGTAATTGGCTGAATGGCCACACCCAGAGAGTTTTGGTCAATGGTTCAGTGTCTAAATGGAGGCAAGTTTTTAGTGGCGTTCCTCAGGGGTCAGTATTGGGACCAGTGCTGTTTAACATCTTTGTTGGAGTCATAGACAGTGGGATTGAGTGTATCCTCAGCAAGTTTGCTGAGAACACCAAGCTGTGTGGCGTAGTTGACACCCTAGAAGGAAGGGATGCCATCCAGAGGGACCTTGACAGTCTGGAGAGATGGGCCAATGCCAACCATTTGAAGTTCAACAAGGCAAAGTGCAAGGCCCTGCACCTGGGCTGGGGCAAGCCCAAGCGCAAATACAGGCTGGGGGGAAAATGTCTAGAAAGCAGTCCTGAGGAAAAGGATCTGGGGGTGGTAGTAGATGAGAAGCTCGACATGAGCTGGCAATGTGCACTTGCAGCCAAGAAATCCAACGCATCCCGGGCTGCGTCAAAAGAAGTGTGGCCAGCAGGGCAAGGGAGGTGATTCTGCCCCTCTAGTCTGCTATGGTGAGGCCACACCTGGAGTACTGCGTACAGCTCTGGAACCCTCAGCACAGGAAAGACATGGAGCTGTTGGAGAGGGTCCAGAGAAGGGCCACAAAGATGATCAAAGGGCTGGAGCACCTCCGCTATGAAGAAAAGTTGAGGGAGTTGGGGCTATTCAGCCTCAAGAAGAGAAGGCTTCAGGCCACTTATAGCAGCCTTCCAGTACCAGAAGGGGGTCTACAGAAAAGCTGGGGAGGGACTTTTCACCAGAAAGGGTAGGGATAGGACAAGGGCCAATTTTTTTTAAATTGAAGGAGGGTAGATTTAGGTTAGACAGATTTAGGAAGAAATTCTTCACCATAAGGATACTAAGGCACTGGAATAGGTTGCCCAGTGAGGTTGTGGAAGCCCCTCCCTGGAGGTGTTTAAGGCCAGGCTGGTTGAGGCTTTGTGCAGCCCGGTTTAGTGTGGGGTGTCCCTGCTCATAGCAGGGGAGTTGGAACCTGATGATCTTTAAGGTCCCTTCTAACTATGATTCTGTGATTCTATGATTCTATGATTCTAGGAATGATAAGGTACCTTGCATTGCTTTTTGTATGCTCTTCCTTATTCAGCATGTTGGCTTTTACTGTCCCTGATTACAGGTGAAGTAATGCATGGCATTAGTGCCCAAATTTGAGCCCATATATTAAATTCTTCAGGCTACTACATAAAAATGTTTTTTGTTATGACTAAAAATGATAGAACAACTTGTGGAGTGAAAAAGTTCATTTAGCAATGACCAAGACCATCTGTAACCTGGGTTGGCTCTCCTCAATGAGTCCCAAAACTGATTCAGATATACCACTCTTTCTTCTTGAATGTTTTCAAATGTTGTTATTTGTTAGAAATTTTGTTCTGCAGCATCAGCATTCCCCAAACACTCTTTAAAAATGAATTGTTGATTTTAGAAATGATGTAAATTAGTGAAGTTTATTTGATTATAACCTTACAGATATTTAAGTATTGTTTTATTGTGCTGATGTAAATGATATGTTAGAAATCCTGGCTGTGATGCCAAAACCAACAGGAAATAATCTGATATACAAATTAAAATAATTTATTCCTTTCACTGAAATTACATCTCCTAATGGAATGTATATTAATGCTACTAAAAGACGGTTTTATTCTGTGCAATAGTTGGACTTTAATAATAATTTGTGATGCAACTGCTGAAGCAATGGAAAGAAATAGATCTTTATGTCATAAAATTTGATGCAGATAATACGCCCATATCAATGAATGGGATTAAATTAAATATAAACAGTCAAGATGTTGACAACTTAAAAACTTTATTGCACTCACTTCCAATCAAATTCAACTTTTTAACTCAGTCACATAGATCTTGTCAAAACAGAAATGCACCAATGGCTTTGAAAAGTAAAAATCCATCCAGCACTCCATTAAATGAAACTATCAATAATGCAGGCTCTGCAAAGAATATTCTCTCCTTCTCTCACATTATACAGAGCAATACTGCTAGAAAAATTATGTTCAAATTGCAGCTGCATTGGGTTTTTTTGCCTTTTTTTTTTTTTTTTAAATCCAGCCAGGGTGAAATGTTTAATTCAAAACCACCTCTACTTGTACTCTACTTAGATTTATTCAAACAAACAGACACACAAATCTATTTCCCACTCTGACCCTTGCAAAAGTCAATCACGTCATCTAAAAATGACAGAAATCAAAGGATGCCGATGGCTCAGTACTTATGGAGTATTTATTCTCTAAGGCACTAATTAAGCTAAATTTCTCTTTTAAAAATGGCTGCAATAAGGTGATACTCCCAGTACACTTAATTCCACTTGGAAATGTCAATCATATGGACTGTGGAGGTAGCACATGTCAAAGAGTCAAAGCAGCTCAAGAAAGATAGAAGTTGACAATTTGTGGAACTCAGAGCCAGACAAAATCTCTGTAAGAGCATGTGGAAAACAGTCATTGTCAGCACCATCTTTGCTCCAGCAAAATGGTCTATTATATGTTTAAACTTACACTTCACAAAAAAAAAAAAAAAAAAAAAAAAAAAAAAAAAAATTGCATTTATTTCACACATCATTTTTCGTCTTTTACAAAAGTCAGATACATCTTGACCAGCTTCTTGAATGAAACCAGAAACTATTTAAATATCTTTGGAACACTTTTTATTTATGTGAATATATGAAAATAAGATGACCACAGCACGTTTGGATCCTATGTTTGGATGACACATAAAGCCAGCAAACAAAATACAAACTAAAAATAAATCAACAATAACAGGATACCATTATTTATTATTAATGGCCACGGTAGCTAATAAGTAACAACAAATCAGGAATATGAAATATCTATGTCCAGTCCCATGGTGGCTGTGGGGAACGGTTGTGTGAGCGACATATTGGTCTTTGTGAGCGTGGGGGAGGGGGGGCGTTCCACTCCACCCTCTGAGGTGTGGTCCCACCACGGACCTCTCTGCTCCCTGCCGAGGGGGGGGGGGCGGGGAATAATCAGGGAAGCATCCTGACATCCGATACCCATTGCTATCGGTCCGTGACAGTGGCATATTTTCTTCTGTCCCTTAAATTTTATACTAGCTTCTTGTTTCTCTGCCATTACTTGTCTGCTTTCTTATCACCTCCATTATTATTCCTGCACCCCTTCCTCTTCACGAAGTTTATCCTTAATTTTTGCATTGTCCTGTCACTCTTTCTACATGCAGACAGTTCAATGGAAAATTTCTCACTGTCATAAGCAATGTCTGTTTTTATTTAAGAGTAAAAATAATACTCCTTTTTGAGGCTCCCTAGGTTGTATAGAAAATGATAACCAATCAATGACTGGCTAAAACAACTACAGAGAACATCTGCTATACTTTTATAAGATTTCTGGCTCTGTGGTGCATTTTTTCAAACCACCATTAAATAAGTGCTTTCATATCCCAATCCGCTTCTTATCATTACTGAGATGATAAAATTGTCAGCTTTTCTGACTGCTTACAGCAAGCTGAATCCTCTGTACTGTAGCATGAATGTGTTCTGACTTGATAAACTTCTAGGCCTTCTTCAGTTCTTTGTTGACCCGGACAATCAGCTGTATGCAAACCCTGTCACTCTTAGAACCATAGAATCATAGAATGGTTTGGGTTGGAAGGGACCTTAAAGATCATCTAGTTCCAACCCCCTGCATGGGCAGGGACACCTCCCACTAGACCAGGTTGCTTAAGGCCTCATCCAATCTGGCCTTGAACACCTCCAGGGAGGGGGCATCCACAATCTATCTGGGCAACCTGTTCCAGCATCTCACCACCCTCACAGGAAATAACTTCTTCCTAATGTCTAGCCTGAAATTCCGCCCTTCAAATCATTGTCACTTGTCCTCTCACTACACACCCACGCAAAAAGCCCTACCCCAGCTTTCTTGTAGGCCCACTTCGGATATTGAAAAGCTGCTATAAGGTCACCCCTGAGCCTCCTCTTCTCTAGGCTAAACAACCCCAACTTCCTCAGCCTATCTTCATAGGGGAGGTGCTCCAGCCCTCTGATCATCTTCATGGCTCTCCTTTGGACACACTTGAGGAGTTCTATGTCCTTCTTGTGCTGGGGACTCCAGAACGGGACACAGTACTCCAGATGGGGTCTCACCAGAGCAGAGTAGAGGGGGAGAATCACCTCTCTCGACCAGCTGGCTACGCTTCTTTTGATGCAGCCAAGGGTAAGGTTGGCTTTCTGGGCTGCAAGTGCACATTGGCAGCTCATGTTAAGCTTCTAGTCCATCACTACCTCCAAGTCCTTCTCCTCTGGGCTGCCCTCAATCCTTACTCCTCCCAACCTGTATTTGTGCAAGGGATTGCCTCAACCCAGGTGCAGAACCTTGTACTTGGCCTTGTTGAACTTCATACAGTTTGCACGAGCCCGCTTCTCAAGCCCATGAAGGTCCCTCTGGATGGCACCTCTTTCCTGCAGTGTGTTGACCTCACCACACTGTTTGGTGTCATCAGCAAACTTGCTGAGGATGCACTTGACTTCACTGTCCATGTCGCCGACATAGATGTTAAGTAACACTGGTCCAAGTACTGACCCTTGAATAACACTTGTCATATGCTTCCATTTGGACACCGAGCCATTGATCACAACTCTTTGAGTGCAACCAGTCAGCCAGTTCCTTCTCCAATGAGTGGTCTGTCCATCAAATCTGTATTGTTCCAGTGTCGAGACTAGAATGTTGTGCAGAACAGTGTCAAAAGCTTTGGACAGGTCCAGGTAGATGACGTCTGTTACTCTGCCATTGTCCACTGAGGCTGTGACCCTGTCATAAAAGGCCACCAAATTAGTCAGGCAGGACTTCCTTTTAGTGAAGCCATGTTGGCTGTCACTAATCACCCCTTTGTTGTTCTCATGTCTTAGCAGGGTCTTCAGGAGGATCTGTTCCAGGATCTTGCCAGGCACACAGGTAAGACTGACTGGCCTGTAGTTCTCTGGATCTTATGTTTTTCCCTTCTTGAAAATGGGCATTGTGTTTCCCCATTTCCAGTCAGCAGGAACTTCACCAGACTGCCATGACTTTTCAAATATGATGGACAATGCCTTTGTAATTTTCACTGTTATGAAACAGATAACATGAAGTGGTGCTGCTACATAAACTGAACTAGTTTTTTTCATATATTTTCTCCTAGATCAAGCCTTTCTGCTATAAAACACTGGAATAGTCACACACACACACTTGCATGGAAAGGAAGAAAAGATTTTATAATCATCAGCACTTAAAATTTTCCTTTACAATCCCTGGTGTTCCAATTCTTTCAACTAAATAAAAAATTTACTTCTCATTTCTCCCCTCTTGTTTCCCTTCCTTCACTGCTGGTGACAGTGATTATAGCTCTGTTTTTGTCTTCAGAAATCTCCCCAGAGTCCAGCAGCAAATAAAACATGTTTTGTTTGCAAATAAATTTTCCCCTCATTATTTCCCTTTGAGCTTAGATTTAGGTCAGGGCCAGATGCACATGCTGAGCTGTAATATCTAAACTCTGACCCTTATAGTATAGCTTAGATGACAGCTAACACCCTTTAAATTATGAATGACAGGATATGGAAGGTAGGGCTTGCCATGCGTGCACGGATTTGCCATAATAAAAAACAAAGCATAGAGTGGAAAATAAAGCAGGAACTCTATTTATGTTGGAGCAATGAATTACAGAAGATATAAGAAGCATCTCTTGATAATTCTCTAGGTAGTTATTAAGCAATTAATTCAACATGTCTGCTTGTATACGGAAAAAAATAGATGAAAGATTTAATCCCTAGATGACCATAACTTAATACATTTACCCAATAAAAAAAATGAGGACAGTAACAATGTATCAAAGAGGTACAAGGCAAAAAAATAAAAGCTTTTTTACAGGAGCTACTCTTAAGTCTTCCTAGAAAGCATGACTTCAACGTAAAAAGGTAATTAAATTTTGAGTGTTGTTGTTTGTCTCTGCACCGAAACTGAAACAATTCCATCTTGATCTTCTAAAAATTAAGTGAAGTGTTAGCTGAAGACAGTAAGACGTAAAAGTGGTTGTGGCCATTGTGGTAATAATCAGGTAGAAAAATCTGCATAAATTTAATGGTCAAGTGAGAAGTAGTAAGAAAACTTTAGGGACCCTTCAGATGCCAAAACATGTATAACATACAGGAAAAAAGCTACAAACTTTCCATACTGATAAGAGACCCCACAGAACTTTCTTCCGTAAGTCAAGCTCTACAGGAGCCTGGTCATTTCTTGGGTTCACCAAGTTAATTTTGCATCTACATAGAGATTCTTATCTTGATATTCAGTACCATTTTTATTGCTGCTTCTCTGCAGATCCCACTCTCTGTGAGGCACAGGACTTGAGGAATTCAAGGCATCAGTGGGACATTTGAGAGCCAGCAGTTGGCCTTCATAGGCATAAAAATTTAGATTTTAGTTGCAGAAAGATCATGACTGAAATGGTTTATAATAATGCTTGAATATATTTGTGATCCAATAAAATCCTGGTGAAAAAAGCTTGGGTATTTGTTGCAAGGGAAATGTGAACATACTTTGCCAGAAAGACAAAACCCCACCCCTTTTCTGCATCAGTTCTTAGCTCCTGTATTATTAGCTCTGCTAGCTGTTTGTATATTGACTACCATTGTCCTGTTCACATTTGCTATTTTGCTATTTTGAGATTTAATGTGCTGAATGCAAATTAATAGATCAACATTCTCCAAACTACTTAATAGACATTTTTTTAAGGTAAGACAACAGACCAGAGAAAAAGACTAATGCTAGGAACGTTGATATAAAATTGTAAATAACCAAACCAAAACAAAAACAAAAACCAAAACTTGGATGTGAGAAGTTCATAATTCCCATGCATTAGCAAATGCAGCACAGATAATGGAACATGAAATGTTTAAAAACACATTATATCAACAAAACACATGATCAAAAATGCAAGCAAAGGCAAAGAAAAAAACACTTTTTGTTGTACTGCTTTATGTAGGAATAAAGTATTTCGATTGACAATTGTACCAGAAATATATTATCATACAGGAGAATGTTCTTTTCTCCAATGTCTGAAAAAATTTGTAGTATTAAAGGCATACAGCTACGGTAAATAGTTCAAAGGAGATGGAAGTGCTGATAAAATGGCCTTAAAGTGAGGGGAAGGATGGAAACTAGGTTATGACCTCTTTCAGGCCTCTGCTCCTGGCTATTAGACCTGCAGAGGGGCAAATCTCTGTCGGGAGCTCAGTGGAAGAATAGCAGAGAAGGAAGCTCTTCTTTGAGAATGCAGGGGTTATTGCACAGTCCCTCCTTCATTAAAGACTGCTGCAATGGTTTAAACTAACACTGCTAGGCAAGTACCTTAAGGAAACTAGGAAGAACACAGAGCTCTGTAAGACAGCTGTTTACATTGACTACCTCATTATGGGAAGTTAGTATTTTCTTTGCTCATTCATGAGCAGAAAGGCTGAGCAGTCCTATCTGTAGGCTAGATAGAAACTGTACGGAAAAAACTTAAGCTGTGGGTGGTCATAGAGAGGACTGAACATTCAGAAATGGTGACCTGCACAGCCAGATTTCTAATTTTCATTGAACTTTTTTCTCCTTCCACTGAAGAAGAAAAAAGTATCTATCCATAAGATACAGATCAGGTAATTGCCACCCTGTGACTTTACTGCATACTTGCTGGAAATTTAACTGACAATGCCAAAGGCATCTTCTAAATGTCAGTTGGAAGATGTGATCAAAGGTTTAATTTAGCTTCTTGGTCCAAATGACTAAAATAATAGGTATTTCTTAGTTTACAGTGAAATTTACATCTCTTGCATAGAAGTAGAAGGAAAGTAAAACAGGAGGCACTTCTTAAGTCTATCATATAAACTCATATTTGTTCTTTCAGTATTCTCTAACCTTCTAACTCTTGCATAGTATCCATCAACATTAACTACAGCTACTGTCTAGACAGTTGGTATGCTGTTGACTTAGTAGCACTATTGATAATAAACTTGACATTCTATCTATTTTAGTCTGCAGTATTCTGAAATACCCTCTAGAGACACCTCTCTCTTTTCCATTGACGGGAAACAGAACCTGAAGTAAGGCTGATCATGGCTTGTTTAGCTAGCTAACATTAGGTTGCTGAAATGAGGCGTTTAGTTTTAAAATCTTCACAAGCAATTAGTGAAGTAAAATATTTCTGTGTCTCTGTACATAACTTGTGACATCTAATAAGAATTTTGATTGTCATGGGTGAAGTGTCAGGATGTTTTTTAAAAAGCTTAACTCTACTAATAAGTATGAAGTTAAGCATTCAATAGCAGAGGTACTGTCAAAAGACTAGTGGCTTATAAAGCAAAACCCTTATATATAACATCTTATTGAGGACAGTATGATTTTTATTTTCAGGTTTGTTTGCGTTTTATTATTAAATCTCTTCTCTTCTCTTCTCTTCTCTTCTCTTCTCTTCTCTTCTCTTCTCTTCTCTTCTCTTCTCTTCTCTTCTCTTCTCTTCTCTTCTCTTCTCTTCTCGCCTCTCCCCTCCCCTCCTCTTCCCCTTCCCCTTCCCCTTCCCCTTCCCCTTCCCCTTCCCCTTCCCCTTCCCCTTCCCCTTCCCCTTCCCCTTCCCCTTCCCCTTCCCCTTCCCCTTTCCATTGTGATCTACATGTACCTTGAATTCCCCTTTGACTTTTGATTAGGAGTCGAAGGAGTGCAAATACATACACTGTCAGCTTTGAACACAGCACAGCCCAGCCAAAGCATTTTTAGGATTCATAGATGTTACCAAGCATTGCAACCATAGTTCTTTACTGTTTTTTCAATATCTAAATGTTGAAAATGAGCAACCATCCTCTTTCCTTTGTACGGTCTTTGCGAACTGGCTAGTTTTGATGGGATATCTTCCAATTAGTTCACTTGCTGGTATTCTTTTCTTCCTCTCAAGTTTTGGAGGCATAGAGTAGTCTTTTCTCTCCAGACTGAATTTGGACAAGTCAGCCAGTATTTCTTTGCCATGTTTCTGGCTTGAAGATACTCATGGCTGTCTCAGTGCAGGCCAGAATTTAATCAGTCAAATGATGACTTCTGGGTATAAAGATCCTGGACCACAGACTAATTTCTGATGCCAACAAATCAACTACTCACTTGTTCTTTTTCTACTTGCCAGCCTTGTGTAAGTCAGCTGGCAGTACTTCAGCGTACTTAGGGTCTGAGAAATTTGGAAGTTCATTTAAAAGAACAACGCAACCTCAGGGAAAAACTCTATTTAAACAAGACTTTTGCTTGCTGTAATTTAGTGTCATGGAGCACTACTTAACAATGCATACATCCCCCCAGTTTTTTGTCATTAGGAATTGGTATTTGTCATTAGGTGTTGGTATACAGTCTGTTATAGTCCAGGTGAATGAATAGTACTTGTAAAGTTTGGATGTAGGTCACAGTCAAAATATTATTTGGAATACTTGGAATGATGTATTCCTCCTGAAAGCACAGTCTTATTTCTTCACCCTTGAAAACATAGTACAAAGTACAAGTGAAAAAGAGGTCCTTGTGCTAAGGAAAGCAAAGGATTACATCTTTTCCCTTTTTGTCCGGGGGCAACAAAATATCTCCTTTTATCTTTCCTTGCACTCTGGTTACAAAAAATATTATCTCTTAAGTTCTTTTTGGCTTATAGAACCTTAGTCGTGATTAAATTGCTAGACTTACAGTTGTGTAATTTCCATAATACAAAGCCAGAGGAACATAACAATGCTTTGGATTGTATAATTGAGTCTTGTTTTTTAACACAAAAAAGAGAATAGAAAATTGTATTCATGTCCAGAAATAAAATAAGTCTTCATTGCTCATTTCAAAGCTTATTTTAGATGCTGCCTGTTTATGTACTGAGATATTAAGAAGGATTAAAAAAATCACCTTTTGCCCTGAGAAAACAGAAAGTCACCTACACAAAATGCTATCAACCACTTGCACTTCATCCATGGTGATCTCAAACTGAATATAAAAAAAAAAATGCCCTACTCAGGTAAAAATATTATATTAATTACTATGTCTATACCTGATTATGAGACAGCGGGAAGTCTGTTTTATGTCTGTGCAGTACTCTACCATAAACTGATTGAATTGGCATATTTCAGTTCTTTTATACTGACTCTGAACACTTCAGGTGCTGGGGCATCCATAACTTCTTTGAGCAAATTATTTGGTATAGCAAATGAGGCATGGACTCTCAGCTTGTCCAGCAAGAAGAGGGATGTTTATTGTTACATACAGGGTTTAATGGTAATTGCAAATAATTTATTCAGTACCATAAGAATCTGAGAAAAGTACTTTTCTGAAACAGATAGCGCTTACGACAGGTATCAAATATCAAAATACAATTTAAGGTCACTTTAAATTATGAAAATCACTGCCTCTACAAATAGGACACAGAAAGCTTAATATGTTTTTGTCTCAATTGTCACATTGGCTTTATCATGTTAGAAAAGTAAAGAAATAAAAATCCCATTTACAAAGATCTTCTGGGTATGTTTTTTAAGTATGAAAAATATTCAGTTCAGTAGAATTCTTTATAAAATTTAAATTCAGTACATGCAAAAAAATATGCAAGAAAAAAAGTCTCATGAAATAGTCTGCTTCATGATGATGGTTATATTTATTCACTTCTAAAGCAATAAGTGGATTGCGATTTTTTGGTTTAAGGAAATTATTTCTGCTAACATAGTGAGAAATAGTAATATTTTTCTACTGCACTACTACAGTGCATCTCAATAATATTGCCTGTAAATTATGTTATCTAAGTAATTGCTTCAACAATATTTTGTGTCAGCAACTAAGAAAATTATTTTTTTCCTTAGTGTTTCCATATTTCATGTTATGACCCATTATTTTAATGTAATAAGAAATTCCAGACACAGGTTATTAGACAGATTTACATGTGAAGTCAAATGGACAGACACAACAAGGCAGATATGTTTCCACTGGAATTCTGCACATTTATTCAGGTCCCTCAATGCATAAGATTTTTATCACAGATATACGAGAGAATAGTAAATCACCAGTAATAATGTTTATAAATGAGGTTTTTCAGGAAAAAAAAGGGAAAATTAAGAAGTCAAGACAATATACAGGTATGCCAAATAAAGCTAAAGGAAAAAATCTACATGTAGGACTGAAAAACATAGGCCATCCTTTTACAGTGGGGGATTCCAGATTGGAAAGCAGTAATTCCTAATTATTAGGCAGTAAGTGAATAAAAGCTGACCACAAATGTTCACTTTACACCAAAAATTACCATAATCATTGCTTATAAAACCAACATTCTTGGAAATCATAGATTGATTCTCTTATCTCTATATTTTGAAATGGTTGGACTGTTCTTGGATGTTCCAGGTGTGATGGCCATAATTAGTGAAGAAAATTCATATCGACTCAAAAGAAAAATTAAAGGGCTAGAAAACAGATATTAATAGAATCACTGAATGTGTAAGAAGCATATAAATTGGCACTACAGAGGTTAGCAAATACTATAACTACTTACATGAATAGAAATATGATATTAGAGAACTAGGCAACCTGGTAAATTGAATTTAAACTAAATTTACATGAATTTACTCCAACAGTAAAATACATTTTAATTAGCATTGTTAACTAACAGAACAACTTGCATGATTTGGGACAAATTCTCCACATGAGGAATTTCTAAACCAAGACAAAATACTTACCTAAAAGTGAAACTACAGGTCAAATAAGAATTCATGTGAAGCATGTGTTACACAAAAGGTCAAATGATGAAACCTGTGTTCTGACCTTACAATCTATACAATTTATTAATTACTTCAGAGAGCTTCTTGTATCTGATATGTTTTCTATCTGTGCATCAAAGGAAGGTAAGTATGCTACAATATATGAGCCTTGAGACCTTAACAGGCTTCAGAGGGACCTTGACAAGATTGAGAAGTGGGCCCATATGAATGTCATGGAGTTCAACAAGGCCAAGTGCAAAGTTCCGCATCTAGGTCAAGGAAATAATAGAATCACAGAAAGGTTTGGGCTGGAAGGGATCTTCAGAGATCATCTATTTCAAACCCCTCTGCCATGCACAGGGACATTTTCCACGAGGTTAGATGCTCAAATCTCCATCCAAACTGACTCTGAACACTTCAAGTGCTGGGGCATCCATAACTTCTTTGAGCAAATTATTTGGTATAGCAAATGAGGCATGGACTCTCATCTTGTCCAGCAAGAAGAGGGATGTTTATTGTTACATACAGGAGATATTTATATGGTTACAAAAGCTAATGCAAGCAGTTTCACACAATGTCTGCTATAGAGAAGTTTTTATTTCTTGTTCCATTTCCAGAGCATGCTCCGGAGCACTCTGCTTGAGGCCAATCAGCATCTTGATCAAGCATCCTTTGTGTGGCCCCTTGGGTTGCTTGCACAGCATTCTCCTTGTAGTTCTGCAGGTACCAGCTCACGTTTGCTGTATCTTATGTGCTGCACAGAAAACCAACAATGGATACTTAAGGAAGCAGTTTAGAGTTATCCCTCACAATTGGGCATTTCCCAATATCAACAGAGAGTCAGTGATGACTTGGTTGACAGCAGCCCTATAGAGAAGGACTTGGGAATACTAGTGGATAAAAACTTGGATATGAGCTGGCAAAATATGCTTGCAGCCCAGAAAGCCAGTTGTATCTGGGGCTGCATAAAAAGAAGTGTGATGAGCAGGTCGAAGGAGGAGATTCTCCAATTCTACTTTGCTCTTGTGAGATGCCACCAGTAGTATTGGATCCAGCTCTGAGGTCTTTAATGCAAGAAAGACATGAACCTCCCAGAATATGTCCAAAGAGGGCACTAAAATTAATCAGAGGGCTGGAACACTTCTCCTATGAAGGCAGGCTAAAGGATTTTGAGTTACTTAACCTGGAGAACAAAAGGATCTGGGGAGACCTTACTGTGGCTTTTCAATATAAAAAGGGGTCTTCCAATAAAAACAGAGGGAGGTTTTTTACCAAGACCTGTAAAGACAGAACAAGGGGCAATGGTTTTCACAGAAACACAGAATCACAGAATCACAGAATCAACCTGGTTGGAAAAGACCCTGAAGGTCATTAACCATAACCTAAATCCACCTAAGTCCACCATAATCTTTATTTACCCAAATGCCCAAATCATGTCCCTAAGCACCTCATCTATATTTCTTTTAAACACTTCCAGGGATGGTGACTCCACCACCTCCCTGGGCAGCCTGTTCCACTGTCCAACCACACTTTCAGAAAAGAAATTATTTCTAATATCTAGCCTAAACCTCCCCTGGTGCAACTTCTGGCCATTCCCTCTTGTCCTGTCATTATTCATTGGAAAGAAGAGACCAACTCCCACTTCCCTACAACCTCCTTTCAGGTAGTTGTAGAGAGCAATGAGATCACCCCTCAGCCTCCTCTTCTTCAAACTAAACAACCTCAGTTCCCTCAGCCTGTCCTCATATGACTTATCCTCCAGGCCTTTCACCAGCCCGGTGGCTCTTCTCTGGACATGCTCCACCAACTCAACATCATTCTTGCAGTGGAGGGTCCAGAACTGAACACAGTATTCAAGGTGTGGCCTCTCCAATGCCGAGCATAGAGGCACAATCACCTCTCTACTCCGGCTGGCCACACTATTCTTGATGCAGGCCAGGATGCTGTTGGCCTTCTTGGCCACCTGGGCACACTGCTGGCTCATGTTAAGTCGGCTGTCAACCAGCACTACCAGGTTCTTCTCCACCATACAGTTTTCCAACCACTCATCTCCAAGCCTGTAGGTTTGCGTGGGGTTCTTGTGACTGAAGAGCAGGACCCAGCACTTGGCCTTGTTAAACCTCATGCAATTGGCCTTGGCCCATTGATCCAGGCTGTCCAGGTCTCTCTGTAGAGCCTCCCTACCCTTAAGCAAATTGATACTTCCACCAGTTTAGTGTCATCTGCAAACTTACTTAGGAAAGGTTCAATTCCCTCACTTAGGTCATTAATAAAGATATTGAACAGGACTGGGCCCAAAACTGAGCCCTGGGGGACATTCCTGGTGACCAGCTGCCAACTGGATCCAACCCCATTCACTACAACTCTCTGGGCTCAGCCAGTTTTTTACCCCATGGAAAGTACACCTGTCTGTGCCATGTGCCACCAGCTTCTTTAGGAGAATGCTGTGGGAGATGGTGTCAAAGGTTTTACCAAAGTCTAGACAGACAACGTCAACAGATCTTCCCTCAGCCACCAGGTGGGTCACCTGATGGTAGAAGGAGATCAGGTTAGTCAAGCAGGACCTGCCTTTCCTGAACCCATTCTGGCTGGGCCTGATCCCTTGGCTTGCACTTGTCCTGCACTTGTTATGTGAGCACACTCAAGATGAGCCTCTCCATGATTTTCCCTGGTACTGAGGTCAGGCTGACAGGCCTGTAGTTCCCAGGGTCCTCCTTCAGGCCCTTCTTGTAGATAGACATCACATTGGCAAGCCTCCAGTCGTTTGGGACCTCCCCTGTTATCCCGGACTGTTGGAAAGAGGCTTGGTGATCTCCTCTGCCAGCTCCCTCAGTACCCTTTGGTGAATCCCATCTTGCCCCATAGACTTTTGAGTGTCTAGGTGCTGCAACAGGTCTCTAACTATATCCTCCTGGATTATGGAGGAGTTGTTCTGCTCTGCATCCTTTTATTCCAGCTCAGGAGTCCAAGTATCCTGAGGGCAGCCAGTCTCACTATTAAAGATGGAGGCAAAGAAGGCATAAAGTATCTCAGCCTTTTCTTCATCCCTGGTTGCCATGTTCCCTCCCTCATCCAATAAGGTATGGACATTCTCCCTGGTTCTCTTTTTGCTGCTTATGTATTGGTAAAACCTTTTTTTATTGTTCTTTATAGCAGTGGCCAGATTGAGCTCCAGCTGGGCTTTTGCCCTTCTAATTTTCTCTCTGTACATCGTCTTCACAAACTCCCTGTACTCACCTTGAGTTGCCTGCCCTTCCTTCCAAAGGTGATAGACTCTCTTTTTCTCCCTGAGTCGCAGCAAAAGCTCCCTGTTCAGCCATGCCTGTCGCCTTCCCTGACATTTTGCTTTGCGACAGATGGGGACAGCTGCTCCTGTGCTTTTAAGACTTCCTTCCTGAAGAGCATCTAGCCTTCCTGGACCCCTTTGTCCCTCAGAACTGACTCCCTCTTCATCAGTGATCTAAACAGGCTGAAGTCTGCCCTCTGGAAGTCCATAGTAGAGGTTTTGGTGACCCCTCTCCTTATTTCCCCAAGAATCGAGAATTTAACCCATTTCATGGTCGCTAAGCCCAAGACAGCCTCTGACCTCTACATCTACCACCATTCCTTCCCTGCTAGCAAACAGCAGGTCCAGCAAGGCACCTGCTCTGGTAGGGTCACTTACCAGCTCTGTTAGGAAGTTATCTTCCATACAATCAAGGAAGCTCCTAGCCTGCCTGCTTGCAGCAGAGTTGTTGTTCCAGATTGTAAAGGTCCAAGGAGGAGAGAAAGGGGTTCAAGTGGTTAACCCCTCCCCTTTTTGGTTTTATTTGATACCCGTTGAAACCCCCCCACGGGTAGTACACACTCTCGCTCAGAAAGGGAATGAGGACACTGAGTGAAGGTTTCTATGTGTTGTTGCTTTACAGACAGAACAGAGGTGTACAAATGTAAATATAATGCAAGCCACAGACAGTGCAAAAGAGAAGGAGAAGATTATTATGATAAAAGAAAGTGACTTGGAGTACATCGCAGTTCCCCTCAGAGGGGTCACTGTTGTGCGTGTGAGAATGGGCCACCCACTATCCCCCAGGGAGAGAAAACCCTATAGGAAACAGGAAACATTTGCAGATGGGGTTCTCACACTCCAGGCTTGTTGAATGTAGCGGCAGAGGTGGCTCCAGGGCAAACTCCAGAGGCTGGTGATCGGCGTTTAGCAGCCGGCTGGGCTGGAGGGCAGCAACATGCACCACGTGGGTGGCAGCGGCGTGGCAGCGCTCGTGGCTCAGGCGGCAGCGCGGCGGTGCTCGACGCTCGGGAGGCGGTGGCAGCGCTTGGCTAATGCTCAGGCGGCAGCATGTGGCAGCGCTCGGGCGGCGGTGGCTTGACTGGGGCTCGGCTCCTCTCGGATTGGCTTGGTCCGGCAGTGGTTTGGCTTGGCAGCTCAGCTTTTCCTGGCTCGGGCTTGGGTCCTCTCGGCTCCAGTCCTGTCAGCTCCACCTGGCTCTGGTGCAGGTCCGGGTGTTGCTCGGGCAGGTCTTCGGCTCCGGTGCAGCTCCGGTTGGCTTGGGTCTCCTCCTATCTTCTTTGGGACCAGGCAGGGGTCTCAGCTCTCTGCTCTTAAAAGAGCAGTGGGATTTCAGCCCTCAGCTCCCTCTGGTTCCACGAGGATCCAGCAGCAGAGTGGCGTGCGCTTAGGCTACTGGTGATCTCTGCTCTCACTCAATAGGGTCAGAAGCCCCCCCCACCCTACCATCCAGGGACTTCCATCTAGGTTAGGGTGACCCAGCTCACAGTCTCAGGTGCTGCAATGAATTGGCTATTTGCATGCCAACCCTGGCCCAGCCAATCTTGAGTCTCAGAACAGACCGTCTAGAGGGAAGCAGCCCCCCTCCCCAAGAAACCTCATTCCTGGTGCCACAGGTACCAACCATGCAGGAGCAGAATCCTTTTAGTCTCTCTTATATGGTGAAATAGTTTTATGGGAGGCATATTTTCTGTGGTAAGGGGCACAATCCTTACACAGATGCCTGGTTCCCCATCAGAACTAGGGCTGGAGATTTTGAGACTTCCATCAACCACCTGAAAAACATATCATCTGCTTCCTCTTCCTGATTGGGTGGCCTGTAGCAGACTCCCAACAGGATATCTGCCTTATTCGCCTTCCCCCTCATCTTCACCCATAAACAGTCCACATTGTCATCTCTGTCATTGAACTCTATACAATCGAAGCACTCCTTAATGTACAGAGCCACCCTCTCCTTCCTTGCCTATCCCTTCTAAAGAGCTTGCAGCTGTCTATTGAAGCATTCCAGTCCTGAGTTCAATCCCACCATGTTTCTGTGATGGCAACTGGGTCATAGTTATCTTGCCACATAAGGCCTTCCAGCTCCTCCTGTTTATTACCCATGCTGCGTTACCCATTGGTGTAAATGCACTTGAGCTGGGTTAACGATTTCATCCCTGACAGGGGCACACCACCCTTAGGCTCATCTCTAGTGAGCCTGGTTTTATTGCTCTCTCCCCACTCCCCCTTCCAACCTAGTTTAAAGCCCTATTAAGCCCCGCTAACCCCCTTGCAAGAATTCTTCTATCCTTTTGAGACAGCTGAACTCTGTCTGTCCCCGGTAGGCCTGGTGCCACGGAATGTTCCCGTGATTGAAGAAGCCAAAGTTCTGCTTGTGACATCAGCCCCTGAGCCAACTGTGTTTTCCTGTTCCTCTCAGTGATCAGTGTAGTTTCCCCTGCCACTGAAGGGATTGAGGAAAATACTACCTGTGCTCCTGATCCTTCCACCAATTGCCCCAGTGCCTTGAAGTCCTTTTTAATGGTTTTTGTACTTCTGTCCTCAACCTCATGACTTCCAGCCTGTATTGCAGAATCACAGAATCCTAGGGGTTGGGAGGGACCTCGAAAGATCATCTAGTCCAACCACCCTGCCAATCAGGGTCACCTAGAGTACATCACACAGGAACATGTCCAGGCAGGTTTTGAATGTCTCCAGAAAAGGAGACTCCACAACCTCCCTGGGCAGCCTGTTCCAGTGCTCTGTCACTCTCACAGGAAAGAAATTTTTTCTGATATTTACATGGAACCTCCTATGCTCCAGTATGCACCCATTGCCCCTTGTCCTATGACTGGATGTCACTGAAAAAAGCCTGGCTCCATCATCCTGATACTCCCCCTTAACATATTTGTAAACTTTGATAAGGTCGCCCATCAGTCTCCTTCAAGCTAAAGAGGCCCACCTCCCTCAGCCTTTCCTCATAATGGAGATGTTCCATTCCCTTAATCATCTTTGTGGCTCTGTGCTGGAATCTTTCAAGCAGTTCCCTGTCCTTCTTGAACTTTGGGGCCCAGCACTGGACACAATATTCCAGATGCAGCCTCACCAGGGCAGAATAGAGGGGGAGGAGAAACTCTCTTGACCTACTAACCACACCCTTTTTAATGCACCCCAGAATGCCATTGGCCTTCTTGGCCACAAGGGCACATTGCTGGCTCATGGTCATCCTCCTGTCCACCAGGACCCCCAGGTCCCTTTCTCCTACACTGCTTTCCAGCAGGTCAGCCCCCAACCTGTACTGGCACATGGGGTTGTTCTTCCCCAGATGCAAGACTCTACACTTGCCCTTGTTGAATTTCATCAAGTTTCTCCCCGCCCAAGTCTCCAGCCTGTCCAGTTCCTGCTGAATGGCAGCACAGCCTTCTGGTGTGTCAGCCACTCCTCCCACTTTAGTGTCATCAGCAAACTTGCTGAGGGTACACCCTGTTCCCTCATCCCGGTGGTTGATGAAAATATTGAACAGTACTGGTCCCAGTACTGAACCCTGAGGGACTCCACTAGTCACAGACCTCCAACTAGATTCTGTCCCATTGACCATAACTCTCTGACTTCTTCCTTTCAACCAGTTCACAATCCATCTCACTACCTGATCATCAAGACCACACTGCCTTAGCATCACCTACGAGGATGGTGTGGGAGACAGTGTCAAATGCTTTACTGAAATCAAGATAAACCACATCTACCACCCTACCATCATCTATCCACCTAGTTACTTCCTCATAGAAGGCTATAAGGTTGGTCAAACATGACTTCCCTTTGGTTAAACCATGTTGACTGCTCTGAATGACCCCCTCAACCTTGATATGCCTAGAGACAGTGTCAAGTTGTTCCATCACCTTTCCAGGGATGGAGGTAAGGCTGACAGGTCTATAGTTACCTGCGTCCTCCTTCTTGCTCTTTCTGTAGACTGGCATGACATTTGCTATCCTCCAGTCCTTAGGCACCTCTCCTGTCACCCACGACTTACCAAAGACGATGGAGAGTGGCCTAGCAATGACATCCACCAAATCCCTCAGCACCTGTGGGTGTATTCCATCCAGACCCATCGATTTATGGATGTGCAGATCCCTAACCAAATCCTCATCTACCAAAGCAAACTCCTCCTTCATCCTGACTCCTTCTGGGGCTTTAGGGATCTGGGGCTCCTGGGGAGAGTCTGCAGCAGTAAAGACAGAGGCAAAGAAGGCATTCAGTACCTCTGCCTTCTTTATATCCTCTGTCACCAGGGCACCCACCTCATTCAGCAGTGGGCCTGTATTGCCTCTAGTGTTGGTTTTATCTGCAACGTATTTGAAGAAGCCCTTTCTATTGTCTTTGACCTCACTTGCAAGATTAAGTTCCAAGGAGGCCTTAGCTTTCCTAATTGCCTCCCTACATCCTCTGACAACAATCCTATATTCCTCCCAAGTGTCCAGCCCCTCCTTCCATGATCCATAGATTCTCTTTTTCCACTCGAGTTTGCCCAGCATTTCCTTGTTTAAGTATGCTGGTCTCCTGGCTCCCTTACTTGATTTCTTATCCATTGGGATGGTCTGATCCTGAGCTTGGGAGAAGTGGTCCTTGAATGCTGACCAACTATCTTGAGCCCTTTTACCACCTAGTACCCTTTCCCATGAGACTTCCCTTAAGAGCCCCCCTTGGGGCTCACCAGGGCCATACCAGACTGGGGAGTTTATTGCTAATATCTCTGACCCAGGCCCCAGGGAGGCAGCAGACCTCACTGTGGGATGGCTCTGGTCGGCATATGGGGCCTTCTGTTCCCCTCAAAAGAGAATCACCTACAACAATAACTCTCCTTTTTTTTTCCTGACAGTAGTAGTCTTAATGTGTGAGGCTGGCTGAGTCACCCCAGGCAACTTCCTGGATGGACCTTCATCTACTTCCTCCTTTGCCTGGCTCTCCAGTTCCAGAACCTCATCTGTTGTTCAAGGGCAACTGGTAGGGTGAGGGAGACCAGGAGGGAGTTCAGCTGCCTCCCCAAGCAGGGAACTGCTTCCACTTCCCCCTGTCTCTTAGCTGTCCTCCTACTGCCTGCTGGGGATCCTCAGCTTCCTGAGGAGCCTCTGTCTGCTGCCTTTGTTCCAAAGTGTGGCTCCACAAGTCTCTCTCTCTCACACTCCCTGATGCTCCTCTACCTTTCCAATTTCTCTTCCAGTTCTGCCACTCGATTGAGCAGATCATTCACCTGCTCACACAGCACACAAGCCTCCTTCCTGCTGTCCTCTGGCACCAGTGCCAGGCTCAGGCATTCCCTGCAGCCAGACACTTGGACAGCTGCATGTCTAGGAGGAAGTGCCGTTTGGGTCCCCACAGTCTTCCTAGCAACAGCTTTTGACCATGTAGTCACCATGATATATGTATACACACTGCACCTAACTGCTAACTGCCCAATCGATTCTCACTGCCACACCTCAGCTGCCCACCTCCTGCCTAGTTCACAGCTCCTCAGTGCCTGCCCCTCACCCTGCCTGCATGAACAGCTGTGCAAACTGCCATGCCATGCCTCATTGCCATGCCATGCCTCACTGCCATGCCATGCCTCACTGCCATGCCATGCCTCACTGCCGTGCCATGCCCCAGTTTGCCCGCTCTTGTTCACCGCGCTCCCCAGGGGCATTTAAATCTCCCATGCAGCTCCTTGCCACAAGTGTTCTGCACCTGATTGGCTGCCACGGACTTCCTGGTCCCACTGGGACTTTTCAGCTGAAAGATGGTAGATTTAGATTGCATATAAGGAAGACATTTTTTGTTTTGAGAGTGGTGAGAGACTGGAAGAGGTTGTACATAATTGTTGTGGATGCCCCACCATTGGAGGTGTTAAAGGCCAGGTTGGATGGGGCTTTGAGCACCCTGGTCTAGTGGGAGGTCTCCCTGCCCATGTCAGGGAGCTTGGACAAGATAATAATTGAAGGTCCCTTCCAACCCAAACCATTCTATTATTCTCATAGTGCAACAGAACACGACTGCTCTTCAATTAAATACGACAGCTCATTTTTACATACACGCATTTTCTTGTAGTGATTACTACTTATTACTGAAATAATAACCTTAAGAAACATAATAGTATTTAGAGCATTAAAAATACATGGCAAAGTGACTATTTAAGATGTCTAAAACAAATACGACTTTTCTGCCGAAAAATTCCACTACTTCATAGAATCATAGAATCACAGAATCATCACATTTGGAAAAGACCTGTAAGAACACCTGGTCCAACTGTCCACCCAGGGGAAAGAAAAAAAAGGGGGAAAAAAAAAAGAAAGAGCCCAATAGCCACCTCACTACAACCTCCTTTCAGGTAGCTTTAGAGAGCAATGAGGTCTCCCCTCAGCCTTCTTTTCTCCAAACTAAACAATTCCAGTTCCCTTAGCCTTTCCTCACAGGACTTGTTCTCTAGACCCTTCAACAGCTTGCTCGCTCTTCTCTGGACACGCTCCAACAACTCGATGTCCTTCTTTAGTGAGGGTCCCAGGACTGAGTACAGCTGGACAGGTCCTCTTCAGAGTGCTGGGGAGGACATTATGCTAGAAAGAAAAATATTATTATTTTATTATGTCTATAGGCTTATGTCTTGCTGCTAGATTATTGATAGATCTTTACTAAATGAAATAACAGGGATAAATAAAGCCTTAACTTGAAATCGATACCATTGATTTGAAGGCTTATAGAGAGATTAACCTTTGCAGTAACTTTAAACTGTGTCTTGTTTTTTCAGCAGTACTGTGCTTAAAGACTTTAGAAATGCTTCCTCAGTTTGATAATATGAACCATATATTGGTCTTAGCTGGTTATTGAAAACTAAGAAGTAAAACAAATAAATTAAGATAGTGACAAGAGACTGGTATGATATAATAAATTACTTGTTAAGAAAAACAAACAAACAGGACCTATAGAATAATTTAGGACTGTTATACATCAGGAGAAATTGCATGGAACTGTTTGACCAATATATAGTCAAAACTATAATAAAATTTCAAATATTTTCTGGATAGTAGTAAATAGCTAACAAAACAGTCACTGGAATCCTAAATCCATGTATCATTCTGCACACGTTTAAAGTATGTTTTATTTGGCCATTATTTAGAGGATTGTGTGAGATTGTTCCTAGAATTGCTTACATTTTATGTTAAATTAATTGGAAGATAAAAATTATCTAGGCTTATGCTGCAATCAGTTGAAAGTTAGGAAAGATGCAGTGAAATATTGGCATGGCTTTTTACTTTTCTAGCGGTTAATCTCACTGGTCTTAATTTTTCTCTCTGAAATGATTGGAAATTCTTTACCAGAAGCCTGGCTGAATAAAACCAAAGAGAAGATTTTTAAATGAGTGAATTTTCTTTCCTTGTGTTTTTAATGAACATTTGGACAGCAGAAGGGGGAGGGAGTTATTTGTTAAGCTGACTGGGGCAGGGTATCCAAGACAAAATATGGACCAAAACACTGTTTTTTGCTGCATTTGTTTGCATGGTATTGTCAAGCCACAATACAAAAATAAACAGATAGCAAGTCAGACTTAATCTGGGCAAACATTTCTTTATGCTTATGAAGAAAATTGCCTGGACAACTTAAGAACTATGTGGGGTCCTAGAATGGGACTAGGAAAGAAACAGGAGACCAGGCCCCTTAAAAAATGAGTAATAGGTTGGTAAATTATATCTGACATACTTAGTTTCAGCAATAGTCCTATCTTTTAGTCAGGCACAAACCTCTGAATCTCACTACCAGTGCAATTCTTCTCAAGGAACTGGCTCATTTGCAAAGTTGTTTTTAATCTGATGCCTTTCATTGCCTTAGCCTTCCTGCATATAACTGTTGTTCTCTTCTTCAAAGGCTAACACAACTTTTCTGCTCCCAACAATCTCTAGGACACTAGAGGTGACTACATTGCCTAGAAACAACCCATTTCAGTTTCTCCCTTTTCTTACTACCACAGGAACTTCATCCGGATTGTGCTGGTTTGGTTTGGCAGTATTTTTGGTAGTGGGGGAAGGGCCCCAGGAGTGGCTCCGATAAGAAGCTGAGAAGCTCCCCCTGCTCCAAACCCAGCCAAGGAGCCATTAGAGGGACAATAGATGCACCTCTACAATTAACATATGAAAGAACTGATACAAGACCTGGGCAGACCAAGGAGTTAGAAAGAAGAGCTGAGCTGGAGAGGTGAAAGGCAGTGCTGGGGTGAAGATCCCAGTGGTTTATGAGGAAGAAGGGGAAGAAGGTGCCCAAGCAGACGTTTCCCTGCAACCCACGGCGAGATGGCAGGCTGTCCCCCTGCATTCATGGAGGAATGTGGTGGAACATTCCCTGGGGGTGCCAGGAGGGGTGAACTTGGCCAGTGGACTTGGATTTTGTGGCCAGTGAATTTGGATTTGCTGCCAGTGGACCTGAGTTATGCCGCTGTGGAAGACCCTGGGGCCAGGGTATGTGACTATTCAAGGAGCAGTCCGTGACTCTGTGGGAAGCCCGTGCTGGAGCAGCTTGCTCTGGACCTCATGGGAAGGACTCATGAAGGAGAGGTTCGTGGAGGACTCTCTCCCATGGGATGAACCCCGTGGGGAAACAGGGGAGGATTGTAAGGAATCCTTCTTCCTGAGGAAGAAGGAATGACAAGAACCACCAGACTGTGAACTGACTCTAAACCCCATCCCCTGTCCCCCTCAGCCACTGGGGGGGGACAAGGTAGAGAAATCAGGGGGGACGAGGTAGAGAAATCAGGAACAAAGTAATTTGGGCCCAGGAAGGAGGGAGGGGTGGGGTAACGTATGTAAGCACTGCTCTCTGTGTTGTCTGTGTCCTGTGCATCTGATTAGTGTGAAATTAAATTATTATTTTTCCCAAAGTTGAGTCTGTTTTGCCCAGGACTTTAATCGGTGAAGAACCCTCCTTGTTCTTTGTCTCGACCCATGAGCTTCTAGTTGGCCTTTGCCCTCCTCATCCCAGAGTGTGTCTGAGGTGGGGAAGCTGAGTGAGCGGCCATGTGGCTGTTTCTTCATTGTCGTGTTAGGCCCAAACCATGACACAGATCCAGTAGGGCTTGATAAGCTGAAGTAAATAATATGCAGCATTACAATCCTCTCTAGGTAATACTGCTGTGACATTTTTCTAGTCTTTTCTTTCCCAACATATTGAATGGTCCTTCCCACTTTTCCACATTACCTGCTTGAGACCTTCAGATTTCTTTACAATACTCTTTCTGCAAGATAAGTAGTACAGATAGGAAAGTCTGCAGAACAGGATCTGCCCTATGTTCATTTCTATGTTAATATATTTCCACATTACCACAGATATGCAATTGTATTTGGAACTGTTGGAATTGTTTTTAAAAGGCATTCTGAGCCTTTTAAAGGCATTTTGGAATTAAGGCCTCCCCACGGTTAGGTTGATAACAAACTCCTAATATCTCAGAATCAGAACAGCTGGGGCTGGAAGGCACCATTGAAGTTCTCTAGTCTAGGCCCCTGAATAAGGTATGGCCAGCTAAATCACAGGACTGTGGCCAGCTGAGTTCTGCAGATCTGCACTGTTTGCTCTCAATAAAGAAGCTCTTTTTTATGTTATCATGGACCAAAAAATGCCCATAAATTTTGAATCCACCCCTGCTCAGGCATCTCTTTGCTCTACACCCACTTGTCTGTCTCTTTGCTATGCCCTTGCTCAGCTATCTCTTTGCTTTAATCCCTGTTCAGGTATATCTTTGGCCTGGTCCTTCTCATGTGTCTCCCCTCACGTCCTTGCGTGAAGATCTCTTTGCTCCTGACTGCTCAAGCTCCTCCTCCAGCCTTGCTCACAAGACTCTTACACCACTTCTCTCCCCTCCCCTTCTCTTCTCTTCTCTGGGCTTAACAACCCCAACTTTCTCAGTCTGTCTTCATAGGAGAGGTTCTCCAGCCCTCTAATCACTTCTGTGGCCCTCCTCTGGAGCCACTCCAGTAGGTCTATATCCTTCTTACCTTGGGGACTATAGGAGTGAAGACAGTATTTTGTCACTTACCTCCCTAGCCGTCTAGGTCTAATTGCTTGGAGGCTCAGAGTCTAAGAGTTTAGAAAAGCAAGTGGACAAACTACTGGTAAAGCAGACCGACATATGAACCTGTTCTTTCAAACAGATAATTAATGATTTACCAAATGGATCTTATGCAATATACAACTTGCTAGTCATTATCATGTGTAGCTCATGAAGCTTCTGTCAAGATGTAGGAAGACATGGATGTAGCTTGATGAGACTCCAGAATGTCTGAGGAACTGACTTGTTAACTGAAACAGGCCTGTGCCTCAGATGATCCAAGCTCAATGTGTCTTACTCAATTTCAACTCTAATGATCTTCTTCCTATTTTCACTTATAGTCTTTGTTTCACCCTAATTGTATAACTTTGGTGTCCCTTAAGAATTTGGATTCTTAAACATTATTTTAGATACAATTCAAGTGTCACAAAAGACATTTCTAAAAATTGGATAAATACACATTGTTCCTTGAGCTGAATTTATTACAGCTATACAAATATTATGGCACTCCTTTTCCTTTTTTTTTTTTCCACCTAGTCATGTGGTTTACTTACCTGTGCATTGTTAGCAAAGTACTTTTACTGAGGTGCAAAACCTTTTAAATTAATTTGCTATATTGGAGGTTTTTTTTCTATGTGTAGTAGTGCTAATTAGCACTTAATCTGTTACAACTACTATATAATAGCAACAAAAATCTAACTACTATTCTTACTGTTTTCAGTGATAGTTTCATAAACATGTCTCATTCTTCCAGCATTCAGGCTCCATGGAAACAGAGCTATGAACCTAGAAAGTTTGACTCAGTCTTCCATTTTATCCTCACAGGATTTTTTTGAACAGAGACCTTATCTACTGTTTGCAGATACTGAATGTCTTAAAGGGAAAGCATCTGTGGTCCTTTCCATATGATAGCTGTAAGTCCCTTGCAAATACAGACATAAATTCAGATCTGCTGCCTTCAAAGATTTCTCTGTCTATTATTTTCAGACTTCTCCATGTGTTTCCAGGGAAAAGGCAGCCATCTTGAAAACTAAATTACTCCTTGCCTTTCACATTAGTTGCCCTTTCATTTTGCTCTTCCTCACAATCACTGAGGAATGCCAAGTATTATTCCTATATATAACAAGGGACTTCTCCTGAATGTAAGGACATTATTTTTCCTCTTCAACTTCATCTCTCAGCAAAAGGTTGAAGACCCTGGTGAAGTGAGGGCAAACTGTTTCACGTGGCTTACAAGTGTCAAGTAGCTAATACCTAATGCCTTTGCATCTTCCTGATCTTCTAGTTCCCTCTTTCATTCTTTTTCTTCAACCTGAATGCATGTAAAATTCTCTTATATATGATCTTCACAGGCTCATGAGAAGCAAAAAGAAAGTTCACCTCCAATATGTGCTGTTAAGTCAGGAGGGTACTCTATGGAATATAAAAAGGTAAGGATAATAATGGATCTCTGGACTGCTAATGGACAAGCTTCATGGGCTGTGAGGAGGAGCTGAGAGCCAGAATTTCTGGATTATGATGAAAACAAACTATACCATGATTAGGGAAGTAAAAGAGGAAAATTTGCAGATTAAAAGTGTGGATAATTTGTGAAGGTATCACATATGTGAAGCCAGGAGATCCAGGCTCATAGAGTAAACTCATTCAGGGTTATATCAGGTGTTTAATAATTTGAGAGTAGAATTAGATGGTGTTTCTTTTTTGAAACAAAGTTAAAGCCTTACTACCAATGACCAATTAAAATGTCACATAAACAGTTTGTGGTGAAATTACAACTCGTAAGAAGTTTCCTAGATTGGTATAGATACCACCTAGTAGAGTACATAATAAACACTTGTGGCAATTCTTTCTGAGCTCATTAACCTACTCCCAAGGAGTCTTCAAGTACAAAGACCCCCTTAGTTCTCAAGAGATCTGAATGGGACTTTGATTCGTCTAGGAGTAGGTGCAGAATAGGCATACATATGCCTATATCTATGCCTAGATATATGTATATATCTATATATCTATATAGGTCTTTTTAGCACTTTGACTTGTTGGTTTTTGCCAGTCAGCATAAGCATTTCTCTTCACCAAAGGCATATCACTGTTTTTAACTGGCAGTGAGTGAGTTTAGAGTTACTCATAGAAGATAAATGGTACCATTAATGTTGATGCTATCAAAGTATGTTCAAGCTATGAAAGATGCAGAGGTGTTGAGAAAAACAAGAACTTCATTCACAGGGACTTTTTTTATTTTATAATTGTACCTTGGTGACTCTGCATACATGTGACTTCATTATTTCTTTAACTTGAAACATATTAGAGGCTTACATATAGCCAAAGTATAAGAAGTGAAAATAAATCCTTGAATGACAAAATCAATAGGACTACCCTTGTATATCATTCATCTCTGTTTTTTGTATTCCACTTGAAAACTCCTCCAATCTGGCAGCTCTTTTCAAAGTTGATCACATTCAAAGTAGTACATTTTAATTTGTTATTGAGCGAGCTTACCATGAGGGGTTTATTCTTGTGTCACTTACAGCATTGTTCATTTTGATGTCTAAAAGCCAAGTGAAAAAGCACAGAGCCAATGTGACGGAAGAGATTTGAAATCTTATGAGGACTCATACAATTAAAGAATATTGGTTCCTGTCTTGTTCATAGTACAGAGTGGACTACTCTGCCTACCTTAAATTTAGGTCTAACCAACCTTTCATTAACAGTCAAGCCTCAATTGATGTATCACTTCTCTAAACTGGCAAAAAGAAACAATGTCCTGAAAATGCTACTGATGGCTCTCACTTGCCTGTGCAAGTCAAATAACACAAGGTCATTCAATCACCTTTCCTCTCCCATTTTTTCCTAGAGGCTGCTGTTCTTTACATTATTATTTACTGGTTGAGTCAGAAGTACATTTTCATGATTTATTTATGTAGCACATCAAGTTTTAAATAAAACATGCATCCAAATTTCAAGTTCTGTCTCTAATGTGCCAGTTCCGTGACTAATTCATTAGGTTTGTCACTGTATCATGAATTATACAAATGACTTTTAAACCATGAAGCCAATTTGGATCCATATTTCATACTTTGGAATGTAAATACGTGTTTTATTAATAGCAGTTTGTTTTTAAAGAATGAGCGTAAAAGTTAATATACAGACTTACCATTGAAAGTATGGTTTGCCCCCAGCAAACTTTTGAAGTAGAGTTAGCTGTAAAGATTTATATCTATATTCTCATTTTAAACACCAGATGTTCTTTCACCTTACTAAGATGGATTTTGTCCTTTCTCTTTCAGGGATATAGGGAAGATAGCAACAGGGAGGTACTAATGCTTGAGGTTCACCCTGTCATTAAGAGATACTATGCTGTCTTTACTACTTCTGAGTCTGTCTGCACAATAAGGAAAGTACATCAGTCAGCATTTTAGATTTCTAAGAACTGGGATGTTATATCTCAATTATCATCTCTCTTCAACCATATGGGAACAACTACATCGAGTCAGGAACAAACCAGTCACGTGAGGATGACTGAAGCCAAGTGCTTAATGGTACAGAAGACAAAATTATCGTTAAATTCAACATTTTCTGTAAACTTTAGAACTAAGCAATTCTGATTTTCAATGGGTTTGCACCTTTTGCCCTCTAATCCCCCCAGATAGGATAAATGAGATGTCTTTTCACTCTCTGCTGCTAGCCAGGGTCAGCACTTGGTGTGGATAATAGATCAGGAAGTGGCTACTGGCTGGCCAGTTCACTGCTGCCACAAGAAAACTGTTGCCTGGTAATGACACTTTCACTCTCTCTTGAAGAGATATCCCCCCCAACATTTCCCAATTATCATTAATGTAAGTTATTTCTAAGACAAATAAGATAAATTTCTTTCAGATTTGATTGGAGTTGTTAAATAGAATTAAATCCTTATTACAGGAGAGAGACACAGACACCTGAGTGCATAAGTCACATTTACATAACAAAAACAGCCTGAAAAATAAATGGTCATTAAAGATGATTAATATCTGTTTTCAAGTTATTATTTCAAGTTATTCCCTTTTTTGGAAGGGAACATTCATAACACAACAGCTTCACTAATTCTAAGAAGATTTGTCTGAGAAAACAGTGACCAAAAACTTCTCTGGAAAGGCTACTAAAGAGTAATGCACTTCTTACATAAGATAATTAAGCTAACCTGGAAATTTGCACTGTAAGTATGGACAAGATCTAACAATTTGGTCAGTAGCATGAACAAAATACAGTGCTTGCAGGGCCATCAGTGAATGTTTAAAGGAGCTAAGGAACAAGAAGGATTGTAGACCAGTGAGGTTTTGAGGAAATATGGCTTTGCAGAGTCGAGTTCTCTACATTTTGTGGGTGAGGATTTCCAACAACATTTAAATTTTATCTATGCTATGCTAGGGAAAAGTAGAGATATTTATTAACAACAGTTTATTTCACAAGTTTGAGAAAAAACATAAAATATATCTAACTTGCAAACTCCATAAAACTTTCCTTTCTTTCCTCCATTAATATAAAGAAAATACATTGTCATATACTGTTATTCTGTGCTATTGCTAGATTTCTTAATTACACATAAATAAAAAAAAGAAAAAGTAAAAGTAAAATTCCCTCTGAAATTACAAAAGCTCCAACTTTTCCATTTCTTCTGAACTGATTTTTTGGACTCCTAGGTTTTTTTCCAACCATTATCTTTTATTTTATTCCTGAGAGTGATCCAGATATATTAAACTAGTTTTAATAATAATTATTTCCAAAAATAGGGCTGAATTTATTTTTTTAAGAGATTAAAAATTCCCATAGCAAGATACTCATATTCTATTATTTGTTCAGGAGCTTTGTGACTGCCTCTCTCAGAAATCCATCCTTCTGTCAAATGCCAGGTCTGTTTCTTTTTTGTTAAGTAGTGCTTTATTTTGCAAATTACTCAAAGATGTAACTGACAATTACTTGAGAATAAAGATAACAAAATCAAGTTCCAAGATTTGTATATTAATACACAAATCTACATCACTGATCTGACCTATGCTGAACCAGCCAGGCCAAGGTTACCCCTTAGTCTCTCTCTTTTCCTTTATCACCCACATTTTTAATACCAGAAGTAATGAGGGGAAAAATGAACAACAGACAATCTGACTGTGCTAACCTCAGTTTATTAAGGGAATCAAGTGAGGGACAGGCTGTCTGATGGAAAGCTTTACACATACACACATGCAAACTTACTGTTTTACTGCCAGTGAGTTGGCACAGTTGAGCTGGAGTAATCATGACACTTCCTCTAGCTGCTCCATGGTGGGCTCTGGAGAGACTTGGCACCAAGGAGTTAATGGTTGCACTTTGGGTCTCCTTCTAGGTGGTGTCAGACATGTATGTGTCAGTGCTTACTGATATCTGCCACTGGAGGGGTTTATAGCCAGATGTCTCAAGCCACTAGCCTGATCAGTGCATGATGATATCACACTATGAGTTTCTAGCAGTTTCAGGAGGTGTTCTCCTGGGACTTCATCTATGATCTGCACCATGCATGCTCAGTTCCTGTTTGCAATGTCCTCTTGGCTGTAGCTCATTATCCTCACTTATTCGTTTTTGATCAGGACAAAGTTGTGGTGCTCCTATGACATTAAATGTCAGAGAGTCTTTTAAATCAAAAGAATAGTCCATAATTTCACTGTTCTTTACTGTTTTGAAAATGTCACATTCTCAGTGGGTTAAATTACGTTCCCAGTTATGCATCTCTCTGTGCCATTTGGCCTCTTATTTAGTGGCAGTTATTCCTGATTTACACTAGTGTAGAAGGCTCTATGAATTCAGTTGGATTTATACATTTTAACCCAGAACAACATTTGTCCCAGTGACTGAGTCCCACTTTCAATGCCCAGGCAGTGAAGTAGGTAATCCAGTGTAAATTAAAGGACTTCTGAGTCATGGTCTATAAATGATTTATAGAGATAGAAAATTTGTGTAGCCTTTTCTGGCTAGTGCTTT
Organism: Hemiprocne comata; assembly: GCA_020745705.1. NCBI lineage: Eukaryota > Metazoa > Chordata > Aves > Apodiformes > Apodidae > Hemiprocne > Hemiprocne comata. The sequence continues at coordinate 70,793,812 of CM036616.1, read as the reverse complement.
TCCCAAAGAGCTACAATTTCCTTTACTAAACATGTGAGTGATACAATAAAAACTATTTGCTTGAATTTTAGATTCTAGCCTTTTAGAGCATTTAGGTCATTCAGCCAGAAGTTATTTCCTTCTGCATGCATGAAGTTTTTCTCCCTTGAATTATTTCTCTGGATGTAGAAAATTCCATTACTGACGTGACCTTTGATTGCTTATCTCTACAGTAAAATTCCTTCTGAAAGAAATTTATTAGGCCAAAAAGGCACAAAAGTTTATGCCCTTTTAACCTGTTTCTGTCTCTCTTCCTGCCATTGTTACTGACCTCAAATCCCTCCAAAAAAAAGTTGAACTTGAAAAATGTTATTAATTAATTGGCACATACTACAGCTTGCAGCCTCATAGTCTCAAGCTGGGATCTCATTAGCTCTTCTAATACAGACTATTAGGTGTTATGGTATTTTCATGGGAGAACAGAACAGAAAACAAATGCTTTTTGGGAAATGGCATAGGCAAGTTATTGGGGATTTCTTACTATGAATCAAACTGCTGAGTCAATGTCATAGAATGATGCCACTAAGGTTGATAAGAAGCTTAGACTGAGCATTTTTTTATAATCACCTTCTTGATTACTTAAGCACCCTGAAAGTCTTTGAATATGATAAAGGAACTATTGGTGTGTATATATTCACAGTGATTACTGTAATCCAACTGCCCCTAAGAGTAGATTAAGTGGTTGACAGTACAAAGAAATAGAACACAGTTTAGAAGAAATTATAGAGCATAATTTAAATTACTTAGACTGTAAAACTAATGTAATATCTGGAATTAATCTATAGAATTTGCTCAGATTACTGGGTGTGGGATTCTCCACCATCAGAAAATACTGTCAGATCTTCAGACAAAGGAGTGGAAATATCTTCAAATCACATTTGAAATATGAGATAACTTTGGCCAGGCTGAAGTTAGGCAGCTCAAAAGGAACAGAGTGTTTATTGACAGGGTTTAAAATACAGAACCAGCCTTTCTCCTCAGCTATAAGGCTTACCTTGAAAAATTTCTGATTTTCATTTAAACCTACCTACAAATATAATTGAATAATCATTCTTAATGGAAATAGAAGCAACGCTGAAAATTTTAAACTTCAAGCTTGAACCTGAGCTATGCATGTGAACCATGAGAGAACATGCATATACACAAAGAAGTGATGGACCTCAGGTGAATGAGTATTCAAGAAAAGATTTTGAAAAGAAATTTCTCTAACAAATACTTGAAAATTCTCTGGCCACTTCTCAAACACTGCAGAAGGCAAGCATGACATAATCAGACCCTTTGAAGTTCAGTCTCTTGTGGTCAACAAGATTTTGTGGCTAGCTAAAATTCAAAGGGACATATTGTGTTTCTGCTTTAACACAGGTGCTGCAGAATTTGTGATGCATCAGGACTTCTTTCAATTCTGTAAATGTGCAAGAATCTAAAGTGATTTAAAATTAAACTACTGTTTTGAAAGTTTTGCTCTTACATTTACCTACAATGTAGGTTCTCTTATTTATACAATTATAGAATCATACAATGTCTTGGGTTGGAAGGGACCTCTAAAGGTCATCTAGTCTAACCTCCCTACAATAAGCAGGGACATCTCACACTAGACCAGATTGCTCAGAGACCCATCAAGCCTGACCTTGAATGTCTCCAGGGATGGGGCCCCCACCATCTCTCTAGGTAACCTGTTTCAAGTGAAGTAATTCTTAGGTAATTCTGAAGTAATTAGCAAAATCCAAGTTCTGTTTCAGGTAACTGTTAGAAATTAGCCTAAGTTAAAGTAAAACATAATGATCTGCTAAGATGCAAAGATTCCTATTTTCAAGTAGGAAAATGTACACCAAATTTCCATATTATGAAGACTAAATTCAAACATAATATAAAGCTTTTTGTGAGGTGATGTTCTAAAGTAGCGTTCCAGATCTGGGGCAATGTTCTTAAACTATTTCCCTATTTTATGAAACAAAAACTTCAAAATAATTTGTAACAAGAAGGGCTGTTTTCGTAATAAAGTTCACAAGAGAAATTAAGCCCAGGGTGTAAACCTTAAAAGTTGTCTAAATTTTTGCTAATAACACCTTCTGACACATAAGGTCCTACTTTTTTAAATTCTAGAGAACTCTTTAGACTTCTCTATGGCAAGATACATCAGAAGTTGCCAGCAGTGAGCAGTGCCTATCACCTTCTTGCTCTTAACCCACATTAAGCCATCTTCTCCCATCTCACTCCCTGAAAAAAAAGACCAGGCAGATTTTATTCAAGTTTTTCAACAACATAGGCAGGAAATTTTTTTATTTTTAATTTTTTAAATTTTTTTTTTTTTTTTTTTAAATGTCTCATTCTTAAAATTGTGATGAAACCAGGACAAGATACTACATCTTTGGAAATCCAGATCTGTTCACATGATGTGCATAGGCTTGGTGAACAGCTTAAACAGAAAAAGTATCCTGTCTGGAGCAGGGAGTGGTGCACAGTTGATGTGATAATGATTAGTAAAGAATTGGACAAGCCTCAAAACCACTGCATTGAGTGTAGAGGTGAAAGGTCAATAGTACAACACTTGAAACGTAGATCTGATGATTCTGAGTGGTAAATATTCTGGATAGATGTGAGGTAGCACATTCTTTACAGAAGTTTTGGACTTTGACTTAGAAAAGTCTCTTGCAGGTGCTTAAAAGTTATCTGTTACTATATCACTAATCCCACTGTAGCAAATTGTTTACTTTTCTTAGACACCTATAAGTAGACAGACAAGATTGCTCGAACTCTACCACTGCCCCAGATTTCTACCTGACTGGGATGCTGTCATGGATATACTATGAGATATTTTTTTTTTTAAGGAATGTCTCAGGGATATATTAATCATAAAAACTCTTGAGATCTTTTTCTTTGCAGGTGACGAATAATTGGTTTTTATTCACATTATTAAGGCTACAGTAATAGAAGTCTTATAATCTTGAATGGAAACAGAATGTGAATTGTCATTTAATGACACCTGTTAGACTCCTTTGTTGCTTAAGGAAAAAACCACTACCTTTTAAATCACAATTTGTCAAATTTTACTACAACATTTACTTTACGTATATTTCAGAGCAGGACGCACTAAAATATTTGAAAAGTGTTTGAAGAAATTCTGAAGTGTGAATTAATTAGTTCCCTTGCTATTATTCTGCTATTTATTCATCTTAAATTGACCCCAAAAAGAAAATATGTTTTCTCTGAATAGCAATTAGGGGATAGTTTGGTAAAATATAATACTCAAAAACATTTAATAGTTTTTACACTGAATATTTCCTTTTCTCTCTCTTCTCAGTCAAGGTGCTCCTAGCATTAAAAATAAGAAAGATGTGCAGTGGAAGTGTGTAGATGAATGTAATAATTTTAAACACCCTCAGCACCATGTTCTAAGGTATCCAACATTTATGACAAACTATTCCATAAATCTCAGATAAGACATTTCAGTAACATAACTTACTTATATATAGGCTGTTTCATTAATCAGAGGATGATTTGTTCCACTATTGAAATAACATCTCCCAAAAAGTTAATGTACGACATGGCAATATCCTTCCTGTGTTTGGGGTGGTGGGGGTGACCCAGCATCTGCAGGACTAATTGTTTAACACAGAAGATTACTATGCCTGCTTGTGGAACACTGCAGGTAGAATGCCATGTTTTGGTATCAGCTTTCTCACTACAAATAAGCAGTTTCTATCATAGGAAAGGATCTCTTTACAATACAATACATTACTCCTTTTTGGGGGTCTCTGACAGCTTATTTGTTCAAATTTGTTCGGAGTTCTGATTATTTCCTGTTTGTCTTCATTGGAGCTTTTCTATCTCACAATGACAAGTTGACAATCATTTGGTGTAACCTGGAGAAAACAGGAGAAACGCATTCCAAAGTTTTTCTAAACACTGAAAATGTTTAAGGCCATATTGTGTATTTATTTTGTCTACACTTATAGCACCATTTGAAAGGGAAAGGGGAAGAGGGCAGAGAACCAAAGAGCATCTGCAGGATTAATAATTAGTACAGTAAATTAGTATAGCTGGCTCTGAAACCATGGTAGAATGCCATTTCTCAGTGTAAGTGTTCTCACGATACAGTTTCCATCACCAAGTTCAAATAAATTTAAACTGACAAGTGTCACAACACCATTGAGAGGTCAAGCAGACATTTTTCTGTTTGATGGGAAGACTGGTGACTTGTAACAAATTTTAGAGTAGATCAAGAGACAGATCTTTAAATGCCCCAGTGCTAGCTGGGATAACTTATCTCCAAAGAATCTGGGTTCATCAGATCTCCATGTCATTCATCAAAGGAGCAATACACATCTGTGTATAATTTGATCCTCTTTTCCTAGATTTCTGTAGGCCCTCTTTCTGGTAATGCTTTTTGAGATTTAGAAGGCCAGGAACTGCCACAACGTAATTTGTTATTAGCAAAAAAATTAATTAATAAAACTGTGGCCTTTAAGAAGTTGCTTTTTCTTCTCCATGTCTTAATAATTGCTTCACTCCTAACATCATCCACTACCTAGAAAAAAAAATGCATGGCCTGGGAAGAAATGTGAAAGGCTAGTATGTTTCCAGACAGTCATAATTTGGTATTGAACTCACCTACACTCAGTGAGTGCAAGAAAGATTCTCTATTCACTCAGCCTTGTACATTACACAATCCCATCTTCACCCAAAAAAACCCTGTAAAATAAAATGTCACAAGGCCTGCAATTATTTAGAAAAAAGGTGTGTAGTGCTTTAAGGAGTTATTAGGGATTTGAAGGAGAGAGAAGATTGGTTGAAGAAAGTACTAAAAAAATAAATTAATAAGATGACTGATGGCTTTTTTTGCTGTACTTTTTTTTTTCTGCGCTAATATTTTTCTATAAGAACCTATTATTAGGTGGAAAGTAATCAAATATTCTTTCAAGAATTGATGAAACAGATTCAGATGTTGTTCCGATTTTATTACTTTTCTCAAAGATAGGAATAAGAAAGGTGATACATGAATCAACATTAAATGTTTGCTCGGGCAATGGTACCAAATATAGATGCCCTCTTTCCTCAACTTCATGATACTGTGGATTGTTTCATTTCTGCAGCCATGAAACTCCTTTGAAAAATAATATAATTTGGGAAGCATATTGTTAAAAATGGAATTTTTACAGCCTTATTAATGACAATCCAATTCTAAAATACTTCTGCATCTTAACAGCTTTAACGTTATTTCCTATATTGTATGGGAAATAGAACTGTTGGTTCCAGTTTGGCATAAAGTCCATGGTATTTAGTATATAGCATTTAGACTACATAGATTAGTATATAACTGAAGACATACAATGGAAAAGAAAAACATGAAAATGTTAAAAAAAGAGAAATGTAAAGTGTTTAAATATACACAAAACTACCTAAAAAATTAAATTGATTTTATAGACAAAATTAGGAATAAAGGTAACGTATAACAGTATTGTGTATGGATTTATTCCATCAGTTTGTTGCCTAGCACTACAAATGTTCAGCAAATGCCACAGTTACTCTTCCAGGAAGAAAGCAGAAGGAAAGAAACATGTTTTTCTATTTAAAGCCATACCTTATTATTTCTAAAGTCATACAAATTCCCAGTTGGCCATGAAACTAAGTCAGTTAATAGACAAAGGAAAACGGTGATATAGATTTAAATTTGGCCAGATACAAGCCATATCCAGCTGGCTTTTTCACAAGGGGTAACAGATGTTCAGCTTATTTGCAGTACACCTGGCTTCATGAAAAGAAGAAAGTGTGGCATGAACTGTCTAATGAATTCTTAATGTCAGGTTAAGTCTTCTTTTCTCTAAGAAGCATGTTGAAGAAGCACAAACCATCCCAAGTTTGCTGACTTGCTCATGCACTTCTTAAAGACTGAAGGCACAGTGCATTATTATAGCTAAAACTACCCTTAATATTGCTTAAATTGTACTATTGGGCATTCAGATTTATGGAGCCATATAATCTGGCAGATACTCCTCTTTTTAGCCGGCCTTTGCTACACAACCAGCACAACTTTGCTACACAACTATCTGGGATAGAGTAGGTAAGACTGATGAACCAGAGCAGAAGGCAATACAAAAAATATATTACAATGAATATTTATTAACAGAAGAAGTGTAGCTTGCAGTTTTCACAAATTCAAGGTACATCATTATTCCATTACTAAAAGCCCTACTGAGGTATTTATTTTTATTTGCTAGTTGTTGTTGTTATTATTATTATTACTACCACTACTACTATCATTAACAGAAACATAAGTATTTAAAGTTTATTCCAGCACAGAAAATCATGCTACAGGGTTTTCTTTATCATAACTGACTGCTGTGTAATATGTTATTAATTGTTTGATGCTGCACCTATACCATTTAAAATTAGCCACAGTTGAACTGGTTGGAAACTAAAGCCAGAAAGCAGTTGACATTCAGTCTTAGTTACTGGTCAATAGCTAAAAAGGAAGTGATTGAGTGTTGTCAAGTCTTGGAACATTTGGTATTTTCGAGAAAAACAAATAAGTCAGTACTCCATAAGTAATATATCTCCAACTAGAAAAGATTGCTCAGAGCCCCATCAAGCCTGAGGTCAAATGGCTCCAGGTATGGGGCCCCCACCACCTCTCTAGGCAACCAATTCCAGTGATCCGCCACCCTCATATTTAAGAACTTCTTCCTAATGTCCAATCTAAATCTACCCTTCTCTAGCTTAAAACCATTACCCCTTGTCCTATCATTACATGGCCTAGTGAACAGGTCTTCCCCAGCCTTCTTATAGGCTCATTTCAGGTATTGGAAGATCACTATAAGATCCCCCCGGAGTCTTCTCTTCTTTAGGCTGAGCAAGCCTACCTCCCTCAGCCTGTCTTCATAAGAGAGGTGCTCCAGCCCTCTGATCAATTTTGTTGCCCTCCTCTGGAAATGCTCCAATAGGCTCACTTCCTTCTTGTGGTGGGGGCTCCAGAGCTGGATGCAGCACTCCAGGTGAGGTCTCACCAGGGCAGAGTAGAGGGGCAGAATCACCTCTCTCGATCTGCTGACCACACTTCTTTTGATGCAGCCCAGGATGCAGTTGGCCTTCTGGGCTTCAATTGCACATTGGTGGCTTTTGATCCACTAGTACCCCCAGGTCTTTTTCCGCATGGTTGCTCTCTAGCATGTCTTCCCCCAGCCTGTATTTACATCTCTGGTTGCCCTGGCCCAGGTGCAGGACTCTGCACTTGGCCTTGTTGAACCTCATGACGTTCACCTGGGCCCACTTTTCCAGCTCGCCCAGGTCCCTCTGGATGGCATCCCATCCCTCTGGCATATTGACCACACTACCCTGCTTGGTGTCATTGGCAAACTTGCTGAGGGTCTCTCAATGCCACTGTCAATATCGTTAATGAAGATATTAAACAACACTGGTCCCATTATGGACCCCTGAGGGACACCACTTGTCACCGTTTTCCATCTAGACATTGAGCCATTGACCACTACCTTCTGGATGCAACCATCCAGTCAATTACTTATCCGCTGAACAGTCCACCCATCAAACCCATATCTCTTCAACTTAGAGAGAAGGATGTTGGGGGGAGCCATGTCAAAGGCCTTGCAGAAGTCCAGATAGATGACATCTGTATTCCACTTGTCCACTGATGCAGTCATTCAATTCTAGAAAGCCTCCAGTTTTGTCAGGGATGATTTGCTGCTAGTAAAGCCATGCTGGCTGATCTGAATCACCTCCTTGTTCTCCATGTGCCTTAGAATGTCTTCTAGGCGGATCTGTTCCATGATCTTCCCAGGTACAGAGGGAAGGCTGACAGGTCAGTAGTTTCCAGGGTCCTCCTTTCTACAGTTTTTGAAAATGGATCCAATGTTTCCTTTCTTCCAGTCAGTAGGGACTTCACCTGATTGCCATGGCTTTTCAAATATCATGGAGAGTGGCTTGGCAACTGCATTGCCCAGTTCTTTCAGGACTCTGGGATGCATCTCACCAGGTCAAATGGATTTGTGTATGTTTGGGTTTCTCAGATGGTCATGAACCTTGTCCTTGCTTAAAGTGGGAGGGACTCTGTCTCCCTGGTCTTTGTCCTGTGGGACATCAACTTGAGAGCCATGAGAAGAGGGGTTGCCAGTGAACACGAAGGCAAAAGGTTGTTGAGAATCTCAGCCTTCTCTTCATCTGTTGTTACTAGTTCACCACTGTTACTCATCAGGGGCGTACGTTTTCTTTAACCTTCCTTTTCTGGTTTACATACCTGTAGAAGGCCTTCTTGTTTTTCTTTACTTCCCTTGCCAAGTTCAGCTCCAGCTGTGATTTGGCCTTCCTGACCTCATCCCTACACAACTGGGCAACATCCCTATACTCTTCTCAGGATACCTGTCCCCACTTCCATTGCTTGTGTAATTCCATCTTGCCTTTTAGTTTGACTAGCAGGTCTTGACTCAGCCACGCTGGTCTCTTGCCTTCCTTGCCCAATTTCTTACACCTGGGGATTGAGATTTCTTGCAGGAAAGCATCCTTAAAGATATGCTAGCTCTGTTCTGCTCCATTGTCCCTGAGGGCCATTTCCCTCAGGGTCCTACTTAGTAACTTCTTGAAGAGCTGGAAGTTTGTTTTCCTAAAATTTAGAGTCCCGACTGTGGTTCTCATCTGCCTCATGTCCCTCAGGACAGAGAAGTGCACTAGTGCATGATCACTGCAGCCCAGGCTGCCTTCAACTTAGACATCCCTGATGACTTCACTTGCATTTGTGACCATTAGGTCCAATAACACATTTCCTTGGATAGGGCTGTCAATTTCTTGTCTTAAGAACCTGTAATTGAGGCACTCCAGGAGTCTCCTGGATTGCCTACAGCTTGCCATGCTACTTTTGCAACAGATGTCAGGGTGGTTGAAATCCCCCAGCAGGATGAGATCCTGTGAGTGCGATGTGTCCTTGAGCTGGAGTAAGAAGGCTTTATCAACAGGTTTTACTAGATCCAGTGGCCTGTAGTAGACTCCAACCACAAGAGTCCCTTTCTTGTTCCAATCCCTAATTCCTACCCATAAGCTTTTGACCTGCTCATGGCTATTCTTTAGGGACAGCTCTTCACACTCCATCCACTTCTTTACATAGAGGGGAACACCTCCCCCTCTTTTTCCTCTCTTGTACCTTCTGAACAGCTTGTAGCCATCAATAGCCACTTTCCAGTCATAAGATTCATCCCACTGAATTTCCGAAATTGCCAGTATGTCGTAGTTTTCCTGTAGCATTGTCCTTCCAACTCTTCATGTTTGTTGCCCATGCTGTGTGGTTGGTGTAGAGGCACTTCAGCTTGGCTGCTGGCCATGTCACCTTCTTAGAGGAATACTCCTTTATTCTCCCAAGGTATTTCATGGATGCTATCCTGCTGTCTCCTATGACTTCAGGAGCCCCTGGCTCATCTCTGTAAGACTTTGCCTGTGTTACATTGTCCACAGCATTCCCCAAGGCAACAGGTTGAAGGCCCTCACTATAGCCCCATCCGTCCAACCCTGGTGTGTCTTCCTGCTGCTTGACAAAGACAATCTTGATATGATTATCCTCCTCCCCCTTCGCATCTAGCTTAAAGCCCTGTCAATAAGCTCCACAATCTCTTGGGCAAAGACCCTCTTCCCTCTTTTGGAAAGGTGTCTCCCATTTTATGCCAGCATTCCTGGTGCTGTGTAGGCCATCTCAATATCAAAAAACCCAAAATTGTGGTGGTGATACCAGCTATGGAGCCATGTGTTGATAGACTGGATCTTTCTGTTCCTTACAATGTCACTGCTTCCAACTGGAAGGAGGGAAGAAAAAAAAAAATTGCATCCCAGAGTCTCTCACTAACTGTCTCAATGTCCTGAAGTCTCTCTTGATTATTCATGGACTATTATTCGCTCCTTCCTCTCCACCAAAATGGAAAATCAGTAGTGGGTAGTCATCTGTGGACCTCACTAACCTAGGAAGTTTTCTAGTGATGTCCTCAACCTGGGCTTCAGGGAGACAGCAGATCTCCCTGTGAGGAGGGTCTATGCGGCATATCGGACCCTCTTTTCCTCTCAGAACAGTCATCTACAACTAGACTCCTTCTTTTTTTTTCCTTTTGTGTGTGGTGGTGGTATGGGCAGTAGGCCTGTCTGTCTGTGTATGCAACTCTGATATAGCTTGCCTATTGTCCCCATCCTCATTCAGTTGTTCCTTCTCAAACAAAGCATTGTAGCTGCTGCTCAGAGGCACCTGGGGGAGGGGCAAGGTTAGCAAGAATTAATTGTTCTGAGGTAATTTTGAGGTAATTAGCCATATCCAAGCTCTGTTTCAGGTAACTGTTAGAAGTTAGACTAAGTTAAATTAGAACATAATGATCTGCTAAGATGCTACAGATTCCTGCTTTCAAGTAGGAAAATATGCACTAATTCTCCACTGTCTTTTGAGGAAGCTATGGGAGGAAGAAACAAGTTATTGGATGAGTAATTTAGGTATTGGTAAGACAATGCAATGCTGTTGTTTGAGGATAAGATACTCAGAAGAAGCGAGAAAGTGTATTGATAACATCTGAAATGCATATGTTCTTTAAGTTATTGCTCTGCTTGCCTTGATTTTTCAAATATTACTTGCTCTGGATTATCTCACACATGCTCTCACACACATTATTTTATGTGTTTCACTTATTTAGTATTTCCTTTTCTTAATCCATGAATCTGAGAATCTGAGGTGGGTGAGAGGAAGGAAGACTGAAAGTGTAATGATTCCATTTATAATACTGCTAAATTGTGAGCTAGCACACATGAGGCTTTTCTATATTACAGTTTTGTGATAACTTTCATAGGGAAATTTACTGCCCATGCCTGCAATCATAGCCAGTGTTTACTTCTGGAAAACACTTAACACAGTATGCTGAATACACCTGTTGGCTTTTTCCACTTGCTTTGACCACAAGTCAGTTCAATGCTGAAGGGCAGGTGAGCCCCAGAGTACCATAGGTTGCTCTTGAACATGTCAGCTGCATGTAGACATGGTCTGTATCCTAAAGAGCTAAAGGAATAGCTTTTCTAGAGCAACATTAGTGCTAATTTTAACAACACACCTGCATTTAGTATAGAATATGAACCAGTTTTTATGGGCTTGGGTTATTAATTTTTGAAGAGTTGGGCCAGTATGAGTACCTTGGGTGGGCATACATATCTCAAACTGTAGCTAAAATCTATACACATTGTATCAAAGATACTCTTTTATTCTTTGAATCATTCTCTGTGTGAAAGAAACTAAAACAAGTTAAAAGTCCCAGGAACGACTTGACACACATTAATGAGACAGTATGATCTTCTGCAGTATTTTAACCACAGCATTCCTGAACCTGATTGATAGTATTTTCTACTTACAGGTAGCTTTTGATCCAGCCTGAGAAACACCTGAATTTCAGTAAACTTCTCCCAGGCAAACCTGTCAAATAGTTAAAAATCATCCCTTTCTGGGTGTGATTACTGAAGTAATGAAGACTTTGTATATAAAACAAGGGAGTTTGAGATGCAGTGGCACTGAAGTGTAAATAATGGGAAAAGAAAGCCATTTCTCTCTTTTCTTGAGGTTAGGTAGCAGTTTTGGTAATGAATCATCTCCAAGAGTGGCATGGCAGGAAGAAAGTCTCAAAAGGAAAATCAAAAGGAGAGGCAATCGATGAGAAGTTGCTGGTTTTTTAATTAAATAGTAACTTGTGTCAGTGTAAACTCTCCCAAAACTTACTTAGAGAAGTTTTAAGCAGTAAGGTAAGCAGTAGTTGCTGGAGTCTGGAGACTGAAGTTCTGATGTCAGACAAACCTTGCAGAGTAGAACTGTGGCATTCAGCTCTCTCTGTCCAGCAAATAATGAGCCTTTGGAGCAATTTTTCTGGTACCCTCTTTTTGGCAAGCTCAGGTGGTTATTACATTGAAAATAAAAAAAAAAGTTTCCTATCTGAAGGAGCATGGTCTCCAAGAAGAATCCAGGCTTGATTGTAACAGAATGTTAATGGCTCTAAGTAGTCAAGAAAACTGATGTAAAATTAGAAAACACCAAGCAATAAAGATAGGTGAATGGGTACAGATGCTTTAGAAAACAACAGTGAAGTTGTTGATCACAGAACTTTAATTGAGTAGATATTCTATTTAGTGCTATAACTGTTGTTATTTTTCCTCAGCGGTTTCTCTGATAGCAGCATTTCTTCAGGGTTTTTTTTGGTGTTTGTTTGTTTTTAAGTTGACATGAGAAGAGAAGCACTGTCAGCTGCAAGACCAGAACATCCATTCCACAGTTTTGCTGATTGTCATCATGATTCTACAAAAAAACTCTGAGCTTGTGACTATGATATTTTTAAGTAAGTCTTGCTGTTTATATTTAAAGCAGTCAAGAGCATAGATTTCTTGTTTAATTGCATCAGGTTAATGTGAATCATGGGAACAGATATTTATTATTTTACTCAGTGTGTATTAAACCGCTTGGAAATGGGACCAGTATCAATTTTGACCTTAAAATCCATAAATCTATACTACAAATACAGCATAGAAGTGAGAAGGTCAGGACAAACTGTTATCTTAATTTTACGTTTTGTTTGAAAACACAAGATACTTCCTAAAAATTAAAACCTCATCATACCACAGTATCACAGCATCACTCTGGCTGGAAAAGAGCTTCAAGATCACTGAGTCCAACCACTACCCTAATTCTGCCATGTCCACCACTAAACCCTGCCCCTTGGCACCACATCTGTCTTTTTAGATGTCTCCAGGGATGGTGGCTCAAACACCTCCTCAAACAGCCTGGATCACCAAGTCCAACTCCTGCCCTAGAACAGGACAACCCCAAGGTTCATACCATGTCCCTGAGGGTGTTGTCCAAATATTTCTTGAATATTGTCAGGCTTGGTGCCATTACTGCTTCCCTGGGGAGCCTAATCCAGTGCTCCACCTCCCTCTGGGTGAAGTATCCCTTCCTAATGTCCATCCTAAACCTCCCCCTGCACATCTTCCTACCATTCCCTCAGGTCCTATCACTGGTCACCAAAGAGAAGAGGTCAGCGCCTGGTCCTCTACCTTCCCTAGTGAGGAAGCAGTAAGCTGCAATGAGGCCTCACCTCAGTCTCCTCCAGGTGGAACGGACCAAATGTGTTTAGCTGCTCCTCATGCGACATCCCCTCCAAACCCTTCACCAACCTTGTAGCCCTCCTATGGACACTCTCCAAAAGCTTTATATCCTTTTTGTACTGTGGCACCCAGAACTGCACACAGTACTCAAGATGGGGCCGCACCAGTGCAGAGTAAAGTGGGACAATCACCTCCCTCGACCAGCTGGCTGTGCTGTGCTTGATGCACCCCAGGACTCGGTTGGCCCTCCTGGCTGCCAGGGCACACTGCTGGCTCATGTTCAACTTGCCATCAACCAGAACCCCCAGGTCCCTCTCTGCAGGGCTGCTCTCCAGCCTCTCACTCCCCAGACTGTCTGTATATCCAGGGTTACCATGTCCCAGGTGCAAAATCCAGCTCCTTGTTAAAATTCATGCTATTGGTGATTGCCCAGCTCTCTAATTTGTTCAGATCCCTCTGCAGGGCCTCTCTGCCCTCGAGAGTCTCAACCACTCCTCCCAATTTAGTATCATCTATGAACTTAATAAGTAGGCCTTCAAGTCCTGCATCTAAGTAATTTATGGATATATTAAAGAGTACTGGCCCTAACATGGATCCCTGTGGAACCCCGCTAGTGACTGGTTGCCAGCGTGATGTGACCCCATTTACTATGACTCTTTGAGCTCGACCCATCAGCCAGTTTCTCACCCAATGCATTACGTGCTTGTCCAGCTGAATGCTGGACATTTTGTTTAGAAGGACACTGTGAGAGACAGTATCAAAGGCCTTTCTGAAATCCAGAAAGATTACATCAACTGGCTTCCCTTGGTCAACTAGATGGGTAACCTTGTCACAGAAAGAAATCAAGTTGGTCAAGCAGGACCTTCCCCTAATGAACCCATGTTGGCTGGGACCAATGACTGTGTTGTCTTTTAGGTGTTTTTCAATAGCTCCCAGAATAATCTTCTCCATAATCTTACCAGGCACTGAGGTGAGACTAACAGGCCTGTAGTTGGGGACAAGATTTGCCAACTTCCAGTCAGATGGTACCTCTCCAGATTCTCCAGAGCATTGAAAAATCATTGAGAGAGGTCTCGCTATGACCTCTGCTAGCTCTTTACTTATCTTTGGATGAATCTCATCAGGTCCTATTGACTTATAAGGATGCAGCTGGAGCAGCAAATCCTGCACAAGTTCAGGGCTGATTGAGAGATTGTCACTTGCCCAGTCATAGTTCTCTAGCTCAGGGCTCTGGAGGTGCTCAACCCATCATCAGTGTTGAAGACAGAGGTGAAGAAAGCATTAAATGTCTCTGTCTTGTCTATATCCCTGTTTATATATGTTATATATATGTTATATCCCTGTCCATGATCATCAAGTAATGGGCCAATGTTATTTCTGGCCTCCTTTTTCCTATTAACATATTTTTTAAAAGCCCTTTTTATTATCCTTCACACTGCAGGCCAGCTTCAACTCTAGTTGAGCTTTAGCTGCACAGATTTCTGCCCTACAGTGGCAAACAGCATCTCTATAGCCCTCCCATGTTGTCTGTCCTTCCTTCCACTGGCCATACACCTTCGTTTTGTGCCTTAGTTCCAGTAAGAGATCCCTGCTCAGCCATGGTGGCCTTCTACCTTGTCTGCTTGACTTCTGGCATTTTGGAATCACCTGGTCCTCTGCTCTTAGGAGGTGGTGCTTAAAGATTGACCAGTGCTGTTGAACCCCAGTACCTTGAAAATCTTTTTCCCAGGAGACTTTACCAAGTAGTTCCCCAAGCAACCTGAAGTCTGCTTTCCTCAGGTCCAAAGTTGAGGTCTTACTGTTAGTTTTGCTCCTAGTACCATAGATGTTCAACTTGACTGCTTCATGGTCACTGTGGCCAAGGCAGCCTCCAATCACCACTTCATTAACAAGACCTTGTCTGTTTACAAGTAACAAATCAAGGAAGGCACCTTTCCTGGTTGGTTCTCTCAACACCTGTACTATAAAGTTATCATCTAGATAGTTTAGGAATCCTCTGGACCCATTTGTACCAGCTGTGTGGTGCTTCCAGCTGATATCTGACAAACTGAAGTCCCCCATGAGGACAAGTGCAGATGACTTGCAGGTATCCCGTAGTTCCCTACAGAATGACTTGTCAGTTTCCTCATCCTTATTGGGTGGCCTATAGCAAACTCCCACTATTACATCTGTTTTAATTTCTTGGCCCTTAACCCTTACCCAAAGGCTGTCAACTGTGCCATCACCAACTGCAAGCTCCACACGTTCCAGCCCGTCCACTATATACAATGCCACCTCCCCACCTCTCCTACCCTGTTTATCCCTCCTGAAAAGCCTGTAACCATCCATCATGGCACACCAGTCAGAGGAATCATCCCACCACGTTTCACTAATGCAAATAATGTCAAATCTCTGGGAATGGGCCACGGTTTCTAGCTCCTTCTGCTTGTTCCTCATGCTGCATGCGTTTGTACAGAAGCACTTCAAGTGTAGTTCATTGTGCTCTCTTCTTCATGGAGCAGAATGAAGAATCTCACTAGGGGACAGTTTCTCAGATTTTGATGAGCCTTCCCATTGCTCTACCCTGACTGGCCTGCTATTGCCCCCCTCCCCCTTCAAATCTAGTTTAAAGCCCTAAACCTGCATCTTGGATAAATAATTCATGAAGGTGGAGACCTATAAAAAGAAGAAAATAATAATATCAATTTTGAATGGTTTTATGTTTTACATTATTTTTATTTTCTTTCTTCTATCAGGGAATAGGCTTGTGTCAGATTAAAAATAATGTGTTTACTGGCTAAATATTCTGCCTGAATATGAAAAGTCTGAGATTTAAGATTGACTCAGATCCACATTCTGACCGAAATCATTCTTAAATTCTCTTTCTACCATGACATAACCTCAGCAATTGGTTATAAATAGCTCCAGGAATTATTTTAATCTAAAAAGCAGAATAATTTTAATTGTGGGGGGATTTTTTTAATATTTTCTTAAATGGGAAATAAATTATCCTTATTTAATAACTTTGCCTGAATTTTAGTTGGGAAAGCAATTAAGTCTCTTTGTCTTCATCTCTTAAATTGATTTCATCATGTATAAAGGTCTAGCAGTTGCAGCTACTTTTCATTATGTTAGGATATATGAAAGCAGACTGAAAGTGGGGCAAGAGAAATGACTAGATATTTCGGGACTGGCTGGGCAGGGAGGTGAGAACCTACGATGAAGTCACACTACAGGGGATGGTTATGCCTTGTGGCTGTGCCTAAGGGTATAGTGCTTGGAAAAGAGTTTAAAGGGTCAGTGTGCAAATTAAACTGCAAAAAAATAGGACGTTCAAATCCAGATTTATCTTGTCTCAGTTTTATTTTTAAGCTCTGTCAAAACCCAAAGTGCAGGATTCTTTACTAAGCCAAAGGTTTATTTCTCCCTCTATTTTCTTTTGTACTGCATTTTTAGAAATCAGCCAGTCTGCAGCTCAGTTGCTGGAACAGTAAATTATATTAGCTTAGACCATTAGACAATTGTTGGTGAAAATTACAGTTACCTCTCTTCCTTTCTTTCCCTAATTTTTGCAAATACAGCAGCTTGTTATTAATTGTGTCATTTTGTTTGGGTTTCGTTTGGTTTTTTTTTTTATTATTTTATTTTTTTATTTTGGTTTTTGTTTGTTTGTTTTTTTTAAACCACATACACCAACCAAAAGGAAACAATATGAAAAGGAAATGATAAGCACTAATAACAATATTTTAACTACCCTCAGATGTGACAATAGGATTTTGCAAGTGTTCTGCTTAGGATAAATGTGGAGTTACAAAGCACCAGAAAAAGTAAAAGAGAGCGTTTATGAGTTAAGGATGTTCACTGCATATTCTCCTACACAAGTAAGGGTATGAGTTCCTGTTTTTTCAACCCCTTCCACAGCATGGTGTGGACAGGGCTACATCAACATTCCTTCTACCTGCACACATCTTGAAGGAGAGGTTGATCTTGAGTGCACTCACATGACAAGTGCAGGACAGCGAGGGTATCAGGCCTAGCCAGTGTGTGTTCAGGAAGGGCAGGTTCTGCTTGACCGAACTGATCTCCTTCTATGACCAGGTGACCTGCTTAGTGGGGAGGGAAGAGCTGTGGAAATTATCTAGCTAGACTTCAGGAAAGCCTTTGACATAGTCTCCCACAGCATTCTCCTGGAGAAGCTGACAAATCATGGCATAGAGAGGTGCAGTCTTCACTAGGTAAAAAACTGGCTAGACGGCCAAGCCCGGGGAGTTGTAGTGAATAGGGTGAGATCCAATTGGTGGCCAGTCACCAGTGCTGTCTCCCAGGGCTCAGTTTTGAGACCAGTCCTGTTCAATATCTTTATTAATGATCTAGATGAGGGGATTGAGTGCACCCTCAATAAGTTTGCAGATGACACCAAATTAGGCAGGAGTGTTGATCTGCCTGAGGGTAGGAACGCTCTTCATAGGCATCTGTACAAGGTGGATCAATGGGCCGAGGTCAATTGTAAGAGGTTCAACAAGGCCAAGTGCTGGGTCCTGCATTTTGGTCACAACAACCCCATGAAATGGGGAAGATTAGCTGGAAAGATTAGCCTTGGGGAAGATTACCTGGAAAGTTGCCCAGAGGAAAAGGACCTGGGGGTTCTGGTTGACAGCTGGCTTAACATGAGCTAGCAGTGTGCCCAGGTGGCCAAGAAGGCCAGTGGCATACTGGCTTGCATCAGGAATAGCGTAGCCAGCAGGAGTAGAAAAATGATTGTGCCCCTGTACTCAGCACCAAGGCCACACGTCAAGCCCTGTGTTCAGTTCTGGGCCTCCCACAACAGGAAGGACATTGATTTGTTGGAGCGTGTCCAAAGAAGAGCAAGCTATCTGATGGAGGGTCTAGAGAACAAGTCCTATGAGGAAAGGCTAAGGCAACTGGGATTGTTTAGTTTGGAGAAGAGAAGGCTGAGGGCAGACCTCATTGCTCTCTAAAGCTACCTGAATGGAGGTTGCAGTGAGGCAAGTGTTGGCCTCTTCTCCCAAGTGAATAATGATAGCACAAAGAGGAAATGGCCTGAAGTTGGTCCAGGGGAGGTTTAGACTTGATATTAGGAATAATTTTTTACTGAAAGAGTGGTCAAGCACTGGAACAGGCTGCCCAGGGAGGTAGTGGAGTCCCCATAGAATCATAGAATGTATTGGGTTGGAAGAGACCTCTAAAGGTCATCTAGTTCAGCCCCCCTACAATAAGCAGGGACATCTACAACTAGACCAGATTGCTTAGAGCCTCATCAAGCCTGACCTTGAGGTATCCCTGCAGGTATTCAAGAAACATGCAGATGTGGCACTTCATGGCATGCTCTAGTGACACAAATGAAAACAGAAATGACACCCACTGGGGAAATATGCAATAAATGGCATTATTTACAGTGCCGAGGGAAGGGCAGCTTGTCAGAGGGCTGTGGAGGAGACATGGACAGAGCTCACTCCCTACTCCCACAAAAGTGGCCTGGGGAGGGCCAGCGACCAGGAGCAAGGCAAACAGGAGGGGCAGATAGGGCATGGCGCGTCAGAAGGGTGTGGTGTGGCAGTTTGTGCAGCATTTCGCGCAGGCAGGGTGTGCTGTGAGGGCACTCCTTCGAAGGGCTCATCTCCAAGGTAGTCTGCACGTATCAAGGGTGCTCATCTTAACTAACAAGGCAGAATGGTGAGCACTTAGCACAGAGCAAGGGCTGCAGCTCTGGCTGGGGTTCCACACCATCCATCCCAGTGGTTATTGATGTCTTGACTCAGACAGAGCTGTTGAAGGGAGAGGTTGCTGTACAGACTGCAGGCTGTGGGAAGTGCCTGGACCTCTTCTATGGGGCAGGGTTAAGTGGGAAACCATCATGCATTGGGTGTGCCCATTTAGAGGATGTCCTATAGCAGGTGTCTGAGCTGAAGTAAACTGTGAAAAGGCTGCATAACATCAGGGAGGCAGAAAAAGAGAGAGCAAGCTGGATCCAGGCCCAGGGTGCAGTGAAACCACAGCCTGTGGTCACATAGCCAATAAATGCCCTGCCAGCACACACAGAAGGGAGAAAGGCCAAGAAAGAAGAAGATCGCAAGATTCCAAAGATAAAAAACAGCAGGAAGGAGAGGCTTCCCACAAAATCCAAGGTGCCCTGAAAAACTGTTTCACAGTTCTGCAGAGTGGAGAGTAAAAAATCCAGGCTGCATCAGCTAAGTTCCTGGCACCAAACTTGACAGTTCAGCTGGCTCACCGTATATTGACAAGTGCAAACAAGAGGAAGCTACAGGTGATAGTGGTGGGAGACTCTCATCTAAGAGGTATGGAGGCACCCATTTGTTTACAGAGCCCTGGGAGTGGCAGTGAAGGACTTGGGAGCACAGACAGTCTTTTCATCGATCCTCCTGGTCAAAGAGAATGGGCTTGAAAGGAGTAATTGCATTGGGAAAATCAATAAATGGTTACAGGAGTGGTGCCACAGCCAGGGCTTTGGCATCCTAGACCATGGGACTGTCTTTGAGAAACCTGGTCTCCTAGGGACCAATGAGGTTAATCTTTCAGGGAAAGGGGTGAGTATCTTTTGGCAACAGTCTTGCCAATCTGTTAAGGAGGGATTTAAACTAGAGTTGTTGGGGGAGGGGATCCTCAATCCATCTCACTGCCACCTCTTTGAAGCCAATTCCAGTAGGAGATACCCTGCGCCTGAAGCAGGATCACAGGCCAGCAGAATACCTGAAATGAAGGATAATGGAATCCCAGGCAGTGAGGCAGGCTCAATGGGGGCCCAACTGAAATGCCTCTATGCACATGCATGCAGCATGGGAAATAAGCAGGAGGAGTTGCATATATGTGCAAGCCTGCAGGGCTATGATGTTATTTGCATCAGTGAGATGGAGGGAATTGATTCTGCCCCTCTACTCTGCTCTCATGAGACCCCACCTGGAGTACTGTGTCCAGTTCTGGAGCCCCCAACATAAGAAAGACATGGAGCTCATGGAGAAAGTCCAGATAATGGCCACAAAAATGATCTGAGGGCTGGAACACCTCTCCTAGAAGGACAGGCTGAGAGACTTGGGGCTGTTCAGCCCGGAGATGAGAAGGTTCTGAAGAGACCTTATAGTGGCCTTCCAGTACCTGAAGGGGGCCTACAGGAAAGATGAGGAGAGACTTTTTACAAGGGTATGCAGTGATAGGATGAGGGCTAATGGTTTCAAGTTGGAAGGGGGTAGATTTAGGTTAGACATTAGGAAGAAATTATTTCATGTAAGGCTGGTGAGACACTGGAACAGGTTGCCCAGGGAGTCTGTGGTTGCCCCCTCACTGGAAGTGTTCAAGGCCAGGATGGATGGGGCTCTGAGGAACCTGGTCTAGTGGAAGGTGTCCCTGCCCTTGCAGTGGGGTTGGAACTAGATTATCTTTAATGTCCCTTCTAACCCTAGCCATTGTATGATTCTATCATTCTGTCATTCTATGATTGATTCTGTTTTTAATGACAAAGAAATAAGTAGCATTGGATACTGTGGGATTATGGAACACTCCACTGTCTGGCATGAAAATGAATGCTGATAGAATCTGGATCCTGCTTTCCTATTTTTTCTACTTTCTACTTCCTCTATTGAGTGCTTACAAGAGACGTAGTCTTGGACACATAGCTTCCTCCGTGTTAAAAGATAATTTTTAACAGAGTGCTGTGGCCTAGGTAGGCAGGTGTATATGTGAACCTTCTATACATCTGTTCCCTATTCATTAGAGGCTGTCTAATTCTCAAGTCAGTGACCTACGTGGCTCTTTCCAATCTTGTGTAGAAAATAAAACAATAAAGAAATTGCTGATTCATTTGGATCTATGAGGACCATCTGCGCTGGGAAAGATAGACATAATCTAGGGAGACAAAAGCTAGATTATCTTCAAGAAAATGATAGAAATTTTTCACTAGCTCACAGAGATAGAGGACACAATAGCTTGAGAGGGCTCAGGATACACAAGAATTTGTTGAGTATTTTTTATTTGCAAAACTTACTTTTTCTTCAAGCACTCTGATGCCTTCCAAGGCGGTCCTGTGATTCTTGAAATTTGAAGACTGACATTAACGTTTGAGACTTGCAAAATTTCTAGCAAAAATCTATTTTCTCAGTAAGTCCCATTCTGAAAAACAGCAAAGTAATTTAAAAAAGTGAGTTCCCACTGGGCTAAATATAGTAAGAAGATGTTCGGAATTTTGTAATGATATCCATCTTCTCTTTTTCTCTGCTTCCTACCGATTTCCATAGGAGTACTATTTGTACATTCACTGCCAATCTGAACAATATGAAAACAACACATTTGCTTCCAAAATAACAAGACATATTATTAGCTAATCCATATGGGAGAAGACTACAGTGCTGCTTACTGTACTAAACCTGTTTCAGTTTTTACAACGATCTATTTTATTTTTGTAGGCTGTATTATTATTATTATTGTTATCATTAATTATTATAATCTATTGTGCTTCTGTGTGTTTTGCCTAGGCTTTTTCTGCTGGTTCACACGAGATTCTATTCATCTCAGAAATTTGCAGATCAGAAGACTGAGAAAAAAAATCTAATTTCTAGTATATACTGCTATCTGTTAGAATATGAGTAGAGAGTATGGCTGACAGGGACATGAAAAAAAGGGTCTCTGCACTACTCTGAGTCTGACTTTGAACACAAACAACATTACCATGGAAGTACTCTTATGGCATTGCTAATCTCTGAATTAACAATTAAATTAAGTAGCACCAGCTGCATATGAAAAAAAAAAAAAGTAATAAAAATTATCTATTTTGTATTTGAGAAGCTTGTACAGAACTGGGATTGAACAATTATCTGCTTTTGTATATGCCTTATAAAAGTTTTCTGACTAATAAACAGTGAGAGGCAACATTAAGTCCTAGGCATGTACTTCGGTCACGCTTCAGGAATAACCAGTGGGAATGCTTAGGGTTCATTGTCAGAGGTAACAACATACTTTTAGAGCAGAAATACAGATATAAAGATTGATTGAATTACTAAAAGAACAATAAAAACCCCCAGATGTTATTTCAATTATTTATTACTATTTCCCATTTTGAAATAACTTACTTCTTATACTCTACTTAAAAATGTAGACATGTATAGACGTGAAACATCTTTCTATGGTGCATTAATTGCAACACATTAATACAGTGCATTCATTGCAGAAATACCTGTTAATCAACTTGAAGAAGAATGTATTTGAATAGCTGTACCAGCAAGCAGTTTGGTTTCCACTAAGGAAAGCCTTGTGGTCTTGCACCATTGTGATGCACTGGTTGGACAAATGGAACAGAACACCAAGCTTTCAAAACCACTGGGTTGACAGCTCTTGAGGAGGGAACCGTAGTGCAAGTTTCACGAACATAGGAGACCTACTAAGAAACTGCAAACCAAGCCTAGAAAAAAAACAACACACAGAAACTCAGCAGAGAATTTGAAAAGCCAACTGCAATAGATGACAGATTATCACAAAAGCTAAATCACATTTGGTAGAGGAAGAAACATCCCTGACTTCTCCCATATGGATTATCTGGCATTATGTCTGGTTATTTGCAAAGCAAACAGGTCGTTTTCTCTGCATATTGCTCAGATTAGCTGTGAATGTATAAATACTACCATGGAGCAGAGTGGCAAAGAGGGGAAAAAATGGAAAAGCCAAGCTTGGAAATTGTATGGACAGTACCACATTTTTAACAAAGGGCATTTAATTGTTGAAAAACCTCACTGGAATTTTTTTAGTAGATATGAAGTTTGCTCTTCTCTGCTGCAACTCGCTACTGTTACCTCATGAGAAAGATAGTCCAGGTGTAAAGGTAAGCTCAAACTGGGAAAAGAGGAGGAATGCGATGCTAAAAATAAAACTTCCAGGATTTGCCATGAGCAGAGTTTATTTAGAATTCAAATATTGTGGTTTCTCAGCTTGATTCCGTCTGAAAATCTAAATGCCACATTATAAGTTCCCCTGATAAAAGCCTAAAACTTTCTGAAAATTTTTCAAATTCAAATCAAGCTTAATCAACAGAAACATTTCAATTTTCCCCTAAAACTTTCCCAGAAATTTCAATCCATGAAAAATATTACTATCCTCCCTTCTGTTTATATGTTTTTGGTTTTGGTCTTACTGCAGGATAAAACTGAATTTCGAGTTACTCAAATATCACACACTGATAAGATCCAACTATTAGGAATCAGTAAATTGTGTATGTAGGCACCGTGTCTTGGAGAGTTATCTGGTGTGAGCAAGGGTACAGTTTATTTTTAGAACCTCAGTGTATTACAGTAAAAGCAGTACTTCTGCCATAGTTTGTCTCACTCACTGATTTGTTCCCTAGGTTATAAGTTGCTGCCCAGAGTTCATAGCTATATGGGCAGAGATCCTGTGCGGTGTTAACACAAAACAGCCACTGAATTTGTAAACTACTGACTTAGTTGCAGGGTAGAGAATGCTTTAGACATAAATTTCCTCCCTGTTACTTTGTTCTCAGAGTGGAAGGGTTAGAGTTGGAATCTAACCTAAACATAAAAAAAAAGGCCAGAGTTAATGAAATGCTTTCATGTAATCAGAAATGCACATACCAAAATACCAGCTGTAATGTCATTTGTTCTAAGGAAAGAGAATTAGGTTTGCTTGCTCCTTTAATTCTTCTGTATCAATAGTTTGTACTGAATCCTTCAAGGAGGGGGAGTATTTATTATTTTGTCTGGATGTCCAGAAATATGTATACCTTCTAAAAAGTAGTGAGAGCTGTGCTTTCTTTACCCATTGCTTCTCTCCCACAGCTCATCCCGTGTGTGCAACATGGTTCCTGCCTGGCTGTATTGCAGAGAAGATGACAATTGAAATCTTGTTAAAGGCATCCAGCCACTGAACCAAATTTCATTCAGCCTGCAGTACTTTTGTATTAGGAAACTGTAAAACAAGACTGTGCAGGAGCACAGTTCTTTTCCTAGGGTGAACTGACATTAATGATATCAGGGTCTTCAGGGTTTTTTTTTCGTTTTTTTTTTTTCTTTCCTCCACTATCAAAAGCTTCCCTTTACGATTCCAAAGAACAAAAGAACCTCTGAAACTGTGGCTTACATACTATGGTACGTATTTTGTTTTCTGAATGTGGTTGTATTTTTCAGGCAGCAATATCTGTCCCCTTTGACATGTTTCAGTGTCCAAATACACTGGTTATATAAAAGCAGAAAACACGGAACAAAAATGAGGCATTTCAATCAGCAAGGCAAGTCTTCAAATGCTATTTCCAAGCGTCTTCCACGCAGAGCAAAGGGATGACGTAATGTTTCCGTGAAACACAAAGAAAAGGAAAAGGAAAAACGGAACAGGCCCCAAGCCGGCCGTGCTCCGCGCTGGCGGCCCTGGAGAGAAGGCGAAGGCCTGAACCCTCCTTGGTAACGGCCGTGACGGCCGCGCCAGCCGCGCCCAGGGCAGCGGGTGGGCGGCAGCGGCAGCCCCGCCTGCCTTGCACCCACAGGCCGCCAGGTGGAGCTCCTGCTCCTGTCATCTCCCGGGGGCCGGGCATTCCGCCCCCTCCCTGCGCCCGCCGCAGGGAGCCCCCAGGGGAGGCAGCACTGCCAGCCTGGCTGACCCCTGCCCCTTCTGAAGCCGGTGGTTCAGCTGCTATGTAACTTTAAACGGAGTGCTGCTCCTATGAATTCAGACTTTTAATGACCCTGACTTGATAATACGGCCTCAGAGAATTGTAGTTCTCCACAACTCTTTGGGATACTTTGCCCTGGTGGATACATTAAATTGAAAAGTGCTACACAGTGACGGCTACCCTGAGGCTAAAGAGGGGCAGTAGCATCAAAATAGCCAAAACATATACAAAGCCGTCTATCAATTATCCTAACTCCTATAGCTTGTGACTGGGACAGTGCTCTATCACTGCATGGGCAGCAGGTCAAGGGAAGAGATTGTCCCACTCTACTCTCTGGTGTGACCCCACCTCAAGTACTGTGTCCAGCTCTGGGGTCCTCAGCACATGAAAAACATGGACCTGTTGAAGCTGGTCCAGAGAAGGGCCACAAAAGTGTATCAGAGGGCTGGAGCACATCTCCTGGGAAGACAGGCTGAGAAAGCTGGGGTTGCGCAGCCTGGAGAAGAGAGGGCTCTGGGGAGACCTTATTGCGTCCTTTTGTTACTTAAAGGAGGCCTGTAAGAAAGATGTGGACAGACATTTTAGCAGGGACTGCAGCAATAAGACAAGGGCTAATGGTTTTAAACTGAAAGACATGAACTGACAAGTAAAGGAGTCCATTTGGTCTCACACAGGGCCTCTAGTTGTGTGTATTACTTTTCAGAACTGCAGCTGCCAGAGAACGAAGCTATTAAAAGTAGGTATGGTGGTTATCAGTACAAAGCCAGTTCTCCATAATGTTTCTAGCTGCATCAGGTTCCAAATAACTTTATAACAGTAGCTTGTAGCTTTATTATTCAAATACCCTTACTTTTGCAAGATCTTTCCAATAGTCTGGCTCTACCAAGAAGGAATTGACTTTTATGTCCATGACTACTTGCTTTAATAGATTTTTATTTTTTTTTTAATGGACTGGCTAACCAAGTTGTACTAACAGACTCGCTGAAAAAGCTGCCCTACACTTTTCTGAGTATGTTGCACTATCATAATAGGTCAAAGAAAAAAAGAAGAGAAACAAAGCATAGATGCAGAATAAGCAGCAGAAATAAAAAAGTCTGATCTAATCTGTTTGCTGTAAACATGCCATTCTGGCATGTTTCACTCTCCCAAAATAACAAAGTTGTTGAGAATATAATTAGTTTAGAGAGGGAAGGAACCTATTTTCAATCTCTTTTAGAAAAATCAAACCATTGCATTTGTGCAGATATCTAGACTACCTTATCTGCACCCACAAGAATTTTCTACTGTTAATGCCTACTGCACATTCTCTGCTTTGCTGTGTTAAATATAGCTGCATAAGAATTACACATAGAAATACCCAGAATGAACCCTGCACACCAGGAGAAAAAAAATAGAATAACCCTCAGTTAAAAGAAACCATAAAAGCAATACAAAACCAAGATGAATCTTTTCAAACATTATTTATAAAATGTAAGTGAAAATAAGTCATAATTCTGTATAAAAGCAGTTTTTAATAAACATGCAAGATGTCCATAGTATTAATATTACTTAGAACTTTAGTTAGTGGTACAGTGGTATGAATATGTATTTCAGGGTTATAAGCTCTGCGGATATTGCTAATGGACATTGAGTGGAGTGTGTGTCTGATTCTAGGGTAAAAAATTAATCAGACCTGGGACTTCTATTGCCTTCCTTCCATCCTTTAGTGTTATTTAGGCTCTAGTTATGGTGGGGAGTGCTGGATGATGTAACAATTCATTAAAGGGCAATTGGGACATAAAGAATTTAATAACCTGAATGATCAATTTGCATTTGTGCTTTTCCTGTCTGCTACAGCAACCTGGTTGAACTGTATTCCTGCTGAAAACTTCCTGTCGTTTTAAGAATATTCTTTGCAACACTGAGTCATATATTAAAATTTCTGCTCATCTCTTGCTCATTCTTTCTGCTCTTCCTTGTGTTTGTTCCTTGCTCATTCTTTCTTTTGACTTCTTCCTTTTTCTCTGCAGTCTTTTCTGCTTTTTTATATTCACCCACATCATCTTCAGCTCTCTGACATTTCAGTCTGTTGATTCACACAAACATTCTGCTGAAACAGCTTAGCTTGAAATAACGCCATCTTTAGTGACTGCTCCATTTTCAGCACAACATTGAACCAACTGTGATTGACACGGGTCATGCTGTCAAGCATAATAGTTCCGGAGAGGTGATTAGCTGGACTGCTGATAGTTGGATGGGGCTGGTTGGATATCTAACTTTCCAGTGTACTAATCCCTCCTAGATATGGATCCTTTACTCTTTCAGAAATGCCACACTGGATGATTTACTATGATTTGCTAATAAGTTTTGTTGTTTTGTTGTTGTTTGTTTTGCTTCTACTCACCTCGATTGTGAGTTGTGGAGTTTCACCCCGAGGAAACATAAAATGCAAGAGCTGCATGAAGGTAAAAGAAATGGAAGCAAAACATCTTCTGGATAGCATCTCCTGTAAGTCTGATGCTTTCTCTTAACAGTATGAAACTGCAACTACATTCATAGAGCTTTGGACCTATGTTCCAAGAACACATAAGGATTTCTCAGAAAGACTAATGTCCTGGACAAACCCTTTACATCATGCTTTTATCTTTTCTATTCTAACTTTACTGCTTCCCCCTGCCATACCATAATCATCTAGGCCACAATAATCAAAATTCTAATAATATTTGTCTTTTCTTGGTCTACTTCTGTGCATATTTCAAAAAGTAAAACAATTATATTGAACATCTAATTAGCCCTTAATCTTTATTAATAAAATATTATAAAACTTTCTTAACATTTTACTTTATTGTATTTTTTTTTGTCTATGGATACAGTTGGTCTCACAAAAATATTGGCTTAAATAGAATTGTGTATTCCAGGATGACAAGTAGCACACAAAGTTGTGCAGAGCCAGAATACCTGAACATACTACCTGCCCAAATTATGGAGTAAAGGAAGATCTGAAGCTGCCATATATTCTCACTCAAAAAGAATCTGACTATCAGCCTAGGAAAAATGCTTTCACTGTGAAATTTCTAGAATGAAACTTAGAAGATGTAATGAAATTGAAATTTGTTGCACTGCAACAGTGTTGTGGCACACAATCACTTTGGGTATGTTTATGGTGCAGTTTTGGTTAAGATCAGGTGTTTACTCCTGAAACAGCAATCTCTAGGATTTTTTACATTGTGGAATGGTTTCTTCTTAAAAGTGCCCCAAATGAATACTCCTTGAATTAATTTGCTTGAAATTTTTAGGTGAAATGGAGTTGGGTGGGGATGTCAAGCATGCACACAATGCAGTTACACTTGAATTCAGCTTCAGTCACTGGTTCTCTAAGACATCTAGACCACCTTAGATTTTTTTTACTCATCAGTTCTTCGCTAGACATGGGCATCATTCCCATGAGGAGATGACTGTCCATTACCTGACCAGTGTACAAGAATATTTCTACATGGAGGAGAAGCAGAAAAGTGTGAGATAAAGATGGAACTTAGTGGGTCATCTGACGGGGAACTGGAGCAACAAGTGTATTAAACTAAAATATACAAACCTCTCTTTGGGAATACACTTCACCAGGCTTGCCTCCAAGCCCATAGAATTTGATTGTTTTTGAAATGTAAATATCGTATTAACACCACTCCAGGTAATTTTCTTCACCTGGCAATGATTCCAGGAATTAATTTAGTGTCAATGTCAGATATTCCTCACCAGCTGTTTTGTTCTGCAATCTTGAGTTTAACTGCTTAATGTTAATTGGAAATTTGTGGTATTAATTTCTCAAGTTGTACTATCAAGAATATAAACTTAAGGCCTCCAAGGAGTAGTTTTCATCAGCATAAATACACACAGGAAATTAAAACAACTGGAAGATAACCATATTGTTCATGTCTAGTGCATGATTGGTGGAAAATTCATGATCAGAAAATGCTGCAAGGAAAGGAAGAAGTGGCAGAGAAATAGCTCCAAGATCATGAACCTATTTACCAGTAAAGTAGTTAGAGCACTTAAGGGAAAATGCCTTTGCAAACAAAATCTGTAAACATAACTTAGGTTTGATTTCACCACATCTTGAGTGAATATATAAACAGATTTTTAAATTATTATTATTATTAGGTCATAGAAGCAGATTTTTAAAGGTCCTACTAGTTAAAAAATTCTGTCTTCTTCACATACTAAGTAACGTGTCAGTCTTCTTACCTTACTGAGAAGTGTTTGGCATGTTCTTTTGGTAGAAGGTTGTCTCTATTTTTTTCAGTAGAAGGGTATTTGCACCCGTTCTTCAGTAGTTGTTGTATGTCAAAGGTGTAGAGTAGTAGACTGAGACTTCAAGAAAGAGTAACTTCAATAAAAATTCCCATGCTAGAGGTATGCCTACAAAACTTACATACTTAATTCAGTGGGGCAACTATTCCCTGAAGATAATGTGAAGTATGCATTTTTGTATCACTTGAGATAAAGATATGCCTCATAATGACACTTCTTGTTGTTTTTCTTTTATTCTCTTGTACCAAGAAGTATAATGTTATTTTAGGGATTACCCCAACAGATTAATATTGGAATTGCATTGGCTGTAGCTGCAAACTACTTAATACACTTGAAAGAGGAATGCCATTGCTCCTCTGCTAATGTGCTGCCATGCTTTTCAGTTAAGTCATCTAGATGTATCTCACAGGAATTTGTTGATTTATTCCATAGGCAGTCTGTTGCTTAATTTGATAGCCAGATGAATGAGGAACTTTCCGGTTCTTTTGCTCCACCAGTTTGTGTTTTAAAATATTTACTCAGTTATCTTGAATTCTAATAAATATAATTAGAATAAAATAGAAAACAGTATTGAACAGGCTATGAAAGTAAAATTCACTGTTGGCAAGTAGAATTTGCAAGCAAAGTGGTTAACATTGCCCACCAAAACTAGATCAGAAATATCGAAGTGCAAAACTTGTGTATGGAAATTTTCAATCTCTTTTCATGTAGTTTTGAAAAAGAAGTCAAACAGGCCTCTGGGTAAATTTTAATATTAGGAAGCTTACTATCTAGTACACTGTGCCTAATATTTGTGTCTGAACTGCTGCCAGTGCATCCAGCAGTCTATGTGATTCACTTCTGAGTTGCTGTTGTTGCTTTGTGTTGCATCAGATGCATTTTTGCTTAAACACACACATTTGTACTTTATTTTGTATTCAAAGAATTTCATTCTGGACTGTGCAGCTGAAAAGTGAACTTCAGGTGTCCCTTAATGCTTTTATTTTTCTTGTTAGATTTTCAACGCGCTAGGGGAAGGATTTAGGGCATTTATTGCATTAACAGTTTGACTGCAGTTCACATCACATGGTCTGACAGTGCTATGCTGGTAAAACAGTTCTTCCACCTTCTTAGCTGCTCCTCCTGCCCACAGCAAAACAAACAAACAAGCAAATAAACATTTTTTTTTTAAATCTACCTGAAGGAAGAAGATGCTCTATGGCTGTTATTTGTAACCTTATATGAGGATGTCTTTTTTTTTATGTCCTAAAAAAAAACAGGAATTGAGGGACTGCAGAAATGGTCCTTCACAGAGTGCAAGAATGGGATTTTTTTAATGAACCCTGCTATCCAGTTTGTATAGGTGATACAGACAAGTGGAGGTGAAATAAAATCTTAACCTGTTTAAGTACTACTGGAATACTACAATCATTTCCTAACCTTTTAAAATGACCATGGGTTTGCTTTATTTCCCCAGGCTTCATTGCATCATAGAATGCTTAGTTGTAGGACAGCGTAAAATATAAATTGTGGTTGTTTGAGTTTTTCTAACTTACCCAGTGAATTCCTATGGGTAAAGTGAGGCATGAACTGTCTCCCAACATATGCCAACAGTCAGTTCATAGATCCTTCTTTCAAGGAGGAAGCCTTCAAGGGATGGACTGGGGAAAGTGGAAAGAAGGGAAGAATCTGAGTAATTTTCACATGGCCATATTTATCAGCACTAGTGATATTTCATACATCTGCAATGTTGAAGGGTCTTTAAGACAGTTTATTTTTGGAAGATCCTGTTTTCGGGTTATGAAAAATATATATTGGAGATAAAACTATTGGTGAAAGCTGTCATTTGACAACTCAATATTTCAAGGAAAAGCATCTTTGTCCTGCACTGCTAAAAATGCAAAGGCTTCTTCCATTTCTGTTCGAGTTCTGTTGCAGTCTGCCATTATGTCTTGTAAGTAATTTTTGTTTTATTTTTTCAAAGTTGAGAAATACTTTTATTTCATAAGTCAGTCTTTCAAGTAGAAACTGGATCAGGTAAGCCATCATTAAAATCTGATCTAAAATTAATTTGAAAAATTAGATTTGAGCCTTGACACTTAGTTTTAAAATTGCTATGTGGAAAATTATAACTTCTTTGTTAACATCCCACTTCACTGTTTTGAAACCCTTTTTTCAATATAAATCTATTCCCCTTAGCCAGAGCTAAGAAAATCAAATGCAGTACACTCCATGCTGCTACCATTGTTGCTAACTGCTTGAAACATTTTGCTCTGGACTGCAACTGTCAGCAGAGGCTATCAATAGACAAAAGGCAGAACCTAAGACTTCCCAATTACAGGGAAAAAGACTACAGTCGGAAAAAACCTCATACAATAGCTTCCTACAAGGTGTCATTTTCTTAACCATGTCAAAATATGGAATAATTTAAACTGAACACTGTGGTTAGCTCAGCTTTGTTTGAGGCCTGATGCTATTATATTATCCTGCTCCCCTGTATAAAAATGCTAATTACATTCTGTGTTTGTAGAGCAAATTAATGCAAGAATAGTGTTAAAATCTGCTTTGAAACACAATGGAATGTAATACTTAATATATCAGCCTCTTTGATAGGGGCAGGTGAGTGATTGATTGATTGACTGTTTGATTATAAATATTTTTCTGGTTTCCATTACTGAACAAGACTTTTAATCTTGCAATTCATTATTCATGTTTCATGAACTCCTGGATGGGATTTTTTGTTCGTTTGTTTGTTTTAATTAGAGTTATAAACTTGAGATCTGTAAGGTGTATGTATTGTAAGTCCATAGCAAGTTAGCAAAATTTTACCTGATGCTTTAGATGTGTGCCCTACTATTTGGCATCATAGCAAACTTTATGTTCCAGGGAGACTGTAAGAGTTAAAGTCATACTTCACACACTCATTAAGAAAAAAAGAAAAAGCCTGAAGTCTAACATTTCTCCTTACTGTCACCATTCAAGTAGCCTCCCTAAGCTATATTGAAGTAACTTCACAAGTGGTGAGCTTGGCTGTGAGCCTTACAATGGGGGGTGGGGATAGAAACAAGACAAATTGGGATCGTTAGTTTGGAGCAGCAGAATTTTCTCCAGAAAATAATGAAAAGTGGAGAGAAAGTGTGGTTACTCTTTGATCTTTTAGCACTACCCTGGTGTTTAGAAGGACATTTAAAAATGAGAAATGAAATCTTCTCTGGTCTGAAGCAGTCAGTGACATAAGCTCTGACCACTAAACCGTGCAATTAAAAAAGAGGAATTTGCACTGGAAAGGAAAATGTCTGACAAATAATATTCAAATGTCTACATGAGCCACATTTCTGTCACTTTGTAAAGATAAACTAACAGCATTTCTTGGTTTGTGTTAGAGAAAGGAAATCTATAGCATTCTTTGACTTCACTTTCACAATAAGGAAAATGATGTAATTATTTAGCAATTTTGTTGGGAATAGCTGACTTTACCTTGCCTGTCATTCTGTACACCTTGGCCTAATTACTGTCTGCCTGTGCACTAGAAAAATTGGCACACAGGATGATTTCTTGTATTACAACTTTTGCCCATTACAGTGTCACAGAGTCACAGAGTGGTCAAGATTGGAAGGAACCTCTGAAGACCACCTGGTCCAACCCCCTGCTAGAGCAGGATTACCTACAGTAGATCACACAGGAACATGTCCAGATGGGTTATGAATGTTTTCACAGAACGAGACACCACAACCTCTCTGGGAAACCTATTTTAATGATCTATTACTCTCACAGCAAATAAGATTTTCTTTGTGCTTAATTTGAACTTCCTATATTCCAGCTTATGCCCATTACCTCTTGTCCCGTAACTGGGCACCGTTGAGAAGAGTCTGGCACCATCTTGTCTGTTCACATCTTCCCCTAATTATCATCCACTGCTCTCTACCTAGCCAGTCATAACCTTAGATGGTCATCACTTTTTTGCTTATCAAATGCTAAGATTATAAAACTTGGGCACAGAATGAGATTTTGTGTGGAGGCCAGTATGTCACCTCTAAATTGTTTTGGGTTTGACAGGAAATATTTGTAGGAAGCAGATTTCTTTAATCTGATCTTAATTTAAAAAAATATTTTGCTGATTTTACTTGCTGATGAATATGCTGAAAATCCTATGATACTTAGGACTATGCAGGACCAGGCCGTAATGTGTTAGGCACTGCCACAGAAAGAGTTCATATTCTCAAAGGGTATATTTGGCAAAGGAAGAAAAAGAGAACAAGAAGGGCTTCTTCAAATACATCAGTGGTAAATGGAAGAATGGGAAAAATGTGGGCCCACTGCTGAATGAGGTCGGAGCCCTGGTAACAGAGGATGCAGAGAAGAAAGATTTGCTGAACACCTTCTTTGCTTCGGTCTTTACTGCACAGACCAGCCCTTGGGAATTCCAGACCATGGAAGTAATAGAGAAAGCCTGGAGGAAAGAAGATTCTCCATTAGTCAGTGAGGACTGGGTTAGAGATCATTTGGGCAAACTGAACACATACAAATCCATGGGCCCTAGTGGGATGTAGCCACGAGTGCTGAGAGGACTGGCTGATGTTGTTGCTCTACCACTGTCCATCATTTTTGATAGGTCATGGAAAACTGGAGAGGTGCCTGAGGACTGGAGGAAAGCCAATGTCACTCCAGTCCAGGAAACAACAGATCAGTCAGCCTCACCTCCATCCCTGGAAAGATGCTGGAGCAACTCATTCTGGAGGTCATCTCTAAGCACAGGGAAGAAAAGAAGGTTGTAAGGAGTAGCCAGCATGGACTCACCAAGGTGAAATCATGTTTGACTAATCTGATAGCCTTCTATGATGGTGTGACTGAATGGGTAGATGCTGGGAGACCAGTGGATGTAGTCTACCCAGACTTTAGTAAGGCTTGAAACTGTCTCCCACAACATCCTCATGGATGGAGAAGAGAAGGCTCTGAGGAGACCTTATTGTGGCCTTCCAAT
Organism: Hemiprocne comata; assembly: GCA_020745705.1. NCBI lineage: Eukaryota > Metazoa > Chordata > Aves > Apodiformes > Apodidae > Hemiprocne > Hemiprocne comata. The sequence goes on along the minus strand of CM036616.1, from coordinate 70,759,805 downwards.
ATCTTAAGGGGGCCTACAAGAAAACTGGTGAGGGACTTCTTCGATGTTGGGTAGTGGTAGGACTAGGGGAATGGATCCAAACTAGAGGTGTGTAGATTCAGATTAGACCTTAGGCAGAAATTCTTCACCATGAGGATGGTGAGACACTGGAACAGTTTGCCCAGAAAGGTGATGGAAGCCCTATGCCTGGAAATTTTCAAGGCCAGGCTGGATGGGGCTCTGAGCAACCTGATCTAGTGGGAGGTGTCCCTGCCCATGGCAGGGGGGTTGGAACTAGATGATCTTCAAGGTCCCTTCCAATTCTAACAATTCTGTGATTCTATGCTCAGGAAGCTAAGGAAGTGTGGGTTGGAAGAGCGGATGGTCAGATGGATTGAGAACTGGCTAAACAACAGAGCTCAAAGGTCATGAACAATGGTGTAGAGCCAAGCTGGAGACCTGTTAACTAGTGGAGTTCCCCAAGGGCAGTACTGGGACAGTCTTATTCAACATATTAATCAATGATTTGGATTAAGGGACTTTCAAGACCTGTCTGAATGCATTTCTGTATGACCTGCCCTAGGTTGTCTTGCTATGTCAAAGGATTGGACTCGATGATATCCAGAGGTCCCTTCCAACCCCTAACATTCTATGACTATGAACACAAGTCCTGGTACCATGTTTTTCCCCTGCATAAAACTACTAGAGTTTCAAAGAAGTGGAACATTAATCTTCGGTAGGTTAATTTCAGAACTCTGGAATAGCTAATAAGTGGCAAAAGAAAAGGAAGAATAGAAATCTTCAGCCAGTTACAGAGAAAAGTGACATGGTGGTGTAATCTATGTAAATTACTGTTAGCTTTTAATTTGACATTATTAACCTGCTTATACTGTCAAGGTTAAACAATAAAGAATAAGTATTTATCACTGTAGGTTCTAGCTGTTACTTGACAGCTGAAGTATGAGTTGAAATCTACTCTTACTGAAGTCAGCAGGAATTTTGCCATTGGTTTTAATGGAATAAAGAGTTTGCTTTCATTTATAAAGAAAACCACAGAGACAGGAATGCTATCACTGATGTAATAACTGCAAGGAAGGTTAATTTATAAAGGACGTTTGTTAAAAAATAGGACCTAATCCTTCAGTACTAGCACTAGCAAAATTATTCCAATGGTTAATAAATTAGAATAAGGAAGCTTATGGCTCATAAGTACATAATATAAACTAACAAAGAAATGATGAAAGGGATACACAGAAGATACGTGCACTCTCATTTTATAATATGAACTGAATACCTATACAATAATGTCCAGGTTTTACTCACAATGAGAAAGAAAGATTATAGAGTAAATAGCCAAATTTGCAGGTGACTCCAGTAACTGAAAAAAGGAAGGATGATTTGTGTTTAGAATGGTAATTTCTGGAGATATAGCTGGACATCCGAGAGTGGGAAATTGAGAAATCAAACCAGTTAATTTCTTCACTGCCTCTAGGAAGTTATGGATGTTTTAAAATAATTGTGTGCATACAAACTTTACCTGATATCTGTTAATTTGCAAGTCTTAGGTGTCTGCTTCCTATGACCTACTACTGAAATATTGTTTTCCAAATAAGCACAGGTCATACTGTAGACTCCAGATTTTCTTATAGACTCATTGTATAACTTTTAAGAGCTCTTCATGTTACCAAGCCATGCAGAGTTTGAGAAGAGTTTATGAACCTGTGGCTACGGAAGAAATTAATTCATTCTTTGCTGTCTTGAAGACAATAGTAATGCTTGAGTTGAGATGAGATGAGATGAGATGAGATGAGATGAGATGAGATGAGATGAGATGAGATGAGATGAGATGAGATGAGATGAGATGAAAAGACCTACAAACCTGAACAGGTGGGTCATCTGTGACAGCACAGATGTCATTTGGAATAATAACACAAAGAAACAATGCTATGAAAAGTGTGCAGCCTGCCAGTTTCTCACTGCTAGTATCACTGTTCTACACACAACAGCCACTTGGAATTTCACAGTGACAGTGAAGTTGGAGTCAATCACTTTTACTCCATTTACTCCATAACTACATTTATCTATTTTAGCTAAAGAGGAAAAAAGTACCAGCAAGCAACTAAGATCTGATTTATACAGCTGAGCAGCTTTTTATAGTCTAGCCATTACAGGGCAGCAATACAATATATACTAGCCAAGCCAGTGTGAAAATGTCTTAAATGAAAGTTTTAGGTAGATGGTAATAATACTAATATTTAAAAAGTATTGTGAGTGTTAATTCCTCTCTCAGAAAATGTAAATAAATCATGTGTCTTTAGTGTGGTTTTTCTTTGGTTTTGTTGCCATCATTTATATGTTTGTAGTTGAAGTGGTAGATACAGGTATATTTAAATGTTTTAAATTCTGGCCATAAGGCTTCAGATGGATACAAGACTTCGTGATTTGGGCCAAAGTCCTACTTTTGACTAAGGAAGATTAAGCAAAATATTTCTAAATCTCTACTTTATGCTTTTTTTCTTTTCCCTTTACTTTAGAAATAGTGTTAAACTGTAGGACACTGGTATAACTCAACCAGGCAATTTGTGATTGGATGGTTCATATTTTATTTTCTGGTTGAAACTTTTTTTATGCAATTCTTATTTTCTTTTAAATGGAAAATTAATTATGGTTTACCTCATTATGTAATATATCCCTCGAAATGTACCAATACAGGTTGGGAGGTGATCTGCTGGAGAGCAGCTCCATGGAGAAGGACTTTGGAGTCCTGGTAGACAACAAGTTATCCATGGGACAACAGTGTGCTCTCATGGCCAAGAAGACCAGTGGTATCTTGGGGTGCATTAGGAGGAGTGTGTCCAGCAGATTGAGGGAGGTTCTCCTCCCACTCTACTCGGCCCTGGTGAGACCTCACTTGGAGTATTGTGTCCAGTTCTGGGCTTCCCAGTTCAAGAGGGACAGGGATCTACCTGAGAGAGTCCAACGGAGGCTACGAGGATGATTAAGGGACTGGAACACCTGCCTTAAGAGGAAAGGCTAAGAGACCTGGGGCTTTTTAGTCTAGAGAGGAGAAGACTGATGAGGGATCTAATTAATGTCTATAAATACATGAAGGCTGGGCATCAAGAAGGTGGGGACAACCTCTTTTCACTTGTGCCCAGTGATAGGATGAGGGGCAATGTATTCAAATTCAAGCACAGGAAGTTCCACCTCAACATGAGGAAGAACTTCCTTACTGTGAGGGTTACAGAGCACTGGAACAGACTACCCAGAGAGGTTGTGGAGTCTCCTTCTCTAGACACTTTCAAGAACTGTCAGATACCATTCTGAGTGATCTGCCCTATTTTTTGGTCCTCCTCTGGCAGGGGGGTTGTTCTCGATGATCTTTGGAGGTCCTGCTGTCCAAACTAAAAGGCAAGAAGGAACTGCACAAGCAGTTGAAGAAGGGGCTGGTATCTTGGGAAGAGCACAGAGACACTGCCTGTTCAGGCAGGTATGGAGTCAGGAAGGCCAAGGCGCTGCTGGAGCTGAACTTGGCAAGGGATGAGAAGAATAACAAAAAGGGCTTCTACAGGTATATCAATCAGAAAAGGAAGGTTGAAGAAAGTGTGTGTGTGTGTCCCCCTCCCTGTAATAAGCAACGATGGCAAACAAGTAACAACAGAGGAAGAGAAGGCTGAGGTTCTCAATGACCTTTTTGCCTCCGTCTTCACTGGCTACCTCTCTCCTCACGCCTCCTGAGTAGAAGAACCTCAAGATGGGGAGCAGGGGAAGGAAGTCCTTCCCACTGTAAATGAAGACAAGGTTAGAATCTCCTGAGGAACATAAACATGCATAACACTATGAGACCTGAGGACATGCATCCCAGAGTCCCAAGGGAATTGACTGATGTAGTTGCCAAGCCACTCTTCATAATATTTGAAAAGTCATGGCAGTCAGGTGAAGTTCCTGGTGGCTGGAAAAAGGGAAACATTACACCCATTTTTAAAAAGGTGTGGAAAGGAGAACCCCAGAAAATACTGACTTGTTAGCCTCACCGCTATGCCTGGGAAGAGCATGGAACAGATCCTCCCAGAACCTCTGATAAGGAACATACAGGACAGGGACGTGATTTGAGACAGCCAGCATGGCTTTACGAAGGGCAAGTCCTGCCTAACCAACCTAGTAGCTTTCTACAACAGAGTGACTGTATCAGTAGACAAGAGAAATGAAGTGAATGTCATCTATCTGGACTTCTGCAAAGTCTTTGACACAGTCCCTCACAACATCCTCTCTCTACGTTAGAAAGATATGGATTTGATCAGTGGACTGTTTTGTGGATAAGGTACTGGCTGAATGCTTGCATCTGGAGGGTAGTGGTCAATTGCTTGATGTCCAGGTGAAGACCAATGATGAGTGGTGTCCCTCAGGGGTCTGCACTGGGACCAGTGCTGTTTAATAACTACATCAACAATATAGACAGTGGGACCAAGGGCACCCTCAGCAAGTTTCCAGATGACATCAAGCTAGCTGGTGCAGCCAACATGCCAGTGGGACAGGAAGTTATCCAGATGGACCTAGAGAATTGGGGCCATGTGAACCCATGAGGGATAATCCTTGCTATCAATACAGGCTGGGGAATGATGTGATAGAGAACAGCCCAATGGAAAGGAATTTGGGGGTACTTATGGATGAAAAATTAGACATGAGCAAACAATGTGCACTTGAAGTGCAGAGGGCCAGTTGCTTCCTAGGCTGTATCAAAAGAACCATGGCCAGCAAATTGAGGGAGGTGATTCTCCCCGTCTACTTTGATCTTGTGAGAACCCACCTGGAGTACTGTGTCCAGTTCTTGAGTCCTCAACACAAGAGGGACATGGACCTTTTGGAATAAGTCCAGAGGAGGGCCATGAAATATCAGAGGGCTAGAGCACCTCTCCCATGAACACAGGCTGAGAGAAGTGGGGTTGTTCAGCCTGGAAAGAAGAAGGCTCCAGGGAGACCTTATAGTGGCCTCCCAGTATCTGAAGGGGGCCTACAAGACAGCTGGGGAGGGACTGTTTACAAAGGCCTGTAGTGGTAGGATGAGGAGCACTGGCATTAAACTAGAGCTGGATAAATTCAGATTGGATATCAGGAAGAAGTTCTTTATAATGAGGGTGGTGAAGCACTGGAGCATGTTGCCCAGAGGGGAAGTGGAGGACCCATACATATTCAAGGTCAGGCTTGGCAGGGCTCTGAGCACCCTGATCTATACAGAAAGGTCCCTGAGCACTGTAGGGAGGGCTGGACTAGATGACCTTTGTGAGAGACGGACTCTATAATGGCCTTTAATCCAGCGACATTCACTGACCATTCCTGGTGATGCGCCCCCCCGGCACTCGTGGGGAGGGGACAGAGGTACCAGGCGCATGCGCACAGACTACAGACTGCAGCTCCCAGGAGGCACGGCGGGGCCGGAACCGGGAAAGGGAGGAGCAAGAAGACGGATCCAGCCGGCGCGGTGAGCGTACCGCTGCGGAGGCTGCCGTGCCGTTACGGCGCTGCTCCCTGTGGTTGTTGGCGTGTGGACGTACCGAGCGGATCGTTTGCCTGGAGTCTCAGGGGACAGGACGTGGATCCCGACCAGGGATTGGCTTCGGCCGTACCCCCCGGTGGTGAGAATTGCGAACTACATTCCGAGGCTTCTTACTAACATTCCTACATAATATTCACACATACCAGACACTCACTTCTCTTTTCCAATATTCTTCTATTTCCCAAAGGCTCTCTCCAGGCTTTCCCTCTTTTCCTGTCCAGGAACGGGAACAGGGGGGAAGGGGAGAGGTTATCCCATTTTCTATGTGTGCTGTTATTGGTATATAGATGTAGCGTTGTATAGCTGTTGGTATATGGATATATAGGTGTGGATATAGACATAGAGATAGACCCTGTGTGTTATTTGATATCAGACTTGCCAAACCCTCAGTGCCTATAATAAATTTACTGATTCCTGATCGTTGTTTGTGAGTGTGACGGGGAGTGGTCCTCAGCCCTCGATCCCCTGAGGTGGGGGTGTGGGTCGCGGCTTTACCTATCTCGGTCCGCGACAACCTTTAAAAATCCCTTTCATCTCCACACATTCTATGATTTTAAGATTTTATGATTCTATGATTCTATGACTCTAAGACTATTCTATTATTTACTTCACTTTTAGCAAGGTTTTTGAAACTGTCACAGAATCACAGAATCACTGAATCAACCTGGTTGGAAAATACCTTGAAGGTCATCAAGTCCAACCATAACCTAAATCCACCAACCATAACCTAAATCTACCTGTTTAATGCTTAAATCATGTCCCTAAGCACCATATCTGTATTTCTTTTAAACAGTTCCAGGGATGGTGACTCCACCACCTCCCTGGGCAGCCTATTCCACTGTCTAACCAGTCTTTCAGTAAATAAATTCTTTCTAATATCTAGTCTGAACCTCCCCTGGTGCAACTTCTGGCCATTTACTCTTGTCCTTTCATTATTCACTGGAGAGAAGAGACCAGCTCCCACCTTCCTACAGCCTCCTTTCAGGTAGTTGTAGAGAGCAATGAGGTCACCCCCCTCAGCCTCCTCTTCTTCAAACTAAACAACCCCAGTTCTCTCAACCTCTCCTCATAGGAATTGTCCTCCAGGCTTTTCACCAGCCTGGTAGCTCTTCTCTGGACATGCTCCAGCAACTCGACGTCCTTCCTGTAGTGAGGGGCCCAGAAGTCTTCCACTGTTGCATCTGGGGGCCCAAGAAGTTTTGGAAGGCCTGACTCTTACAGCTGACACCTTCATAGAAGTTTGGAGCATAATGGCAGAGCCCTAGACAAAGGTAATTTGAAAAGCATGAAGAAAACCTTCACTGAGGAAGCACTATGAAAGGGAAGTAGGAATGACACTTCTGTAGTGTCTGATTTCTCATTTATATTGGCATTCTAAAAATAAGGTAGTAAGACAGCAAATAGAAACATTTCTTAAAACAAGGCTACTAGCAATGACCTTGCAGTGGAGAAACAGACTGCTCCAGTTTTTAAATACTGCAATGGAGCAAGACTATATTGCCTTCTCCTACTTAGGATTGTCTCCTTCCTGTAACTCTTATTAACACTTCTGCACACTGGCAAATTTAAGATAAATTGTTCAGAAAGTAGATATTCTAAAATCTCTTAGAATCAAACTGATGATAATATGCAATTTAAAAATTAAACAAAAAAAATAATTAGGTTATCCTTACACATCCTCTGACTCATAGAAAACAGTATCTGATTCATTTTTTATTACAAAAGGTAAATGGGAATGTGTAGTCCAATCTATTTCAACTGGATGTAACTCAGTTGCCTTAAATGTAAGCTATGATTCTTAGCTTGAAAAGCAGACTGAACTAAGTCTGAAATGGGGCACTGAAATCATGACACTCCAGGCCCCTTAAGAGCAGTGGGCTTCCATCCAAAGGAAGTAACAAGTACCCAGAGTTGAGAACTGTCAAGTACATAGTTTCCTGCTTGCTTTCAGTATCTCCAAGAATTGCAGTGGAAGAAGCTGCTGACAAGGTGAGTGAGAACAAAGGAAGATGGATAAAGGGGTTTGTTATCATTATAGGTGAGTGAAATACAGTGGAAGTTTCCCTGTTTCACACGCAATTTCAATCAGCCTTTTGCCCTTTCATGAATATTCATGGTGGACTGCCCTAACAGAGAAATTATTTGGGCTGTGTCATTGCACAATAAATTGATGAGTGTCTTGGACATCTGTGTCTGAGCTGTCATTTCTTTTTTTTGCCTTAGATGTTTTTGAAGACTTCTTCTGTGATGGTGGATAAGAATTGAGTTCCTCCAGCTTCTCCCATTCTCTGCCTCTGAAATCCCTTCTCTAGTGACTGTTACCTCTGATTTCCTTCTTTTATTGCTTTAGAGTATAGCCATCTCTATATTTCTACAGAGGATTCACCTTCCAGATTTCAGCTACTGAGGAATAAATGACAATGTGCTGTGACCTTTTATGCTAGCACTTCACTGTCTCATATGAATTACAATTACATTTTCTCTTTTTGACATGTGTGGCCCCTCAAGGTTTTACACAACTGAAAATCTGTGGCAGCTCTCTCCTGAGCATCAGAAACAAGATCACCCAGATGAACAGCAGCTGCACATTCGAGTACAGAATTTGTTCTTATGCAAAAAGGTATAAGAATATTCCTCTAAAAACAAAATAACTGTTCAGAAATGAGTGAGATGTTAGTAACATAAATGTGAATTTGTCCATTGAAAACTCATTATGTTCATACTTTCTCAGTATACATTCATAATCCATACTTATTAAAGATCTTTGGGAACTGGTAAATTATCATTAAGTGATCTAAGAAAAAACATAAGTAACAACCTGTGTAATGAAAGCTGTTGGGATTTTTGTGTCCCTTATGCTAAGAGAAGAATTGAAATTAATGGACTTATAGAATTAAAATAAATATATCTGAGAGAAGATATTCAAATCCAGAGGTGGAGCATGTGTTGAGCCACCTTGAGAATATATAGAAGCTCTGTTCATATTTGCACTCACTCATTAACATGTTTGTTATTAACCTTTTGTAGTGGTTTAGGCCCAGCTGGTAATAATCAGGTGTCCACTCACTTTCTCTTCCCCCCCCCGCCACTGTGGGATAGGGGGGAGAAAAATCCAACTAAAAGCTTGTGAATCAAGACAAAGACAGAGGGGGTTATCTCTCACCAATCATGGTCACAGGCAAACAGACTCAACTCAGGGAAAATAAAAATCAATGTAATTTATCACCAACCAAATCAGAGAAGGACAAAGAGAAAAGAAAATGAGATCTTAAATACCTTCCTTCCACCCCTCACTTCTTTCCAGGCCCAAATTACTTCACTACTGATTTCTTTACCTCATTCCCCTCAGTGGCACATGGAGAAGGGGAGTGGGGTTTACTGTCAGTCCATCATACTTTGTTTTCTGCCACTCCTCCTTTCTCAGGGGAGGACTTCTCACAGTCTTCCCCCTCTCCGCTGCGGGGTTCCTCCCATGGGAGAGAGTCCTTCATGCACCCCTCTGAGTCCCTCCCACGAGGTGCAGTCCCTCAGGATCTCACTGCTCCAGTGTGGGCTGCCCACAGAGTCATGGCCTGCTTCGGGAACCATTACCTCCCCTGATGCAAGGTCCTCCATGTTTGCAGGTCCACATCTGTCCCACCATGATCCTTCACAGGCCGCTTCACTGTGGTCCTTCATAGGCTGCTCCACTGTGCTTCTCCATGGGCTGTGGGGAACAGCTACCATGTCACCATCAGCTGTGGGGCAACCTCTTCTTGGGCACCTCCTCCCCCTCCTTCCTCACTGCCCTTGGTATCTCTGCTCCAGTACTGCTGCCACCTTGCCCTCTCCCCTACCCTGCAGGTTTTATTGTAGTTTCCTTTTCCCCTTCTTGAAAAAAACAACTCACACAAGTTAAGCTGCTGGAGCCAACCAAGGCAGCTCACTCACAGCACAGTGTAACAAGTGCTCAGAAGAAGCAGCAACAAGAAACAGTCGTGGGAGACTCCCTTCCCAGGGGTACAGAGGGACCCATTTGCAGACTGGACCTGCTTACTAGAGAGGTCTGCAGCTTACCAGGGGCTCGAATCAAGGACAGAACAGAAAGATTACATAAACTTGTACATAGATTTGTACCAACTATTATCTGCTCCTACTATTTCACATGTGCACCAATTATACAGACAAGGAGTCACCTGAAGACTACTAGGAAAGACTAGAGAGCACTGGGAGCGGCAGTGAAGGGCTTGGGAGCACAGGTAGTGTTCTCATCAATCCTTCCAGTCAAAGGGAAAGGGCTGGAAAGGGCCAAAGGAATTGGAAAAGTCAACAAATGATTACAGAAGTGGTGCTATAGTCAGGGCTTTGGTTACATAGACCACAGGACTCGCTTTGAGAAACCTGATCCCCTGGGGGCTAATGGGCTTCACTTGTCTGAGAAAAGGGAGAGAGTCATTGGCCAGACGCTGGCCAGCTTAGTTAGGAGGGCTCTAAACTAGTGATGCCAGGGGAGGGGACCCTCAACTCATCCCACACCCAGCATTTTGAGGACAGAGCCAGTAACACATGCCCTGGGCCTGCAGGAAAATCAGAGGGCAACACGAAAGCATCTAACCTACAAAATATAATCTCTGCCAGCAAGAATGCTTCAAAGGGGGCCATCTTAAATTGCTCTGTGTGAATGCATGGAGCATGGGGAATGAACAAGAGGAACAGCAGATGTGTGCTTGCCTGAAGGGCTATGATATTAATGGGATGACTGAGACGTGGTGAGAGGACTCCTACAGCTGGAGCGTGGGAATGTTTGGGTATAAGCTCTTCAGGAAGGACAGGCAGGGGAGGAGGGGGTGTTGACCTCTACATCAGTGACTAGCTGGAACCCATGGAGCTCTGCCTGGGGATGGAGGAGGAGTGGACTGAAACCTTATGGGTCAGGGTTAAAGGGAAGACAGCAGCAGGAGATATCATAGTGGGGGGTCTGCTACAGGCCACTAGATCAGGATGGCCAAGTAGATGAGGCCTTCTACAAGCAAATAGAAGTAGCTTCACTTTCACATGCCCTCGTCCTCATGGGGGATTTCAGCCACTCTGAAGGGACAACACAGCAAAGCACCAGCAATCCAGCAAGTTTCTGGAATGCATTAATGACAACTTCCTCCTCCAAATGGTAGAGGAACCAACAAGAAAATGTGCTATGCTGGATCTTGTTCTCACCAACAGATGTAGGCTGGTTGATGATGTAAAACTAAATGGGAGACTAGGCTGCAGCAACCATGACATTGTTAAATTCAGGATCCTTAGGGCAGTGAGGAAGCAGTGAAGCAAGCTCACTACCCTTGATTTCAAGAGAGCAGATTTGATCCTCTTCAAGGATCTGCTTGGTGGGATACCATGGGACCAAGCACTGGAGGGGAGGGTAGCCCAGGAAAGCTGGGCCATATTCAAGCATCACATCCTCCATGCCCAGGACCAATGTGTGCCAACTAAAAGGAAGGCAGGCAGGAGTGCCAGGAGGCTGCATGGATGAGCACAGAGCTTTGGGACACAGTTAAATGTAAAAACAAGGTCTACAGAGAGTGGGAGCAGGGACAGGTATCCTGGGGAGAGTACGGACAAGTTGTGAGAGAAGCAAGGGATAGGGTAAGGAAAGCCAAAGTATTAGATCTGGCCAGGGATGTTAAGAACAAGAAAAGTTTCTACAGGTGTGTCAGTGGTAAGAGAAAGACAAGGGAAAATGTGGGCCCACACATTAATTAATTACTTTTTTTGTTGTTTTATTTGCCATATGTCTTTGTACTTAGTGTGACTGATTAAAAAAAGACTCCTGATATACCAAGACTTGAGGTAATCACAACATTTTAAGAAACAGGGCAAAATTCATATACACATTATAAAGCTTTTTTGAAACTTGTATTACATGTTAGATCTGTAAGTATATGAAAGTAGTAGTCTAGAATCAGTGCAATTGTTTAGTGACAAATATTTGCCAAAAAAGCAGTTTTGCTTTTAGAAGTAAAATTTGACATTGATTTTTGGCCATCACTATTCTACACATGGCTCCTTTTAATCATCTTTAGTACTTACCTAGTCTGTAGTGTTATCCTTGTCCAGAAAAAAATATGTATGCAAGAAGTGCTTATTTGTTTCTAAGACGCAGGAAGAAATAAAGCCTTTGAAGAAGCCCTTGATAAAATGGTCTTAAAAACTAAGACAACAGAAGAAAAGTAAGAAATCTGTATCCTGTCCCAGATAATAGACACTTGATTTGCTTTCCTCATTCGACTCCATTCTATGCATAAACTAATAATTTCTTTAATTTTTTAGTATTTTTGTTTTATTTTACTTGATTCAGTTGGTTATTGAAAAAGTGCTTAGAATCTGTATTTTGGATGGTAGCAGAATCTTCATTTTCATGCAAATTTTTTAGGCTGCTTAGAATTTTAATAGTGGGGTTTGGAAGGAAAAATTTAGAGCATGAATACCAGAAAATGTTTAAAATATTTTTGGTGAAAGCTATCATATCACTCTGATCAGGCAAAAACCTGTAATATGATGGCTAACTTGGTGGATCCACCTTGAACATGGTAGATTTAGGGTTACCTGGCAAATTGTGTTATTTAGCCTATTTACCAGATAAGGAAACATTCTGGGGAAAAATAAAACCCACAATACACGACCTGAGTACAGAGTTAAAATAATTCAGTGAAAACTGGAGTAAAAGTGGAACAGAAATCAGTCCTTAATAAGTACAGCCTTTGTGCTTAATAAGAACTTCCAACTGACTAGGGAAATCTGTTTATGAAAAAAATGAGCAATCCCAGAAGAAAAACAAATTCAATTACAGGAAGACACTTCTTACCAGTTTGAACTAGTTTTGTATTTTCTGCTGAAGTGATCCATTTCCTTTCATTCAAGTTATCAAATTATCTCCTCAGAGATTTTCCATTTCTTTGCAGCTGGTGAGTGTTTGGATAAAGCTAAGGACAAAATTCAGCTCACAGTTTTTGAAGGGCTTTGGTATCTTTCAGGATAAAGAATTAAACGTAAATGTAAGTTTATTATGTAGAAGAAGAGCTGTGAAGTTGGAAAGCAATTAAAAAAGACAATGTAGAAGTTATCATCAGGTTCATGAACAGAATAATAAAGGGTAATGCATCTTTTACTGGAGTTGCAAAATGCAAATGAATAGCAATGTTTATTTATAAACTACTATCAGTGTAGGCTGTGATGTGCTTAGAGATACAGTGTATTTTAAAAGAAAATTGCTGGAGCAGCTAAATAAAAAAAAAAAAAAAATCTAAATCCTGAATTCCAGGATTATTGGCTGAAATCTGTAAGGTTAAGGATACTCAAGGAAACAAATAACATTTTTTAATGAAAAGCTTTGCGTTGGTTTAAATATTAACATTATATATTTATTCCATGAGATTGTATAATTTTTAGGAGAATGAAATAAAATCTGTGTCCTAGACTAGAAATAAAATCACCAGTATTATATTATCAATGCTAAAGTTAATTGTTCTGAATGAGCTGACCGTAGAGGTTTATCTGAGGATAGATGTGTGGTTGTATCTGATTTAAAAGTGTGTGGTTAGATGAGATTGTTAAATCTACATTTGTAAATCTACATCTGTACCTTTGCAAGTCTGTGCATAGAAACCAATTTCCTTTTGAAATTTATGAAATCTGATTTTACTGAATTATATTAAAAAGTAGAACATTTCTGCACCGATTTTTTCTTCTGTACACTTCCAACAAAGTGTGAGGGGCAGGGAGGGCGCATGGTAACTAATTTTGGTTTGTTTTAATTTCCGCTCCCTAGGTTGTCTTTAAATAGAATAGTTTACATTAGTTTTGCGCTTAGTCCCATAGCCCCATGCTAGCATATCGTGGTTGTATGTGAGGCCAAATTAATCTCAAAAGTATGTCACTCTAAATTAACAGTTCTATACAGAACACTGTGCTGGTTTTGGCTGCAATAGAGTTAATTTTCTTCATAGTAGATTGCAGTGTTTTGGATTTGTGCTGAAAACTGTTAATAATACAGAGGTGTTTCTGCTATTACTAAGAAACAGTCCAGGCACACAGTCCAGGCCTTTTCTGCTTCTCAAACCACTAGTGAGTAGGCTGGGGGTGCACTAGAAGCTGTGAGGCAATATAGCTGGAACAGCTGACCCCAACTGACCAAAGGGTATCCCAGACCATATGACATCATGTTCAGCAATAAAGCTGGGGAAAGCAGAAGAAAGAAGGAATGTTCCTAGTTATAGCATCTGTCTTCCCAAGTAACCTCTGTTACCCATGATGGAGCTCTGCTTTCCTGGATATGGCTGAACATCTGCCTGCCCTTGGGAAGTGGTGAACTGATTCCTTATTTTGCCTTGCATGTGTGTGCAGCCTTTGCTTTACCTATTAAACTGTCTTCATCTCAGCCCACAAGTTTTCTCACTTTTATCCTTCCATTTCTCTCCTCCATCCCATTGGAGGGGGAGTCAGAGAGTGGCTGTGTGTGGCTTAGTTATCAGTTGGGATTAAACCATAATGAAGCAAAAACTTAATCTTCTTGATGAGGGAGTTTTCTGACGTCACTGCTAGGCTGCTTTTCATCATTTTTGAAAGCCTGCAGAGGTGAGTGGGAAAAGGTATATGAGGCATCTGCCTTCAGAAATGTAAAAAGCATGGTTCAGCAAATTAAAGCCTCACTTTGATCCTTGGGGAAACTATCAAGTGGATATTCTTAGAAGTAAGTTCTGAGCACATGCAGGAGAAATAGTATTTGGGAGTAGTCAGAATGGATTTCAAAGGGATAAATCGTGCCTGGCCCAAAGGAATGCCTTTCCTGGCAAAATGACTAGATCTGTGGATAAAGGGAGAGCAGTGAAGATTGTCTACATTGCTTATAGAAAAGCTTTTTACAAAGTCTACCACATACCCTATATTCAGTCTGAAAATTATGGTTTTAATAGTTGGACACTAGATGGGTGAAAAGACTAGGATTTTTGAGCGCAGAGAGTAATGGTTCTAAGTTATATTCTAGCTGAAGGATTTCTACGAAAAGCATGTGGACAGGCTGGCGAGGGTCCAGAGAAGGGCCACAAGGATAATCAGAGGACTGGAGGACCTGCCATATGAAGAGAGGCTGAGAAAACTGGGCTTGTTCAGCCTTGAGAAACTAAAGCTGTGGTGAGGCATTATTACAACGTACCACTACTTCAAAGGTGGCTACCAAGAAGATGGAAATTCCCGATTTACAAGAAGTCACATGAAGAAGACCAGGGGTAATGGGCAGAAGTTACTCCTGGGGAGATTCCGATTGGACACAAGAGGTAAATTTTTCACCATGAGGACAGTCAAACCTTGAAATAGTCTCCCAAGGGAAGTGGCAGGTTCCCCCACACTGGACAGTTTTAAGTCTCAGCTTGACAGGGTGCTGAGCCATCTCATATAAACTATAGAATTACCTAAAAAGGTTGGACCAGATGATCTGTGGGGTCCCTTCCAGCCTGGCATTTTATGATTCTGTGATTCTCAGCGGTCTGTCTTGAACCTATCCGATTTAATGTGTTCATCAATAGTTGTGGTTGACACCAAACCAGGGTGTGATTAATACACTTGAGAACAAACCTGCCTTTCAGAGAGCAATGAACGAAATAGAATAATGGACCAAAAGAAAACTTACTAAACTGAACAAGGATAAATGTAGAGGTCTGCATCAGGTATGGACTAATCCCTTGCAATGGTACAAGAACTAGCCCTTTTGCGCTGCCTGAGCACTGACTGGCTGATTAAATGCTCTGCTGAGAAGGACCTGGAGAGTAGTGGACTGTTACCACTAAGTGATGAGAAAGATAGCAAGTAAGTAGATCAAGGGAGCTGTGTATTTTCCTTGGCACCCATTAAAACACCTCTAGAATAATATATCCAGTTTTACACTCCCCATTCAGATTACTAATAACTTGGAAGAAGTTCATTTATTCAGTTGCTAAATAAGCCACTATAAAATCCTCAAAGAAACAAACCTCTTTTGTTTTAATTAAGTAGCTAGCAGGTTGTGTATGAAATCTATCTATCTATCTATGCTTCCTAACTCCAATCTACCTGCAGTTTGTCCTTGCCTTTTTGATTTATAACTACAACTGCTAATGGGAAATAATGGTCACAAGGAAGAGAAGAATGAAACATAAAACTGAATACTAACGGAGAAAAGCAGAAAAAAACCCTCAACCAAACAAAACCCAACCAAACAAAAAAACCCAAAACCCCAGGAAGCAATGCATAAACATATATCTTAATATAAGCTTCAGATAATTTCAATGAGATACTGATATCACATTTTCCATGACCTTATTAATGGTCATTTTGTGGTACTGAGTAAGGAATAAAACAGAAGTCTATGGGAACTCAGGTTCAGATTAGTGCCATCAACCTATTCCAACAGGGAATAGTTACTGAAGCTTAGACAGTTCAACTGAAATCACAAGTTGGTTAGAACTGATCAGAAGAAACTATGGGAACTATTGCAGAACTGACAAAATATATCAGGAAGTGCTGAAGTACATATAGCAGATGCTGATAACAAATTTCAGTCACAGTGATGTTCATTGCAATAAAAGTTGATAAATTACTAAAAAGGGTGTGTATCTACTAAAGCTGCTAGGAGTGGGTTGTTTTTTTTTTCTGTTTTAATATGAAATCAAGATCAAATGAGCCATTCAAACTAGAATTTAGGATAATATAAGCATGCTGAACTAAAATGCAAAAATGAGCGAATATAAGCATAATACAATATGTACAAAAAAGTATTTTCAAAAAGCAGCAGAACAGTGCATGAACTTAGTGAAAAATTATTTGAAAACAAACATGTGTGAGAAAAATATTGGAAACAATAATTACCCATGAAACAGAAAACACAAAGTCTGGAAATATCAGTGCATTTCAATTAAATATAAAAAAATTGATGTCATTTTTATATGATCCAGGAAAATGGTGACAAGTCTCTTGTTCAGTCTTGAAATAAGTAACAATTTACAGAGCAGTATTTTAGAATGAAATAATTGATTTGTAAAATTGGATAAATTATCTGGGTTTAGATCTTTAGAAAGTAGGTAAAGGAAAAAAATCTAAATCATGCTTACCACAAAACATCAATACTCAAAATTTAGGCCCGTTTGAAGTCTAAATTCTTAAACAATGGAACAAGCCTCTGGACTGTATATTCTATTAAATTACCTCTCCAAGACATGCCAAATATTGCAATGATGTGCTGATTTCAAGTGGTAGTTTATTTTGCACCTGGGGAGAAGTATCCTCATGCATCAACCAGTACTTGCTGGTGGCTAACTGGCTGGAAAGCAGCTTTGCAGGGAAAACCCTGGGAGTCCTGGTGGACACCATGTTGAACATGAGGCAGTAATATGTCCCTGTGGCAAAGAGGGCTAATGGAATCCTGGGCTCCATTAGTAAAAGTGTTACCAGTGGGCAAGGGTGGTTATCCTTCCCCTCCACTCAGCACTAAGATGATGAAGGGACTGGAGCATCTCTCGTGTGGGCAAAGGCTGAGAGAGCTGAGCTGTTTAGCCTGGAAAAGTGAAGGCTTGGGAGGATATCAACATGTACAAATATCTGAAGTGGAGGGACAAGGAAGGTGACGCCTGAATCTTTGCAGTAGTTTCCAGTGACAGTATCAGAAACAATGAGCACAAACTGAAAAACAGAAAGTGCTATCTAAATGTCAGGAAACACTTTTTCAATGTGAGGGTGACCAAGCATTGATATAGGTTGCCCAGAGGGGTAGGTAGTCTACTACCTTGGAAGTATTCAAAGCCACCTGGACATTGTCCTGGGCCACCTTCTGTAGGTGACTGTGCTTGATCAGGGGAGGTTAGACAAAATAACTTTCAGAAGTCCCTTCCAGCCTCAGCCATGCTGTGATTCTGTGATTAAAGCAGTGACTTAGTGACAAGGAACAGCAGAAGTCAAAGCTGTTAATATCCTATTAATATTGCTTGAGAATGTTTTCTAATTGAATGTTGAAAATTTTATCATTTTAGTGCAATTATATAAAATGTTACTGGCAATATTGTCTGCAAATATTTACATTTTTTGTTGTTGTATTAACTAAAAAGGTTGTTGTGATCCATGATTAGAATGGGCAGATTTTCTTGTCCCAGAAGTATCTATTATGTTTGAATTACTTTGATTTAATGCAAATAAAATGAGTTCAGTCTTGTCAAGACTGTGAGTGAATAGTTAATATATATAAATACCAGCATACAACTTTTTTCTATATTTCTATATTTCTATATTTTTTTTGTATATATTCTATATCTATACCAGAAAGGTAGGTGCTATGCTGGTATGGATACAAAACATTGTACAATAGTTTTGGCTTCTTATCCATACCAAAATTTGGTCTAAAGGTTGAGATTCCATCCTTAAAAATGCTTATAAATGAGCATCTGAAAGTGGTGTGTTTTTCAAAGATGGAATACCTGGTAATGAATTCCCTTCTGCAATGCTAATCTGAACAGCCAAGTTCCCTATATTTGCAAATTAACATCATGCTTTAGTGCTGCTATATATCAGCAGATCACAGGGATTCATGTCTTCATATAACAATTGTGGGTCTTCAAATGGCCTATGTGCTACATGTGAGTTTAGCATAACACTAACAATTCAATTAAAAATCACAATGGCTTTATCACTGTGCTTAGATCAAAGAACAAAAACCAGCAGAGAATTCAATTAAAAATTATTGGTGTAAAATACTGGTAGCATCTGCTGTTTAATCCAGAAAGTTTTTCTTCATTTATATTTTGGCGTAAATACCTCTGTTTTTTTGGTCTTCACTGCAGCATTTCTGAGTGATTAATAACTACTGATAGCACTCAGGCTTGCCTAAACCCAGTGTAAATAATCCAACTGCAGAAGCTGACATGTCTGTATCATTGCTTCTCCCTTGTTCACACAAACACCACACCTGAAGATGTTGTAATACAATTTCTAGTGCTTTAGTATTGCTCTATGATTCATTTCGATTCCCCATGAAGTGACAGAGTAATGTCGCTTCAGGCTAGCCAGTGGAAGACTGACAGCTGTAGAATCATAGAATGGTTTGGTTTGGAGTAGACCTTTAAGATCATCTAGTCCAACACACTGCCATGAACAGGGACATATTTCACTAAATCAGGTTGCTCAAAACCCAATGCAACCTGACCTCAAACATTTCCAGAGAGGAGGCATCCACAGCTTCCCTGGCCAACCTGTGCCAGTGTCTCACTGCCCTCACAGTACAGAATTTCTTCCTAATGTCTAATCTGCCTTCTTTCCGTTTAAAAGCACTGCCCCCTGTCCTGTCACTGCATGCCTTTGTAAGAAGTATCTCTTAACCTGTTTTACAATTCCTCTTTGAGCATTGAAAGGTCACAATTAGATCTCCCTGGAGCCTTCTCTTCTCCAGGCTGAACAACTCTCACTTTCTCAGCCTGTTGTGTTCTGGCCCTCTGATCTTTGTCATGGTCATCCTGTGATGGACCAGCTCTAACAGGTTGTTGTTTTTTAACATCTGCCAGTCTTTCAGGACTGTGGGATGCATCTTGTGATGTCCCATTGACTTGCTTATGTTCAGTTTCCTCAGTTAATCTTGAACCTGATCTTCTCTTGCTGTGCCTTGAGGTTTAAGGTTTGGGACATGTAGGAAGAGCAATTTCAGTAAAAACTGAGGCAAATAAATTCTTGAGTACATCACTCTTCCCCATGCCAATTGTCTCTTGTCTTGTTTGTCAGGTGTGGTACATTTTTGTTAATATTCATTTGTCACCAATGTACCTGTAGAAGCCATTCTTATTATTCTTCACATCCCTCACCAAATTCAATCCTAACTATGAATTAGCTTTCCTAATCCCATTCCTATGTATCTGTGCAGTGTCCTTAAATTTTTCCACAGATATATGTCCCTGATTCCGCTGCCTGTGCATTTCCTTCTTACACTTTTTATTGACCAGGATGTCCTTACTCCGCCATGATGGTCTCCTTCCTTCCTTGCCTAATTTCTTAGACATGGGAATTGAGAGCTTCTGTGCCCTAAGAAAAACATCCTTGAAGAGCTGCCAGCTCTGTTCTGCTCCTTTATCCCTGAGACCAGTTTTCTAGTAGGTCTTATCCACTAATTCCTTAAACAATTGAAAGCTTGTTCCTCTAAAATTCAGTGTCCTGACTTTCTTCTTAACCTGGCCCGTATCCCTTAAGAGTGTGAATTCTACTAGGGCATGATGACTGTAGCCCAGGCTTCCATCAGTTTTTACATCATTAAATAGTTCTTCTGTAGTAGTAAGCAAAAAGTCCAGTAACATTCTTTTTTGGTTGGGATGTCTATCAGCTGGATTAACAAATTATCCTCAATGCACTCCGAGTCTCCTGGACTACTTACAGCTTGTTGTGCTGTTTTTCCAGCAGGGTCATTGAAGTCCTCCAGCTGGATCAGAGACTGAGTGTGATTCTTCCTGAAGTAAGAATGCTTCATCAACATTCTTCCTTTTACCAAGCAGCCTGTAGTAAATGCCAACTGTGAGATTTTCTTTGTCAACTTGGCCTCTAATTTTTACTCTTAAATTCTCAACCTGCTCATCAGTGCTTTTGAAAGACAGCTCTGTGCTGTCAATCAACTCTTTTGCAGAAAGGGTAACTCCTTGAACCCCTCTTTCTTTGCCTGTCTCTTCTGAACAATTTATATTCATCTATTTCAGTGGTCCAGTCATGTGATTTGTCCCAAGTTTCAGAGACAGTGAGTAGTTCAAAGATTTCTAGCTGCACAGTGGCTTACAGCTCCTCCTGTTTGTTACCCATGGTAGATACATTGGTATAGAGACACTTCAGTCTTCTATCAACTATCTTTTGTAGAGTAACACACCATAATTCTTTTCAGGCATTGGTGGGTCGATCTTCGCTGGCCACCAGGTGCCCACCAAGTCATTGTATCAGTCCCTCTTCTCAGAAGGACAGGGGGACAAAATAAGATAGAAAAGGTCAAGGTTAAGACAGGGATATCACTGGCCAATTCATGTCACAGGTAAAACAGACTTGGCTTGGGGAAAATTAATTTAATATATTGCAAATTAATAGCAGAGTAGTGAGAAATAAAAGCATAACTACAACCAGTGTCCCCTCACCCCTTCTTTCTTCCTGGACCCAACTTCAGCCATGACTCTTCTACATCCTTTTCTCCATAAGCAGTGCAAGAAGGTTTCAGTTTCTTCGTAGCACTTTGTCTCTGCTGCTCCTTCCTCCTCACACTTTTTCTCTACTTCAGTGTTAGGTCTCTCCCACAGAATACAGTCCTTAACAAACTTCTCCAGTGGGGGTCTTTCCCACCATGGACTGCAGTTCTTCAGGATGATAGTCCTTCAGGAATGTATTGTTCCAGTGTAGGTCCCCCATGGACCACAGTTCCTGCCAGAAAACCTACTTCTGCATGGGCTTTTCTCCACAGGATGCAGCTCCTGCAAGATGCCTGCTCCAGCATGGACTCTCCATAGCCTGCAGCTTCCTCCAGGGCACATTGACCTGCTCTTCTGGGGAGTCTTCCATGGGCTGCATGTGAATCTCTGGTCCAGTATGTGGAGCACCACCTCCCCTTTTTTCTGTGTAGACCTTAATGACTGCAATGTTGTGTCACATTTAATCATGCCTCTCTCACAGCTGCTGTTGCACAGTGCTTTTTAGTCTTTTAAAAATGTTATCACAGAGACACTACCACCAGTGTTAGTGATTGGCTAAGCTTTGGCCAGCAGCAGGTCCATCTTGGAGCCAGCTGGAACTGCATATTTCTGACATGGGGGCTTCTGTTAGAAGCCACCCCTGCATCCCCTCTCCTGTCCCACTACCAAAACCTTTCAATGTAAATACAGTACAGAGGCATTCCATAAGTGTTCCCCTCTTCATGCCCAATGCATCAGCAGTTACTCAAAGTTACTGCTGTTAATCTTCAAGTTACTCTTCTCTGTTACTCAAAATTTCATCTCCTTTACCCCGTTAAAGCTAGTATAAAGCTCTTCTTATAGGTAATTTTAGGTACTTTTGCCACTATACGTACTTATAGAATATCTGTCCTTGAAATGGGACTCAGGCTGTATGCTGCATGCTCCAGAACACCTCCACAGACTCCTTGTTCAAATGTTTTATTTGCATTGGAAAACTACTTTAGGAACAGATCTTCAACCAGGAAAGTGTCTTCTCAACATCTATAGGGATTATACAACTGAGTAAGAACTGGCTCTGTTTTACTGGCTTTTCAGCCATTAAAAGATTGATGCAAGTGCCTTGGATGGTTTCCAATGTATTGGTAAGGGATGAATACCAGGGTGGAGCCTTGTGACCTGGATTCCCCTTTGCCACCCTTTTCTAGTTCTTTTCAGACCACTTGTAGAAAACTACTTCTTTTCAGTTGGTCTGTGTGTTGGCCAGAGGTCTGAGATCATCAACTTTTAGAAACTTTTCAATACTTTGTATGGAGTTTTGTGATCAAAGCCTATATGGCAGACTTATCCCTGTGGTTCACCTGCTTTGTGTCAGCAGTCTTATGTTGGTTCCTTCCTTCTATTTGTGGCTAAATTTTGAAAGGAAGTTTCAGACCTTTATAGAAGTGACTCAAAGTCATTTTTTTCAGTTTCCAATTTAGCTACAGCTCACTTGGCTTTTTGAATTGCTTTAACTCCTGACTGCTATTCTTTTTGAATGAACTAGAAAAGCATAAGCAGCAGGTAAGATATATAAAAAGCTCCCTGCATTCACATGGATCTTCTCACTGTTAAAATGATTGCAATTTTCCAAACTCACTTGAGATGTACACAGTACGTATCCTTCCTACCATCTCTTTGATATTTCTATAAAGTACTCTTAATTACAGTTTCCTTCAAAATAATAATTTTATTATTATGTAGATAAAAATATTATGTAGTTCAGAATGCAGTTTCCTTCACTGTGTTATACTCTCATTATTAAACTTCGTAGCAGTGGAATGGAATATCCTAAAACAGAGACTGAAAGACTCTCAAGTCCTTCAGCTGGCCTGGTATTCTCTGTCTACCCTGAGTAGGTGCACAGTTGGGTGAGTTACCCTACTCCTCTCCTCTCTCTTTTTAAGTCACACTCATTTTACAGTTTCAGGAGGCATATTTTACCTGTAACTCTACAAAAAAATAGAAACTGATAAAGCAGTTAATCAGTATTGAGATAAACAGTGTTTGTATGTTCATGGGAATATAATGTCTATGTATTTAGATGTATGGGCTTAAATATATTTACATGTGTGTGTATGTACACAAACATGTATAGAATATGGAAATGTATATATGTTTACTTAGAAGTATATGTACTACAATGCTTCTATGCAGAAGTCTTTGCTTCTATTTACAGATTCAAAAAACCCCCAAACATTAAATAAGGGGTATAAAACAAAATAGCAGCCAATAAATTGTTCCTCTTGTCATATTCAGATAAAAATTGAGAATGGAAGCTGAAACTGCCATAAAGAAGGAGACAGATTGTTATATCAAGATCTACCAAGAATTAACAAACAGTGGAGTATCAGCACAGCATATGCATATGTGACCGAAATGCTAGTTGCTTTTGAAAAACATGTTCTCCATCATAAGCCCAGTAGCCAACTTTGTCTCAGGACTGATCCTCATGTCTTAGTGTCCCAAGTATGAAGTAAGTGATAAAAGTATCATAACTCTATGCGATTAGCTTTCTGGGAGATTTAAAAATTATCTTAAGACCATGGCATTGTCTTAAGGCTAATTCTTCTTCCTCTCCCTATAGATTTTTAAAAAGAATGTTGTCATCAAGACCAGAGAAGGTGTGATTTGTTTCAGTCCTTGTCTCTTTCTCTCTTAATTGTGCCATCTTAAAAGAAGTGTTTTCGAAGTTGTTTCAGTTGTCCAGGG
The DNA here is from genome assembly GCA_020745705.1 of Hemiprocne comata. Taxonomy (NCBI): domain Eukaryota; kingdom Metazoa; phylum Chordata; class Aves; order Apodiformes; family Apodidae; genus Hemiprocne; species Hemiprocne comata. The sequence continues at coordinate 70,736,348 of CM036616.1, read as the reverse complement.
TCAAGAGTTGAGAAGGCCTATAGCTTGGCAGGGCACTGCAGAAAAAATTCTGTACTGAAAAACAGTAATCATGTTATTTTTTAAAGAGATTATAGCTATGGAAACTGTTGAAATCAATGGATTTATATACTACATACACTGTTAATTCCTTACCATATTTTTTCTTCTATATATTACTATTCTTTTTCCAATTCTGTGAAATTTTCAGACACAGTGAGTCCATCCACCTCTTGAAGAAATGCTCATTTAAAAATTTTTATAATTTTCTTTTTTATAATTAATTTCAAATATATTTTCCAAGAAAAATTACTTATGAAAAGCATGTTATGTTTAAAACAGCACATCAGACTATCAATAATTTTAAAAAGGTTTTACTCAATTAGTTATTCAAATAAATGTTTCAAGACTGAAAGTCATGTAAGGCTTTTAATTTTTCATTTGAAATATTTGACCAGTGACCTAAGCAAGAGAAAAAAACCAAAAAGAACATGAGTAATAACATGAGTATTTCTGTAAGCTTGTTTCCCTCCTCACACAAAATGTTACTCTAAGTTACTCTGACCAGAAACCAGTATTGCTCAGGCCCTTTTCATGTATAAGAATAAAAAAAAACAAGTTTTGTTGCTTTAATGGGATTTTTTTAAAGGATTTCTTATGTATTTGAGATTTTTTGCTTAATTAAGCCATTTTTAAATGGAATTAAGGCAAAATTTGGCATTTATCAATATAAAACAGAAGTTCTGGTAACAAAATCAATACAGAACCTCTGGAATAATAACAAGAAATTTACAAAATCAGGACAGCGAAGAGACAAGCGGTACTATGAACTAATTAAAGTGTGATTGTACGTCAGGAATCCTAGAAATGTTACACATCAGAATACAGATGTACTCACTCTGTTGCATTTGTCTTTAGACTACATAAATTTAATACAATGTGAGGAAAGCATCCTATTGGATCAGACAAAAATCTGTACCCCAGAATTATGTCTGTCTGTAGCAAATTAATAAAGAAAAGAGTGAGAATAGGAAAGTACTCTGTAGTTTTTACCAAGAATGCTTTCTCCTTTTACAGTGACTGGTGGCTTTTTGTCATTTTATGTGATAACCTTCCCTGTATTTTAACTCTATTAATTTACACACTTTATTTTTTTTAGCACATGTAATTTCTTAGTATCATTACAGCCTGAAGATCTATAGTTCAAATAAATTCATGAGAAATAAAGATGTTGTCTAGAACTAAATCTAGGTCAAATTTTAACAAAGGTCTTAAATGTTTGCAGCATTTTCAGTAGGGTGCTCTGCTTGGGACTTGGGAGTTTTTTTAACACCTTTAATTTGAAGTGACTACCCTATTAATTTAGCCGCCTTGTGCTGGACTCCATGGGAGATGTTTGGAGATGTTTAGTGTAATTTCAGGTCTTCCAAAAATTTTCCCCAGCCTGTTTCAAGGTAGGCAAGGAAACAACTCAGTTCACAGATCTCTGAGCAGAGCAAGTAGATGGCAGTGAAGGGAAAATTAAATCCAGATGAATAAAACTTCAATGCTTTGTAGGTTGTGTGGCAATGGGCATTTGCCCACACTTCAAGACTACCAGTTCCCACCTCTGGAACTTCTGCCTAACTAACTCTCTTGGAGTTAAATGAAGTCCTGTCAAACTTGCTAGCCCCAAGCAGATGTGGTAAGCTCCTGAGGGTGGTAGACACTGATGTTTAAGCACAAGAATTGCTCCCACTAGTAAGACTCTGACGAACTAGGAATCTTCAGTAGCTCAGTGATCATAGAGCTGGTGCAAAAAACTTAGAAAAAGGCATAGCAATTGGAAAATGTGTGCTTTATAGTAAAAACAAAACAAAACAAAACAAAACAAAAAACAACAAACCAAACAAAAAGCAAAACAAACAAAAAGTAAAACAAACAAACAAAAAGCCAAAAACAAACAAACAAACCCCTCAAAAGCAAACCAAAATAAACAACTATCCTCTCCACCTTCAAAAATACCCCAACCAATCATATAAAAAACCCGTTATATACGACATACAGAATGTTTCTTAAGAGAAACTTGAGTTTACAAGTTTAGCAATTATGAGCTTGCATGCAGATTTGTTACTTGGACATTCTCAGACAACATACCTTCCCATGACATCATCCACTGGCTTTGTCTAATTTTGAGGAAAGGAGACAAGAGAGAGTGACCTCATTACTCTTTTAAGTTTCTTCAGCAGGGGGAGTAGAGAGTAAAGTGCTGATCTGTTGTACCTGATATCCAGTGACAGAACTCATGGGAATGGTTCAAAGCTCCACCAGAGGAGGTTCAGACTTGACATTAAGATACAGTGCTCTACTGAGAGGGTGGCCAGACACTGGAACAGACTTCCTTTGGAGGTGGTCAATGTCCCAAGACCATCAGTGTTTAAAAGACATTTGAATCATGCCCTTAATACTCTGCTTTATAATTTCATTAGTGCTGAAGTTGTCAGGCAGTTGAATGAGATGATTGTTGTATGTCCAGCTGAACTGTTCTGTTCTGTTCTATTATTTCAGATTTTCCATTTTGGTCTTGCAACGAGGAGTTCCGAAAGATCTTTTCTAGACAAATCTGATTAAGTGCACATAACAAATTTTTCTCCCTCTAAGCCAATACTTCTAAAATCATGTCTGATATGATATCCAAAGGTTGCTGTTGAACTATATCACAGACTAATTTCCCCTGGAAAATAAAAGATAAAAACTCTTCATCCTCGCTAAATAAACCATGTCAGGAAAGTAGAGTCAGCTTGATTCATATTAAGAACACCAAATGAAAAGGAATAATGACCCTTACTAAGTCCACATTTGAGTACAGAGGTAATATAGAAAAGTACAGCAGAAGAGGGAAAAAGTCTCTGACCCAAGCAGCAGGTGCCAGAACAGCCATACGCCATCCTCTGGTTATGCTTGTGTATCCAGCTGGTGAGATTTCAAACACCACAAAGCCACTATAACCTACGCCAGACCACTGCCTGCTCCCTAAGAGTTTGCAGTAGAGACAAACAAAGATGACTTGGAGCTGTTTTCTGCAAAATCCCTTTCAGCTGTAATAACATATACCTAATATCTCTTCTGATCCAGTATGTGATTTCTATGATGGTAGCAATAGCAGCAATAGTGGCAGTAGTTTCTCCTTATGTACGACTGCAACTGAAGAGGAATAAAATATGTTATATGCAGTCTTGGGCTTGAAACTGAGCAGCTGTTACTGAAGAATAAATAGTATTTTAACATTTTATTATACAATATTTAAAATGTCATGGCTACCAGAATAGTAGTATAATTGTGTATGTAAATGTTGGATTGGGGAAGGGACATTGCACAATATTTTGGAGCCTTAACCATGGAAACCTAACGATTTTTACATAGTCATGGACATAGAGAGCTAAATAAAAGTTGTCCACTTTAGTTTTGTTAGTTCAGGTTAATGGATTTAAAATACTTTATCTGCGACAAATATTGCTTGAATCATCTGATTAACTCAGTTGACAAACAAATGATGTTTGCTGTTTGGTTTTTTTGTTTATTTGTTTGCTTTGTGCGTTGTTGTTCTTTTCTTTTTGTCATGTAAATCACACAGTATCTTATCCAGGAATATAGATTTGTGCTATTTGAAGTCTAATAATGTTATTTTTCTTTTTTCTTTTTATTTTTCTTTTTCCTTTTTTTCTATTTTATGTGGAGAGGTGAAAAAAAGTTATGCATTTATCGCACATAAAAAGTGTAATTTATTCTTATATCTAGTTTGTTGTGAAGTGCTTTGTCTACACAGAAATTCTGACTCCACTGTTTGCTTTAAGGAAGTACTGTTTTATATAATGATCACATAATTGCAGCTCTCAATATTTTCTTTTTAAATGTCTTTTTCTGAAAGGAAAAACATGTTAGACATAATGAAAGAGAGCCATTATTAAACTTTGTCAGGTGTTTTCTATTTTATGTGACAATATACTAAGCAGTTTCCTAAGCAATAAAGAGAAAAATTCAGTGTTTTGAAAATTATCCAGGATTTCATCCGTATTATAATTACACAAAATTATAGGCTGTTTAATGGTACAGTTTCTCTGATGCACCTGTAGATTGCATGCTTGCAAAATTGCTTGGAAGTCTCTGCCACTAATTTCTGTGAATAGATGAAGGTGCTCTATTTTATTTATTCTCATATGTGGGCAAGAATAATAAATTTTTTTACTTTTTCTAGCAATTCTTTCACTTGTTGTGTGTATACGTGGGGGGCCATGTATAGGAAAAAGGATTTTTTTTTTATATTTTTGACTGAAAGTTCTTTGTTTTACAGAATCCCTGGAAACTACTTATCATATAGATCTGTGAAAAGATGCACACTTTAAAATCTTTAAAATTTTAATTTAGAGAATTAGTAAACTGTGATTATATAATTTGGTTATAATTTATGTTAGCTATTGCAGTTAGGTGATGCTGTGTTGATTTCCGTGGGAGCATTGATCCATATCAGTGAGGATTAGGCTCAAAATCTAGTGCCTTTTTTTTTTTTTTTTTTTTTTTTTTAAACCAGTCCTAGAAAATACACCTCTACAGGACAATTTGAAATACTGAACACTTACTTTCCTTGGCAACTTTTGATATTTCATCTGGTATGTCTGTTGGCATATGTATTTTTAAAATCACCTTTAACTAAAGCTTAGCATTCTCATTTGATTCAATAAAGTATCACTATTTGATACTAGTCAAATATTCAATTGGAGACATAGATCATAATAAACAAGTTTCCCCAGAAAAGTAATTTACACTTTGTTTCCAAATGATAGTAACATTATAAGACTGTTTCACTGAAATGCCTACAAGCAAATTTAGTTAGTCAGTTAAATGAAACTGTCAGAAATTTAGGAATTGTTTTTTTTTTTTTTTCATAAATTATAGCCTTAGGTATTTCTTAATTTGCTTTGTGTAACTTCAACTGGAAACCCTGTTTATAATATGCTATTTGTTCAGCATGGATGAAAGTCGCTTCACATCTTGCTGTTGTCTGGCCATTTCACAGCTGTTTAATTTTAATGAGAAGGAAAATATTTGGAAGCATTCAGTGAAAAAGAAAAAAAAAATTACATGTAGAAATTTCAGAATAATTCTGTTCTTGCCTGCAAAATGAAGATGAGGTTTTTGTTTGAAATTGTAGATTATGGAAATGAATGCTACAGACAAAACTAATAGGTGTAAAATTATGGTAATTATAGCCATGGTAACCAAATTTCCACGTGCATTAGAAAGTAAAGGCCTACAATACAGTATTACAGGTCAGGCATGATATTGTTGACTCACAGCACATCTGCTCACAATAACCCTTTTATAGAGAATATTTGAGTGATGTATTAAAACAGAAAAATGTTTCAGAACTAAGAATGACACGTGAAAAGAGAGAAAAAAAAAGTAAAAAAGTTTTAGGCAGGGCTTCCGAAGTGCTAGAAGTTCCTATCAAAATGTATGTAGCTTTTCACCTACATTCTGTAGTTACTGACTTGAAACCTGCAGCCTTTTCTTCATTTCTTTTGAAGCTGTATGTTGAAAAACAGAATAGTGGAACCCATATGAACACTTCTTGACATCAGACTTTGCATTGTCAACATATTTTTTTATGTGGAGTACAGAACTTTACAGGAGAAAGTACTGAGTAATCACAGCATAGAAACCCAGTTAATTGATTAGCACATTGGAAGTTACAACTGATATAGAAATACAATTATTTGACCATTACTTACAGAATTACTATAGTGTTTTCCTACACTGCCTTAAGAAAAATGATGGAGAATACACATGCTTCTTGACATCTATGTACTAAAAGAGAAAAAGAGAGAGAAAACACAAAGTTTAGTAATATATTTGTTGAAAGAGTTTTAAAATATACCAAATACTTAGTTACTACTTATAATTTGTGGTGGAGGAGCCAGAATAGGCCATGGCATTGATTCTATGGAAAGAAAAGAAGGGACTTTTAAATAAATTTGTTTGATTCTTCTGTAGAGCAATTAGGACTAAAGCAATGTCAGGTTATCATGCAAACAACCACATCATGAAACAATTTGCATAAACACAGAATCACTAGTATCATTAGGACATCATCTTATTTCCAATTACACACTGTCTCACACAGTCAAGCCAGCTACATCTTGGAATTTATTCCAGCCATGGGTTTGGAACCTGAGTACAGAGGATGGGGAATGGAAAACTGCTTTCACTGTATTCAGTCCTTGATATCTTCCACATCAGAATTACTTGATCCATATGAGCCCAGTCTTTCTCTCTGACATGTAAAAATTTCATAATAGTTAGGAGTTCAACAAATTCATAAATAACAAATCCTCATCTAATTTCCAGAAAATTATTTCTCTTAATGAACTCAGACACTCACGAAGATTAAGGCAAACATATACAATTTTTGTTCCTGTGCAATTACATTGTTCTCAGAAGACTCCTACACAGCCCATATATCCAAGAATGCTCCCAATCTAAAATCTATAATTTGTCTGTCTGGAGAGTAACAGTTCCTTTAATTTGTTGTATTTGAGTGCCAACAATCCTGCTTTACTCAGATTAGTTTCTGGAGATAAAGAAATAAGGCATCATTTCCAATTTGACACAAGGCAAAGTAGCTGTCATTTCTTAATCTAAATTACATCTAAATTATACCTCATCTAAAGGAGGCAGCCACTGGGTATGTGTACATTAACATATAACACATTGCAAAATAGAGTGAATCTGTAGTGCAAAGTGGGCTGATGCTGAGGATCTGACATCAACAGTGTATGTGTCTTGATGATTTTACTTCTGATTGGTTCTGGATTGATATCATATTCCGAACTTTTATTAGCAGATGCAATATATCTTCTGATTTCCTTTGATACCAATGGAATCCTGCTTGCAAGCTACAATATCACTCTAAGATGCATTACAAAAACAGTTAATGTGGATGATTCACTTCAAAACTTATTCATAAACAGCATACTAATCTAGATGCCCTGTTTACACCTTATATGATACAGTAAAATTACATAAGCAAAGGAGGAAAATGCCTATTACAAGGTTCAGATCATATTCAATAAATCACTTGTTGGACAAATAATGTATGGCTTTATAACAATGCTGAAAGGTGTTTAAACAGCACAAAACTTTTTTTTATTTTTATTTTTAATTTCCCCCTATATTCTGGAAAATAGAAGGAGAAAATAAAGCTTTCAGAGGATGGAAACAGGGACAGGTAGCCTGGAAGAAATAGAAATAAGTTGTCCGAGAAGCCATGGATCAGGTTAGGAAAGCTAAAGCCCAGATAGAGTTAAACCTGGCCAGGGACATCAAGAGTAATAAGAAGGGTTTCTACAGGTACATCAAAGATAAGAGACAGAACAGGGAAAACTTGTGCAAAGTGTTTGACACTGTCCCACATGACATTCTGGTCTCAAAACTGGAAGGATATTGACTTGATGGATGGACCACTCAGTGGATAAGGAATTGGCTGGATGGTCACATTCAGAGTGTAGTGATCAACTGCTCAATGTCCAGATGGTGACCAGTGATGAGTGGTGTTCCTCAGGGTTGGTACTGGGACTGGTGCTGTTTGACATCTTTGTCAGTGACATGGACAGTGGGATTGAGTGCACTCTCAGCAAGTTTGTTGATGACTCCAAGCTGTGTGGTGTGGTTGACATGCTGGGGGAAAGGGATGCCATCCAGAGGGACCTTGACAGGCTGGAAAGTTTGGCTCAAGCCAACCTCTTGAAGTTCAACAAGGCCAAGTGCAAGGTCCTGCACCTGGGTTGGGGCAATCCCAAGCACAAATACAGGCTGGGCAGAGAATGGATTGAGAGCAGCCTTGAGGAGAAGGACCTGGGGGTGTTGGTAGATGAAAAACTCAACATGAGCTGTCAATGTACACTTGCAGCCCAGAAATCCAACCACATCTTGGGCTGCATCAAAAGAAGCATGGCCAGCAGGTCAAGGGAGGTGATCCTGCCACTCTATTCTGCACTCCTGAGACCCCACCTGGAGTACTGTGTCCAATCTTGGAGCCCTCATCACAGGAAGGTCATAGAGCTCTTGGAGCAATTCCAGAGGAGGGCCACAAAGATGATTTGAGGGCTGGAGCACCTGTCCTATGAAGACAGGCTGAAAGAGTTGGGGCTTTTCAACCTGGAGAAGAGAAGGCTCTGGAGACACCTTACAGCAGCCTTCTAGTGTCTGAAGGGGGCCTACAGAACAGCCAGGGAGGGACTTTTTACCAGGGTGTGTAGTGATAGGACAAAGGGTAATATTTTAAACTGAAAAATGGTAAATTTAGGTTAGATGTTAGGAAGAAATTATTTCCTGTGAGTGTGGTGAGACATTGGAACAGGTTGCCCAAGGAAGTTGTGGATGCCCCCTCCCTGGAAGTATTCAAGGCCAGGTTGGACAGGGCTTTGTGCAACCTGGTCTAGTGGAAGGTGTCCCTGCTCATAGGAGGCAGGTTGGAACTAGATGATCCTCTAGGTCTCTTCCAGCTGAAACCACTCTATGATTCTATGATTCCATGAAAACATGGTGCCTGTGAAGAGATGCCTTTTAATATCTTCAGGTAGATTTATCATTTTTTAGAATTTTTTACATTCTTCAGTTCAGTGCAGAAAGTTTGGTCACAACATACAGCTTTAAGTATTCTGTATTTCCAAATAATTTTTCTAATTTTTCATTGTACTGTGTAATAATATTTTCTGAAAGATAACATAGTTCTAAGTCTCCTTCAAATGAAATAGCCTTTTGTTTTCTTTTCCACTGGGAAAATTTCAGAACAATAGCCTCTTACTTATACCTGACTAATAGCATTACACTCATTACACAAAAAGCAACGGCCACCTGAGGAGCTAGAGTTAAATGAATAATTGACAAATTAAACTCTCTTTCAGTGAACAACAAGCCCATGAGCGAAGTGTAAGTAAAAAATATCTTTGTGAGTAATTCTAGATTTGTTGACTGTGAGACATTTATTAGACAATTATTTTCTGTCCATATAACATTCAATCTTACTAGGTCCTTCTGATGTCCTTCATGAATCTGATGGTACTGTTTTATTCCACAGATGTATGGGTGTAACACTAAGATTATGTTTTCTGGAGCAGTCCACGCCTTTCTTAGATAAAAAAACTGTTAGCCTTTGAAAATATGTGGATTTTTTTAAACATGTTGTTCCCATGTACACTTTTTTTTAATGGTTGCTCATAGTTACAATATGCAGGAAAAATAAATATGGAAGAACTTTTACTAAATTATAGGTGAATATGCTGTTCTCCTTATGTATTCTTTTTGTGATGTGTAGGTACTTTACAATTGGCATTTAGTGTCTTCTAAATTTTTATCTCAATTGTTCTTTTCAAAGGAAGATTGCTAATATTTTCCCTGTTTTTCAAATGGAAACTTTAATTATTAAAAGATTGGACAATAACCAGAATAACCAGTGTTTCATGCAAGCCCATATGGACCCATCTATGAACATCAAGTTTGATTTATATTTTTGAAGCTTAAGTTCAGTTTCTTTCCTGGCTTTGCAGAAAGACTGTTTAAATTGTGTTTGTGCCAAAGACCCATGGAAGAGGAATTTAAGAAGCAGATGATATTACCATCACAGTATGGAACTGTATCAAAATGTCTAGTGATTCTGTCATCAATTTATGCCAAGTAGTAGGGTTTTTTTTCTGTTTTTTTCTTTTTCTTTTTTTTTTTTTTTTTCTTTTTTTTTCTTTGTTGTGATTGTTTTTTTTTCTGGGAAATGGGGTTGTGGGGTAATACACTGAACTTGAAGAATGGTAGACAGTTTGAGAAAACAAAATATATCAGCTATCTGAAAACAGTGGAGCTGAACAGTGATAAAAGCATTTGATACAGGTAGTTAATATTTGGCTCACAGAAAGCAGAACTTAATTGTTCTGCCTTCCTAAGTGGGATGCTGATGATTATGAGCTTTCTACTTTAGACATTCTGTGATATCTTTCTTTGCTTCAGTAGGCAGATATTCTCTATGGTGCCAGTCCTAAACCTCAGACATCTGTCTCATCAGGGAGTCACTGTCAGTAAATGAAATTTTACTGCTAATATGTCACAGCTTCCTGTAAGTGTTGTTGTGCAGTCTCTCATCAGCCTTTCTTTGAGATATGTTTTACTAAACAGAATCCAAGATAGGCTGCTCCCTTAAAATCCCCTTCCAGTCATCCCATTTCCCTCCATTTAAAGACTGAGAGGAAGGTTCAATAATTAGCTCAGAATCCGGGTGATTAATGTCATTACACAGAAGGACCACCTACCTAGGTGATTTTCTTTTTGGAAATTATGTATAGTGATGACAGACATTGACATGTTTGTGGTTCCCCCCCAAAAAAAAAGAAAAAGAAAAAAAAAAAAAGAAAAGCATACAGAGACACAAATACCTAAAGGAAAAAAATGATGTATATATTTCCTTCCTTACTCTTGACATTTCCCTCATCCCTGATACAGATATTCAGTAGTATCTCCTATTCTCTCAGAGAACCAGCTAGACCTTGCTGGCTGCAGTTTCTCAGTCTCTTTCTTACACATCTCTCTGTGGGGCTGACCTCTCCATGGTTCAGTGTTTACGGAGTACAGATTCTTTGTTCAGTTTTGATGTGAATGACTCTCTGTGTCTTTTTTAAACTAGACTTCAATTTACTATACTTGACAAGTTTCTTTAACAACATCTTTGATAACCATAGCAAAAGGTCCATTGTAAGCACAAAAAAGATTTTCCAACACCTGCAATATTCACCTTCTATCCTAATTAAGCACATTAAAATTGCCTTTATTAATCACTGCCAAAATGGCAGAGCTGCAAGAATTTAAACAATTCCCAGAGGATACTAATGCTGTCTTCTTCCTCTCCCTTTTTTCCTACTATCCACCACTTGCTTTCCTCTTGCCTGCAGCTTCTAAGTAGAATTATCTCAGACTGAGGAAAAATTGTCTGCAAACTGACTATTTAGGCAGATCTCTTGTTTCTGGTTTGATGTTTTACGTTTAGAATGGAAACACTTTTGGGAAAGGACCATCATTTCGATAATGCTTTTATAATGCTTAGTTTCATAGGGTCCTCACCTATGACTCGGACTTTTGGCTCTGCAATAAAACAAGTAGTGAATAATAATAATAATAAGAGATGACTGTACTTGAAAGGCAATGAACACTGAGGGAAATATTGTCAGCTAAGTGCTTGGTATAAAGAAGTTCCCAAGGGCCAGCCAGGGACTTAATTTCTTACAGAAAACTTAATGTAGTCTTATTATTTTTCAGTCCAGTACAACCCATCTTCTTTTGGCAGAGTCTGTACTAACGAGTGGGATGTGATAGCACTCAGGAGAATAGTCATACTTGTGTTGTTCACACCATTTCTGATTAAAATAGCTTCTCTCAGTGACTTGCAAAATCAACCTGTTTCCTATGAAAAGTTGCACTTTTATAAGTTTCAAGCCTCAAGCTATTTGCCAATACTTAATCATAATTTAACACAGAATATAACTTTCAGGAGACTGTGTACATTATCTTGTGTGTCCATCTAGGGTTTGCCAATTGTCTTCAGCTTCAACTACATCTTCTCCCCCCTGCCCATTTTATGGTGTAAACATGGTCACCACTGTTGCACTATCCACAATCTGCTACAAAAGCAAACCTCTGCAAGGGGGAAACTGCTACTTGTTCTTCTTTCAGAAATGTTGACTCAAAGCACAAAGAAGCTTTGTGATTTGTTCTTATACACCAAAGACATCTGTAGTGATGTAGAGATGTAAAAACATCTTTCCCATGCTTTGGCCAATTGTTAAGTTGATGGATTTTTTTCTTTATAAAACCCTTACAGATCTATATTGTGATGAGACCCTGTGATCCTCAAGCTGGAGCTGAGTATTCCTACCTCTTTTTTTTACCCTTTTGAAGTGAATGCCTCACAGAAAAGGCTCCTGTTTCTAAATCTCTGCTTTATTTGAATGATTTAATACAAAATCAAAGCAGAATAACTCTGAAAGAGAACAAATGCTTGTGCTGCCTTGAAACAACCTGAACAGGAGTCTTGAAAAGAAGTCCCATGTTTCCTGTCTGCTTGTCCTTCTTTCTGGTTCTGCTATGCAGTCTGGCATCTTCTGGTGGTTTCCTGGTTGATGCCTACCCAGTCCCCTCTGGGTCCCTAGAGAACTTTATTTTTTTCTCTTGTACCTTAAGCTTGACAAGTAGCTCAGATTCCTGCTGCAAGAATGTCATACACTTCCATGAGACATCTGAAAGCTGTCTTTCTCCAGAACTGTTGTTTCTGTTTATGCTCAGCTTGGTGAGAGGGTAGGGATTTCTTTCCATCCTACAGTACCAGGTGTTTATTTGCTATCAGCCAGGGCAAGGCAAACAGATGTTTGTGCTTCCTGGCCATCGCTTTTTTTAACAGAACAGATGCATCACAGTAGCCACACAGTAACTCCCAAGGAAACAAATGAAACATCTCCAAAATTTGTCTTCTATGCTGAGAGATAAAGTAGTCCTGAGTGCTAATGATTTGCTATCAAATCTGAATCAAACATAAAAATTGAATCAAACCCTTTTTCCATAATAGCAGTAGGCCTGGCACCTGTCTATAGACTGGCAAAATCTTTCATATGCCACTCTTGCATAGATTACTGGGCTCCTAATAGGCATTTGTTTTCATCATAAATGCTGACACAATTAATCAAATGCAATTGCTTCAAGGCAAGGCAGTATAATGCACTACTTTCTAACCCTTTTCTTCCCTGATCCAACCTATAAAATAACATTGACATAACCAATTTCTTAGTTAAAACGTGGAAACTTTCCAGTTACCTGATATCCTCTAATGGAACTGTGAAAGCACATAAAAAATTAGGTGCAGTTACTTTTGTTCTCTGAAATTAGGTCCACATAAATACCGGTTTGATTTTTGCAAAGTTTTCAAGCTTTTCTGAGTATTTTAAAACTTTTCCAGGTACCTATTGACAGGATGTTTTAAAAATTCTGTAATGGCAAAGCTCTCCTGAGAAGCTGTAAAGTATTTTTTCAATTCTATTCTTGATATATTAAATTGAGCCTATTGTTGCCAAGCCTATTAATGTACCATTGTAGGGTACAGATGAGAACATATTTCTGTCATACCACACACTGTGCACACATATACTGACCAAGGCATAGTTTTTGCTTGAAAAAATACATTTAAGACATTCCTTTGAAAAGTCATGCCATTGAAACCATGGAAGGGCTCTACTTCTAAAACAGAATTAGTCCTGTTTGTAAAAATGACATTTATACTACTAGATAAATGTCAGACTAATTCTCCTCTTTTAGACTGTTTCTTTTTACAGAAATGTAATTTCACTGATTTCAACAAATCTATTCCTGATTTGCATAGTGGTAAGAAAGAAGGCAATCTGACTCATGATTTATTTTATCAACTTGCTGTTTGAGAGCAGAAGGTTCACGACAGGCACCTAAATAGTTACTAAAAGGAGCATGGGGTATATTATATAAAAGCTTCTTTTAATGTGAGCCAAATATCTCTGCAGATAGAAGAAGCAAATGTCATTAAACAAACATAAAGACCATTCTGGACTGAAGACAAAGAATCTAATTTGATGTAGCAAATTAAAGTATAACAATGAATATTGTCTGTGCCAACAGGCAAGAAAGAATTGCAATTAAGAATTCACCCTATTATTAACCTCTAGTTATTTTTGGCATAATTTAAACAAATGACTAGGCTTTTTAATTGGGAAGCAGAAAGCTTGTGCTGCTTTCATAATTTTCATCTTACTCTATGTGTCAGTAAAGAAATCAACTGTTATATCAGCCAGTAAAGCACCATTGTTACTGACAGGATCTAAATACTCAGATCTAAAAATATAGAATGCATCACACTTACTGATGAACTTATGCATTATTATTTCTTTTATTATAAAAATTTTGCATAGGAGGAACTAAGACAAGACATCTGATGAAACTTCCTTTGAAGTGAACCAAATTGCAATTTAGCTGTAAGCTAGGACTATAAAATAAATTGAAAATAATTTTTTAGGCTACTTTTCAGGCAAATATTTTAAAAGTTTTCAAAATATGACAATTTCTGTGAATGTGTTTATTCTTTGGATAAAAAAGCCCCAGAAAAAGAGTATTTTAATTTAAAAACATTGAAAAATATAGAAGAAATAAACTATTTCTGCAGTAAATGAAGATGGTGTGTGAAGCAACTACTATCTCACTGAAGAATCATATCTCATGGTACAACCTCTATAGCATAAGTCTTGCCTTCTGGTAAATTGTGATAATGGCTTAACATAATGTTAGGTATATTTTATGTGCTTCCATTGTAAATTTTTGCCTCAGTCTTCACTGAAAAGGGCCCTGACCACACTGCCCAGGTTACAGGAGGCAAAGACAGGGACTGCAAGAAGAAAGATCCTTCCACTATAGGAGAACAGCAGGTTCAAGACCATCTAAAGAACCTGAAAATGCACAAGTCCATGGGTCCTGATGAGATCCATATGCAGCTACTGAGGGAACTGACCAATCAAGTTACAAAGCCACTTTCCATCATATTTGAAAAGTCGTGGCAGTCAGGTGAAGTTCCCAATGACTGGAAAAGGGGAAACATAACCCCCACTTTTAAGAAGGGAAAAAAAGAAGACCCGGGGAACTACAAAGCAGTCTCACCTCTGTGCCTGGCAAGATGATGGAGCAGATCCTCCTGAAAGCTCTGCTAAGACACATGGAGAACGTAGAGGTTGTTGGTGGCAGCTGGCATGGCTTCACCAGGGGCTAATCATGCCTGACAATTTTGATGGCCTTTTATGATGGGGTTATAGCATCACTGGACAAGGGAAGAGCAATTGATGTCATCTATCTGGACTTGTACAAAGTGTTAGACACTGTCCCACACAACATCCTGGTCTCTAAACTAGAGATATGGATTCAATGGATGGGCCACTTGATGGATAAGGAGTTGGCTGAATGGTTACACTCAAAGAGTAGTCGTAAATGGCTTAATGGTCAAACGAAGAGCAGTGACAAGCAGCATTCTTCAAGGGTTGGTACTGGGATTGGTGTTGTTTAGCATCTTTGTTGACAACAAGGACAGTAGGAATTGAGTGCACCCTCAGGAAGTTTGCTGTTGACACCGAACTGTGTGGTATGGATGCCATTCAGAGGGACCTTGAGAGGTAGGCCTATGCCAACCTCATGAAGTTCAACAAGGCCAAGTGCAAGGTCCTACACCTGGTTTGGGGCAATCCCAAGCACAATTACAAGTTGAGTGGAAAGTGGATTGAGAACAGCCCTGAGGAGAAAAACTTACGAGTTTTGGATGATGAAAAGCTCAACACGAGCAGGCAATATGCATTTGCAGGCCAGGGCTGCATCAAAAGAATGGCCAGCATGTCAAGGGAGGTAATTCTGCTCCTCTACTCTGCTCTCATGAGACCCCACCTGGAGTACTGTGTCCAGCTCTGGAGCCCCCAACACAAGAAAGATGTGGAGCTCATGGAGAAAGTCCAGAGAAGGGCCACAAAAATGATCTGAGGGCTGGAGCATGTCTCCAATGAAAACAGGTGGAGAAAATTGGGGTTGTTCATCCTGGAGAAGAGAAGGGTCTAGGGAGACCATATAGTGGCCTCCCAGTATATTAAGGGGGTCTAACAAGAAAGCTGGGGCAGGACCTTTTACAATGGCATGTAGTGAAAGCCAAGGGCGAATGGCTTTAAAATGGAAGAGTTTAGATTTAGGTTAGACATTAGAAAGAAATTCTTTCCTGTGAGTGTGGGTAGAGTTATGAGGTCAGAGATGCTTGAGCCTAGGGGTCGATGGTGATGGATAGACGAAGTCCTCCCTGGACACCAGCCATGGATGGAAGAGAAAAGAAGAAGAAGCAGGAAGGAAGTTGTCTTCTGTGATCTCTGACCTTCCTCGGAGCTTACATAGATATAAGGAATCACACAGAATCACAGAATCCAGAAGGGACCTCGAAAGATCATCTAGTCCAACCCCCCTGTGTCGCGGCCCGAGATAGGTAAAGCCGCGACTCACACCCCCACCTCAGGGGATCGAGGGCTGAGGACCGCTCCCCGTCACACTCACAAACAACGATCAGGAATCAGTAGATTTATTAAAGGCACTGAGGGTTTGGCAAGTCCGATATCACCTAACACACAAGGTCTATCTCTATATCTATATCCACACCTATATATCCATATACCAACAGCTATACAACTATACATCTATATACCAATAACAACACACACAGAAAACAAGAGAGAACCTCTCCCCTTCCCCCCTGTTCCCGTTCCCGGACAGGGATAAGAGGGAAAGCCTGGAGAGAGCCTTTGGGGAATAGAAGAATATTGGAAAAGAGAAGTGAGTGTCTGGTATGTGTGAATATACCATTCACACATATATACCATTATATACCATTATATACCATTATATACCATTATATACCATTATATACCATTATATACCATTATATACCATTATAGAGCCCGTCTCTCACATCCTGTCTTAGGTCAGTTTTTCTGTCCGTCTAGTCCAGCCCCCCATGGGGGAGTCATAGATATGGCTCTCCTGCCCCAGTAGCCTCTGTAGCAGCAGAGCTAAGAAGCGACCTTGGAGTCTCAGCAGAAACATAAACATTCCAGTGTTATCGGTCCACTAGCTGGAACACTTGTTAAAATAGAGCTTACTGAAGGAAAAAAAAAAAAAACAAACAAAAAACAATAAAAGGAAAATTGGTTCATCCTGGCTCAAACTGGGACACCTCGTCTACTGGGAGTTGTCCCTGCTCATGGCACGGGGTTGGAACTAAATGGTCTTTAAGATCCTTTCCAACCCAAACCATTGTGAGGTTGCATGATTCTATTACATTCCTTGGTTCATACAGTCCAGATTTAGCCTTGTATAATCATAGAATCATAGAGGTTGGAAGGGACCTCTGAAGATCAGCAAGCCCAACCCCCTTGCTACGGCAGGAACACCTAGGGAAGATCACACAGGAATGCATCCAGACATGTCTTGAAAGTCTCCAGAGAAGGAGACTCCACGACCTCTCTAGGCAGCCTGTTCACTGCTTCACCACCCTAACAGTAAAGAAGGTTTTTCCCTCTGTTGAGGTGGAACTTCCTATGTTGTAGTTTGGTACTATTTCCCCTCGTCATATCACAGGGCACCATTGAAAAGAGATTGGCCCATTCTTGACATCCACCCCTCAGATATTTATGGGCTGTTTGATAGTTCTTCAAGCAACCTTAATTACTGAAACTCCATTTATTTTCTAGATGTCCATAATTCTGTTGCTAGTGTCACAGTGATGATTTTGGTTTTTGGTTTTTGAAACTTGGTGGGATAAATCCCATGACTAGAGTGTGGCTATCAATGGCTACAGGCTGTTCCAAAGGGACAGATGAGGAAGGAGGGGTCAAAAGGTTGCCCTCTATGTCAAGAAATGGATAGAGTGTGAAGGGCTGTCTCTAAAGTATAGCCATGAGCAGACTATAACAAGATTAACAAGAAGGTAACCATTAAGAAGAAGATAAATTAAGAAGAAGATAAAGGCAACTCAATCAGATGTATAGCAAACAACACGTTTCATGTCACCATCGTGAACATCGCTATTAAAAACTGTGTTTGCTGTCAGGCCTTTAACATGTTTCTCCACAACTTCCTTCCCTCTAAATTGGAGAGATAAGGATTTGATGGGTGGACTGTTCAGTGGATGAGGAACTGTTTGGATGGTTGCATCCATAGAGTAGTGATCAATGGCTCAGTGAGACTGTTGACAAGTAGTGTCCTTCAGAAGGCTCTACTGGGACCAGTATTGCTTAATATCTTCATCAATCACCCTAAGCACGTTTGCAGATAGTATCAAACTGAGTGGTGTTCCCATACCTGGGTGTGGGATGCTATTCAGAGGGACCTGGACAAGCTCAAGAAGTGAGCCAGTGTGAACCTCATGTGGTTCAACAAGGCCAAGTGCAAGCTGGGTTGAGGCAATATCTCATTGCTTATATCAAATATCTCGTATCATATCATATAACCCCGTGGTTACAGAGGGAACTGCTGGTTAAACTCAAGTGTAATAATAGAGTCTACAGATCATGGAAGGAGGGGCTGGCCACTTGGGAGGAATAGAAGACCGTTGTCAGAGGATGTAGGGAGGCAACTAGGAAAGCTAAGGCCTCCTTGGAATTAAACCTTGAAAGAGAGGCCAAGGACAACAGAAAGGGCTTCTTCAAATACATTGCAAACAAAACTAACACTAGAAGCAATATGGGCCCATTTCTGAATGAGGGGGGTGCCTTGGCGACAGAGGATACAAAGAAGGCGGAGTTACTGAATGCCTTCTTTGTCTCTGTCTTTTCTGCTGGATACTGTCCTCAAGAGCCCCAGACATCTGAGGCCCCAGAGGAAGTCAAGAAAATGCGAAAGTTTGCCTTCGTTGATGAGAACCAGGTTAGGGACCAGTTATGCAATCTGGACATCCAAAAATCCATGGCTCCTGATGGAATACACCCTTGGGTGCTGAGGGAGCTGGAGGAAGCCATTACTAGGCTACTCTCCATCATTGTTGGTAAGTCGTGGGGAACAGGAGAGGTGCCTGAGGACTGGAGGAAAGGAAATGTCACTCCAGTCTTCAAAAAGAGCAAGAAGGAGAACCTGGGTAACTATACAGCGCTCAGCCTCACCTCTATGCCTGGAAAGATGATGGCACAACTTATCCTTGGCACTGTCTCTAGGCATATCAAAGGTAAGAGAGTCATTAGGAGCAGTCAACATGGTTTTACCAAGGGGAAGTCATGTTTAAGCAACCTGATAGCCTTTTATGAGGACATGAACAGGTGAATGTAGTTTATCTTGATTTCAGTACAGCGTTTGACAGTGTCTCCCACAGCATCCTCACATTTAAACTGAGGAAGTGTGGTCTGAATGATTGGGTAGTGTGATGGATTGTGAATTGGTTGAGAGAAAGAAGTCAGAGAGTTGTGGTCAATGAGACAGAATCTAGTTGGAGGCCTGTATCTAGTGGAATCCCTCAGGGGTCAGTACTGGGTGCAGTACTATTCAATCTATTAATCAATGAGCTGGATGAGGGAACAGAGTGCACTGTCAGCAAGTTTGCTGACAACACAAAACTGGGAGGATTGGATGACACACCAGAAGGCTGTGCCACCATGCAGCAAGACCTAGACAGGCTGGAGAGCTGGGAAGGGAGAAATTTAATGGAATACAACAAGGGCAAGTGTAGAGTCTTGCATCTGGGAAAGAACAACCCCATGTATCAGTGTAGGCTGGGGACTGGTCTTTTGGAAAGCAGTGTAAGGGAAAAGGACCTGGAGGTCCTGGTAGAAAAAAGGATGACCATGAGCCAGCAATGTGCCCTTGGAGCTTAGAAGGCCAATGGCATCCTGGGGTGTATCAGAAGGGGTGCTGTTAGCAGGTTGAGAGATGTTCTTCTCCCCCTATATTCTGCCTTGGTGACGCTGCATCTGGAATATTGTATCCAGTTTGGGGCCCCTCCATTCAGGAAGGACAGGGAACTGCTTGAAAGAGTCTAGTGCAGAGCTTCAAAGATGATTAATAGGGTGTAACACCTCCCTTATGAGGAAAGGCTGAGGGAGCTGGGCCTCTTCAGCTTGGAGAAGAGGAGACTGAGAGGTGACCTCATTAATGTTTTACAAATACTTGAAGGGCGAGTGTCAGGAGGATGGAATAAGGCTCTTATCAGTGATGTTCAGTGACAGGAGAGGGGGCAATGGGTGCAAGCTGGAGGATTGGAGGCTCTACGTAAACATGAGGAAAAAAATTTCTCTCTGAGGGTGACAGAACACTGGAACAGGCTGCCCAGAGAGGTTGTGGAGTCTCCTTCTCTGAAGACATTCAAAACATGCCTGGATACATCCCTGTGTCTAGGGGATCCTGCTCTGGCAGGGTTGTTGGACTGGATGGTCTTTGGAGGTCCCTTCAACCCCTAACATTCTGTCATTCTTTGATTCTCTGATCTATACATACTGAGGGATGAAAGCATAATGAGCAGCCCAGAGGAGAATTACTCGGGGCTGCTGGTGGATGGAAAGCTGGACATAACTGGCAAAGTGCAGTTACAGTCAGGAAGGTCAACTGTACCCTGGGCTGCATGAAAAGAAACATGACCAGCAGGTCAAGAGAGGCGATTTTAAACTAAGAGAGGACAGATTTAGACCAGATATAAGGAAGAAATATTTTTAACATTAGGGTGATGAAACAGTGGAACATGTTGCTCAGAGAGGTGGTTGATTCCCCATCTCTAGAAACATTCAAGGTCAGGGCTTTGAGTAACCTGATCTAGTTGAAGATGTCCCTGCTAATGTTAGGGATGTTGAACTAGATGATCTTTAATGTCCCTTCTAACCTGAATCATTCTATGATTCTAAGATCTAAGTGAAAAGAACTGAGTAGGTAGCAAATGGATCTCTGATACACATGATATAAAACCTTTAAGTTGCTTGGATATTTATCTGTAAGATCTGTGGATATAATAGCTCTGTATCTTGTCTGGCAGCTAGTTAAACAATCTTTTCTGGGGAAACCATCCCAAGTTTAGTGCAGTAGGAGACCCCTTCATCTTTTCACTATTCTTTCCTTGTGCTTACAGAATAACAGAGCAACTTGCAAAGCAGAAATCTGTCAGCTAGGAAGCACTGACAGATTTTCTAGGAGTGTGTTTGGAATCAACTTTTGGATGTCTCATTTATTGTGGTCTTTTTTTTTTTTTTTTTTAATACCTACTTGCTGTGCAGTTATTATATTTTCTGCCTTGTTATACTTTCTTTCCATCTCATATTGCCAGCTTTTTCTTTCTAACACATTGGGTAGAAAAAAAAAGCATTAAAATGACTATCTGCCTCAAAGCCATTAAAGCTAATCATTAGTAGGATAGAAGTAAGTTGCCATAGCATCTCTAAATTTTAATCATTAAAGTCTAGTATTTGCTTCTTCCTCTCTACCAGTTACTCACTCTCCTTGCCAAGTGTTATGTTTTGGGAGAACAATTCTTCTTCTGTGCAACAATATCTCTCAAAAAAAATAAAATGCTTCAGCATTTTAAAGCTGAAGCAACAGAAGTTACTATCTGCAGCACGAGCCAAGCCAAACCAAAGGAAGCCAAAACCACAGAACAAATTATTCTTCCAGAATCTGATTATTTTAATCAGCATATTACTGACTAATGTCAGAAAAAAAAAAAAAGCTAAATTGTAAAGTTTGGTGTGGAAATGCATTTCAGATAGCAATATTAAAAGTCTAAGAGATGCAGGAGACTTGGAGGAGAACTTTATGAAGTACTTTCTTAAAGGAAAAAGCTTGGCAATAGTTTCAGGCTTTTGGTAACACATGCTGGAAAATTCCAATGAATAAGTTAAAGACTACTGAGGTAATCTCTTCTTTGTGACAGAAAACAGTGGGTGTCCTGTCTCCTTGAGTCAAATGTAGTAAAAATTGTCCTTTCACTGCCATACAGTAGGCCTTGGACCAAGTTGTGACACAGCTTAAAACATTATTTATTTTTTAAATCCCCTTAAATACCTCACTTATATTTTCTGTACATAAGTTAGGGACAGTAACAACTGTCAGTATTTTAACTGTGATTTTTACAACCTGATACCCAATTCTTCTCTTAAGTATTCTTAGAAGAAAATAATTGAGAATTTTGAGTCAAGGACCTAAAACTAAAATTAATTTATTCCAGTGCTGGTATACTGCAAAAAGAACAATATAGTAGGACAGTATCATGTCCTAATTTTGAAGGGGCAACTCTTAGTATTATTCTTTAATTTTTTCATCAGCTTCTTGCAGTTTAATCTTCTGTTTAATGAGCAGTAACTTCCAGAAAATAATGTGGTAGTAAAGGCGTAAGCTGTGTGGATAGTTTAGGTTATTTTTTTTAGTCATTTAGTTAAAAGATATAAAAAAAGAAGAATGGACAAATATTAATGGAGAATTAGAAGGAGCCAGTCTTACAGCACTGAGGAAGACTTTCCTACTGTGAGGAAGTCATTTGAAGAGAGGTGTTGAGATGTGAGTAGGAGAAAGATTTGAAGGCTCTTATAAATAACTTAAAGTCAGGTCAAATTAAAATGTAAAATGCAATATAAAATAAGGCCTTTTCACCAAGATGAGAAGTTCAGTTTTATGCACAGAATAAGAAGCAACAGTAGATACGAAGCAAGAGAAGGTGGGCGAAAGAATTGCTAATACGGAGCACTAGGTGAAAAAATTTTAGGAGAATTTCAGAGGGAGAGGAAAAAGCATAAATATTCCACTTTGAGTGGTGCAATTTGTATAAGACACCAAAACTCCAAATATGCTTTTAAATATGCAATGTAAAGAAAAAAGATTTATTAACAGCCTTGACACAGTGTCAGGAAGAGAGATCAGAGAAGAGTGTGCACAAGTCATCCACCATTAACTCGGCAGAATTTTCTGTTTCTAAGAAGTAATGTATAGAATGGAGAGGATTTTGAGAAGAAAAGAATAGCCATGTCCAGTTATAGCTGCATATTGGAAAATCAAAGGACAAGTTGAAGAACTGAAACAGTTTACTCAGAAATGGAATGAGAGATTTGAAAACTGTCAATGTATTAATGACACTTTCTTGTTTTCAAAAGTAGTTGTCCTCTAGAAAAATAAAATTATCATCTATCATCTGTATTTTTTTTCCCTTTTTTCTTCTTTTTTTCAGTATTATTTTTTCTCTGTCTGTATTGGTCCTGCTTTCATGCTACACCGTTATGCAACAGGTAGTTAAGAGGTTTGGGATTTGACACCTGTACTGTTCCTTTAATATTTTCTCTCTCTGCTTATATGATTTGGTCATGGGGAAAAAATGAAAGACACTTTGCAGACAGACTTTCAAAATCTTTCTCTAGCTTCCCTCTCCAGTTCATAACATTAGATTTAAGTAGTTCATGGGCAACTTGCAGGTTCTGGTCTGTAATTTAATACAACTTTTTTTACATAATGCTTATTAAAAAATAAGGATTTTCAACAGTATGTAATAAACAGAGATTTGACATTTTATGTTAGAATGAAAAATAGAAAACTATCTTATTAAAATTTTTTCATACTGCTGTGTCTCTTCTTGTCATATTTATAAAAAGAGAAGAGAAAATTAATCTTAAAACAACGGCACCTAGAAGTATCATGCTGATGCAACCATATACTCCTTTAGTGGGGCACTAAGTAATTTTTTTTGTACAGTGGTGTCAGTAATTTTTTTGCTGGGAGCCTGAAGCTTTGACACCAGGTTGTGAAAAAAAACACCTTAAAACAGCGGGCAACCGCTGCACAACTGAGGTGCTCCAGATACGGTGCAGTCCAAAATGTCTGCCATTGCCTGCAACAAACACTGAAGTTCAGATTTTGTACATAGGTGAAGAAGCAGCTAAAAACTTTCAGATATATATGGAGAGACATGAAAAATATTTCCATTTCTGAATCTGGTAGCTTGTTAAAATATTTAGACCAGAAGTGGAAGATCATCAGCTAAAGGTATGTTCTTTTGGCCACTAATATTGTGAAAAGCAGATCCTGTAGGATGGTGTTTGTGAGGAGAAAGTATTACAAAAGATAGTAATGCTCCCATTCCATGACAGTGATACCTTGCATGATGTTCCCAAGCGGGGCTGTGAAATACATTGGTCATTTTATTTCTTCAGGTTTCTGACTGGATGAAGGGAATATGGTAGAACTTTTACATGCAATATAGCCTGACCTAGTCATTTTTGCCACATATTAACTCTTCTCCCTAAACTCATTCAACGACATCTCACTTTCAATAACGTATGAACCCTTAAAAGACAGATTTCTGCTCAAGAGCAACAACCTCTTCGGTTTATGTAGCCCTGAAAGCCTATTTATATTTCTTGACAGACTGTCTCATTTTCCTCTAGAAAGTAACAGAAAGATCCTTTTTGGTCCTCTTTTCTTTTCTGAGAGAGAGCAGAATCTTGGCTGTGTTCAAATTGTCATACTGTATAATCCTTGGCTAAGGCTGTTACTGAATGTCCCACTGTAAATTGTATGAAAATCAAAACCCAGAGATATTGGTATCTATGGATTTCCATTGAGTCACACGGAGAGAGTGGGGCTGTTAAAATTCTCCAGGAAGGTTACAAACAAGTTGACCTCTATCAGGTAATTAGTTCATAAAGAAAGTTATTTTTCTGACACTGCTTTTCTCCCTCTCTCTCTGTCTCTTCTTGCATAAAACAATCTATATTCCTTGTGGATGGTAACTGTGAGTGACTTCTTATTCTGTTCTGCAAGGGAGAGAGAGTACAGCTCATGGATTCAATTATGAAGGTTTTATCTGCAATGCTTAATCTACCTATTCTTATGTGAAGAAATAATATTATAAACTTTTTTTCTGGCTTTCGGACCTGCGAGAACAAGCTGTCAGATACTGTGGGTATATGGCAAATATGACTCAACTGGGAGTCCAGTAATGACAAAATAAGGGCTCAAAATGTCGAGCATGGGAAACAATGAAATGACCCCATGAAAATATTTGCCAATTGCCAATTAAACAGAATAGGATAACTAGAAATAAGAACAAATATAAAAACACCTTCACCCCACTCATTCCTTCTACCTTCCTCACCCCAAGTGGCTCAGAAGGATGGGGAAATGGGGGTTGCAATCAGTTTATAACACTTCATGCGTACTGCTTTTTCCTCCTCACACTCATCTCCTGTTCCAGCATGGAGTTCCACCTATGGCATACAGTCTTTTATGAATTCCTCCAGAATTCCTAGGCTGCAGGAGGACAGCCTGCTTCACTGTAATCTTCACCACGGGCTGCAGGGAACTCTCTGTTCTAGTACCCCAAGTACCTCCTCCCACTCCTTTCTTCACTGACTCTGGTGTCTTCAGAGTTGTTTCTCTCATATACTCTCACTTCTCTCTCACAGCTGCTGTTGTGCAGCATTTTTTACCCTTTAAATATATGTTATCACAGAGGTGCTACCAACATTGCTGATCAGTGCAGCTTTGGCCAGCTGTGGGTTGGTCCTGGAAACAGCTGGAACTGCCTGTATGTGACATGGGATCAACTTGTGGTGTCTTCTCATGAAGCAACCCTTGCAGCTCCCCTGCAACCCCCACTCTGCAGCATAAACCCCATATAGTCTAATTCTAAGATTCTGAAAATATATTTTAAATGTCAAGGTTCAGCATGCATTCCTGCCCTCATTTATTTCAAAAAACAAAAAAAAAAGAACCACAATTGGATGTATATATTTTGCATTTTTGAAGGGTAAAACAATTACTTGTGGAGTTCATATTACTATGTACTTTAAAGTATTTAATAAATGCCCTTAGAAATAGGGAACAGGATCCTGAATACATTAACAATTTAAAGGTAAACTTACTTCAAAAGCTAAGTTTCACTCACCTAACCTACATGTACATTTTCACCTCTCTAATAACCTTTTTCTGAAAGTGGTAATTTTTAGCCTTTGCTCTCAGGTCTGGTTTTTGGAGGTCAGTGGCAAGAATCCCTTGATTTAAACTGTGCAAGATGTAGTTCTTACTCTTTAAACGAGGTCTTTAAGCATATTTTTAAAGAATTATGCACCACTGTGTCATAGAGTAGATGTTTTCATCAACAAACCACAGAGCTGGTAGGAGGAAGAAGAAATGGAGCACATATTAGCAAGTAAAGATTACATTTAAAAATAGTTGAAGACTTCGGATCTTGATCAATGGATTGAAATAGCTATCCAAGAGGTAAAAGGTCAAGGGAACAAGCATTAGCAGCAAGAATTAGACAGGAGAGGCCAATACCCATTGCTGCTCTTTCTAGTACCCATTTTCTTCAACAACTCTTTTAAGTATTCCCCTTTGCTATTGTTTTCTGCTCCAGCAAAAGTGGACTGTTTTGAGAGAGTTCCTTCCAGAAATTTTATGTTTTCTTTTGTTCCATGAATAACAGGGGCAGTTGCCACCCAGAAGCAGCAAAGGAAAGTGTCTCTGAAGCTCAGAACCAGTTATTTTACATAGTTCTGATTTATTGCTTAGAAAGGTTTATGGAGTTCTGTGGCTGCTCTTTCTGCTGCGAAGAGAGAATCAAAGAAAATGGGCACTGATGAAAGCAGAGAATAATTTTAGTCTCAGCAAATGTGTTTCCCTTGACACAAAAAGGATTCTTAGGAACTGAACACTCTCTGTATAAAATTGTTGTTCAAGATTT
The DNA here is from genome assembly GCA_020745705.1 of Hemiprocne comata. NCBI lineage: Eukaryota > Metazoa > Chordata > Aves > Apodiformes > Apodidae > Hemiprocne > Hemiprocne comata. Next base: position 70,710,049 of record CM036616.1, on the reverse strand, counting down.
CACTTATGTTTATGATGTGTCAGACAATCCCTGAGAGATAGATGGATGGATGGATGGATGGATGGATGGATGGATGGATGGATGGATAGAGAGAGAGAGAGAGAGAGAGAGAGAGAGAGAGAGATTAAGGAAGAATCTAAGCTAGATACTACTTTAGAAAGAGATCTTAGAATTAAACATTCACTAAAAATGTCCCCTGGATCTTCAGGTGCAGCCAGAAAGGCTAAAAAGATAGAAGATAAGATTAGAAAACAAAATTTTGCCATTGTGTAAAGCCATTGTGTGTCTACATCTTCAGAAGTACGGACATTCCTGATCAGCCTCTTCTCACACATAATGCAGTAAAAAGAGAGTAAGAGCAGTAAGGGGTAACAAGAATGGCTGAGAGGATCCAATGTTGGATAAAATTTTATAGCATGGGAGATAAATATCGTGAAACGCATAAAGTCATGAATGACATGACAATATATAAAGAATAATAATTAGCAACTAATGTAGCAACTAAAAGGATTAGACAGCAGGATTAACAAGCAAAATTAAGGTTTTTTGCTTGTTTGTTTGTGTGCTTTTCATAAGAGTGCTGCAATATCTTGTATTTGGCAAAAGGAGAATTATATTAAAAAAGCAATTTGTAGAAATTGATTTTTAAATGTCCATTAAGTATTATTAAAAACAAATGTATGGATACAATCTTTCTCTTGGAAAATCTTGAAACAAACAGTATACCAGAGGAATTATTCTGCACTTACCTTTTTCAGTGCTCCTGCTGTTACTGGTTATACAGGGATCACTAAAGAAATTGAAGTTTAGGTTTTGGGGTTTTTTGTTTTGATTTTTGCTTGGTCGGTTTGGGTGTTTTTTTTGTTTGTGTGTTTGGTTTTTTTGTATTGTTTGGTTTGGTTTCTTGTGGTTGTTGGTGGTTTTTTTAGTTGAGGTGGGTTTTTTTTGGCCCAGTATAATAATTGTTTTATTTTTATTATGCAGAAATACCAAAACTGAAAAAATATGATGTGCATTTTATTTTAGATGTTTTGGGAAGTCTTTCTGTCCTTTTCTGATCTCTGCAAGGTTTATTATTAGGACCTTAGGAAACCAGTGGATGGACTTTCACACTTTCTGTAGAACTGGAACCTTCAGATATCTCTTTCCTTTATCTGGCACTTAACCTTCCACATTGAGAGGTTTATACCTTAACCCAGCTGGAAAATAGTACTATTATCTGTTAAGGGATTTTAGGGGTGGCCATTGCCCCCAGAAGCCCCAGCCCAGGACCCCTTCTGCTGGGCTGCTAAACCTCAGCAAGATGTGCCCAGAGACCCACAGTCTCTGCCCAGACTGAAGGATGTGACTGCCTCTGTCCCATTTGCTGGTTCAAGCAGAGGTGAACCTGCCTTACATGTGGGCCCCACCAGCTCATCTGCTGGTACAGCTTGAATTTTTTCAGTGAACACACACACCTGCCATGTACCCACATCTGGGGGAGATACAGAGAGTGAGACACTATTCAGCAGCCAGCACCAGGCACAAGGCCTTTGACCCCTGGTTCCGCTCCAGCCACCAGTGCTGAGCTCCTCAGAGCCCCTCACTCAGCTCATTCACACCAGCTCTCTGATAGCTGGTTTTCAGGGGACACACACAGTTCCCGCCCCAGTGGCTGCAGATAAAGGCTCCCACTAGCTCCAGTAGCTGACACCAGGCCAGGGGAGCCTACAACCCAAACGTGAGTCCAGTAGTTGGCACCAAGTTTCTCTCTGCACACAAGTCTTTCAGGCACTTAGTCCACACATTCCTAACAGGAGGAAGAGTGAGACTACAAAAAGAGATAGTTAAGAAAAGATTTAATGAGGCAGTATAAGAAGATAGGATAGACTGCGTTGATCAGGCCCAGGGCTCAGTCAGAGAAGAATATGAGCTAGCCCTGTTTTATACATGACTCTCTTGGACCCTTTTCTGTCTAGCCTCTTCTTTTTTCCCACCTGCTCCCCCTCCTCTAATCCATTTAGCTTAGTCCCACTGACCCCCATCCAACATCCTGCACCTCAGAGTTCCATCTTCCTCTCTAGCAAAGTCCCAGTTTGCCTGCAGTTTTGTGATAGCCCATCAGTTAGTGTGACTGACCATGTCTATTTCTGGTTATTGTCTTTGTTAATTGGTCAGGTTTTATGTCTCTGTATGTTGTCTCCCTCTCTTGTCTTATGATCCCAATTTAACAAGATTCTTAGTCAGATAATGATATTGAAAAATGAAAATTCTCACATTTCACATATCCCTACCAATTAGTGTGGCTCTCTGGGTATGTTCTAATCACCACCTCTCTTATCAATTGGTCACAGATTTATTATGTCTGTATGTTCTTGTTTATGGTCCCCTCCTTTACTCATTATCCCTCTATGTACTGAAAAAGCCCTTGACCAGGTACATGTCAAGGAGCTGACACTCTCCTTCCACATACCCTTACATTATCCATTTTCTTCATTTGAGAAGCAAACCTCCAGCTGTAAGAAAATGGAAAAGCTTAGAGATCTGCTCCCTGGTATGGTTTCACCAGATATCCACTCCTGGTTCATAATTTCATGTCAAGTGGTTAAGACCATCACATTCAACCATCAGGAAAAATAATTACTGTGACATACGCTTTCAGTCTGATGAAAATATGTCTACTGGACAACATAGCTAATACAAGTGTTTGTAGTGATGTGCTGATATCCATACAGGCTTTGGAGAATCTGATCATAAGGCTTAGTAAGACCTATCCCTTAATCAGCAGTCTAGTGTCATTTCTATGCTCTTATTTATACCTGTAATTATGTGCTGCTGAAATGCTGTCACTTCTGGAAGAACCTGGCAAGCTACAGGTGTATTTAGGAAGTCTGCTGAGCTGAAGAAATCTTAATTGAATTCTTGCCCATTGCAGTTAGTAAAACGATGGCCAGTTCTGCACACAGCACCATCTCCTTAGCAATTGGTCACATTTCCTGAGCAGTAGGTATCTTGAGAGATCATCTAGCTACATGGAAAATTTTGAGAGTAACCTGTCATACAAGTCTTTGGCTTGATACTAGCACAATGAGGGAGGAGATATATTTTGGCCAGAAAATCTGTCAGTCAGTGTCTGGCTCTTAGTGGAATCTTGAAAGCCTTGACATATATGATTGATTTCTTATATCCTTCTTCCAGAGTATACCTTTTTCCTCTCTTGTACTTATGCAGTCGATTTCACCTTTTATTCTATTTTATCAGGACATTTCCCAGACTATATAATGATATATTGCACAAGACAATTGTTGTTTTCACTAAAATGAAAAAGGCGGAACTGGAAATGAAGAATACCCTTAAGTGATTAAATGTTTTCTTCTTACTAGCTCCCACTGCATGTTTGTCGTGGTTTGACTCAGAATCGGCAAATAAACCAGAGACAACAATGCCCTCAATCCCTTCCACCTCCCACACAGGTAGGGAAGGAGAGAGAGAAGTAAGGAGAGAGACTTTGCTCAATTGAAAACTAAATTAGACAGCTTTAATTTTATGTACAATTATATACAAGTATGTTCAGGAATGTGCAAAAGCCTCTTGCCTCCCCCCACCCCCAGCACCTCCCCCGGCACTCTCCTGAGCTGTGAGCAGTTCTGAAGTGTCTCACCCCGTGGGCAGGAGATAAGGCAGAGCAGACAGGGGCTGGGTTATGAGGGTTATGAGGTCAGAGCCTAGGGGTTGATGGTGATGGATGGATGGAGTCCTCCCCGGATGTTGGCCATGGACAGAAGAGAAGGGAAGAAGAAGCAGGAAGAAAGTTGTCTTCTGTGATCTCTGACCTTCCTCGGAGCTTACATAGACATATGGAATGGAATACCTTTGGTCAATGCTACTGTCTGTCTAGTCCAACTCCCCTGGGGGGGGTCATAAATACAACTCTGCTGCCCCGGTAGCCTCTGTAGCAGCAGAGATAAGAAGCGACCTTGGAGTCTCAGCAGTAACGTAAGCATCCCAGTGTTATCAGTCCACTAGCTGGAACACTTGCTGCTAGTTAAAAGAGAGCTTACTGAAGGAAAAAAAAAAATCAGTAAAAGGAAAATTAGCTTAATACTGGCTCAACCCAGGACAATGCTCTGCTCTTGTGTAAACACCTATGCTAAAGTAATGAGTTGTCAGCCACATTGGGTACAAACAGGCCTAAAACACTTATTACACCTAGATGACAATTCGGCTCTAGGATGTTGGTGAGTATGGCCCTTTTCCAAATGGCTCCACCAGTAATTTTGACAGGATGAATACCACCATCAGTAACATAGCACTGGTGTCAACAGCTTTCTTCACAAACTCATATTTGCACATGTTCTAGGTAAATTGGTCTTCTTAAGTACTCACCCTACTCTGTGCAAATACTCATTGCGGAACTCATTTACAGGGAAATAGACAAAGGAATATCTCTGGGATGCTGACTTAGGTTTATCTTGCACCTTATCTTAGGCTACTTGAGATTTGACCACACTGAATTTCTAGTCCTTTCAGCACAGACCACTGAACATTGTGGATTGTATAAAATCTTCCTGTATGAACATCTTCCTGCACTGCAGCTTGTCATGCATAATTCCAGAAGTGTGCATGGAACTCTGTTCTGGTCTGAGTGGTGTTTTATCAGTTGTTGGCATTCAAGAAAATTCAGTCATGCCTGGAAACTGCTCTGGGCTCTCTGTGACATCTATTTCAAAATCAGTCTTGAAACAGATTGAGTATAATAACTGGAGTTTTGCAATGGAGGGATAGAGGCTCTTTAGGAAGGACAAGATGGGAAGACAGGGAAGGAGAATTGCACTTTATGTGAGAGAGCAGCTGGAGTGCATGGAATTCTACCTGGGGATGGATGAGAAGCCAAGTGAGAGTTTATGTGTTAGGATTAACTATAGGACAAGTAAAGGTGGCATTGTAGTGGGTGTCTGCTATAGGTCACGTGTCCAGGAAGAACAAGTGGTTGAGGCCCTCTATAGACAGATGGGAACAACTTCATGTTTCTAGGACCTGGTCCTCATGGGGTACTTGAACCACCCCAATATCTGATGGAGGGAAAACACAGCAGGACACAAGGAATCCAGGAGATTCCTGGAGTGTGGCGATTAAGCGCATGGACTCCAAGTTTTCAAAAATCGAAGACCCGAAGACCTTTATTGTTTTACAATGAGCTAGTTATACACTTTGTTAAGCTGAGGCAAGCATCTTTATTGTTGTAACATTTTTCCATGGTCCATTTTTAAGCTGAATGCGAGCATTTATGCAAGCAGTTACAATATTCCCCTGGGATTCAGTTTTGCAGGAGCTTATGTTTCATACCTAGCTGTTATCTTGTCAAGGTAGTTACACTGCCTTACAATGGTTTCTATGTTCTCTTGTCTTAGTTTCTTTTACTGTGCTGAACACACACTTTTAGTTCAGCTTTCCCATGGCTTCATGTCCATTAAAGCAACTATTTCCCTCAGGTCTGAGCCTGAGTCTCCTTCTGATTCCCCTATTCCTACACTGGAGTATGCTGAGGATAACCTCCTCCAAGTGACAGAGGAACCCATGGTCTGTTGGACATTGTACTCTCCAACAAGGATGGACTCAGTGAGGATATGAAGATCAAAGACAGCCTTGGCTACTGTGTCTGTGAGATGGTGGAGTTCAGGACCCTAAGGCCTGGGAGAAGGGTGAAAAACAAGCTCACAACACTGAACTTCAGGAAGGCAGACTTTGATTTTGACTTTGACTTTGAGTTAGTCAAAGACTGTTCAGAAGATTCCCATGGGATAAGATCCTGGAGGGAAGAGAAGACAAGGAAAGCTGGTTAATATGCAATTTTCACCTCCTCTCAAGCTCAAGAGATTTCCGTTCCAAAAAGATGAAGTCAGGCAAAAATAACAGAAGGACAGGATGGATGAATAAAGAGCTCATAGACAAACTCGAGACAAAAAAAGGAATCATACAGGGCTTGGACACAAAGACAGATAAACTGAGAGGAATGAAAAAACATTGTCCAAATGATGAAGTTAGGAAAGCTAAAGCCCAAATGGAATTTGACCTGGCCAGGTTGTTGTCAAAGACAACAACAAGGGCTTCTACAAGTACACAGGCAATAAAAGGAAGACTGGGGAAAATGTGGGCCCATTGCTGAAATATATGAGGCACTTGGTTAGACAGGCCATGGAAAAGGCTGAGGAATGTCTTCTTCATGTCTATCTTTACTAGCAAGACTGTCCCAGAGACCAGGGAGAAAGCCTGGAGCAAGGAAGATGTATCCTGGATGAGAATCAGATCAGGGAATACTTAAGCAAACTGGACATGGTCCATTGGCTATGATGAGATGCATGAGATGCACCCATGAGTGCTGAGAGAGCTGAGTGAAGGGTCACTGTTGAAAATCTTTGATCAGTCATGGCAAACATGGCACTTGGAGAAGCTCCTGAAGACTGGAGGAAAGCAAAAGTAACTCCTGTCTTAAACCCACAAAGTGCAAGAAGGAGGACCCGGGGAATAATGGGCCAGTAAGCTTCACCTGGATTACAGTGAAATTGTTGAGCTACAAAACATGGGAACAATTTCTAGGCATGTGAATGACAAGACAGTGACCAGGAGTAGACAGCATGAATTCAAGGAGAAGTCATGTTTGACCAACTTTATAGACATCTGTGATGAAATCACTGACCTGGAAGACAAGAGGAGAGCAGTGGATATTGTCTATCCAGACTTACGTGAGGCCTTTGACACTGTTTCCCATAAGATCTGCATAGATAATCTGTTGATTTGTGGGCTGGATAAGCAGACAGTAAGGTGGGTTGAATACAGGCTGAGAGACCAGGACCAGTGTGTTGTGCTCAGTGGAACAAAGTATAGTTGGAGACCAGTAACTAGTGGTATATCTCACAGGTCAATACTAGGTGTAATATTATTGCAAAGTGTTTCACCTCAGGAGGCACAAGCCTCAGGAGGCCATCCAGCTGGAAAGCAGGTTGACAGAAAAAGGCTCCAGGGTGCTGGTGGAAACCACAAAGAATATGAGTCAACAATATGACTTTGCTACCAAGAAGCCTAGTGATATTCTGGGATGCATTAGAGACAGTATTGGCTGCAGATCAAGGGAGGTGACCATCTTTGTTCAGCACCGGTGTGACCATACCTGGGGTACTGTGTCCATTTCTGCACTTACAATCATAGAATCATTCAGGTTGGAGAAGACCTGTAAGATCATCCAGCCAACCTTTAACCTAACTCTACTAACCTATCTCTACCAGCCCACTGCTAAGCTCTGTCCCTAAGGAACATATTTACACAATTTTTAAACACATTCAGGGATGGTGATTCATTTCCCTGGGCAGCTTGTTCCAGTGCTTAGTAACTTTTTCTGTAAGGTTATTAACTTCTCTAAAGAAGTTTTTCTTAACATCCAACCAAAAGCTCTCCCGGTGTAGCTTGAAGCCTTTCATTGTTAGTTATTAGTGACAAGAGACTGGCCCCCTCATCCCCACAACCTCCTTTCAGGTAGTTGATTAGGTACCCCCTCAGACTCCTTCTCTTAAGACTGTACAGTCTCAGTTCTCTTAGCCATTCCTCAGAGGACTTGTTTTTCACCAGCTTTGTTGCCCTTCTTTGGACCCACTCCAGCACCAAAATGTGCTTCCTGTATTGAGGTGCCCAAAGGCACAAAAGTGTTTGGGAACTACAGGAAACTGGCCAATGAAGGGCCACAGGAATAATGGAGTGAAGCATCTCTCTCCTATGAAGAAAGACTGAGAGAGCTGGGACTATTTATCCTGGAGAAGAGAAGGCTCAAATGGGAACTTATTACTGTATATAAATACCTGAAAGCAGACTGTAAGAGCCAAGCTGTTTCAGTGGTGCTCAGTGACAGAACCAGAGGCAATGGTGTGAGTGTGACACGGTGTGGACCTCGACCCTTGATCCCCTTTTGTAGAGGGAGTAGGTTGTGGCTTTACTCATCTCGGTTCGTGACAAATGGGACCAAACTGAAGCACAGGAGGTTCCCTCTTAACATCAGGAAACACTTTTTCACAATAAGGATGATTGAGCACTGGCACAGGTGTCCCAGAGAGGTTGTGGAGTTTTGGAAATAAAAAGCTGTCTGGATACAGTCCTGGACAACTGGCTTTAGGTGGTCTGCTTGAGCAGGGGGACTGAAGCAGAAAACCTCCAGAGGTTTCTTCTGATCCCAGCCAATCTGTGGTTTTGATACTGTCAGTGGTTTTACACAGTGGCTCATTGTGATTACTGGGAGATGTAAAAATGCATTATTGTAATCAGCATTCAGCTCATGCATGTAGGACTTGTCTCCTAAAGCTTGTTTCCCAACACATAGTGGCATCATTTTTGTTATCTGCTCCATACAGCTAGCTACTCTGCATGTGTCTGCCTATTTTCAGCTTATCATGAATACTATGCCCACATGTAGGCTGCTCGTGAGGCTCATGAGCTTGGCACAAGCACTGCTGTTTCTTTACCAGGATGTCTGATGCAGACGTTGTTTTTTTTGAAGGGTAGAAAGAGCTCTCCTCTGACATCTCTTGTTGCTTTGTGTCTCCCTCAGCTTGCCTCATCCTGGTAATTATTTCTCAGCCATGAAATCTGTGACTGGCATCCTCTGTGACATTCAATAGACTCTCTTGCCATAAGCAGTACAGTCCCAGGTTGTTTTGTGATGCAGATTGCTTGCAAAGTCATTGTATTTCACTAGAGTTTAAAGGGATGAAATGAAATTTTCCAGATTCAGTCTTCTCTAGGAACTGGGAAAAAATGTTCAGCCAAAAGACAGGTGGCAGAATTATGTAATGTTTCTTCTTAATTCATAAGGTTAAAGCATAGTATGCTATGCTCAGGCTATAGCCCGATCAAACCCAGGAGAAAGCTGAATTGCTGCTTATCTGATTTGGTTTTCAGAACCTGATGCTTTTCTAGAGAGCTGGAATCTGGTTTTCTACTTGATCTAGCCCTCAGTAATTTTAAAATAAGTTGTCGTGTACCTATAACTAGCAATCAGGAACAACAGGGCTTTATATCACAATTGTACTATTCCACAAACTGTCTCTGATTCCATTTCAGGGCTCCTACTAAGTTTCCACAGTGAAATAATGATTTTTTTTATTGCTTAGAGAAAACAGTATTTCATAAGCCTGTTTGCAACTGTGTGACTTCCTTGACTCTCAGCAAATCAGCCACCTGAATTAAAACATTCCCTGGAGATGCTTAAGAGGGGAGAAAAAAAAAAAAAAAAAAGGAAAAAAGAAAGTATTCTTCAGCCCTCAGTCTTTGATGAGCCAGAAGTACACTTCCATTGGAGTCTGCATGCATTGAATGGCTGCATGTGATGGAACATCATCCACAGTAAAATTATTTAATTTGTAATAGGAATTTGTAGTCTAGAAATGTGAGAAGAAAGGTATTAAAAGAGTTATTAAAGCTAATCATATCCTATTCTTCAATAGATCAATTGAACAGATGGTGACTTTGTACATTTTGCATGCTGTGAGTGCCTGAAGCCTTAGCAACATCCACCTAATGCTGAAAATCTATTACTATCTCGCCCTGCTATTTTTTCTTCTCTGAAAACTGTTGTCTCAGTGTCCAGAATCCACACCTTAGAAAACCTGGGACTTATTCATTGCACAGTATTAAAGTTGTTTATGTTATTGACAGAGTCACTTATAACTTCATCAGAATCAGCAGGCATTAAGTAAACCGCATTGGCCCAGGGACAAAACCACTTCTGCCCTATTTGGACAGTGAAAAATTCTTTAAAAATCTATTAATAAGGATCAAAATTCACCAATAGTCAACTCAGAAATTAATGACTTGTGATCACTAGTAATTACAGTTAATGTGATTTAATCACTAGCAATCCACTGGAAAATGGGTTTGGAGCCTTAACTTGTTATCAAATTAAGATAGTTGAAAGAGGCTGACTTTTCCTATGGAATAAAGAAATATCCTCTAAAAATTGGAGAAATATTCTTAAAGATAAAATCTCATCTTTTTAATTCCATCTGTCTGACTTTAAATACGATAGATTTTAAAAGGATAGATCAGTTAACTTTGAAAATCATGAAGTATTTTCTTTATTGAAATGTTCATGAAAAATATTCATAGTCCTCCTCTGAGGGTCTACAAAGTTCATGAATGCATTTCCATTTTTCTGACTGAGTTTTAAAACATCTCTCTGTGCTGAGAGTTTTGCAAAATTTATAGTGGGACCTATTCTTGCTGAGATTAGTCTAAACATCAAAGAAAACATTTGAAGAGTTGTGAATTTCCATGCTTTTTTCTGCAATTCATGTTTAGAACAAATAATTACTTACCAGTGCAAATTTGAGAAAAATTACTGTTGTCACTAGACACTGATAAAAATGCTTTTGGCATTGATGGAGGTACTAACATTCTACATTTATAATTAATTTCTGAAAATTTCAAAGACAGAGATGAATAAATTTTCTTTGGTATTAATTTTTTGTGTCCAGGTGGTAAGCTTCAAATCATTTGGCCAAATTCCAAACTTACCTGTGTCAAATCTTTCTAAAGTGAAACTTAATGCAAAGAAAAAGTGGATGAATGACAATATTTTGAAGTACATGCTTATCTTAAATTGCATTTTATCAGGAATTGGACCTGGGGTGTTAAGAACAACAAGGAAAGTTTCTACAGGTATGTCAGTAGTAGGAGGAAGACAAGGGAAAATGTGGCCCCACTTCAGAAGAAAACAGGAGACTTGGTCATGCAAGACATAGAGAAGGCTGAGGTATGCAATGGCTACTTTGCCTCAGTCTTCACCTGCAAAGGTTCTGGTCACACCAACTTAGACAAGGCAAAGGCAGGGACTGTGAAAAGAAGATCTCCACACTGTAGAAGAAGAAAGGGTCCAGGACCATCTGAAGGACCTGAAGGTGCACAAGTCCATGGGACCTGACAGGCTTGATCCACGGCTCCTGAAGGAACTGGCCTATGAAGTTGCAAAGCCACTGTCCACCATATTTGAAAAGTCTTTGCAGTCTGGTGGAGTTCCCACTAACTGGAAAAGGGGAAACATAATCACCATTTTTAAAAAGGGAAAAAAGGAGGACCCGAGAAACTACAGACCAGTCAGTCTCACCTCTGTGTCCAGTAAGGTCATGGAGCAAATCTTCACATAGGCTTTGTTAAGACAAGTAGAAAACAAAGGGGTGGTTGGTGACATGGCTTCACCAAGGGCAAATCCTATCTGACTAATTTGGTGGCTTTTGCTAATGGGGTCAGGGCATTGGTGGTCAAAGGGAAGTTTGTCCTGAAGGGAGGTTGTAGTCAGGTGGGGGCTGGGCTCTTTTTCCAGGCAACCAGTGACAGGACAAGAGGGCACAGCCTGAAGCTGCTCCAAGGGAGGTTTAGATTGGATATTAGGAAGTACTTCCTCACGGAGAGGGTGATTAAACATTGGAATAGACTTCCCAGGGAAGTGGTGGAGGCACCGTCCCTGGATGTGTTCAAGCAAAGGCTGGATGTGGCACTTAGTGACATGGTCTAGATGGTGTGGTGGTGTTGGTCATAGGCTGGACTTGACGATCTTGAAAGTCTTTTCCAGCCTTGGTAGTTCCGTGATTCTGTGAAAGGAAGAGCAACCAATGTCATCTACCTGGACTTGTGCAAAGCTTTTATCGCTGTCCTGCATGACATCCTGGTATCAAAACTGGAACAGTACAGATTTGATGGATGGACACTCTCTAGGTAGGAGACTGGCTGTATGGTCACACTCAAAGAGTTGAGATCAATGGTTAGATGTCCAGATGGAAGCCAGTGATGGGTTGTGTTCCCTGACGGTTGGCACTTGGACTAAAACTATTTAACATCTTTGTCAGTGACATGGATAGTAGTATTGAATGCACCTTCAGCAAGTTTGTGGAGGACACCAAACTCTGTGGTGTGCTCGACATGCTGAAGGGAAGGGATGCCATCAAGAGGGACCTTTACAAGCTTGAGAGGTGGGCCTATGCAAACTGCATGAAGTTCAACAAGGCCAAATGCAAGGTCCTGCACCTGGGTCAGGGAAATCCCAAACACAAATACAGACTGTGTGGAGAATGGATGGAAAACAGTCTGGAGAAGAAGGACTTGGGGCTGATAGTGAATGAGAAGCTCATCCTGAGCAGCTGACAGTGTGTCCTTGCAGTGCAGAAAGCCAACCATGTCCTGGGCTGCATCAAAAGAAGCGTGGCCAGCAGGTCAAGGGAGGTGATTCTCCCCCTTTACTCGGCCCTCTTGAGACCCCACCTGGAGTACTGTGTCCAATCTTGGAGCCCTCATCACAGGAAGGTCATAGAGCTCTTGAAGCAATTCCAGAGGAGGGCCGCAAAGGTGATCCATGGGCTGGTGCACCTCTCCTGTGAAGGCAGTCTGAGAGAATTGGGGCTGTTCAGCCTGGAGAAGAGAAGGCTATGAGAAAGACCCCATGGCGGCCTCCCAGTATATGAAGGGGGCCCACAGGAAAGCTGGGGACTGACTTTTTACAAGGGCTTTTAGCAAGAGAACATGGACTAATGGATTAAAACTGGAAGAGTGTAGATTTAGGTTAGACATTAGAAAGAAATTACTTCCTGTGAGAGCGGTGAGACACTGGAACAAGTTGCCCAGGGAAGTTGTGGAAGCTCCACCTCTGAAAGTGTTTAAGGCCAGGTTGGATGGGGATTTGAGCAACCTGATCTAGTGGGATATGTCCCTGCCCATGGCAGGGGGTTGGAACTAAACAATCTTTAAGCTCCTTTCCAGCTCAAACCATTCTATGATTCTATGATTCTTTTTTGAACTGAAGTACTTTGAACAACTTTGTGTTAACAGTCTGCATTAATAACTGTTTGCTCAAACGTACTCTTTTGGAATTTTTTTTTATTTGTAATACATTAGTTCCTAGGTACAAATGATAATTTTCACATGGAAAGTGGAAGTTTCACAGAGTAACCAGTTAGTTTAACTAACTGTTAAACAATGAGTGAAAAAGAAGAAAACAATTCCAGATTTTTTTTCGGGGGAGGTTGTTTGGTTTTTTGTTACTTTTTTTTTCTTCAAATGGGTTAGTCAAGTGTTTTGGATAAAAAAAATAAAATTGTCTTATATAATTATTATTGCAGTTCATGTCTATTAAGTTTATTTTGAAAGACTGCTGAAGTAATGTGCACAGGCTTCAGGTAATTTAAGTCTTTATTTTTATTAACTCTCTCTTAGTTCTGGTAGAGTCATAGACTCAGAATGTTTCTGGTTGGAAGTGGATCTTAAAGATGATCTAGGTACAACCCCCTTGCATGGTCAGGGACACCTCTCATGAGACCTGGTTGCTCAAAGCAACATCTAACCTGACCTTGAACACTTCCACAAAGGGGTCATCCACAGCTCCTCTGGGTACCCTACCTCCGAGAAGCTTCAGTCAGATACTCCTGTTCTCCATTGCACTGCAGTAAAATTTTCAAAGTGTAAAATTGCTTTTTGAAATGTTGGGAAAAAAAAGGAAATTGGAAAATTAATTCACTTGGGGGGCATTTCTTGGTGGTAATTTCTGTGCTTTTTAAAGGTAAATTAGATAACTACATTATTTATGTGATCTTTATGTTTACATAAGACTATCTTTATACTTTAAGAAACAAAGGAAGCTCTTCTCATGAGAAATTTACAATCACTCTATTTCTTTGTATTTTTGGTTTTTTTTCTTTCTCTCTTCATTTTCTCTTTTGTCTATTGAAACGATATAGAGAATTTTCATGTCCTCACTCCTTTCCAAAAGATTATCTTTCTCAGCATGGTAGAAATATGGCTCCTCTTTGTCCTTTTTTTGGGAGACCTTAACATTTGTGCAATATCTTTTCTAAAGTCTCTACCAAAAATTAATCTGCAATGAAAAACTTCTGAACCAACATTCATTGCAATATTTTTATGATATTTTTTATGTCATGCTTGCCATGCTGGGGGTGAGGTGAGGCAAGAGGCTTTTGCACATTCCTGAACATACTTGTATATAATTGTACATATAATTAAAGCTGTCTAGTTTAGTTTTCAATCCAGCTAAGTCTCTCTCCTAAATTCTCTCTCTCCTTCCCTACCTGGGCGGGAGGGGGAGGGGATCGAGAGCATTGCTGTCTGTGGTTTAATTGCTGATCCTGAGTCAAACCCTGACAACAATAGATCCATTTAGTGATGTGTGATATATGTAGTGCCTCAGATGCTTGTATTTTTGTCAGTAAAATTGGAAATACTTATGTATCCACCAAAATAATGTCTGATTTTCTCACATATTTACTGAGGGAAGAATTACAAATACCTTTGATATTAGCGAAGAAGCAAAGTATACCTACAACATATCAATATAGTGTTATCATGTTTCTCCAGTACAGGGCTTCTTACTTAATATTATCACAGAGGTTTTTATTTTTATTTTGTCTGAAGGAGACAGACATGGTGAAAATTCTAAATGAGCTAGCTTGCTTGATTCCTCTGTGTCAGTGGTGAAGTGTTGTATGTCAGAAGAAGGTAGAAGGAAGGAAAGATGTAGTTGCTGTTGACTGAGGCTTTCTTGGGCAACTGTAGGTGTTCTGCAAAGTACAGGGGAAACAGCTGAGACTAGGAAACAATTTCAGAGGCAGAAGATCGGGTAGACCCCATAATGAGTGTGAGTACAAACCAGGGAGAAATTATGTGTGCCAGGGCAGATGTTACAGAAGACTTGTGAAGAGCAGAAGAGGGAGAAGGAGGTGCTTGTGGAAGAAAGGGGTTTTTTTTAGCCAGAGGCAGAGCAGAGAAAGTTGCATGTGATGAAAACTACGGAATTGTAAATATTAAGAAGTCGGAAGATACAGGATTTCCATGTGAACTGTGGAAAGCTTACTCATTATACTCATTAGAAAATCATACCTACAGAAAAATCTCCTGCAAAGAGTTTTAATTGTGTTGTAGAATAACTGATATAGATATCTAGTTCTAAGGAATACGATCCCTTCAGTCTGTTGAAGTATCCAACAGTTCACACTGATTCTGGAAATTCTTAATAGATGTTTGCTTTTAAAAGATATAAAATTACCTCCTTGCTTAATCTTTTGCAGCTGCTCTTACCTAAACATGTGTTAAGGACATGAATATACAAGTCCATTTAACTAAAAGAAGGGATATGTAGTGAGATTTAAAAGTTTTGACTAATATTATTTTAATGTCAGGTAAATCGCAATACCTAGTCTATTTCTCTCTCCAAGAAGAAGAAAGTGTAGATTGTGTAGATTCTGTGGTGCCTTTTTTGGAGCATGGACTAAAAAAGGATATTTTTCAGTGTTTCAGAGTAGATCTGAAGATTGTGTTTTCTATATATGAGATGTTTGCTCTTCAATATTAATTTGGATAGTAACTCTTTACACGTCCACATCTCTGCAATTCCAATATTGCACTCAATATTGAGTATAACACTGGTTGCATATGAATATTTAATTAATATGCATTAGTATTGAATATGGCCTTTTTGTTCATCCATGGAAATGTAAATGTACATGTTAGTATAAATTTCTATAAACAGGAAACATAGTTAAATCCTAGTCAGTAAAATATTTTCTCAGATAAAGTGTCTGAAATTTTATTTATGAAAGCCTCAAATCTATAACTGTGAGTTGTAAAATATACATTAACTGGTTCTAAGTTACGTTTTAATAAATTATCTCAGAATGAAACATGCAAAATATTAAATTAAGCATAATTCTGAAATTACACTAAAGAGCTGTGTCATAGAGAAAATTATGAGCTAGCAGTCTCAGAAGCAGGAAACATATTAGCCAATTATACAGAACTGAGGATACTGGTTTTCTCATGAGGGTTGCTGTCCAATAGGAGCTGAACTGTGACCATTTTTAGACATGAACAACCAACAGCAGCATTTTTAGAAGTATCATTACTGCACTTATTAACCGCTTTAACCATAAGCAAACAGTTTCTGATCAAGTCCACATAACAGAAGAAGGAACTTGCTATAGGGCAGATAAAATATTATTTAATCCATGAAGTACTTAATAGAAGTCTGCTCAGATGGTTTAAAACATATAAAAGTCTGAAGTTTTCTGAAAGATAGCCTTTTTAATTTAACAGATACCATACCATATAGCAAATAGAAAGGTTATACTATCTCTTCCACATGAAACTCTTGACTATATACGCTCCACTCCTATGTAGAATAAGTGAATTGTAACATACACTAACAAAAGGAGGGTGAGAGTGAGATTTCAATGTATGTTTCTAAAAAATTGAGTTGAGATCTGGTTTGTTTCACTGGAAATATTTAATAGCAGTTGATGGATCTTCCCAGCATGTTTCAGCATTTCAGAGTTCCCTTAGAAATTACAATTGCTTTAGGTCCAGTATTTAAACAGATTATAAACAACTTACTATGAATTTAACCACAAAGGCTTGTCATGAGCAAATCACATGTACTTCCTTTGCTTCCTTGCATCCAGGGTTAGGTCCTGAATCTGATTTCAAGTACTTCTGTTACAACAAGGTACTGCAGAAAGAAGTGGAATTTAAGCAGGTTCTGCAAGGATATGAAGTACATTTCTTCACATGGGAAAAGCAGAAAATAATTGTTTTTATTTTTTTAAAACAAATTATATAATTAATTAAAATAGTAGCCCTGGCTATATTTTTGTCAGTTTCCACTGCAACCAGGCTAGTGAAGGCCCTTTATAATTGCACTTGATAAAGCCAAACAACCTTTTCTGATGAGTATGGTGAAGACATGAAAGAATTTAATGCCTCAGTTGTGGCACCCTTCCATGCAGTTTTCAGGCACTGCAAAATCATCTGCCCCCAGAAGAGAGATTGTGTCAAAGTAATGTTGAACTTTCAGTAATGTTTAAACCACAGAAAATATTGAAAAACTACTTAACATGAACATAGATTTTTAAACGAAAGTATACCGATTTACACAGCTATTTATTAGCAATTTGTTGTTGAGTACCTTTTCTGAGTTAATAAACAATTTCTCAAGACGGTTTTATAAACCAAATTTTAAACATCCACATTTAAAAGTCTATAACCTTTTTTATAATACTTAAATAAATCTCTCCTGGATCATAAACAAGCTCTTTTATATATTATCATCTTGACCATTGCGGATGTCCTTTGGCTGAAAAAAGAATTCTCTATTTATTTAAATTAAATTACCCTTAGAATATGGATTTTCCATTTCCAGAATATGAAAAGAAGATATCTTCATATTCTGACAAGTAAGGTTTTGTTGCACTAGCAAGAGTTACAGAAACGCTCAGAACTTACTTATCCTTACAAAACTTATTTATAAAAGTATAAATATATTTATACTTATTTCTTACAAGTATATTAGTGATACATGCCTGATGTAAGTAAACTAAATTTAGACAACATTATTTTAATACAAATTTAAATATAAAGGAACTAAACCCAGCAGTTATTTTTTTTTTAAACTTAATTTCATTTTAAAAAATCGATACTTGAAAAATCAAACTAAAGGAAACCTACAAAAGATGCAGACTGTATATGTTAATTTCTCTTACTAACACTACTTTGAACATTGACATTTTGGATGTTTGTTTTTCAAAGAAAGAAGAATTCTTCTTGGACTGGATTTTCCACTGGCTTCAGCATCCAGCAGCCTTAGTAGATGTTCAGATTTATAGGTGCAAATTGTTCTCAGTGGGAGTTCCTAGATGTTTATCTTTCTTGAGAATTTCAGCTTCGGTAGAACAGTTGAACACATGGAGACCTGGCTGTCTGAGTTAGTCCTCTATCTTTTTTTTCCTTTACAGGATTTTTCAAACACCAGGACAAGTGTATGCATAAACAAGATCATCAAGCACTAGTGAAACATTATTTGAAGAAACTGTTTTTGGTATTCAGGTGGTCTTAACTAGGCTTGTATCTCTCATCTACTTACTGATTTGGATGTGGCCTTAGCACAGTGTTCTTTACCCACCCTGCATTTAGATTCAACAGTTCTTCTCATTTGCTGACTCATTTGAGTCTGTCCCAACTAGAAAGGCATACACTAACTGTAGTTTATTAATAATTCAAACTATCCAGAGGGCTCAAGAACAGACTATGCTGTGTCCTATTCAAGCAGTAAGGTAGCAGAGAATCCAAGTGTCCAAGCTAACTGCCTTTGGGAATCAAAACTGTCAGATAGTACACCACATAAGTCAAATACTCAGTTCAAGACATGTTACTTCCATAGTTATCAATGAGCATCCTGTCTGACATTCCAGAACTTGTGCAAGGGAAGGTATTTTTGTTGTAATCTTGGAGTAACAGCATTTAAGAACCTAAAAAAACCCTAAGACCCTCTGTGACAATTTTTATTAATTTATTCATACCAATTTCAGGCTTTTGACTCTCTCTGTGTCTGCAATGAGCCTGGACAAAAGAAAGATGTATCCTATAGAACTGCATTGATATAGGGGGCCTATATTGCAGCATTGTAGAATGAACTTGGATTTAACTACCTAATTGTAGAGCATTTATAGTTTACATTTAATTATAAACATGACAGAGTTTCAAGGGAGGCGTCAGAAATAGTGGAAGCAGAGCCCTTGACCTGCGAGACTGTGGGACCAGGGCTGGTTCAACTGGAAAAAGGGATGGTTTTAGGGGCACCCAACAGCATCTCCCACACTGACAAATGGAAATGGGAGGGGATGGAGTAGACACAGCTGGGTATTTCACATAAGTGGGTGGAGGGAGGGTGAGAAGCAGCTGCACAAGCTAAAACATGGGAGGCTCCGGCTGGAGCTAAGGAGAAGACTTTTCCCTGTGAGGACAGCTTAGGGGTGGGGCTGGAGCCAGGGAAATTGTGCTGTCGTCAACCTTGGGAATTTCACATCCTGGCTGAGTGAAGCCCTGAGCAACATGGTCTGAGTCCAAGGCTGAGCCTGCCTGGGGGCAGCAGCTAGGATCAGGGCCTCCCTAGGTCTGCTCCAGCCTGGATTCTCCTGTGATTTCTATGAGACCTTCTAACTGAAATAAAGACTCATTGGGGAAAACAAACAAACAAGCCAGCAAACATAAATCAGAAGGATCTCACATAACACTAGCTTTTTTTCAATCAATTTAAGTTCTGATTATTTTATCCACTGCTTGCTTATGTTTTAGAGCAATGCACAGTGTACTAGTTTGTCTAGGGTGGGCTAGTGGTGAGAATGAAATATTTCTGGTTAGATTTTTATGAATGAGATATATTATAAATATTGAACCATGCAAACTGAAGGTATGATACAAGGAAAATCGTTTTAGTTTGCATACTCTGTCTGGTAAATAAGTTACTCAGAATACACAGATTTATTTACAATTGAACATATTTGATTGAACTTGAAAAATGCTGCATATTGTCACAATAATTTACTTACTTAATCCAAACTAAACTAGAATCCTTTCCATTTGTAGATATGTATTTCTTAAAATTACTTGATTTAAATGTATCTAAGAACAATAACTTATTACTTTGTGAATCTATGTGCAAGCAACTATTAATAAGCTTTCAAATTCAGCCAAAATTATAAGGTATGTCCAAGCAAAAAACACCTGCTGATGATGGTGCTGTACAAGGCAGATGTGTCCATATCCTAATAATTTAATTGACTGAGTAAAATTGCAGCAGGTGTACTGAAGGTGCTATATCAAAAGGATTAATGACGTATATGAAGTATCCTGCAGTTTCCTTTCTGTCATCTATTAAAAACTAGCCAGCATTCTGTAGCCAGTGTTTTATCTGGTCAGGACAACTATTGGGATCTTGCTCAAATAGTCATGTGGCTTTCCTGTTTGATTCAGGGTAGGCAATGGAAACATTTGTTCTTGAATATTTTATTTTCCTGGCCAACTTCCCAATGCCTAGGAGAAAGCCGACAAAACATTTGTGTTGAACATTAAGCTTTGTTTTAAAACTCAGCTCGCCTATTCAACAGGTATTGGAAAACACCATGAGTGCATTCTTGCTCATATGCATCATGTTTTCTAAACATCTTTACTGCTGTCTGGTTTTCTATATCTGGTACTTTCTGCCAGTAATACGTCTTTCCTTTTTTCTGACCTTAACTGTTTATTTATTTGCTTGTGTTTGGTGTAAAATTTATTTTCTTCCTTTTGATTTTGAACAGGTCTTCCCCTGGTTCTCCTGAAAGCTTCACTTTCACCACTTTCTGTCCTGGGGAAAAATAGGAGATTCTTTCACTCCTAGCTGCTATTTAGGATGTGAACAGATTCCTACCAAGTAACAGAAAATTCTTTACACGTTTCTGTTTTAACTCAGTGTCAAACCGATACAATAAGCTTTCCCTGCACAGTAGAGTTAAAAGGGTAAGAGTTATAAAAATATCGTTTAGGCTCAATCCTGTCACTTCAATGCTTCTTCCTATTACTAACATCTAACTAACTTTCAGGGAAGAACTGTTAGGGAGACTTTAAATGTGTTTGAAAGCCCATCTGAAATGCCTCCAATTACCTGTACATTTTGCCCAGTGGTTATAATTATTTTTTTTATATAATGAGCAAGTATTTTCTTACAATTATTCATATTAGAAATTCCTCTCATAGCTGCTCTTTGTGTTCCTGGGTGCATTATGATGGTGAACGTGCACATTTGTCTATTCCTGTTCCTTGACTATCTACTCATCTTATTCTGTAACCTGAAGGAGTCACACTGAAGTGGCTTAACTTTTGTGGGTTTTTTTTCATGAATATTGATTAATAGCTGTTCATACAATTTTTCAGTGTTTCTTCAATGTGAATAGGTTTTTAATCTACAGAGAAATTATCCAAATTCAACTGTGTAACTAATCTGGCTTTCTTGGTTTTTAAGAACAAAGAAAGAAATGTATCTGTAACTAAATCTGGATGCACACTAAACAGCTTACAAAAATCAAGTAAAATAAGAAAGATTTTTTTAAGTTTTTGTTTATTTGTGTTTGTTTGTTTGTTTGTTTATTTTAAACGTAATATTTCCCCAATACACATGAAAATTTTTAATCTGCTCTGTGGGACATGACTGTCTTCATATGGGAGTAGGTCCACATGAATATTTTAAGGTCCGTTATGGAAGTGAAGAGAACAATAATTAATGAACACAAATTGTGACCTGATTATTAACTCTGCGATTCACAAATACAACATTCATACTCCTTCTTGTTTTGTAGTTAGGTTTTCAAGTATTATTTTCCATAGAGAAACTAGAGAAATATTCATGTTTTTCCAGAGAGGCTTCAACGATTAATTTGCTTGTAACCTCTACATGTTACACTTGGTTAAGAGAATCTGGTGTTTCTGCAATAGTGAAAGGTCACCAAAACCCTCAATTTTTGGCAAGCAATTGTATCTCACTGTTTCTGTTATAATTATTGCCACACTTAAAGGAACTGCAGGTTTAATCATTGTAGGAATTATAAGGGGGACACAGGCCAGGCGAAAAGTGTAGTCAAGACCCTAAACCTTTGGGAAGCAACTTTCAGTTGTTTAAGGAACTCGTGGATAGGATCCCCTGGAAAACTGCCCTCAAGGATAAAGAAAGAAAGCTGGCAGCTACTTAAAGACATTTTTCTTAGGGTGCAAGAACTCTTGATACCAATTTTCAAGAAATCAGGCAAGAAATGCAGAAGACCAGCATGATTAAGGACCTCCTGGTCAAACTGAAGTGCAAGAGGGAAATGCATAGGCAGTGGACCACAAAAGTGCATCCTGAGAGGAATATAGGGATACTGTTTGAAAGTGTAGAGATGGGATCAAAAAAGCTAAGGTACAGTCAAAGCTAAATTTGGCAAAGAATGTGAAGAATAATAAGATGGTTTCTACAGGTACATTAATCAGAAAAGAAAGACAAACCAAATTGTAATCCCTCTGATAAATGGGATGGGGATCTGGTGACAACTGACATGAAGAAGGCTGAGTTACTCAACAGTTCATTTGTCTCAGTTTTCACCAGAAATTGTGCTTCCTCCACCTGTTGAGTCCCCGAATCTCAAGGCAGTGACTGGGGGAATGAAGTCCCACTAGTTGAAGGAGGCCAGGTTTGAGAACACCTGAGGAATCTGAACATATACAAGTCAATTAAACTTAGTCAGATGCATCTCGGAGTCCTTAGGCACCTGGCAAATCTAGTTGCTAAGCTACTCTCCATCATATTGGAAAAGTCATGGCAATCAGGCAAAGTTCATAGTGACTGGAAGGTCCTTCTGGAGGTCCTTCTGGAGGTCCTTTCCAACCCAAATAATTCTAAGATTCATTATTTGTGTCTATAATTCTTCTTCAAAATGTTGATCCCATATATACATGTGGACAGAAATTTCAGTACATACCAGTGAAAAGTATTTTATTATTTTCTTCAGTTGAAGATTTTTTCATCCTTTTCTGTGCTCTCAGTATAATTAACAAGTGAGATCTGCCCACACTACACCAGCAGAGAACAGAATAACACAGCCTTAAAAGAATTTCAACACCTGACTTTTCTAATAATAAAGGAGTCGAAATGATAGAATTTTGCAACCTAGTCTCAAACCTCAGCCAATTAATTTACATAATTCAAATGAACAAGTCTAAAAAAACGTATTCTTCCACAGCTCTTGCTAGGTGTCAGTCTCATAAAATAATATAAAAACAGTCTTGGGCCATTACTTTCAATAAGTGATAAATCATATTCAAGAACTATGCTACTAACAACCAGCACTAACTAAACTTGAAAAAATTAAAACACTTTTTTTTTTCTTTTTTTCAACAATGAGGTGACTTTCTGAACATAAATTCCATTAAATAACTACAAAATGGTCTGGATAATGATGAGTTGCCTGGGTTCCAGAAAGAATGTGTGGCATTAAAATTTCTACTTTTCTTTTGTGGGGGGAAAAAAAAAACAACTTAAAAAAACACTAAAAAAAAACCCAACCTTAGCAAAACCCCTTAAAAACACATTTAAAAAAAAAACAACACAAAAAGTTTGTTCTCACATATAACCTTCAGTCTTCTTAACAAATGAGAGAAGCTGAGCATGCAGTTAGGGAACAGAAAGAAAAAAACCAGGCTTTTAGAACAGTGAAATACATATACTGAAGCTAATTAATGAAGACCACATTTACCAGTTATTATACATCCTGTCAGCTACTGTCTTTTTCCTGTCTGAATAGTTTTACTATAATCTGTGAAAGACAAAGAATATGTTGAAACAAGTAGAAGGATGGATGGGATTAATATGTTCCTGTCTATGTACCACTATTTCAGGTCTTACATGTCTACTTAGAATTTTTTTTTCTGTCTCCAGGTTAGTTCAGCCAGATAGACATCATAATGTCATCTGTTTCTGCTCTGAAATTATTGTCCTAGTTTCTAGTCTCCTTTTTTTTCTTGTAGTTAGATGACTGGCATGACCCAAATAATTTATACAGTTTTGGAAAACATTATGGTATAGTTAAACTAAATAACTTACAGTGATGTAACGATAGTGCCTGATTTTCATTTACAGTAAAGTTTTGCACTCTGAGAGCTGTGTAAGGTATCTTCAGTGTGAGATACAACTTCATAGGTTTTTCTTCATTGGTTAATGTAAATTGCAGATAAAACTGCATTTTCTGGTCTGCAATCAACAAAGTCCAAAATAACTATTACAAGAAATGTAGCTTTGCATAGATTCCAGTTAATAAAGAATGTGATGCTTTAACTTCCTGAATGATTGATTCAGATTTAAAAACTCTTCACTTAAGTTTTGGAAAATTTTATTTATTTAAAATTAACATTAAAAAGCTCTGTAGCACACTTTCAGTCCTAAATTTACTCATGTATGTGCACTGATGGCAGTCAGTATATGCTATCTGTGAGCAAATTTGAAAAATGCCTGAAAAATTTGTATATGAATTTGAGGATTCCATTCCTCAGTTATTTAACTGAAAAAGTAAAGCTGCTTTTTAAAGAAGAAAAAAAATATTTCTGGTAATCTGTGGGATCATGAAGAATCCTGAAATGAATATTTGTCTCAAAACAGCTGCTCTGACAAATTGTACATTGTGCTCATTTGCGGTCCTCATACAATAAGCCACCTTGGCCCTGTTCTTGCAAGGAGAGCCCCTCGTTTGGCAGCCACCCTGATAAATGGGACACTGTCCTTGCTTGATAAGGAGCAGTGGCCAGCAAGAGGAGCCCCGTGGAGGCACAGTCATCTT
This sequence comes from Hemiprocne comata, assembly GCA_020745705.1. Taxonomy (NCBI): domain Eukaryota; kingdom Metazoa; phylum Chordata; class Aves; order Apodiformes; family Apodidae; genus Hemiprocne; species Hemiprocne comata. The sequence continues at coordinate 70,685,858 of CM036616.1, read as the reverse complement.
GCAAAATACCACTGTCCTGTTTAAGGACAGAGCACATGTGTGACAATAAAGGTCATTGCTTGGCCAACCCGGATAGGGGGGCCAAGTGATCACCTGGACACCTGTGCCCCACCGACTCATTTCCAGAACATTCCTCAATCCAAGACTGAGTCTGCACGAAGTAGGCCGAACCTCACCTGGAGAGGTGGGGCCAGGTGCCATCAAAGAGACAGACTCAAAATGCTTGGGGCTCATGCCCACCATCCCAGGACCACAACGTCATGCCGAGATCATCACTGGATCCAAGGGTGGTGATATCTTTCCTATCCCCACTTTCTTCATCTCTCTCTGTCTCTCTTCTCTCTCTCCCTCTCTCTGTTTCTAACCTTATTCTTGGCACATAGAGTAACATAGTTTCTAATTTTTCTAATTTTTTCCAGTTGTAACCTATTGTTTTGAGAATACAATTTTGTTAAAATCCGTTGGTTGTAAGCTGTTATTTTGTGACTACCATTTTGTTAAGTTCTTCTAGTTGTAATCTGTTGCCTTGAGAGTGATATTGTTGTGTGCTTTTTGACAAGCTTTATAATCTTACTCAATTTTAAGTAAAGTTGTGTTTTGTATAAGCCTCCTGGGTAATGGTCTTACTCTAGATTACTGCACAGAGAATTCCAGCAGTTCATCCTGCTGAATGGGTTGTTAAAAGAGATTAATTATGAGAGAAGTATTGGATCCAGCCTCATCTAGGTACCTCTCTGAGAAGGAGTCTAGAAAGCAAGGAAGTCCAGTCCAAATCTTCCTGGGTCAACCCTCACCTCTGGGGAACATGCCATGTCCACCTTGTGGGATGTAACAGATCATAACAGTGATAAATAAAATATTGAGGCAATCTTCTATTATAAACATGATATTGCAATGCTAGCAGAATCCATGGGACTATCATGTGTCTTATGGTCTTCGTATTGCTATGTTTCATCACAAACATGAACCTTCAAAGCAAAGTGGCAGAGTAGAAAAGAACAAGCAAAATAAATGAGTTTTATTTGGGAGTAAATTGATTTTTCAATGATGTTTGATATTATAAAAATTCAAAACCTTTTACAATTGTACGAGTAATTATTAGAAATATGGTACTTGGCCTTCAAGAAGGGATAAAAATATATATCCTGATGGCATTTACTGCATATGTTACCAAATGCAATGACCTTCTGCTTTGCATTCCTTTATGTAAAAACCCAGAAAACTGACAGTTTGGTTTTGCCCACATTACACTGACAATTACTAGTAAGAGAGAAATTGCACCCTAAGTCCTTGCATCAGTTGTCCTAGGAGAAAAAGTAGTGGCTGCAGTCTAGAGCACAGGAAGCACACATCAAACATGTGGACTCTAATCTGCCAAAGAAGAGGTAGGTTGTAGAGAAGGTAATAAACCCTGATAAGAGCTGTCTTCTGTTGCCTGATCTTGTCACACTTTGGCTCTGTTGAAGTCTCTTCTGATCGGAAGACTGAGGATGGCCTTGAGCTTTCCACCAGGACATGTGATTCTCTGGGGTCCTGAGTGTTTCTTTCTAGAGAATTTTCTGACAGGAGATGATGGCTGTAAGAGGATGAAGGGGAAATCAGCATGCTATGGCAGTAGATAGGAGAAAAACTAATACTGAGCTCCGTATGAAAATTTAAGAGTAGAATGGACTAGACACTCTAATAAATGTGATTTCAACAAATGGAGTGATCCCCACCCTGTATGTTCATATTATCATTACTAAAACCTGATATTTGCAGTGCCTGATGCCAAAAATTCTCATTAACCTAATATGGCAGGTAGAGTTTACCTGCAATCTTTCGATATTCCTGCCTTTATCATACAAATGTGCTACCACTGGTGTGTGGAGCAGCAGTATAGTGGTGGCTTTTATAATGACTCCTGATTTTTGTGCTGTTCTAAACTGTGTTTCTTTACTTTAATTTATTTTTTTTTTTTTTTATTTCATGTTTTTCAGAACAATTCCATCCCCAAGTTTTTCATTTTTCCCCTCTCTATCTTCAACCACTCAACTTTGTGGTGAATCTGGTGGCATCTGTTATGACTACTTTTCTGTTTATCATTTGTCTGAAAGAAAAAAACATAAGGAAATGGTGTCTAGATTTTACATTCCCCTACCTCAGAGTACAATGAGCTTTTAGGTATGTAATTAATATAATTACATACAGTGCTTGGTGAAAGATTACAAATATTTGTACTTGCTCTTTATTTGGTATCATATGTGTTGTGAAACCACAATAATTCTGTGCTATATTTTTTTATTTTATTTTTTCCTTATCGGAAAACCTGCATTGAAAATGACAAGAGTATTTTTTCTCCATTATTTGGTTTCACATGAACACTGTGAGATGCCGTGGCAGTTTGATTTAGATTTTTTATATCCAGTTTACATTAGTGGAAGATGCTTAATAATCCTGTCAATTAAACATATTAAATTTATTCTATATGTTTGAGAGTGTTGAAAAAAAAAAAAACCAGCAAGAAGAAAAAACAAAACAAAAACCCTCTATTTTCATTAAAGTGGGTGAAGAAAATAATTAAACATTTAGAAAGACAAAAGAAAACTCATGTAGGAATTATAAAGTTTGTGACCAAGAAGGATTTCTTGAAGGTCCTGTACAGGGGAGTAAAGCAGAATGTATTAAATGAAAAATCATCCACTAGGACTTTTAATACAAACCGAAGTTATCAGGAAACAGACATTTTGTATACTGTGTCAGAATTTCCCCCAAAACCACTTTTTCAGAACTTCTAATAGTGCACCTCTGATAAGATCCAAGTTTGATGTTACTTTAGTCATTTCTTCCAACACAGTTCATAAGCAATTACAAAGCAAACAGTCCTAAGTGATAACTGAATGAGATCTCCTGTGTTCCTCCAGCCCTTTCTGCTTCCTAGTGTAGCCATTCAAAAACATTGGGAGCAGACATGTTCACACATGGGCTAGAAGAGAAGGACTGGAAGGTAAAAGCTAAACACATCTGAAGATCTCCACACTTAGCATTATTAGTAAGACCTGCTCTTTGTTGCTGAATGTCTGACATTTTCTAGGCTTTGGTGAAGCTATTTGAAAGTGTAACAAAGCAAAAGCAGTGGCTTTCTTTGCTTGTGCTGTAGTGCATACGCACATGGAATAATTCTGACTCCCAGAAGGAACAGCAAGCAGTGAGCAGAAAAGGCTTCTTTCCAGACACCCATCATTAGGGGGTTCTGCAGTGTGAACTTCTTGATAACTGCCATGGGGGTAAAGTGATAGTGCTATGGTGCTACAAAAAGCAGTCTTTCTATTGAGACCTACAATAGTATTTTTACATTGTCTTGCTTCTGCAGCTGATCACATAAACGTCTACTAAGAGTGCAGTAGCTTAGTCACCTCTGCATAATGATGGATCCTTCAAGGCAGAAAGGAGAGAAACCAATATTCCTAACTAATTTTTTCAAAGGTGCTGGAATTAATGGTCTTACTAATACAGAGAAACAAGAAACTAAGAAACAAGAATGGCTGTGAAATCAAAACCTGATCACCCTGGAAAACTAAGTACAAAATTAGATAGCCAAAATGAAGTAATTGTCTCAGTTATGTTTTCCATATTTAAACTGAATGCACCATGGTCACAGTCATGGATATGTCTGCTATTGATTTCCCGGAAAGCCTAGAGGAATAGAGAAAATGGTAAGCAATCAGTGCATCTTCTCTTTTCAGATTGAAACCTCATCTCTGTTAAGCCTCCTAATACAAGATGGCCTTAAAAAACAATTTCAATGCCAAGTGAAAATTCTCTGCTTAAGTACAAGATTTCTGTATGGCTTGATTGCGTATTTGGTATAGATTGAGATCTTAGGCTTTGGTAAATGTCTGTCTCTGCACTGATGTTTTTTACCTATCAAAACCACCCTAAGCTCTCAATTGTAAACAGAAGGATAACATTTAAAGTATTCTTGGCCTGGGCACTCAATGAAGCTATATCAATATAGTTAAATAACAGCCTTGTATCTTCATGGTGTGAATGGGTATGAAATTGATGCTGCTTAAGAGTTTGAGGTGTCTCTGCTCATAGCAGGGGGGTTGGAACCTGATAATCTTTAAGGTCCCTTCCAACCTTCACCATTCTATGATTCTATGATTCTATGATTATGTGATAACAGGGCCTATCCCCAAATATGACTATGCAAAATTATAAATTACTTTGACACTGGCAATAAAATGGAGAGCTTTCAAGATCTGGGTGGGTCAAAATGCCCATTCTGTCAGTGAAGCTTTCCTGAATATCTCTGCGTCTCAAACATATTGCTTACATTTTCCCAACCTGTACCCATCCTTCCATACTTCCTTTTCAGTCCTAACGAGTCACAACACTGAAATGGAGCCTCATGTAAAGTACATTCAGCCAGTGTAAGTGTAAAGGCATTACAATGAACCCTTCCCTTTCACGTAACACAGGCATTAACAGGCAAACATCTTTCTTCTCGTTGTTCCCTCTATATGACAGAAAACTTTCTGGGTTTTGTGACCAAAAAAACCACAACAAACAAACAAACAAACAAACAAACGAAAACCCAAACAAGTAAGAGAAGAACTTTTTCTGTGGTGGAGAATGGGAGAAATGAGCTACAGCCTGGGCTGATAAAAATTGCTTTTTATCTCCCTGAATAGCTCCCCAGTGAGAATATCTTTGTAGCTTATCCCCGGTATAGCTAGTGGCATCAGTACAGTGAATTATGTCCTGCTTAGTGACAACTCATGCTGAAATAACAATTTTAAAGGGAAAGAAATGAAAAGAAAATATCAGCTTATACACCTGGCCCTCTAATTAATAATAATGAAATTATTTTAGGTGACTGTCACATTAGCTCTGTATGTGTGTATGTGCATATGTATAAGTGACTTCGTAATAAGATGTCAACTCTTTTTCTGGTATACTACTGATGTCTTCAGTAACCCATTTATACTTCCTTTTATATATAAAGTTTTAGAGGCTTACCCTCTCATATTTAGGTTTTCATTTTATTGACCTTGAAGCACTGCCTTAGTTAACCTGTAAGCAGTCCAAACTGAAATGAAACGTAAGGTAACATTTTTTCTGGTGCCTTTTTATCCCTCAGCTTGTATTATTTTAGTGAGTAGAACAAGGCAAAGAGGAGACCATGGAAAAGTGACAGCAGGAGATCAGAAATAAAAAAGGAGAGCAGATGAAAAAGTTTGAAGGGTGGTAACAGAAAACAAGCCATTGGTATGAAAGGAACTGCATAGAACAGAGGAAAGTAAAAGGGACAGAAACGAAAGTTAGGAAAAAAAATGCACATGAATTATTCTTCTGTTTACACATATCTTTTTATAAAAGTTTTTTTTGCTGCAATTTTTTCCATCTATGTGTTGTAGTTTAACGCTGGGCCGCCAATTAAGTAAATGACAGATTGCTCTCTAAAACTCCCTCCCTCCCCCTATAGGGAAAGAAAAGGGAATAAGGGAGAGAGACTCATGCATTGGAAACTAATCTACACTGCTTTAATGAAAGAGTAGTGATGAAAAGGAAAATAATGAAATATATTCAAATATATACAAATACATACAAAAGCATAATCACGCCCCCTGCCTCCCAAATAATCCCTATGTCACCACTGAGGCTGCAGTGCAAGCCTGGAAAATTCCTGGACTTGACTCCTGCAGTCAACAGCAGACAGGAGCTGTGATGCAGGAATGCAGGGATATCGGAACACCAGGATCCAGATCAAAGGCAGATGGAAACCTCCCAGGATGTCAGCCATGGATTAAGAGGGAGCTTGACCTTTGTGTTCCCTTAAATTTATATCCAATATTATGTGGTATGGGATGGGTACTTCATTTGGTTAAGTTTGGTCTCCTGTCTGGTCTGCTCATCCCCAAATAAGGGTCACAGGTGTGACCCCTTTACTCCTTTCTGGTTCCAGAGCATAAGGTGTTTTTTTCAGAACCAAGCAGTGGCCTTGGTTCTGCATACCATTCTCCAGCAGTAACTATAAACATCTAGCATTATCAGTCCTAGAGGCAGACACTGACTGAAAAACATGCAGTTAATTTCAACAACTGTAACTACTTAGAAGGGACTCAACTGAAAAGTAAAATCAGAAAAAGAAAATTAACTCTATCCTGGCTCAAACCGGGACACTATGAAAGACTTCCTTTGCATTACTGTAAAAGCATATATTTAATGCGCCACTTTGAATATATTATTGCTGTTTTGGGAAATAAATAAAACTTCATCCTTTTAAGTTTATTAGAAACAGGACAGATCAGATCTGTTACTGCAGATTATATATAATGACTTCATAGAATCATAAGAGAGTTTGAGTTGGAAGGGATCTTAAAGATCATTTAGTTCCAAACTCCTGCTTAAGCAGGGACACCTCCCACCAGATGAGGTTGCTCAGGGCCCCATCCAGCCTGGTCTTGAAAACTTCCAGGGATGGGGCTTCCACAACATCCGTGGGCAACCTGTTCCAGTGTCCCACTGCCCTCACACTAAAGAATTTCCTCCTAATGTCTAACTTAAATCTCCCCTCTTCCCGTTTTGCTCCATTACCTCTTGTCCTCTCACTACACACTTGTCACGACTGTCGCGGACCGATAGCAATGGCTATCGGATGTCAGGATGCTTCCGCGACTATTCCCCCCCCCCCGACAGGGAGCAGAGAGGTCCGTGGATGGGACCGCACCCCAGAGGGTGGAGTGGTACGCCCCCCCTCCCCCACGCTCACAAAGACCAACATGTCGCTCACGCAACCGGAGGCTTACTGAAGGACCAAGGCTCGGGGAAGGTTATCTAGGTATATATATCAGGGGTCTATGGAGTTAGTAGGTGCACTCCCCGCGGAAGAGGTGAGGGAGGATCAATGTAAGGGAAGGGTAGGACGTGAAGCCTGAGTACCAAGTATGGTGTGTAGGTGTACCCGTGTTACCCCTTCTGTAGTGAAGATGTAACCAATGACCGGGGAGCCAGCAGCGGCGGTGATGGGACGAGCGGGGCGTGCCCGGCGGCGAGTTCTCTGACAGGCGCGGCCCTGTAGACACCACGGCACGACAGTCTTCCCTGGCACCGGCGAGCAGCAGCAGGCAGCGATCCAGACTCCGCTTCGACCGGCGAGCAGGAAGGCAGCGAGTCCCCGGCTCCGCTTCGGGCGGCAGGGCGAGAGGGGGGGGGGAGACGATTCCCCCGCGGGCGAGCACCGGCCCTCCTGCGCGCAGCCGCACTCCGACAGGTGGCTCGGTGGGTCCAGCGGCTCCACCGGCACAGCCCGCCTCCCTTCAGATAACGTTCTCCTTTGGGATGTGGCCGGGTGCCCAGTCTCTCAGGGGGAGTCTGCTATCTGTCTTTCTGCCACGGCTGTTTCAGCCTGGCCTTGGTTACAAGAGGCACTTCGCTGGCTTGAAAGGCATTCCACTGTGTGGGGGGAGAACGAGTCCGTTCCCCACACACGACCCACAAAGTGGGCATGGCACTGTCACGTCCCACAAGGTGGTTACAGCGTTATCACATCCCACAAAGTGGGCACGGCTCCCCGGACGTGGGGGCCCAAACTAAATGTAAATATCAAACCCCAAAAAGTGGTCATGGCTCCCCAGAGCTGGGGGCCCAAACTAAATATAAATATCTCTTTTTAACAACCCATTCAGCCAGATTAAGCTCAGGAATACTCTGTGCAGTGCTCTAGGAGTAAGACCATTACCCAGGAGGCTTTCACAAAACACACCTTTACTTAAGATTGAGTAAGATTATATAAAGCTTGTCAAAGGAAACATACAACAATATCACTCTCAAAGCAGCAGATTACAACTAGCAGACCTTAGCAAAATGGTCCTCTCAAAACAACAGGTTACAACAGGAAAAACTTAGCAAAATTAGAAATAATGGTACCCCTGTGTGCCGAGAATAAGGTTAGAAAGAGAGAGAGAGAGAGATGAAGAGAGAGGCAGAGAGAGAGAGATGAAGAGAGAGGCAGAGAGGCAGAGAGACAGAGATAAAGAAAGAGTGGGTAGCAAGGATATCACCACCCTTGGATCCAGCTACGATCTTGGCATGACGTTGTGGTCCTTGGATGGTGGGCACATGACCCAAGCATTTCGAGTCTGCCTCTTTCATGGCACCTGGCCCCACCTCTCCTGGTGAGGCTCAGCCTGCTTTGTGCAGACTCAGTGTTGGATTTGGGATTGTTCAGGAAATGAGTCAGTGGGGCACGGGGGTCCAGGTGATCACTTGGCCCCCCGATCTGGGTTGGCCGAGCAATGACCTTTATTGTCACGCGTGTGCTCTGTCCTTGAACAGGAATGTGGTCTTTTGCAAGATGGCACTGTGCCTCCACGGGTCTCCTTTTGCTGGCAACTGCTCCTTCTTGCTCTCCTTGCAAGAACAGGGTCCAGGTGGTTATCAAATGAAGCCCCCACCCGAGCACAATGTCCAGTTTGTCAGGGCAGCTGTTTTGAGACAATTATTCTTTTCTGGACTCTACAACACCCTTGTAAAAAGTCCCTCCCCAGCCCTTCTGTAGGCCCTTCAGGCACTGGAAGGCCACTATAAGGTCCCCCTGAAGCCTCCTCTTCTCCAAGCTGAACAGCCCCAACTTTCTCAGTCTGTCCTGGTAGAAGAGGTGCTCCAGCCCTTGGATCATCTTCATGGCCATCCTCTGGACTTTCTCCAGGAGCTACGTGTCCTTCTTATGTTGGATGCTCTAGAACTGGACACAGTAATCCAGGTGGGAGAGCCGAGTAAAGGGGGACAATCACCTCCCTTGACCTGCTGGCTACGCTTCTTTTGATGCAGCCCAAGACATGGTTGACTTTAATTGCCTGCTCATGTTGAGCTTCTGTTTGATGTGCTCTAGGTGACCCTGCCTGGCAGCGGGGTTGGACTAGACAATCTTTCAAGGTCCCTTCCAACCCCTAGGATTCTGTGATTCTGTGATTCTTGTCCACCATCATCCTTAAGTCCTTGTCCTCTGGCCTGTTTTCAACCCATTCTCCACTCACTCTGTATTTGTGCTTGGGACTGCCCTGACCCAGGTGCAGGACCTTGCATTTGGTGAGCTTGAGACACAGGAGGGAAGGGAGGACGTCCAGAGGGATGTTGACAGGCTTGAGATGTGGGCTCGTGCACACTGCATGAAGTTTAACAAGGCCAAGTGCAAGGTTCTGAACTTCCTTTCCAATATGTATAAGCCTCTCTTTCTCAAAAAAGAAGACATGGAATTTTCATGCAGTGTGCACAAGCCCACATCTCAAGCCTGTCAACATCCCTCTGGATGTCCTCCCTTCCCTCCAATGTCTCAAACTCACCATTCACTTTGGTGTCATCGGCAAACTTGCTGAGGTTGCACTCAAAGCCACTGTCCGTGTCACTGACAAAGGTTTTAACTAGCACTGGTCCAAATACCTACCCTTGGGGAACACCACTTGTCACTGGTCTCCAACTGTACATGGAGACATTGATTACTGCTCTTTCATTGACTATGATGACACCTACCCTTGAAAATCTGATATGCTATTTATATGATGGCAAGTTTGGAAATTTAAAGAGACTTTATTTCTATTTCTCTTTTTCTCTCTCCTGTCTCAACCAGGGGATGTCATTGAGTGGCTTTGTGGGGCTTAGTTTCCAGCTGAGGTTAAACCATGGCAGTAGTTTTGAAGGCAAGCACCACTTAATGGTCAAGTATCTTACTGGAAATAGGTAAAAACCAAACAAATTTACCCCATAGATCCTCATCTAAAGGGTTCTTCTCTTTTCCATGTCAAATAGAAACGGATGTTTTCCTGGTAATAGGTCTCTTTCTTTTCAAGAAGCAAGAATGACATTGACAACCATTGCTCCTTACTGTTTCTTCAGAAAATGTAAACAACTGATTTCTATCTTTTCCTTAATTGGACAGATAGTCTAGTATCATTATAATTCTTCTACATCTGAAAAATATAAAGAAAGAGTTTTTTAAATATGGGAACCCACAAAGTCACCATGGTTAACATTCAAGGCTGTATTTCTTTCCTGTGGAGTTAAGATTTTGTATTCTTAGGTATTCTTGGTTTTGTGAAGCTGCAACTTAAGGAAAGTAACAATCATGAAACCAGATTTTAATTAAATGCTTTTGGGAATAATCAAGACTAAGTAAACAATTGGCCATTCCATCTTTTATGTTATAGAAAATGAGACTCTAACAAAATACATATTTTTGCTTTAAATGCAATCTAGTGTAGAGCTAGCTTGTGTTTCAATTGCCTGTGCTTCCATAAGCCAGTGTACGAGAAAGACTATATTATGTCATGAGACTGCACTTCACTCTGCTTTGGATCACTTAAGACTCCCTCATAAATATGAAATAAAAGGTCTGATACATACCATATATATTACATGAGTAAACAAAACAAAGGCTTAGCTGGAAGTACCAGGTGAGAAGAATTCTTCCTGAATAATCTTTGCCTCCTCATATTAGATAACTTTATTTACATAATTAATTCCCTGTTAATTCTATTTGCATTATTGTTCCCTGTCCCAAAGAAATGCAATACACTGTGTTTTAAAACAGCACAGATTTTAAATTAAACCACTTTTTAAAGTATTATACTTAAAAGTAGCTTGAGTTGACTTCTGTCAATGCTCTGGATCACTCAGCTTTCTTAACTTTGCTGTTTTGCTCATATTATATTCTTGTTCGTGACATCAGATGAGCTGAGAAACATACTTTTCTTGAAAAAGTATGATTTCATGTTATCCACATTATTACTGTTCACTACACTGCACCAATGTCTTCCTTTAAATACAAGGCATAACATATGGTAACATTCCTTTCTGCAGGATCCTGGGATTTAGCTGGCAGAGCTAGCTTCATACTTTGATGAAGAATATCTAAAAAGCATTCCATGTAGAAAGAAAATAATTATGTTTCTACCTAAAACCATAATCAGAAAAAAGAAGATACTATTTAAAATGCCTAAAACCACTTTGACTCAAACACATTTACCTATGAGATCAGAGCAGTTTAAACTCTCCCATGTAAAAATATCTCTTCTATTGCCTATGGAACATTTTAATAAAACATGAAATGAAATTAAATAGAATAATCTGCCATAATACCTTCCTATCATATGGTAACATACCTGCTTGTTTACTACTGTCTAATCAGTAACTGAACCTTGTACTACACTTTATGGTGCATTCCTGCTGGGTCTATTGCCCACTTATGACTGTAAACTCATGTTTTTTATCACTCTTAGCCATCCTAGCTCCCTTTTTTCTGGTAGACTGCTTTGCACAGTATCACAGTGCTATCGGATTAAGCCTCTGTAGAACAAATTCTTATTTTCTCTTTCAGCATCTCTTTATCATCTGATATAAGCTTCTTTGTACAAGTTTTCGCTCTTCTCTATATTGCTTTTCTGTATACTGCACAAATCCTTTCAGTACCCAAATAATTTGAAAGAAGTCATTAAACTTGTCCTGTATTGCCATGAATTCTGAACTTCAGGGATAATACTTTGGTATCAGGCTTTCTGAGGCAAGTCCACAGCTTTGGGGTTGGCTTTGCCTGAGACTTCTAGATTGCTGGCTGCAGAGACAAAAGAGAAAATTACTTCCCACTAAGTTACCAGTGTACAAAAGTACTACTTAGGTTACAACAATACAACAATAGGCTTGCTTCTGATCCCTCTACAGATGCTCCCACAGTTAACACAGGAAAACATTAATGACATTCACTTTAAAACACTTTGAATTTTCATTAAATGTTATCAGCTTAAAAGGAATATACTGGGACTGTTCGGTTCAGTGAAAACTTAAAATATTGTTATTAAAAGGTACATTTCTAAGTTTATGAAAACAATACAATAATTTAATTTCTGTCAATGTCGTGCACCTACTGTTAACGTACTATTTCATGTTTTTGTGGCTCAGTTCCACAGTTGTAAAATATTTCTTCCTGCAGTGTTTATAAGATCTTCAAGAAATAAATTGTCTTACTATGTCCTTCCAACCAAAAGACAAGGTGATTTAAAAAGGAGGATTTCAGTTGAGAAACTCATAATGGCTGAAGTTTCAGTAACACTTTGAATCAGTATGGCTACAGCCTCATATTTTTTTGCCATGCTTTTGGGGTTTTTCTTCCTAACTTGTACTTTTTCATAGCTGTATCCTTGTACGGTTTTCTTCCATTTGTCAGAAGACAAGTAATTGAACGAGAGTAACACAAGCCAAAACAATTTCTCCATGTTTGCAGAAAAACTGTAGGAAAGTGCACACATAGATTATATTTCATACCCTAAAATCTGAGCAAAAAACATTTCAAAGACATTGTGTAATCTAACTTCTGAGAAAAGAACAGAATTTAAGGTATTTTAAAACTTAAGGTCTTAACTCCTGTTTCAATATATTACTATAAGCCTGGAAGAGGAAACAAGGTTTTGATCAGTCTGTTTTTCCATTAGAGGAGTAATCCTGATCAATATGAACAGAAAATATATTCTTGCAAAATTAAAAATAAAAAATAAAAATGGACTTTTTCTATTTTTCATTGAAAAAAATAATCTGTATATGAGAACAGACCACCTACAGGCATAAATTTTATATTAAGCAACAATAAAGTTTCTCCACATAAACTTGGAATCAGTACCTACTCCCAGTGCAGGGAATGGTAAAACTTCCATTTATTGCCATATTAACAGGGTTGGTCCTTAAGCATCATGGCTTAGTTGTAGATGTGGCAGTTAGCAATTTCCTAGGGCACTAAAAGTAGAAGGAAGAGTTCTGTTGACAGAAATATGTTATTCAACAAGTAACTCCCCCTGACTTCAAAGAGATTCTACTGAGTAAAATGCAACTTTCGATTTTCAACACTGTAAGATGAAACTCAAACATTCTTAACAAAGGTAAAAGAGGTAGGAAAAGGAGAGTCTTCCATCTGTTAAGCATGCACTGTATGGGCCACATTTGAAAGCTCAGTTTAGGAAAGAACAATAGATCACTGCCCTTGCTGAAGGTAAGTTGTTTGATGAAATAATCTGTAATGTGGACACAGGTTTTTCTGCAGGTTCTTGACTTATCTTTCTGTAAACAAGTATAGAATAGGAGAAAATGAAGGTGTCAGGAAGTTTTTACATTTAGGTTTATAAAAAAATTTTATGCTTTCTTTCGTGCAGGCTTTTAGCACTATGAGCCAGTTGTCCAGGCATTAAAACCAAATACGCAGAGGAAGCTGTGCCAAAGAATATTGCTTTCATTCTAATGAAAATCAAGGTTGAGAAGCAGCAAATTATATTTTTTTAAAAAACTTTTTTTTTTTTTTTCTCTACTTTTCTGGTCTGATCTGAGTTTTCTTTATTTAAGGATTTATCTTAGATCGGGCCATATGTACATGTGCCTGTACATACATAACCATATGCATATGCGTATGTGTATATACGTGTCCATATTCATATAGGTATCCATATATCTTCGGTCTCCTGATTGAGCCTGCTATAAGGCAGTCTTCTCCCACTGAAGTGGGTGATGGAATTGGGATTAGAAGCTACAAGATTACATGATGTGCATCCACATGCTGTCAGTATTAGTCCAGAATTAACTGAATTTTACTTTAAGGGGTCTGAGTTATTCAAATCTCAGTGCATAGGGTATTTTAAGTTATTTTACAAATGTAATGGTTTGTGTACATGAGACAAGGACCTGAAACCTGAGTTTTATTCAATTTCAATTCCAGAATGTGAGCTTTTCCCTCTTTGATCTCTATAAGTCTGTGTGAACTTAATATTGAAATCTCGTTCCTGACTATGACGTGGTTTCCTCGATTAGTTTTATCCCGGTGTGTTGTCACAGTCACGCAGGCTGTAACCATTGACTTATTGGTTTAACAGGAGTTTAAAGAATGCAAAACATCAAAACTTTTGTGTCACTATTTAACACAGGGCCAGCAATTAAATAACTGACAGATGCTCTCTATTAACTCCTCTCCCTTCCCAGAAAGGGAGGGGAAAGAGAGTAAGGGAGACACACTTAGGGGTTGGAAGCTAAACTACACAACTTTATTGAAACAGTAATGATTAAAAAGATAATAATAAAAAAATACAAATACATTAAAAAAGGATATCATGTTCCTGCTCCACAATGACACTTTATGTCATCACTGAGGCTGAGGGGCAACTCTGGGCAAGTCCAGACTCGACTCCTACAGTTAGCAGCAGACAGGAGATGGATGCAGTAATGCACAGATTCAGGAATGCACAGATCATGATCAGAGGCAGACAAATTAATGGAATCCTCCCAGAATGCAGGCCACAGATGAGAAGAGCTTGCGCTTCGTGTTCCCTCAAAATTATATCCAGTATGACGTGTATGGGATGGGTACTTCATTTGGTTAAGTTTGGTCTCCTGTCTGGTCTGCTCATCCCCAAATAAGGGTCACAGGTGTGACCCCTTTACTCCTTTCTGGTTCCAGAGCATAAGGAGTTTTTTTCAGAACCAAGCAGTGGCCTTGGTTCTGCATACCATTCTCCAGCAGTAACTATAAACATCGAGCATTATCAGTCCTAGAGGCAGACACTGACTGAAAAACATGCGGTTAATTTCAACAACTGCAACTACTTAGAAGGGACTCAACTGAAAAGTAAAATCAGAAAAAGAAAATTAACTCTATCCTGGCTCAAACCAGGGCACTTTGCTTAAAGAAACAAAACCACACAAAAGTCCATGGTAAGCAGGGGAGAGAAGGTGGCTCAGAAGTCACTGTACTAAGTTCACCAACTGAGGTAGCAAGAAGCTTATAGTTAGGATTTCCTAGCTTTTCTTTTCAAATGTGAGGTAATTATATCGCCTTAGGAGAGGGCTCCCATCATTACATGCTGACTAGTAAAATCTGGAATACATAGTTTTTCTGTAGAGAAGCTTCATGGTTTATTTTATGGGATTATCAGTCTCAGGTTGAGATGTTGTTGTCCTCTGTTCACAAAGAGCCATCTTCGCCAGAAAGTAAATAGTGACTCTGAAGCGATAAAAGCTATATAAATGTTTCTTGTTCTTTTTTTTTTTTTTTTTAATTGCTCTTAAACATGTAAAACCACTGGTTTTCAGGTCCATGTAAAAATTCTTTGCCTCTTTTTGCAATAGCTTTGGATTTCTACACTGTTATTCCTTTAATATGAAGACATCACTTCATCTTATTCGTAGAAAGCAGAGGGGATTTGTAATTTCTTTACCACATGACAAATGTAGGCAATTGACTTCAGATGGTAGACTCAGGATACTCTGACCAGATATTTGAGCCTTCTGTGAAAATTTTTCCATGGAATTTACTTGCAGCTTGCTCAAAGGTAAAATGTTAACAGCTTTGGGGAGAAAAAAAGAGGCCCACAGACTGACTATCTACTGCCTCAAGGAAGGGTATGCTTAATGAGGAAAACTGATTGGCACTAGAATGTAAATTTCTACTGTTTATTCTTTCATAAAGTCTTAAATAAATTATTTTCCAAATTAGATAATTTGCTTATTAAATCACTTTTTCCATTTTCACTGGAATCAAGTCTTTCTGAGACATGGACAGCAATTTCAGAACTCTAAAGCAATTTTAAGAATGATGTGGGTGATTCTGTGCCGGTTTTTGTTAGTGAAATTTCAATTGCTGTTACCCGAAGCAAAGCAACAGAAAGCGTCAGAGAGACAGTAGTGATACCTCACTGTGATCCTCAGAGTAGACTTTACATTGTCTGAGTGCATTAAGCATTTAACTGAAACCCTTTTCTATATTAAAACCAGATGCAGAAAGGGAAGTAAGGCTCAAACCTCCTAGGACTGTGGTCTGGAAGATAGCGTGGAGCTAGCCAAATTTTATCTTGGAAACTCCCAGTGTACACATTGGAATAAAAACATATAATATGTGAGGAAATTTTAGAGCATTTCTCTGTATCCTAGAGAAATGCAGAAGTAAAAGGGCTATTTTTGAGGCTAGAAGGCTTAGTATGAAATTTTTCTTTGGGACATTGCTTGTTTATGGTACTGTTCCTGCTAGTATCATACCTTTTGTAAAAAAGAGGCAGAGAGAAAGAAGAAAGGAAGGAAGGGAGACAAGAAAAAGAGAGGAAGGAAGTGGAAATTATAGGGGAGAGAGAAATCCATTCTTTAATTTTTTCACTAGTTTTCTGTCTCTCAGCAGTTTCAGACTGAGACTATCAATCAGTTTTTCTGGTTAACTGGAGATTTAAAAGAATCAAAACCTCCTTATTAAAATTCCACGTCTTCTTTTTTGAGAAAGAGAGACTTATACATATCACAGAATCACAGAATCACGGAACTACCAAGGCTGGAAAAGACCTTTAAGATCATCAAGTCCAGCCTATGACCAACACCACCACACTGTCTAGCCTATGGCACTAAGTGCCACATCCAGCCTTGCCTTGAACACATCCAGGGACGGTGCCTCCACCACTTCCCTGGGAAGTCTATTCCAATGTCTAATCACCCTCTCCGTGAGGAAGTACTTCCTAATATCCAACCTAAACCTCCCCTGGAGCAGCTTCAGGCTGTGCCCTCTTGTCCTGTCACTGGTTGCCTGGAAAAAGAGCCCAGCCCCCACCTGACTACAACCTCCCTTCAGGTAGTTGAAGAGAGTGATAAGGTCCCCCCTCAGTCTACTCTTCTCCAGGCTAAACAACCCCAGCACCCTCAGCCTCTCCCTATAAGACTTTCCCTCCAGTCCTTTCACCAGCCTTGGTGCTCTCCTCTGGACCCGCTCCAGCACCTTAACATCCTTCTTGAAGTGAGGGGCCCAGAACTGCACACAGTACTCGAGGTGAGGCCTCACCAGTGCTGTGTACAGGGGGAGAATGACATACCTACTCCTGCTGGCCACAGCATTCCTGATACAAACCAGATGCCACTGGCCTTCCGGGCCACCTGGGCACACTGCTGGCTCATGTTCAACCGGCTGTCCACCAGCACTCCCAGGTCCCTCTCTGCCAGGCTGCTCTCCAGCCACTCTTCCCCCAGCCTGTAGCGCTGCCTGGGGTTATTGTGGCCAAAGTGCAGGACCCTGCACTTGGTCTTGTTGAATTTCATGCCGTTGGCCTCGGCCCGTTGATCCAGCCTGTCCAGGTCCTCCTGCAGCTTCTTCCTACCCTCGGGCAGATCAACACTCCCCCCCAGCTTGGTGTCATCTGCGAATTTACTGAGGGTGGACTCAATCCCCACATCCAGGTCATCAATAAAGATATTGAATACGACTGGGCCCAGTACTGATCACTGGGGGACACCACTGGTCACTGGATGCCAGCTGGATGCAGCTCCATTCACCATCACTCTCTAGCCTGGTCATCCAACCAGTTTTTGACCCAGCAAAGGGTGCATCTGTCCAAGCCATGGATTGCTAGCTTCTCCAGGAGGATGCTGTGGGAGACTGTGTCAAAGGCCTTGCTGTAGTCAAGGCAGACCACATCCATAGCCTTTCCCTCATCCACTAGGTGGGTCAACCAGTCATAGAAGGAGATGAGATTAGTCAGGCAAGACCTTCCTTTCCTAAACCCATGTTGGTTGCACCTGATCCCCTGGTTGTCTTCCACATGCCGCTTGATGGCACTCAGGATGATCTGTTCCATAACCTTGCCAGGCACCGAGGTCAGGCTGACAGGCCTATAGTTCCCCAGATCCTCCTTCCGGCCCTTCTTGTGGATGGGCATCACATTGGCCAACCTCCAGTCATCTGGGACCTCCCCAGTCAGCCAGGACTGGTGATAAATGATTGAGAGTGGCTAAGCCAGTTCTTCCGCCAGCTCCCTCAGCACCCTAGGATGAATCCCATCCGGACCCATGGACTCGTTGGGATCTAAGTGGCACAGCAGGTCCCTAACTACTTCCTCCTGGATTACAGGAGGGGGATTCTGCTCCCCATCCCTGTCTACCAACTCAGGAGCCCAGTTGTCCTGAGGCTAGCTAGTCTTTTTGTTAAAGACTGAGGTAAAGAAGGTGTTAAGCACCTCAGCCTTTTCCTTGTCCTCCGTTACTAAGTTCCCCTCCTCATCCAATAAGGAATGAAGATTTTTCTGTGATCCTCCTTTTGTTATTAATGTATTTATAAAAGCATTTTTTATTATCCTTTACAGAGATGGCTAGTTTAAGTTCTAGTTGAGCTTTTGCATCTCTGATTCTCTTCCTACATGACCTTACAATATCCCTAAATACTTCCTGATTCACCTGCCTTTTTTTCCAAAGTTGACACACTATTTTTTTATTTCTGAGTTTTTGCAATATTTCCCTGCTGAATCAGGGAGGTCTTCTTCCCCACCGGCTCCTTTTTTGGCACACAGGGACAGCCTGCTCCTGTGCCTTCATAAATTCATTCTTAAAGTAAGCCCAGCCTTCCTGGGCTCCTTTGTTTTTGAGGGCTGCTTCCCAAGGGACTCTCCCAACCAGCATCCTGAAGAGGCCAAAGTCAGCCCTCTGGAAGTCCAAGGTAGAGGTTTTGCTGACAACCCTCCTAACTTCACCACAAATTGAAAATTCTATCATATCATGGTCGCTGTGCCCAAGACGACCTCCAACCACTACATCTTCCACCAGCCCTTCTCTGTTTGTGAACAATAGGTCCAGCATGGCACTACCCCTGGTAAGTTCACCTACCAGCTGTAGCAGGAAGTTGTCTTCTATACATTCCAGAAACCTCCTGGATTGGCCCCTTTCTGCTGTGTTGTACTTCCAGCAGACATCTGGTAAGTTGAAGTCCCCCACAAGAACAAGGGCTAGCGAATGCGAGACATCCCCAAGTTGTTGAAAGAACATCTCATCAGTGTCTTTATCCTGGTCAGGTGGTCTGTAGCAGACTCCCACTAGGATATCAGCCTCATAATTGGAAAGGAAGTCTGTAACAAGAGGTGGCCAAGAATCTACAGCTGTAGAGAAACCAAGTTCTTCTTCTGCTATACTTCCCATCTTCATTATGCACACTCGTCCTTCATATTTCCCAGGGATGGTATTGGTACTGAAAGTGATGTAAAGAGCAATACAATATAGAAGTTATTGCTAAGGATGGGAACACCAGTTTGGACTAGAAAGCCTTCATTATCAGAAGGTTATAGAATATAAGTGGCAATTGCGATCTACTTTTGTTCTCTATGACTGCATGTAACAGGAGGTGATCCCACTTCAATTTCCATTTTTCCACTCTGCAGGAAGAAATTCCCAAGAGAGGACAACTAGAGCTAGTGTGACCCAGACCTCAGTAGATGGGAGAGTATGAACATGGCTGTGGTCTATGTTCATAGTTCGGAATGGAGAAGCACTGTCTGGTGTACCTCTAGAATGCAGTCTTGCCTATGTATAATAAACCCATCTACAGAGAAGTAGATTTGGAATATTAGACAAACTCACTGGTCTTGTCATTTCCACCATATGGCTGTTTTCTTTCTCTGTGCATCTCCATACCCTGTCTGTTATGGAGGGAAAGCTTTGATGCCATTGTAGTAATTCTAAACCTAACTCCACAAAAATGGTTTTACATTTGCACTTATAGTTATTCCACTCACTATTTATGAGAAAAATGAATGTTTTTATTGTAATTGATAATAGGCAAAGCGATTTAGCTATGTTGCTTATAATGGCTGCTAAATTTGCCATTCCATCTCTCATTATGAAGAAATACTATCATTGCACAAAATTCTGTGGGGTATCACTTAGTCCAATAAATGTGAACAGCTCATCTTTTTTTGTCAATTTCCTAACCTACATCAGCTTGTAAAATAAATCAGTTGTCTCTGATCTATAAGTCTTCTAATTCCAACATCCAAAAACATGTAACTAAAAAATAGGTTTATATTCCTAAATTTAGTTAAACTTTATCATTTATTTATTAAAAACAATGACCACACTGATGAATTCTGAATACCATTAATTAATATAGTATAAATTCTGAGAAGCAGCTTATATTTGGTATAGGAGTCAAGGTTTTGTTAGCAGAGGAGTGGGATGCAGAGGTGGCCTCTGTGAGGAGGGACCTGGGCTGCCTCATGCCAGACACAGGGACTTCCAGCTGGCTCCAGCGGGCCCACAACAGGGTGTGGCTGAGCCCCTCAGCCAAGATGGTGTCACCTCAGAAAAAATGTCTTTGGAGAAATGCTGGACAGAGAGAAGAGGAGGGTAAAAAAGGGAGTGAGAAAGTGAGAAAGAGCAGAAGAAACACCAAGCCCAGAGAATAAGGATGGAGAGGAGTTGCAAATGGGTGGGCTTCTGGATGGTACTGTGTCTAACACACCATACAGTTACAAGTTTCTTATTTTCCTTTCAAACCTGCTACAAGATTGGTAGGATTTGTAGTACAGCAGAATGTTTAAATCAGCAACGCTTGCAAATCTATTCACTTCCATTAAATGGTAATGTGTCCATCAGAAAAATAGGGAATCCACCTAGTGTCTGCTGCTTGACACTTTCTGTGGATTATATTGATACTCAGGTCATAATGACGATTTTAAACATAAAGTCATAGAATCTATTGTACAGTATTCCAGTGACCTCAAAAAGAGTATTTCCCTGGTGTCATCTATAATTCAAGAGAGAACAGAGCTGGGTGATCTGTCAGCTCTGAGACTATTTCTTGATTTAGAATCAGGGCATTGAAAAGTCTTTGGAGTAGTACCTCTGTACAATATCTTTTCCTAAAAATTGCCAAAATATTATTATAAATTGTATATGGTAGATTAATTAATTAGTTAATTAAAAGAAAATGGAAAAACAATTACTGCTTTCACTATATATTCTTCTCTGTGACCCTAATTTAAGAATATTCAAGTATAGCCATTTTAGCCTGAGCTCTGGGTTTCCTAGATCATCATAAGGTCAGTAAGTTCTATATACTGAGTCACCAGGCATCTCTATCCAATGACATCTTTCTATTAAATATGCTCACAGTTCACTTTTGTAAAATCTCCATGTCTGCTTGCTGTATCAGTCTCTGTCTTTACTTTCCAAATTCAGAATTAAATGAGGAAACTGTACCAATAGATTATTATACAACATATGATTTGGCATATAGCATACAGCAAAATATTAAGTAATATTTTTAACTTAACACTGTCCTTTTTGGCCAATCTTGCCTTTTATAACTGGCCTCATCTAGTAGCCTGGACAGAAAAAACATCATTCTAGAAAAGAACAGGCATAGAAAAGTGTCTAAAGAGATGATGAATCTCTTACACAGAATGGTTTCACAAATGCTAAAAGCAAAACCAATGTGTTTCTTTCTATTATTATTTCTCCAATATATTGATTTAAATGTGTAATAGACCACAGTAAAGAACCTTGAGACTTTAGGAAGAAATTACTTGTTGGAGTCAGATTAACAAACCTATTCAGGATTTATGTATGTTGCACAAATACAGTGATACCTTGACCTTCACGTCTTTCCTGCTGCTCCTATCTGTTACTTTCTGATATTTGTACTCATTTGCAAGAATCAAAACAGTATTTTTGTGACTGTTATGGAGGATGGAAAGTAAAATTAAATTCAAGAAGAATGAAATTTTCACTTGGCAGTCAAATGAGGAATCCTTTTTTTTTCTCTTGGACTCTGTCATTTATCAGTGGTGAGAGAGAGTTGTTGATAGAGAATTAAAATTATGTGTAACCATGGAGATAGCATATATCTAGGTCCATGTATAGAGTCTTACAAACTCTTACATTCCACCAGAACAATAAAAATAAATAATGATTATTAAATGTTTTTGAGTTGGTTGGCTCAGTAGCTGAAATTCAAAATTATGTGGCTTGCAGCATCTCTCTACAATATGGTTTTGTAAAACCTGTAGGTTGTCATTTGATATTTTTGTAACCAGAATTATAATTCTGATTCTGTGGCAGGTAGGCCCAGCAGCCCTGCATAGTAAATTTGTATATGAGTAAGATGGGAGAAAAGGCAGACAAGCATATGATAAGAAAAGTGGCTATGGTTTCAAACTGAAGGAAGGGAAGATTTAGGTTAGACATTAGGAAGAAATTCTTTAGTGTGAAGGTGGTGAGACATTGGAACAGGTTGCCCAGGGAAGCTGTGGATGCCTCCTCCCTGACAGTGTTCAAGGCCAGGTTGGATGGGGCTTGGAGGAACCTGTTCCAGTGGGAGGTGTTGGAACTAGATGATCTTTAAGGTCCCTTCCAACCCAAACCATTCTATGCTTTTATGATCTCTCATTCTTATGAACATAAAGTGAATATAAAATATATTTATGCCTATGTATAAGCATATGAATGTCATTACTGAGCTTGTAAACTGATAAGTATCTGAACTCACAGAATCACAGAATTGTTAGAGTTGGAAGGGACCTCTAGAGACCATCTAGTCAAAGTCTCTCGCTAAAGCAGGATCCCCTAGAGCACATTACACAGGACTGCATCCAGGTGGGTTGTGAATGTCTCCAGAGAAGGGAACTTCAAAACCTCCCTGACCAGCCTGTTCCAGTGCTCTGTCACCCTCACCATAAAGAAGTTTTTTCTCATGTTCAGATGGAACTTTGTATGTTCCAGCTTGTGCCTATTGCCCCTCATCCTGTCACTGGGAACTACTGAACAGAGTCTGGCTCCATCCTCCTTGCACCCACCCTTGAGATACTTATAGACATTACTAAGGTCTCCCCTCAGCATTCTCTTCTCCAGGCTAAAGTGTCCCAGCTCTCTTAGCCTTTCCTCTTAAGAAAGATGGTCCAATCCCCTAATTGTCTTTGTTGCCCTCTGCTGGACTCCCTTAAGTAAATCCCTGTGTCTCTTGAACTGGATGCAGTATTCTGGATCTGGCCCCACCAGGACAGACCAGAGGGGGAGAATGACCTCCCTCAACACACTCTTCCTTAGACAACCCAGGATTCCATTGGCCTTCATGGCAGCAAGGGCACATTGCTGACTCACAGATAATTTAGTATCTACCAGGACTCCCAGATTTTTCTCCCAGAACTGCTTTCCAGCAGGTCCACCCCTAACCTATATTGGTGCCTGGCATTCTTCCTCTCCAGGTGCAGCACCCTACACTTTCCCTTATTGAACCTCATCATGTTCTTCTCTGCCCAACTCTCCAGCCTGTTCAGGCTATGCTGGATGGCAGCACAGCCCTCTGGAGTGTCAGCCACTCCTCCCAGTTTGTTATCATCAGCAAACTTGCTGAGGATACACTGTCCCCTTGTCCAGGTGTCTCAGTTTGTGGGCTGGGTGGAATGCTCCACACCCTCCCATCTGAAAGTGACAGGATGAGTTACCGAGACTGTTTTCTGTTTGGGATAGTTAGGTCACCTAGTGGTACACATGGTGAACGCCACTCCTGGGGGATCTGCCAGCTGTGGGACGGAATTTTACAGAGTGACAGACCTCAATTTACACCACACCATGCCCACAAGAATACTATGGACACGTAGTGAACAATGAAAGGATTTTTTACTGGAAATTTATAAACGAGGAAGATACAAAGTTCAGGAAAGGTAAGGGGTATTGAAATTGAAAGGGGTAAGTGTGGGTTCTCGTTTAAACTCTGAATTACCTGAACAGGGAAGTATTGCTCAGAGGGAAAAACAAAGGCAAAACCAGAGAGATGTTAGCCGAGCCCTATGCCGCATCCTCCTCGATGAGGTCGTTGTTGTGGGTGCAAGTGAGAGACTTACTTTTCCCAGGGAGAGAGCAACAGAGTATAAAAGACAAGAAAAGATAGTTCACGTGACCTTACGTATCCCTGTGTAGCTACAGAAGCTGAAAGGACTGCTGTTTTCTGATGGACACAGCTCGACTGCAGTGGTGTCTGTCTTCGGTGGCACAAAGTTTTACATAAGGTAACTTGCCCTGGAGCCATGGCTCCTTTGGGTCGAGTGAGTGATCCAGCTCTTTTCTTCTGGCGACCCGTGGAGCTTCATAGTAGGCTTTGCCCATCACCACTAGACAATCATTCCACTGTCTATATGGCTTGCTGCTCCTGCTACTGTCACTGTTTTCCAAAATCGGCTCTGCACAGAACCTGCTACAACTGCAACAAAACCCACAACACCCAGCTACCGAGCTGCTCAGCAGTCTCTCTTTTATCCTCATTTGGGAGGTAAACCTTGGTTCCTGATTGGTATATTTTCAATCCTAGTGATCTGGCACACTGCCAGATCCAATCGGTGAGTCAGGAATAGTCCTTTACATATCCAATCAGGAGCTGGGGGTGTGGTCTGCAACATTGTTTCCTTTTCCCCACCTGTCTGTCAAGTTAACAGCACTGTCCTTGTCAGTGTCCTTGACCAGCTGTGACAGGTCTCTTATGATGTCCATATTTACTCTATACCCAAAGGGGCATAGTTAAATAAGAGGAAGGGTTGTCCCTTACACCAGGTGGTTGATTAATATGTTGAAGAAGACTGGACTGAGTATTTCACCCCTGGGGGACACCACTGGCTACAGGCCTCCATCTCGACCCTGCTCCATTTATCACAACCCTCTGAGTTCTGTCACGCAGCCAGCTCTCAATCCATCTCACTGTCCACTCATCTAGCCCACACTTTCTGAGTTTCCTAATGAGGATGGTATGGGAGACAGTGTCAAAAGCCTTGCTGAAGTCAAGATAGATAACATCCACTTCTGTCCCCTCATCTAACCAGACAGTTATGACATCATAGAAAGCAATCAAATTGGTTGAGTGTGATTTCCCTTTGGTGAATTCATGCTGGCTTCTCCCAATGACATTCTTCACTTTGACTTGTTTTATGATGACGTCCAGAACAATTTTTCCAACACCTTACCAGAGATGGAAGTGAGACTAGCTGTGGTTCCTCCTTCTTCCCCTTTTTGATGACTGGAGTGATGTTAGCCCTCCTCCAGTCCTCAGGCACCTCTCCTGTTTTCCATGACCTCTCAAAGATGACAGAGAGTGGCCTAGAAATAACATCTGCCAGCTTTCTCAGAACTCATGGCTGCATCCCATCAGGGCCCATGCATTTCATAGAATCATAGAATCATAGAATCCTAGGGGTTGGAAGGGACCTCGAAAGATCATCTTGTCCAACCCCCCCTGCCAGAGCAGGGTCACCTAGAGCACATCACACAGGAACGCATCCAGGCGGGTTTTGAATGTCTCCAGTGAAGGAGACTCCACAACCTCCCTGGGCAGCCTGTTCCAGTGCTCTGTCACTCTCACAGTAAAAAAGTTTTTTCTGATATTTACCTTGAACCTCCTATGCTCCAATTTACACCCATTACTCCTTGTCCTGTCACTGGTCATCACTGAGAAGAGCCTAACTCCATCTCCCTGACACTCACCCCTTACATATTTGTAAACATTGATGAGGTCACCCCTCAGCCTCCTTTTTTCCAAGCTAAAGAGACCCAGCTCCCTCAGCCTTTCCTCATAAGGGAGATGTTCCACTCCCTTAATCATCTTTGTGGCTCTGTGCTGGACTCTTTCAAGCAGTTCCCTGTCCTTCTTGAACTGAGGGGCCCAGAACTGGACACAATACTCCAGATGTGGCCTCACCAATGCAGAATAGAGGGGGAGGAGAACCTCTCTTGACCTACTAACCACACCCTTTCTAATGCACCCCAGGATGCCATTGGCCTTCTTGGCCACAAGGGCACATTGCTGGCTCATGGTCATCCTCCTGTCTACCAGGACCCCCCAGGTCTCTTTCACCTACACTACTCTCCAGCAGGTCAGCCCCCAACCTATACTGGGACATGGTGTTGTTCTTCCCCAAATGCAAAACTCTACACTTGCCCTTGTTGAATTTCATCATGTTTCTCCCCGCCCAACTCTCCAGCCTGTCTAAGTCTCTCTGAATGGCAGCACAGCCTTCTGGTGTGTCAGCCACTCCTCCCAGCTTAGTGTCATCAGCAAACTTGCTGAGGGTACATTCTATACCCTCATCCAGGTCGTTGATGAAGATGTTGAACAACACCGGTCCCAGTACTGACCCCTGAGGGACTCCACTAGTCACACACTTCCAACCAGATTCTGCCCCATTGACTACAACTCTCTGACTCCTTCCCATCAACCAGTTCCTGATCCACCTCACTACCTGATCACCAAACCCATACCTGATCAACTTATCTACAAGGATGCTGTGGGAGACGGTGTCAAATGCCTTACTGAAATCCAGATAAACCACATCTACCGCTCTACCATCATCTATCCACCTAGTAATTTCCTCATAGAAGGCTATGAGGTTAGTCAAACATGATTTACCCTTGATAAAACCATGCTGACTGCTCTTGATGACCCCCATGTCCTTGATATGCCTAGAGAGAGTGCCAAAAACAAGTTGTTCCATCACCTTTCCAGGGATGGAGGTGAGGCTGACCGGTCTATAGTTACCCGGGTCCTCCTTCTTGCCCTTCTTGTAGACTGGTGTGACATTTGCTGTCCTCCAGTCCTCAGGCACCTCTCCTGTTACCCATGACTTACCGAAGATGATGGAGAGTGGCCTAGCAATGACCTCCGCCAGCTCCCTCAGCACCCTTGGATGCATTCCATCTGGACCCATCGATTTATGGATGTCCAGATTACTCAACTGATCCCTAACCCAATCCTGATCTACTATGTCAAACTCCTCATCTATCTTGACTACTTCTGGGGCTATATGAGTCTGGAGCTCATGGGGAAATCCTGCAGGAGTAAAGACAGAGGCAAAGAAGGCGTTCAGCACCTCTGCCTTCTTTATATCCTCTGTCACCAGGGCTCCCACCTCATTCAACAGTGGGCCAATATTGCCTCTAGTGTTAGCTTTGTTAGCTATGTATTTGAAAAAGCCCTTTCTATTATCCTTAACCTGACTTGCAAGGGTAAGTTCCAAGGAGGCCTTAGCTTTCCTAATTGCCTCCCTACATCCTCTGACAACAGCCCTATATTCCTCCCAAGGGACCAGCCCCTCCTTCCATGATCTGTAGATTTTCCTTTTCCACTTAAGTTTGCCCAGCAGTTCCTTTTTTAACCATGCTGGTCTCCTAGCTCCCTTACTAGATTTCCTAACCATTGGGACGCTCTGATCCTGTGCTTGCAAGAAGTGGCCCTTGAATGTTGACCAGCTATCTTGAGCCCCTTTATCTTCTAGCACCCTGTCCCATGGGATTTCCCTTAACAGTTGATTGAGGAGGCCAAAGTTTGCCCTGTGGAAGTCCAGATAAGCTAAGTTGCCACTAATCTGGTCCTTCTCTACTGAGGGAAAATTTCCTCTCTCTAGACCTTATCTCTTACCTCCATGGTCTGGGATTCAAGAAGGTCGGCTTTTGCAGTGAAGACTGAAGCAAAGAAGGCATTCAATAACTCCACCTTCTCTTTGTCTTCTGCCATGAGGGTACCCACCTCATTCATTAAAGGAACTACAATATCCCTAGTCTTCCTTTTTTTATTGATGTGCTGGAAGACACCCTTCTTTTTGTCCTTGATACCCCTCACCAGATTTAATTCCAGGTGGGCCTTAGCTTTCCTCGTTGCATCCCTGCATTTTCTGACTGTGTTCCTATATTCTTCCCAAGTGGACAGTCCTGTTTTCCACATTCTGTAAATTTCCTTCTTTCCTTTAATTTTTTCCAGAAGACCCTTAGTCATCCATGCAGGTCTCCTACCTCTTCTGCTTGATTTCTTCCTCATAGTGATGCACTGGTCTTGAGCTTGGAGAAAGCAGGGTTTGAAAGTTGCCCAGCTCTCATGGACATCCATACCTTCCAGGGCCCTGGCCCAAGGTATTTCACCTAGTAGATCTAGTAGGCTAAACTTTGTATTCCTGAAGTCCAGTGCTGTAATCTGACTCGTTTCTCTACTTCTTCCACATGGAATAGTAAACTCCACCATTTCATGGTCATTACAGACAAGGTTGCCCCCAACCTTCACATCCCCAACAAGACCTTCTTTGTTAATACCAGAACCAGCAGCTCACCCCCACTTGTAGGTTCCTCAACCAGCTAAGTCAGAAAGTTGTCATCAGTGCTCTGCAGGAACCTCCTGGACTGTGCATGCCTGGCTGTGTTGCCCTTCCAGCAAATATCAGGATGAATCATACTTCAGTCAATATGGAAATTATAAAAATATTTTTTTCTAAAAAAAAGAAGAAACAAAATAGGTTGAAGCAAAACTTATTAGAAACAAAACCCTAAGATTGTTAAGTAAAATGAGGGAGAAAATAGAACAAAATAAAAGGAAATTGTTAAGACTCAAGTACAACTGACATCCCCACACCATAAGGTGTCAGTGTTTTTATTTTATATGGCCTATCATTACATTAGTCAATGCATTGCTTTATTGATGCTTTTTTTTTCTCTTTCTTGTTCTCAGTTCAGTGTATTCAGAGTATCAAAAGGAAAAACAAAAGAAAAAAGCATCAAACTGTATATTATTTTATGTTTGTCTTTAGCAAAACTAGTATTATATTAGATTCTTATTAATGAAAGCATGTAGATAGATATGAATGGCAAAGAAATACGTGCTAGAGGAAGTGCACGTAGAGGTTGCTCTTGCAACCACTAAAAATCTGTCTTGGATTTATGTGTGCAGCCTTTATCTTTCCTATTAGTAGGCTGCTTTTATTAAAAGTTGTTTATATTCTTTACTGGTAATAATATCCATAGACTCTTGCTATTTACAGCATCCACAGTAATTTCATTGAATTAAAGATTTTATTTTTTAATATATATTGAAGTCAAGGCAGCTAGAATTGTACTTAAACATCTGCAAGGACACATGAGGTGTCAGACAAAATAAAGAAAGCTGTATTTTGCCTGATCTTCAGTCTAGTGTTTTTTACACAAAAAAAAAACCCAATTCACTTGCCCTTGTAACCTCAGCATGGCTCATAAGGAGGAAGGAAGCTATGGTCAATTTGTTAAGTGGACACACAAAATAGCCATGGGTGTAAGAGAAGAATGGCATTACAAAGACTGGGTTTTTTTATCTTGTGCTAGACAATTTATTGGCCTGTTTGTGTATCATTTGCTGTGTGTGCACCACATGTGATGCTGCCCACTAAGTCAAGTGGATCTTAAGAGAGGTGTTTTCTTTGAAAATACTTCAGCAAATTCATCTGGAGTAAGCTGCTAGGAAGAGGATAGGGGAATACATGGGGCATAGATCAAGTAAATGTATAGAGCCTGTAGCATCCCTAGATCATGTGAGACTCCAGTAAACAGGGTAAAAAACAAATGTAGTAAGGAAAGGGAAAAGAGGGGAATGTGTGAGGTTTTCTGCAAGCCAATAAATAAATACATTCTTATTGTTAAACTTGCTAGAAGCCAGATCAGAGGGAAAATCAACATTTCAAGAATGCAATTGGCAGAAGGGAGACTTGGTTTTGGATTTTTATTTCCAGTCTGTTTGACTCACCAGATATGAAATTTCCTGTTTGAAAGGTTACCTTCCCCTTACTTGCTTTCTGTGATTTGTGGCTTTAGAAATCTTCTGAATGTTTCAGCTATATTTGCTTATGGGGGGAAGAAAAAAAATAATAAAAAGGAAGTGCTTTATTTGAAATTTCTGGCAAACATGAGATCCTATTAACATCAAGCGGTTAGAGTCGACACCAGTTATTCACCTCTGAGATTGAGTACCAAGTCTATTATTCACTTTCAACATGCATGCCTTAAAAAGAGACATGTTATTAGAAAATTCGAATGAAACATTGTTTGACACAGCTCTACAAATGGCTGTACATATCCTCCATTGTGTGCTTTGACACTCAGTTAAGCTGACATTTTCCAAGGTAGAATTTGTCTTAAAGTCACAAGAATGACCAGATGAAGTCAGTTCAAAGGTACATCTCTCCAATGTTGAGCCTTCACCAGCATCCAATAGAAGTGGAATCAAACCTGCCTAATTTTTTTATTTAGTGGGCAAGTTCTGCTGTCCACAAAGGCAGGAACTTCTGGAACTGTTTCATGAGATAATGCTAACAGTACCCTCCAGCACTCTTAGCTCTGGAGTGATGAACAGAAGACCCTAGCACACATGTAACTCACATGTACAAGGGACCAGGTCATTCCTGATCTGCCTGCTCTCATTTAGGTTATTAAAATCACTCATCTAATTGATACACATTCTTGACATCTGTCTTGATCACCTCTAATCCATGAGCAAGTACTAGAAGGAAAAAACTTGGCAAGGGATTCAGGTAACTCTGGAACCTATTTCTATTCCCGTCTTGCTTCCGGGTAGAGATATTGCTCTGCAGCTTTAAAGAGGTTCAAGAAGTGTTCACTGACAGGGACAATGTTTCTGCCAGTCTCTTATTTTTACAATCCCAGTTCTTTGGCCCTTCCTTCTGCCTGCTCTTTTTAATTATTTTTTTTTTCCTCCTGTGATTATTTTATCATAGGTCTTTCAGGAGGTTCAAGTCACATGAATAATTTTAATTCTCTTTCACTGTCTTGGAAGAACAATAGAATAGGGCCAAAGGCATATGGCTGCAGTAGTACCTCTTCAGGATAGATTGCAAAAGCCTGTCTAGGAGTTACCAAATGAGACATATTGAATAATAATAAAACAAACAAGCAAACAAACACAGTGGATTCCTCACCCTTGAATCTGTTGATTAACTTTTGAAAACATTTAAACATTCATAATCTGTAAAATCTTACAGTGAGAGGCCCACTCTTCAGACAGGAAAACTGGCCAGATGGTACTCTCCCTTCATCTTCTCCAGTTACCATTGGTGAACTCTGCAGTTTGGCACTTCATCGTGCACTCTCTATTTGATTTTAAATGATCAACAGACATTGCTTAAGGTGAAAACCCTCTCATAATCCATCAAAGAAATTAGAACTTCAGCAAATGCATTTGGAGTTCCTAGGCCATTCCAGCTGAGGATCAGAAATTTCTCTAAAAACATGCAAAGTTCTTCTTTGATTTTTATGAATTATGGAAACTCTGTTAATTGAGTCATGTTTATGGCTCTTAAACATTTCTGTCTAGCAAAACTTACATTGTTAAGAAATCAATTCAATAGCTTTTAAAAATACACTATCTTTTATTAATAAAGGATGAAAAATCATATTTATAACCACTTTTTTTTTTTTCTCCACAAGTAGGAGATAATATGATAACATAGAATTTTCCTACGAAACTGTGTGCCCTAATGTGCCGTTTGCTTAAACCATATTCTTGGCTTCATACTGGCATAGTGATCAGTATTTTGTTGTTCTTGTTATGTCATGCATTATTCCTTTTGATATCTTTTAATAGATAAAAGACTTCTATGTTGTGAAGACAGTG
The DNA here is from genome assembly GCA_020745705.1 of Hemiprocne comata. NCBI lineage: Eukaryota > Metazoa > Chordata > Aves > Apodiformes > Apodidae > Hemiprocne > Hemiprocne comata. The sequence goes on along the minus strand of CM036616.1, from coordinate 70,654,648 downwards.
AAGTTTTCCCTGAAGTTATTATCTGAGTGGGCTTTTTGTTCACCGCCATAAATCCCCATGATAACAAAGCTAGCTGACGATACAGTCCATAAAAAAAAAAAAAAAAAAAAAAAAAAAAAAAAAAAAAAAAAAAAAAGTGGCAGTAGGATTATCTAAACAACATATGATATGGAGAGGGTAGGGGGAAAGAAACCGTGGAGAAATAAATTAGTCAGGACTATCTTCACAATAATTTCTGATTAAAATATACCATTATCCTCTGTCCATTTCATCTTTGTTCTTTCATTCGTAGTTAGAACCTTAAATATGCAGAGAATAGAAAACTATTAGACATCAGCAAGACTGCCTATCAGTTTTCAGTTACGGAGTGCAAGGCAATAATTGTGTTTTGCATTGGCTACAGAGAAGCTGATGAAGTAAACAGAATACATAACATGATGTCTCTTTCATCTATGAAAATATCGGCTCAGAGGTTATGCTTCATTAGCTTCAAATGTAGCATGCATAATGAAGGAAGAAGGCACAGCATTCCTTTGATTCATTGCGTGAAAGCTTATCATCTCCTCTTTCAAGTTACAGTTTATTAAATAAGGTGAATAATAATAATAATACTAATAAAAAAATCAGACTAGATTTGAATCATAACCTGACACTGGCTTCCAGATTACAAAGTAAATATAGCAGTTCTGCACCTCCATTTTGTGTGATTAGGAAGTAAATGGGATAAGATATATGGAGCTTCCTACAGTGTACTCACTCAAATATTTTCCTCTCAAAAGCATTAAATGCATGATGAAAAAAAAAAGTTTAAAATACTACCTTGGTGCAAGACACAAGGAATCTGTACTTCCTTCTCATTAGAAGCAAGGAAACATATGGAGTGTAAAGAGTAAATATCTACAGTAGCTCACCAGTATTCACAAACCCTTTGCAGTGTCAAAACACATCTGCCACTCCAGGGAGGTGGTACTAAGCCATTTTTATAGTGTCTATAAATTGCAATGCATTTCCCTAAATTTCAGTTCCTTAAATGTGCCAAATGCTGTAAAAAAGAACTATTAGTTCAGATCACTTTTGATCCACATCCATTCTTGGACATAGTTGAAATTTCATTGGAGATTTCTATATCTAGTTAAGTAGCAAAAATAGTGTTTCATAGGTTTTTCTTGTGGTTTTGTATGATGATTCTCTTTAGAAGGCCATAGTCATGAAGAGGTAAAAAAAAAATTTGTAAACATTTGTAAAAGTCTCTTTGGATCACTGTTTAATCATCACGATTCCTTCAATTGGAATTCCCAAAATATTATAATAATTATTACTGTTGTGATGAGGAAAGGAAAAAAAAAAACAACCAGAAACTTCCCCCAACTCTCCCCAAAAGCACTTGCAGTTGTCTTCTTTTTTCTTTGTGTAAAATTGTCCACTGCCTTCATCCTGGAAATATACATCAGGCAGGTATCAAAGGAAATTTTGAAAAAAGGAACTGGATAATGAAATACCAGTATCCTTGCAAGTCAAGCTTTTTCAATTAATAAAGAACTGATGTTCAAATCCATAGAAATGAAGAAACAGTAAGATAGCGGGGTTTTTTCTTTGAAATATTTAAAAAGGAATGGTCAGGAAAATGAAAAATGAAAATTTTTCTTTTTAGAAAAATGAATAGAAAAGTTAAACTCTGACCAGTTTTAAATGTTTAAATTTGAAGTTTTACTGTTCATTCTCTTACTTGTTTCAAAATATTCCTGTATATAAAACTTAAAATGTGATAAAGAAGAAAAGAAAGAGGAAAAAAGTATTTAAAAAAGCTTAAACAAATAAACTGTGCACGCTGGTAATTTCATTCTATTCATTGACAAAAGAGGGGATAGGATAAGGAAATTTTCAAGTTTGAATAAAATAGCATTCTCGGAAAAAGATAAACATGTTCCATCGTATAAAAACACATTGCTTTTTCCAAACTTGTGAATTAGAAACAATTTCAAAATATTTCATATCGCAACCAGCTCATCTCGGCAGGTCTTTAAATAATTGAAAATAAAGAAAAATATGGTACTGAAAAGTAAATATGAAGAAAATGTGGCAATTCTATTCATGAAAACAGTTTGATTTTCTGTGTTTTGGTTTTGGTTTGGTTTGGTTTTTTTCAGTACGCTTCATACAGAATAACGTATCAGCCCATTTAATTTCTGAAGATACTAAAAGGGAAATAATAATATTTTCAGTGAAACATTGAAGCAACTGTGAATTCATATGTGAATTAAGAAAACATAATGAAATTATGGACTCACAACACAACAGTAGCAGATCACATGTGGATATCTATGTAGGTGCCAGCATCTGTCCATGTGGGGTTTATTCCATAAACAGGATTGAGCTAGTTTTTCTTTAGCTGCTAAAGGATATTAGCCAGTGCTCACTCCAGTTGCACATTATTTGGATTACTTTTTTCTTTTCCTCAAAAGCTAATTGCAAAGTTCCATGTAAAAATCACATTTAAAATCGCTTTTATTAAAATGCCTAGTCCATATTTGAAATGTGCTCCTAAAAATGTGAATATGGTCCAACAGGGAATAGATAAAGTGACCAGTCGTTATCATTCTGCATAAATACAACCTCTGAATAATAAATGTACATTAATAATTATTGCAGATACTGGTACCTAACACAAGCATCATTAGTATTAGAAATAAAAAGCTTTTCAGAGACAAAAGGTAAAAAAAAAAGACTGAACAACAAATACACTGAGAGGGAAAACTATGTATATCATGAGCAGAGGAAGATCAAAAATTTGGTAGCATTCTTTTTAAAAAACTTACATGAGACTAGTGTGTAGTGCTTAGTACTTAATACTTTAAACATTTCTGGCTGGCCTTATATACAAGGTACATTATAGTTGTCTAAAGAGAGTAACACTGCTCAAAGACTGAAAAGAATTCCTTTTTATTGTGGATTTTGTTTATTGTTTTATTATCTGAGCACAATATCACTGTTTCACTTAACAATAAGCAGCAATTTGGCTCCCAGCTGTCCTAAAGCTTTAGTCTGTTAGGCAAGGTTTTGATACACGGTCGTCAGATTTTGCCTCACAATGTGACCTTATGAAACATCAGATTTCTAGACTTGAAACAATATTTTATTTTCCTGTAAAAAGTATATCATTTCATTAATCCCAGAAAACTCTGCTACTATAATTCCATGCAGGGAAAAGTATTTGCTCCGGGCAGCCAGTGAAGCATCTGAGCAACATGAGAAAGGTATAATGAAATATTTGCAATGCTATTTTAGAAGTTTTTGTGTCATGCTAAGGTTGAATGAACAATAAAAAACAAATGAGAGAATACCAACAAGTATTTTGCTATCTCACAAATAGAAGATATAATTAATGTGCCTTGGATTTTATTTTAGATAAACATTGGCTCCTATTGAATATTTAGGCCTCCATATTTCTTTGTGGAAGGTTGAAATAGGATGATAAGAACTTTCAGCAGGGTTTCAGACGGATACATATGGCCTACCACCTGAAGACCAATTGTACTGCCTGAATTATGTTAGTGTAGCAGGAACTCATGGCTGAACTCCAGTTAGTCTCTTAACAGTGTTCTGTGTAATGATTTACATGCATGCTAAGGAAGCACAAAAATGCCATCAGTTACCTCATTTATTTTACAACACAGCTAGAATTTTATTTCCCTCTTTTGTTTTGATATAAACAACTTCTATTTCTGATATAAGTGTAGCAATTAATAACAATTTGATAATATCCTACATGGCTTTTCTGAAATACCTGTGAACAGTAGAAGGCATATGGAAATTTGGCTGTTTTTATCTTTATCTGTTTGATGTAATCACAGATCCCTTAGCACTGATACAAATATGTTTTCTGAATTTTGGTCCTTAGGTATCTCTGGATATAAATGTGTGACATTCAGGATATATAGTGCTTGTCTCGAGCAATCTAAGAGATAAGCAGTGTACTTTGGCACTCAGGATGCCTGGTGCTTGTCTTGAGACATCTAAGACTTAAACAGGATTTGTTGCTGGACTAAAGAGATGTCTCAGCAACCCACCAAACTGTTTTACTCCTCCAAAATGTGTACAAATGCTGCAGGCACCTACAAATTGGGGAGTTTGGTGTGGGACATGCTGAGATTGGAGACAAAGGAGCTCTACAAATGGCGCTGGGAGCAGGATATCCAGCGATAACCAGGCCTTGAGATTTCATTAAAAACCACTGACTTAGCAGGAAAAGATAGAGAGTGCCAGTCTCAAGTCACCTCCTAGGACTGAAGCTCTACTGCAATAAACTAATCCTGAGGTGCCGAGTTGTCTCAACCTCCTGTTTCCTGTTGCTGGCCAGATCAGTGGCTTATCTTGTTAATTAGCCTGACAAAGACCACCTTCAAGGTATAGCCTGGCACCACCCCCCCCACCCACACCCCCCACCCCCCGGAAAGATTTGTGAGTACAGGGAGAAAGGGGGGGAGTGGGAAAGAACTGTTTAAATATCTGGGACACTAGGGGTGCAGTGAAGCGCTTCCCCATGGACGCTGTCGCTGGACCATGGTGGTAACTATCCTATCTTGCTAATCTCTGTAATCTGCTTTCTCCTTTCTTTTCTGTTTCTGTTTTCCTCCCTGTCCTATCCGTTCTAGGGACTTTGCTGTGTAACTCCAATGAAGTTCAGTGTGCATGTGACATCTGACCTCGTTTGTGTCTTAATTTCACCATTTGGGATCACCTTTAAACCTTTTCACAGGTCCTGCTGGACAAACGGGTGCAGCTGCTGTGTGGCTTGTACCAGGAGAGGGAAGGCAGAGTCCAGCTGCACCAGCCTCCCACTGCAGTGAGGAGGGTTAGACAGCAAGGGGGCTCTGCCCCATCTCTCGTGAGACCGCACACCAGCCCCAGTGTCTGTTTGTGCACCCGATATTGTAGTGTCTTTGTTTTGTCCTGGTGAGATCATAAAAAATCGCCATGTATCCGAATATCTGATCGTGACAAAATGAAATAAATTAATTCATTTAGTTTTAAGTTCACCTGATAGAGGCTCTATACTTTGAAATGATGTGCATATTTTCTGATGATGAAGAGCGTCATCATCAGAACATGAGCAGCAGCAATGTATTTGAATCATGGTGTTTCCACATTGTTTTTAGCATATTCTATGAAAAACACACTGGTATGTTGAGACTATGAAATTTAGGCATATCTTAATATATTTGTAATTAGCAGTCAGAACTGGGAAGATGAGAACTATTCTGAAGTATACTATATGTTTTACATTTGCTAAGGAGAAGAAAGATTTTGTGGAGTGCAATGAGGTGAGTGTACTCTCTGCACTTCTCATCCCAGCAAACTTAAAATCTAATTGGAATTTGGAGCACAATGTGGTGCTTGATCGGGATATTCTAGACTGATAAACAAAGGGATTTTTTAATTCTATTATTTCAGAGCTGGAAGCTAGCTGTGTTCCAGTTTCTATACTGTTGTCTTTTGTTGTGGTATTCCAGGCTATTTGTGGAGAAATAATTTTACAAAAACAGCTAAAACACCCTCCAGGCTGCCTGACATCAATGATAAGTGCTAAGTTACAGCCTGGAGAGAAATGTGATGTGTTCCATTGCTGAGTTCACAGCTCTAAGGAACTCTGTCCTGCAGGGATGAAGGAACTCTTTCTATACCTGTATGTGTGAGTACACGATCAGCTGAAGACTAATTTTCTAGAGTTTAGGTCTTCCTTTTTCAAAAAGTTATTCAGTGATCGCTGACCTTATGTTTATGATCACATAAAGTCCAATATATTTGGAACAGCTGATTCAAACCACATTTCAATTCTGTCATTTTGCCTCTTCAGAAGCTTAGCCAGGGGCAGCAGTCTTTAACACTGAGAGGTCTTAATTATCTGTTCACTTTTGTGGTTCCTTTACATGATAAATTCAGTCCATTCCTTTGACGTGCGAGGACACTTCAGCATGAATTTGGTATCATGGGTGAAACACCTTCCTTATTTTAATCTATGGAAGCTTCCTAGTAATTCAAAGGTTCTAGAATGCCCTTTGGTTAACTCATTTTAGTTCATTTGAGAACTATAGTTACTAATAAGCACAGAGAATAGTTTCAATGCTGTATTTCCTCTAAAGAGTTCTGTATCAAAATAGGTAACATGATAACTGGCTGCTGAAAAGCTTTCTTATACTGCATGATAGGGACTCTATCCTTGGCTACAGGCTTAATTAAAAAAACAAAAGCAGTTCTCACAAATAACTTCCCATATTTAGCAAAATTATTTTTAAATTTAAGCAAGTAAAGAATAAATCAGCTTACCTGACAGCTTGGTGCAGACTAAACTGAGGTGTAATAGATTTAAAGTGATAGTAGTATCTAAATGGGGATATCATAAAGGCTTGCAAAAAACAGATGCTAATTAAACAGATTATTTTCTTTTCCTTTTAATGTTGCCTTCTGTCTGGCCTGTTTTGGTATCTTTTATCTTTAGTGTAGTCAACACATACTGCAAAGATCTGACTAACATATGAAGAAATAACAAGTACAAAACAGGGTTACCCAGAAGACTTTTCTCTCCCTCCCCCATTTCAGGAAATGCTTTTTAATCAAAGAGTAATGCCTAGTCGTCAGAATGACTAATTAAAGCCAGGAAGATTGAACAGTGAATACGTTAATGTTGCAAATGTTTCTGTTTCATACATCAGTAATATATGAATAAGCCATTGAAGAGGATGCTAGGCTTTTATTAAAAGCATCTTTTTAACCAGAGCATAGAGTAGGCTGACAATGATATTTTCTCAGAAAAGCAGCAGGTTTAATGCATCAGCTGACGGAACAGCTGAATTAGGAGATAGAGAGGTCTGGACTGAATCCTGATCAAGGTAATTTCTTTCATGTTTTTCTCTTTTTACAATCCATACACACACTCTCACACACAAATGAGTCAGCAATTGCTTTTGTAAATAGCAGAAGAATTTTTCAGGATGCATTTAGTCCCATTTTGTCACTTCTAGCTCCTGTTCAAAGCACTGTTGTACTCTTCTAAATTTTTCTACTTGGAGAAAAAAAACCCTTCTAACCATCTGAACTGAAAGTATATATTTACTCCAAATGCTACTCCTGTCTTTTTGTTCGTCTATAATTTACTGTAGTATTAAATTGCTTTGTTCAAGGGGTTGTTCTGACTTTGAGTTTCCTTCAATAATAAGCTCTTTTGATAGTTTCTAAATCTAGTGGAAAAAAAAAAAAAAAAAAGGAGAAGAAGAGTACATTTTTCTTGATCTTTAGGTTGGGGCACTGAGTTTCCTTTGATCCACAAGCTTTTTTCACAATGAAAAAAGTACTAGACATTTTAAAACACTGTGGCAATCTCAGGCTCCTTCAAATCATCTACCACAGTCTATTAGGAAGAGTTTCAAAGTGAGTCTCTTATTTCTGTGTGACTGCTTACAAATACATTTATACTTAAAGGAAATTGCCCAGAATATGTAACTACAAAAATGTTTTCATATGGACTGGTGAAAACGTTTGAGTGTAAGATTGCTATTAACCCCCTCTTCACCCTAAAAATGGTACTGAAATATTGTTGCTTTAACTTTCCTCCTGATAATTTTCTATATGTTTGTGGATGAAAAAAGACAAACACTGTGCAAATGAATGAAGTGGTTTTGAACTTTAATACTCCTCAGGTGAAAGACTGTGTACACATGTAAATGGCGCCATAACCGATGATCCGCAAACTAAAACACAGGTGCAAATGTTACCTCTTTCTTAAGGTAATAGTGATTAGGATTTTTTTCCCAATCAGGCAACAAATTTTGTGAAACACATTCACCCTTAATTAATGTTGTTTAAAGCAATGTTTCACAGATAAAAAATAAAAACAAAACAAAACCCAAAACAAACAAGAAGTGTGGTTATGTGTGATATCCCAAGCGATATTTTAATTCCAAAAAAGAGCTGGTGAAGATTCCTTGTTAGCATATTTATTTATACTTCGAAATTTCCTACAATCTTAGAATTTTAAGATGGAAAGAAACCAAACAGACCAAAGAAGTAAAAAAGATATACAACTTCAGATAATCAACAACAGCTGTTCAAGGTTATTAATAAACTACAGGGCTATTATCGCCCTTGTATTATGCATTTTTCACCATTTACAGGAAATCAGGTATTCACAGGAAATGAGGGTGTCGCTGTATACAATGAAAATTATTTCCCTTGGAAATGTGGGCCAAAATGAGAAGTGATATTTTTAACTCACTATACCCATTAGGCTTATGGCAAATATTATTTTCCAATAAGATAACAAAAAGATGTATTGTAAAGGTTTCTACATATGTTAAAGCCCTAGGAAAGTCTTTATCACTTCTGGGATTTCCAGATCTGCTTAATTCATATATCATGATAGAACTTCATCCGTGATCAAAATTCTTCACTTTTCCGATTTTTCTCATCCTGGTTCTTTGGACTGCCTGAGCACTGTTGACAGCTCTGCACTTTTTAATTCTATCTTGATTAATGTAGCTTTTTAAAAACTGTAACCAGCATTTTAAGCCTATTGGCAAATGCAGTTGGGTTACAGATCTTTGTAACTAACCTGGGAACACAAAGTCATTAACACTCCCAGCCTTTCAAGGGTGGTGTCTGTCAATCCCAGAAGAAACTATAATAAGAAAAGCAAGCCATACAGGTTTTTTCAGGTGGATTTATGAAATTAACACGATATACTTTGTCATCTTTAGGAGAGAAGGCTTTGTTTTCTCATACAAATGTTTGCAAAGCTCTGAAGTGAGTAATGTTTTCTTATGGCTCCATAGACATGTCAAGAATACAGGCTCCAAAGGAACTACAAAGGAAGAGTCTTTTCACATGAAGTATAATTGTTTAGCCAGTTAGTAGGCTACTATAAATAGATCTAGCTGCTTAATTGTGTCTTGGCACTGCCCTAGTGGTCCTCTTCTCACCCAATATTCAATGCCTCTAATTCACCCAATATTCTGCGTTTCTAATTAAAATTAAATCAATATCACAAGAAGACAAAGATGAGGAAAAGACATTAATAACCCAATTATGTGCTGGATTAAGTATCATCTAAAACTGTGAGGTTTCAATCCACAGCCGCCACCAACATGTTTATCTTCATCTGTGCTGGGCCATATCACCAGCAGTGTAGACTGTGAGGAACCAGCTGTGTTGGGAGCCTGGCCCAGGTCCTCTGTGCTTTGGCTCAGGAGCTGCACCTGATCTCAGACATGACCTGGGCTGTGTTACTGGCATGTCTACCCTTGCCAGTCCTGACTTCACCTAGCTCAATGGGATTCTTAGCTTGATGTCTCATTTTCTCAGAGTCACAGGAAGATTTTTAACTGGCCCCGGTCACTGTCAAGGACGTTGCCTGCTTGGCACATCAGGAGCCATGCTTGCTCTGCCCTGAACCACACTGGGGTCCCCCTCAGTCCTGCTGCCTCCTGACACATCCTTGCTCAGAAGCATCAAGATTTTCATGTTGTTGGGTAGATTATAACACATGTAACACCGTAACAACCATCAGTCCAGAAAGGTGTATACCTGTGATTGTATAGAAACGAGCAGTCAGGAATTTGGAAGGACCTCAGACAAGGCATGTTGTATTGCCATGTGCAAAAATGTGAGAAGTGGAAAAAAAGTGGAAATTAATGTGACCTGTTCATCAGAATGAGCCACAAGAGATAAAAATGGGGAAAAAAAACCAGTCCAGCCCCTCCCAAAAAGACAGGTTGTGCAACCAAACACACCACAAGCTTTCCATCAACAGCCTCATATATACTCTACAACCTTAGGAAATCACTGTCTTATACCATGTTCCCATTATCACTTCATTTTCCGTTTTCCTCTTTCACTACTTTTTTTCCCACAGTGTACATGTAATTTCCACCTAGTTTTCTAAGTACCAGATGGGGAAGAGGCAGCATGTATTGCAGCTGATTTGGAGCTACATACGTGCTGTTTGGCTGATTAGTGAGTGAGCTGAATGGCCAGCTGGCAAGCCAAACAACCTCTTTAATTCCTATTGCAGCCTTTTACCCTCTTCAGGATATTAATATGTATCCCTCACACTTAAGCAACCACAACTTTTCACAGCTACAGTATATTGCTGGGTTTTTTTAGATTTTATCTCTCAAATTTTATATGGTTGAAATTGGCCAACATTCAAAATTATTACACTGAAGAACTAATAAGCTAATAAGCTTTATTTTGTTCAGAGATCTGATAATAAAATGAAAAGTTCATGTGAGACACTTTTCCACAACTAATTCATGTGAGTGCTAAGTGGAGACTACAGAGAAACAGCTGTCTTTACTTCAAATAAAAGAAACAGAGAAAAACCCTCAGATGTTAACACATAATGAGGAAAAAATTGCAACCTCCATTCATATTAGGAAATAAAGTATTTTCCAGTGAAGCTTTCTGACTTTTCAGGTACTCCAGCGGGACTCTAAGAAATGCCAAATCAAAGAATGAGAAAGAAGCCAGATGATTTTTTTGGCTTGCTAACAGACCTTTTGAGCTGTTGTGGCATTGTAACAGTCAGAGATCTAAGATCAAGCATTTGAAAGATTGAAAGGAATCACAAGTGAAGCACTGTATGTGAAGTCTCAACCTTGGGAACAGCTTAAGTTACAACAGTGCCTCAGTGGAATGGCCAGCACAGGTGAAGGACAGCAGTCCATATTTATACTATGAATCATGGCAGCCCAGATAGAGCGGTATTTCCACCCTGAAAAAGAGCTGCTGGCTGTGCTGCTTGCAATAGTGGAATCCCATCTGCCCGTCAGACAAAAGGGGGATAGGAAACCTAATTCAAGTCATTCAAAAGAAACAGAGAAATCTTTCCTCTATACATGCTTAAATGACAGCTGGGAAAAATGCACCTCTGCCAGGGAACGATATCAACCCACTGAGGGACAGGCATGTGGAGGAGACAGTCTTTGCTTATGACACCAAGAGATCTTAATTGCAGTTTCAAGAACAGAACACATAAGGAATGACGAGGAGTCTGAGAAATGCCAGTAGTTTGTTGCAACAAGAGATGTAAAGATGGGCAATGTTCCATTTTACTGATTCCTACTATAAAACAGAGGCACCAAGCAAACCTAACAATCTAATAAACAACTCATACTGAGTGGTCACAGGAGAGAGAGGCAAAGTCATGAGTCTGGTTGGGACAAGGCATACCCAGCTGGAAAAGATTAAGGAAAAAAAATAAACAGGGATGGTTATGGTGTTACCCAGGATGGAAAAAGTTATTTTCATTTGGCAATATGCAGTCCTCTCCTGTTTCTCTTCAGCATTACAGTCCTCTCCTGTTACTCTTTAGCACTACTCAACTTGAAAAATGGCAGTATTGTCCTTTCTGTTGCAATGGAGCCATGCTGTGTTCCGTTATCTTTCTACCGTGTCGAAAATGTATAGTAACTAGGGCTCTAATAATAATGCAATCATTAAAAGAAGGTTTCTTAAAGAAACCCTGGAAAAACAATTGAGTTTATGTATGTGTGCATTTGATTTGAAGAAAGACACTGAACAATTTAACCTTGTGCACTGGTAATATTGTATTTTCACTGGAAATTGGAGACTCTCAGTCAAAGAAAAAATATTGTCTTAGTTAAAACTCAGAAAAAGACACTTAGAATGGGAAAAAACTCAACTACAGTCAGCAGAGAACAGAAGTCACATTAAGGGACTAAACATGAAGTTTTCCAAAGATTTTGAAACTAGAGTCTGTGTTTAGATTATAATATTAACTAGGAAGCTGGTGTAAATGTGTAGACTTTGAGTAGTGTATTATGTCCGTATGGTGAAACTGATGTGGGCAGCATACAATATTTTGGCCACAAGTAAATACACTTTGTTTTAACATTGTTTTTTGTGTGCAGTGATGCATCCTGGTGCTTTTATTTTTTTGCAGCTTAGGTCTGCAAGTGCAGACTCAATTTGCAGGGAGGGCAGTCAGATATGCCACAGAGGTGGAAAAATTTTCCTAATTTACCCCAGCTAAAGAATTCTGTTTTCTTGCTTTCCTCTGGTGGACTTATGAGCCTTTCAGAAACAACCTGAGTATAGAGGGATCTCAGATTTTTCTGCAGCCACTTGGGTTGCAAAAGCTTCATTTCAGTGCTAAACATTCTGTTACCCACATTGCTCTTTTTGCCTTTTTTTTTTTTGTGTGTGTGTGTTAGTAGAGGAGGTAGTTGTGTTTGTGTCTTTTTGTTTCAGAAAGATTATTAGTTCATTTTCTTTTAACAAGCACCTTGAGCTCATTGGTATGTTCTGAGAATTTTGTGCCACTCCATTAATGAGAAACTACATGGATGTACATGTAATGGAAATACATGGATGAAAGGAGTAGTTACCCTGAGACTACAATCACTGGGTGCAAATGGGCAACAGAGAATAGGTAAAGTGAATTTAATGCTAAGTTAGTTCTTATTACATATTGTTTCTTTTCATATCTATTCACTTTGTGAAAATCAGTAACCATGTCTTCATGATATTTGCTTTCCCAGTTTTTGAAACAGTGGCTTATACCAGACAAAAAATGTTATTTATTTAATTTCCAGTCTCCACAGCTGTATCTATTAATTTCTGTGTAATTTGCTTTTTCTCGTGCTCCTTACAGGTTTCTTGGTCTGCCTTTTGGCACTGCATATATTTTGCAGAAACTCTATAACTTTATATTGACACAATGATTTATCTGTAATTATAATAAATCTATTTATCTGCAAAGTTACACCTCTTTCTTGAGGTATGTCCCCTACTACATACTTCTTCAGTTTATGTATTTGTTTCCAATTAACCTATACTATTTTTATTTATGGTTACTGCTATTTAGATGTACTTATACTATGATAGCAATGATTTATTGACATGGGACATACCATTTTAAAATGTCTTAATTTCTGTCCACTAACAAGAATGACAAATGTAATATTATCTGCACACTTACTTTCTTAAAAGAAATAAAAGGAGAAAAAGGTTCTAAATGCCTAATCAAGTATTATTATTCTAAGCAATTTTCAGTCCAAGAGTAATTTTATTGGTTTTCCTAGAAAAGCTTTTATTTTTAAGATATTTAAGTAATTTATTTCCATTATTTCCATAATTAAATTATTATGAGGTAAGTAATAAATTATTGAAAGGCTAATTGTTTTCTTAACTTCCAAGAAATGCATATCAGAGAACCCTAGAGCAGTATTTATTTTTCAATTGTTTTTTTTCCTTCATAAAAGAAGAGTTAGAAAAACGGGTAAGGCAGTTTGTGCATCTGATGGAGAAAGCCATGTAGAAGAAGTGAAAATTCATGCAATGAATCTTGTTTTAGCTCTTATCTGTGCTTTGGAATAGGAAAATTAGACACTGTGTCAGGATTTGCAAGCTGCAGGTTCATTACCTCATTCTAAAATGGTCAATTGTTGTCTTTCTATGTCCCTGTTTCACTGTGAGAAATGACTCTGAAGATTTCTAGGAGACACAATGTGCCCATTAGATGCTAATTGTGTAAATGCCAATGTACCTGTCTCCTACTGATTCTTTACTGATCAGTGGAGTGCCATCAGGCTATTCACTGCTGACTTGGTATTTACGGTTGTATATAAATGCTGTAGTTCAAAAAGGTATTTTGATTTTGCTATAAATCCTTCTAAGACTATTTTGTTATTGCTATGAAAAACTTTTTTATGGCTCTTTCAGTCTTTAGTCAGATCAGTATGGGGTTTTATATCTTTTTCCTTCTGTTCCAGCTTCTTTACAGAGCAACAGTGCAGTGCAGAAATACTATTCAGGGCAATATAAATGACTAAATTTCAGTGACATTTTTATCTTTTTTCTAGTCTCTCTTTTTAGTTTTAACTTTTTTTTTTTAATTTGTTTCCCATATGCTTTTTCAAAGATTTATGCATAAGGATACGTAAGATAAGTTAGAAGCAAAAAAAAATTCTGAACTTTAGGTCATGTTTGACAATTCATCATACTAGAGGCATGAATTTTCCTTTAGTATCTTTTATACTGACTGATCAAATAAATAATTCCACTCCTGTAGTATGGAGGAGGAAGTGAAGGGGGAAATAATTGCTTTTGCCATAAACCACTATTCAAGAAGGAGGCAAAATAATTTCTAAAGTCATTTACTGTCACAAAGATTTACTATAAACAAACATTTTTTAGAAGTTCTTGCTTTTTGGATGTTGTGTTTTTCACAGATAAATTGTGGTTTATTGCTCTAACAAGATTATTGTATTTATGATTATACAAGTTGCTCATTTACTAATACATAGGTTTGTGTTTCAGAAAACAGTTTTTTACTTTGTTCTTTTTTGTATTATTTGTGATTGTATTTTCATCTCAGTTTTAATCAGGTGCTCCCGTGCAGAGGATGTGAAATGAAGTGGAGCAATTTGTTAAGTAACCTTCCTCTGTAATGAAACAAAAGAGAACCAAAATGCAAACGTTAAAAATTTAATTTAAAGAAGGAAAAAAAAACAAAGTTAGTTAAGACCCTGTACTGAGACTTAAGAGTCCCCTTCACAGCCAGATGCAGCCAGTCCCAGAGGAGTCATTCCCAGGGTGTGTGAGAGCGAGATAGGCTGGTGAAGTCAGACCCTCCCATCCCTGAGGACACGGCAACAGGTTCCACATGAAGCACAGGACCCCCTAGCCTCTTGCCACCAGGTAAGAGGAGGGGACCTAAGAGGTGGGGGGGTGGAATGGAAACAGGTCTCCCCTCAGGGATGCAGGTCAATCTCCTGCCAGTCTTCCTTGCCTCCCCAGTTACCACAGTGTAACAGGTGTGCAACTTTGGAAATCAAGGGCCAGGCGAGTGAGGATGGAGGGGAAGGTCCATCCCGAAAGACACCCAGGTTGAGTCAGTCACCCCCACACCTTAGGACTAGTTCAATCAAGAGGGTAATCGTGGTAGGTGAAGGGAACTGAGGGCCCCATATGTCTACCAGATCCCTTCCCACAGGGAAGTCTGCTGCCTCTCTGAGGCCCGGGTTGGGCATATTAGTAGGAAACTCCCTGGTCTGGTGTGACCCTCAGACTACTACCCACTTTTGGTTATCCAAGCTCATAGTGAAAAGATTACAGAGAGAAATCCAAAAGCAATTAAAAACGATTTCAGGTCATTAGGGTGATTGGTTGCAGGATCAGAAGCACAGGTAATATTTTCCTCAATCCCTTCAGTGGCAGGGAAGTGTATTGAAAGAAACAGGAAAACACATCTGATTAACACATGGTTTAGAGGCTGGTGCCACCGACAGAATTTTGGATTTTTTGATCACAGGAAGGCTTACATGGTACCTGGTCTACTGGCAACAGATGGAGTTCAGCTTCTCAAACAGGAAAAAGGATCCTCATGCATGAATTTGCAGGGCTCATAGAAAGGTCTTTAAACTAGATTCAAAGGGGGAAGGGCTGACCAGAGAGGAGCCTGTGAATGGCATGCTAGTGCTTGTTGGACAGTGTGCTCTTAAGGCCTTTCAATCTGCTGTTTCAGTGGAGGTGGAGGATGTTGATCCATGTGACAGCAAAAGTACAAGATTTATTGACAAGTTAGTAACTGTGGAAGTGGCTGAGAATGGTCAGGTAGGTATTAGGGCGTGTCTGCCCATAAGAGTGTCAGGACCATTAACCCAGCTGAAGTGCATCTACACCAATGAACGCAGCATCAGCAATAAACAGGAGGAGATGGAGGCTGTTGTGTGGTGGGAAAATTATGATATAGCTGCCATCACAGAAACCTGATGGGATGGCTCGCATGACTGGAGTGCTAAGATCAATGGCTACCAACTTTTCACAAGGGATAGATGAGGAAGAAGTGGTGGGGTGGCCCTCTATATTAGGGACATGTGAATGCCTACAAACAAATGAGGGTGATGATAGGGTTGAGTCCTTATGGGTAAGAATCAGGGGGAAAGCCAACAAGGCTGTTACTGTGGTGGGAGTCTGTTATAGACCACCCATGCATGATGAAGAGGCAGATGAAATATTTTATGAGCAGTTAGGAGAGGTTTCACAATCGCCAACCCTTGTTCTCGGGGGTGACTTCACCTTCCCAGATGTCTGCTGGAAACACAATACAGCAGAGAGAAAACAGTCCTGGAGGATTCTGGAGTGTGTGAAATATAACTTCCTGACACAGCTGGTGAGGGAACGGGCTAGGGAAGGTGCCCTCCTGGACCTGCTCCTTGTGAACAGAGAAGAATTTATGAGGGAAGTAACGGTTGGAGGCCAGCTTGGTCATAACAATCATGAAATGATAGTGTTCTCAATTCTTGGGAAAGTAAGGAGGAGGGGTAGTAAAATTGCCACTATGCACTTCCAGAAGGCAGATGTTGGCCAGTTGAGGGGACTGATTGATCTTGGGAGGCAGTCCTGAAGAATAAAGGAGTCCAGGAGGGCTGGGCATGCTTCAAAAAAAGGAGTCTTAGAGAAGCAGGAACAGGCTGTCTCCATGTGCTGAAAGATGAGTCAGCAAGGAAGAAGGCTGGCCTGGCTGAATAGAGAATTTTGGCTGGAAGTCAGGAACAGAAGAAGAGTTTATGGCCTTTGGAGAGTTTATGGCCCTCTCATGAAGGCTACAAAGATGTAATGAGGCTATGCAGGGAGAGAATTAGGAAAGCCAAAGCCCAACTAGAATTCAAGCTAACTACAACTATTAAAGACAATTAAAAATGTTTCTATAAATGCATCAACCACAAAAGGGGGACTAGGGAAAAATCTCCATCCTTTACTGGATGCGGGGAGGAAACTTTGTGACAAAGGACGAGGAAAAGGCTGAGGTGCTTAATTTGTATCAGTCTTTGCCAGTAGAACTAGTTGTTCCTTGGACACCCAGCCCCCTGAGCTGGAAGACAGGGAGAGGGAACAGAATGAAGACTTCTCAATCAAAGAGGAAATGATCAAGAACCTGCTGCAACACTTAAACATACACAAGTCTGTGGGGCTGGATGGGTTGCACCCAAGAATATTGAAGGAGCTAGCAGATGAGCTCATCAAGACTCTTTCCATAATTTTCCATAAGTCTAGGCAGACTGGGGAAGTCCCAGTAGACTGGAGGGTCTCAAATTGACACATATCTACAAGAAAGGCAGGAAGGAGGATCCAGGAAACTACAGACCTGTCAGTCTGACATCAGTACCAGGGAAGGTCATGGAGCAAATAATCTTGAGTGCTATTACACACCATATACAGAACAATCAAGTGACTGGGCCCAGTCAGCACGGGTTTGGGAAAGCCAGGTCCTGCTTGATGAACCTGATCTTCTCCTATGACAAGATGAGTCGCTTGATGGATGAGGGAAAGGCTGTGGATGTTGCTACCTGGACTTTCATAAAGCCTTTTACACTGTCTCCCACAGCATTCTTATGAAAAAACTGGCTGCTCATTACTTGGATGGCCATGCTCTCTGTTAGATAAAACACTGCCTGGATGGCTGGGCCCAGAGAGTGGCAGTAAACTGAGTCAAATCCAGCTGCCTGGTCACAAGAGGAGTTCCCCAGGGCGCAGTGTTGGGACCACTTCTGTTTAACATTTTTATCAATGACCTAGATGAGGGGATAGAATGCACCCCAAATAAGTTTGCAGATCACACGAAGTTGTGTGGGAGTGTTAATCTGCTTGACGGTAGAGAGACTCTACAGAGGGACTTAGACTGGATCGATGGGCTGAAGCAAATTATATGAGCTTCAACAAGACCAAGTGCCAGGTCCTGCATTTGGGCCACAAGAACCCCATACAATGCTACAGGTTGGGGGAAGAGTGTCTGGAAAGCTGCCTGGAGGAAAAGAACCTGGGGGTGTTGATTCACAGCCCACTAAACATGAGCCAACAGGATGCCCACATGGCCATGAAGGCCAATGGCATCCCAGCCATTGCATTCCTGCATTAGGGATAGTGTGGCAGGTATGACCACGGAGGTGATCATCCCTCTGCACTCAGCATTGGTGAGGCCACACCTCGAATACTGTGTCCAGTTTTGGGCACCTCAATACAAGAAAGACATCGAGGTGCTGGAGAGGGTGCAGAGAAGAGCTAGTAGGCTGGCGGAAGGTTGAGAGAACAAGTCTTATGAAGAGCAGCTGAGGGAACTGGGGGTACTTAATATAAAGAAAAGGAGGCTGAAGGGAGACCTTATAGCTCTCTACAGCTACCTGAAAGGACATTGTAGAGAAGTACATGCTGGTCTCTTCTAACAAGTAAATAATCATAGGGCAAGAGGGAAGAGCCTAAACCTACACCAGGGCAAGTTTAGGCTGGACATTAGGAAAATTCTTTTCTCTGAAAGGGTTGTCAGGCTGTCCAGACAGGTGGTTGAGTCACCATCCCTGGATGTGTTTAAAAGTCCTATAGATGTGGTGCTTGGGGATATGGTTTAGGGGTGAACATGGTAGAGTGGGGCTAAAGGTTGGACGTGATAATCTTAAAGGTCTTTTCCAGCCTAAATTCTTCTATGATTCTATGTCAGAAAAAAACAGCAGAAAATATATTCCTCTATCCTAAGGTGTTTACAAAGTCAGAAGCAATGGTTTGATGCTCACAAGAAAAACAAACATTACCTTAAAAGAAAAAATACATTTGATAACAGTATTAAAAGTGCCAGTTTCAGAAAAAAAAATTAATCACATAAAATAAAAGGAAATAAATGTAAGCATATTATAGATACAACAATGGTTAGTAGTTGGCTAAAAGTATGGCAACAGAGTGCTTTAATACAGTATTAAAGAAAACAAGCT
The DNA here is from genome assembly GCA_020745705.1 of Hemiprocne comata. Taxonomy (NCBI): domain Eukaryota; kingdom Metazoa; phylum Chordata; class Aves; order Apodiformes; family Apodidae; genus Hemiprocne; species Hemiprocne comata. The sequence continues at coordinate 70,635,869 of CM036616.1, read as the reverse complement.
GTAATTATTTTAGAAAAATTAATTAATTAATAATATGATACAAGTCAAAAGGCCTGAGCCTCTGCTCTTCCAGACAGCAGAAAGATAGCTAGAATTAACCTTCTGTTGCATTACTGGTGCAAAAGAAACAGGCGTATTTTTTTTCTCTGTACAAACGCTTTACCACAGCACCGCCTGCAAGACAGTGAATGTCTGTGAAAGGATGTCATGACAATGGGAAGTAGCTGCCACCCACTAAAACAGTGCACTTGCAGACTTGTAGCCTCTTTCCTCATGGGAACCCAAGGATGCAGCATATGCCTCTGTGTGTCAGGGTGATTCCTGAAGCTTCCCTTGGGGCAAGAGAATTCGATGATGACGCTGACACAGGGGGTACTACTTGTCTGGAAGGCCAGCACTGTCTTCCTGGAACACAAGAGCAGCAGAATATTCTCATTTGATTGTCTGATGAAGTTGTCTGACAGTTAAATCTGTCTAGAAACTGTGCTGAAACTCAGTAAAAAGCCTGTGCCAAGACAAGGCAGGACAGACACTCAAAAGTCAGAGTTCAAAGGGAACAAGCACCCTATATCTTTTGCCAGTAAATTGCCTGTATGCAGTAGTATGAGCGGGGAAACAAAAAGAAGTATGCCATAAGGTAGGTGTTTGATTTTTTTTCTGTTTCTTACTTCTGAATGTTAACACTTGCTGTGTTGTGTGGGGGGGGGTAATCACATCCAGAATTCCACTGCAACTTGGCAAAAGCCTGTAAAAAATGGGTTGACTGAATGATTGGTGTCATCTCTGAGAAAGTGGCCCCCAGCTCAGAGGTAGTAATGAATTCTATGCTCAGCAGGAGCTTCATGTGAAAGCAAGATCTTTCCTTTTCAAGTCCCTGCCTTTCCCAAAACAAGATAATCTCATATCTTGGTTTTTCCACATCTATTAATCAATTCAAGGCACTTACGATATAACACTTTCAGTGACCAGGTCTAGTAATTTCCTCTTCATTATTGTTATGAATGTAATTTTTGTAAAATGTCTTACATGTTAAGTACATGTATTTTCAGCCACAGGTAAAATCTATGTATTTCAAATGCCAAGTTCTGATAAAAAGTGTATGTGATCATGGAATATGTTGCTCTTATGAAGGCAAGCCTCTACTAAATATTTCAGGCTGAGCCAAAGTATATGAATGCTTTACTCTCAATAGCAAATTTCCCCTTGATATGTGCTTGTGTGTATTCAGGAAATACTGAACTGACAATGCAGTTCTTGTTTTCTCTAAGCAGGATCATATCAAGCAGAACACTGTATTTTTCCATGCATCTTCTGCATTTCCCTATAGAAGAAGCAAGATATTCCTTTTAAAATATAGCCTTCTCTGAAAAGAACTCACTGAATAACTCCCTGGATACATTTGGATTCTACAAGAGGAGTATGAAATGAAAGAAATGAAGGGCATGAAGACATTGTCGGGTGAACTTCCTTTGCACTACTCACATATATGGAACTATTACCGTTGCTGAATTGTAAAGTTGCTTTGCAGATGATTTATAGATTACAATAAATTAAAGTACAGGGCTTTTTCAGGAACTGTTTTATGTTATACCTTTATCATATCACATAATTATCAGCACAGTATGAATGTAAATAAATTCGACAATTTGAATGTAATGCTCAATCAAAACATAGTAGGAAGGCCACAGAAAGCAATCTGGATCTTTTAAAAACACTGTACAAACTACAACAACTGATTAGAGCTCTGCTCCTTATCCCACATTCTCTTCTATCATCTGACTTCTGAATGACTATATGAGGTTCTTGTAGATGAAGCCTTGATATATGTCACCATTAAACAGCAGGATATAAATGTGAATGATTATGTGCTGCTCCTGCATTAGAATTTCTCACAATAGTCACTTGTTAGCTGAGATTGGTATCTTCCCCACTGATCGCAGTTTTTAGCATTACTTCAAATACATCTGTCATGTCTTCCTCTATGTAAGCAAATTGAACAAATGGAGTACTGTTTCCATGAACTGATTAGGAAGGTGCATTGGTAAGAAAAGTCTGCATAAATAGTCGGACAGTTGAATGACACATGCACAGCTGGGACATGTTGAGTAGGGTGCGTGGAGAAAACAGCACTGACAATTTATAACTGCTGAGGCCTGAGTTTATTTTCTTGGCAATTATTATTTTTCTTTCTAGATTTTTCCATCCTTGACAGAATGACTAATGTGGTCACAGATTTGCTGTCACTCTTACAGTTTCTTTCAATATTTCCATTTCCATTTGGGAAAATAAGGCAAATCTTTTGTCTGAAATGCAGTTCTGTATAGAAGAGGGTATGCCTGTCTCCAGCCTTTTTTTCAATGCAATTCTGTCGATGTCCTTTAATGCATTTTCTCTTCCTCTGTCTCCTCTGCTGCTTTCTTGTCAAGTGGAATTCAGTAGATAAAGGGTGCTTTGTTTTAAATGTTTCCTCAATACAGGCACTCCAGAGCACTATAAGCAGTACTGCTCTCCACAGACTGAAAAAATGGAAGTTAATTGAAAGTGCAACTAATTAAATAAGCTTTAGTTTAATTTTCAACACTGTAAAAGACACTGTATTTTGAATCCCTAAAGGAAAGTAATTCTGCAGCCCAGAAGCACTGACTTTAGTATGTCAGGTTAAAAGGGCCAGATGTTTTTATTTTACTTGTACAAAACATGCACTGAAATTTAGGAAATCAAGCAAATCAAGCTTGAGATTCCACACACAAGCTACTGTGCAATATAGAAGCTGAATTTACAAGTTGCCCAAGAGCCACTGCAAATTAAGGTAAATGATTGCAGTAAGACTCTTTCTTGTGAAGAAAAAAAAAAGGGTAATCAACCAATTCACTAAAAATGGCAAAGTACAATGAAATACATCTAGTTTAAGTAACTAATCTAAATACTGATTTTGTAAAAGCTGAAGATGACTTGTGTAATCACTGTAAGTAATTGTAAATAATTGTATAATCTTACCTGGAGGTTACGACTGCTAACAGTGTGTATTTCTAGATAACATATTTACCTTAAAATATTTTTGTCTTATGTATCCTTGTATACAACACCAAATTGAAAGGATATTTAGAACAAAATGACCAGACTCCAAACTCCAAACCATCACAAAAGTGCAAGACTTGCCCTAGACACTATTAAATGTTGGTGCAATAATAAATTATCTTTTGTCTGATACTGTATACATTTACTAGATGTTATACCATACCATTACATTTTCTTTGGAGCTGATGGAACAGAAAGCTGACAGTCTTCTATTCAGTATATCACAGGTATTTTTACCATGCACAAAAAATACAACAAAGATCCTTCTGCATTAGGCATCCACAATAAATAGAAGCAAACCAAATCCCACAAAAAGGTTGTTTTCTGAAGATGCAAAAAGGAGACAAAAGGTGTTGCTCTGAGCTGAGTTAACCAAAGCATTTTATTTTTATTTTATTTTATTTTACTCTTAAAAAATATTGAGGAGACAATTCATGTTTTTTACTTGTTTAATCAAATGTGGTCAGAGGATTATTTGCTCTAGGGTTTTCTGGAGTAAATCTGGGAACCAAGAGACCTGTGTAAAAAGAGAATCTATCTGCTTACTTTACTGCGAAAAAGACTGTGTGGGCTATGTTTTACCTTTCCTTGTTCACATTGTTTCATAGGTTTCCCTTTCAGCAGTCTTCCAGGTCTCTTTCTTTCAGGTACTACTATGTGTGACTACTGGATGCAAATTGAGCGCTGCATTTACTTAGGTATGTTGGGTAATAATGATTTTGCTGCTAGACTTCGTCATCTGTTTGTAGCACTGCAATAAGTTTTAAGTCAAATTTGACACTCCAGCTTGATGCTTCAAGGGGAAGATTGATGCATCCTCTCCCAGCTATGATGGGCCAAGCAAACCTGTGGTCTCCAGGGTTGTGAGATCTGGCTCTTAACAACCATCACACAGCAGCACTTTCTTTTCTACGCCCAGAACCTTCCCGTAAGGAAGCTTCACTGCAATTTAGGATATACAGTGTCTGTAAGATACAGATTTTGGGAAAAATCTGGATTACTTCAATGTCTCCTTCCTACTCATACTGAGTCGTGTTTGCTATTGAACCTTATGAGGTTTAACAAGGCCAAGTGCAGTGTCCTGCACTTGGGCCGAGGTAACCCAAGATATGAATACAGGCTGAGGGAGGACACACTTGAGAGCAGCCCTGTGGAAAAAGACCTGGGAGTACTAGTAGACCAAAAGCTAGGCATGAGACACCAATGTGCAATTGCAGCCCACAAGGCCAGCTGCATCCTGGGCTGTATCAAAAGACGGGTGGCCAGAAGACCAAGAGAGGTGATTCTGCCCCTCTACTCTGCCCTGGTAGGACCTCACCTGGAATACTGTGTCCAGCTCTGGTGCCCCCAACACAAGAAAGATGGGGACCTGTTGGAACGTGTCCAGAGGAGGGCCATGAAAATTATCAGAGGGCTGGAGTACCTCTCTTATGAAGAAAGGCTGAGGGAGTTGGGGTTGTTCAGCCTGAAGAAGAGAAGGCCCCAGGGGGACCTCATAGCAGCCTTCCAGTACCTGAAGGGAGCCTACAGGAAAGCTGGAGAGGGACTTGTTACAAGGGCTTGTAGTTAGAGGACAAGGGGTAATGGTTTTAAACTGAAAGAAAGAGATTTAGGTTCGAGATCAGGAGGAAATTCTTTAGTGTGAGGGTAGTGAGACACTGGAACAGGCTGCCCAGAGAAGTTGTGGAAGCCCCATCCCTGCAAGCGTTCAAGGCCAGGTTGGGTGGGGCTCTGAGCAGCCTGATCTAGTGGGAAGTGTCACTGCCCATGCAGGGAAGCTGGAACTCTATGATCTTTAAGGTCCCTTCCAACTCTAACCATTCTATCATTCTATGATTCTATGTTCTTGGTCTTACATCTGTACAGAAAAGTTTCTCAGAGGATATGTAATGAAGTACATACTACCGAGGCCACTGGAAAAATGTAACCATTCCTGTTAAGAAAAGATTTTCTCTGCTGTCATAAAAATCTTTTCTCCCCTTCCATCATCATCCAGGCATAAGTGAAAACACATTCCGGAAACCCTATATTTAAACCAGGAGCACTGAGTTCTTGAAAATTTGTTTCACTTGTGTCAAGAGAAGAGGCCTCCTGGATGGCTCTTCAGAACTGCACAGTTTCATAAGTTACTGTGGTACCCAAGGGTGGCCAGTGTAATCAAAAACTGTTAGAATCATAATGAAGAAACTAAATCTAAATCACCATAATGCACACTACTGGATTGTTAGTGATCTGTTCTAAAGCATGGATTCTGCCCAGGTATGCCAGTGATGCTGCAAGATACCCTAAGCAAGGCAGGCTTCCCAGAATACATCACAGATGCCTTTGTGGATTGGGAGTAAAGTCTATCAACATGTTATGATATTTTCACATTTCTAATAAAAGGTGTCAGGCAATCCAGCAAGTCACTGAGCAGGAGGCACACTGTAGACAATTAAACACTTAGTTCTCCAGGGATGGCCAGATTGCAAAGAGCGTGTGCCACAAGAGTTTACTACCTACTGAGAAATGAGCTGTGTGAGCAAAATGGAATTTTGTTTACAGGAGATCAAACAATAATCCTGATAGAGTTAAGAGTTAACATCACAACAGTGATTCATGCTTCAAACCCTAAAGAAGAGGCATAGGCAAGTACAGCTAGGGATTATGTCTCTTGAAAAGAGAAGTGATCAAGCTCAGAGTTACAAGTGACGTATGGAATAGTAATAAAAAATAAAACAGGACAGAAGTCTCCTGCAGCTAACTTCCACCAAAAGGAAATGGTTTTCTGCTGAAAATTTGCAGTAATGTGTCAGCAAGGGTGGGTTTTCTGAAAGTAACAAGAACTGGGACCTGGAGTTTGAAGATGCATCTTGCAGGTGGCAGGTATGGTCAGGTGATGTGCTACAAAATTCCAGTGATTCATCTCCTGTTGGGACCTGGAATAAAAAACTTCTTCAAATGCCTACTCACAGAGCAATCATTAAGCAAAACTGTTAAAAGAAATAATAAAGAAATCAACCATGTAGGCAAGACATCTGGAAGACATTCCTATCTGGCATGTCAGCTAATACACTGCCCAGATATTACAGAACTCTTGTGGCCCATGCAAGAGCTGGTGGGCTGATGAAATATCCCTCATCTTTCCAGTGGAAAGGGCAATTTTCTTAAACTTACAAAAAAGCAGCAGAGGGCTGTAACTCAGAGAGTCAAATTAAGCAGTAAATTTTCTAATTTTCGTGACAATATGCTACATGCTGGTTCTGGGATGAACCAGCAAATAGCCTTATAAAGTGGTGGCAAAAGAAAGCACTTAAACCTGCCGTAAGTGTGAATTACACATTAGGACAGTGAAAAAGGTGGCTTTATAATAATGCCACTTCGACAACAGGATTGACATCTCAATGTAAGATTAAAAGCTGGAAAGATAAGTGACTACCAACTAACATGACAATGTCAGACTCATAATACTTTTCAGGAAGAAATTAAATATAGGAGGAAAGGCACAGATAAATAGGACTCTAGAAAGCAAGGCCTATTGTGAAGTAGATTATCCTTTGCTTTTATCCATCCACGTTGGATTAAGATAGATTAATGCTGAAACTGCTATATGCGCTTCTCTGTAAACCCTTGTTTTTGGTGAACCACCATTTTAAAATAAACTAATGTGGTGCTGGTTACATATCGATTAGTTTGTGCTCCAAGTGACTCCTTTATGACTGTCACCTGTTCTGTGAGGTGACTGTAATGCAGCAACTGAGTTCGTGCTCTGGCATCCATACATAGAGCTTTCCTAGGGTTATAGTTTAATTTTTAAGATGTTTTATTTTCCATATTTAATTAAGTTGTTCTGGCAATCATTAAAATTCATGCTAAAAAAACCCCAACAAAACAACCAAAAAAACCCCAAACAAACAAAAAACAGAAAAAAAAAAAAAAAAAAAAAAGCCAGACAGCACTAAACATGAGTTAGAGGAGGTGGAAGCTTTTATACTGTCACCATGAATAATAGAAATCCAGAGTGCTTGCACATTGAACAAATGTTCTTCCAGTAGATTTTCTAAATTGCAACCGTATGCTTGCAATGCAAAAATATCACAGGGAGTACTGTCCTACTTATTACAGCAAAAACAGTGGGTTTTAGCTCTTCTCAGTTAGGCAGCAGTTTAATGAAGTTAAATCAGCAAAGCATTCCCTAGAATATAAAATCTTTGTAAAATTAAATAGTTGCATTGTTCTCTGATCCTGATGATGCATAGACTCCCTAGTAACAGGGAACCAGAGAGGTTCCCATGGAGAATAGTGGGGTACAGAGATAATCTGAAGTAACAGAACAATGTAAAAATAGGCTTTCTTTTTGCTTGTTTTAAAGTGATGAAGAGAGAAATAATGAGCAAAGAATGATTGCACAATTTTAAATACATAAAATCACAGAAGAGTTGTGTGCAGAGCACGTCAGATCATCTGAGGATGGTACAGTGACAGCTGTTTCTGCTTTATTATATAGCAGAAGTAGACCTTTTGGCTTATGAAATGCCCCTTTTGTATTTCTAGCAGTAACTATCAGCAATTACAATATGATACTAGAACATATGGCAATGTAATTGAAGGTGTGGCAAGAAATCAGAGTTAGGCACTTAGGGCCCTATGTTCCCCTCCACTAAGTGAAGTGGAGGGAAACAGATGGGCACAAGTTAAAGGGAGGCACAAAGGGCTGGGGTAGGCCATCCAGAAGGCAAAGGCTAAGTCACACTTTGGTGTGTGTCAAAGTGGTGAGCCTTTAGGAATGAGCTGGAATCAACATGTTGCCTCTTAAGATCTAACTCAAATTTTGAGGTGTGTTAGCTCTGAAAAATTAGTGGTAGGTGGATGAAAATTAATAGCTGCTGCATCACACTGTGTTTCCAAAGACGATTCTCATAGACTAGCACTGGGTGTATAACGCAGAGAGCATGCCAATGAGACAGCAAGTGGCCAGGAAAGCTGTGTACAACATGTACAGACCACGAGCCCCTCTCTCCCTACCCTGACACCAGATTGCTATGAAGTGTATTTTCCAACAGTTGTTCAAATTCATGGTCTCTGCTCATTTCTTTGTCTTCTATGCTCTTGTCTCAGGAGATATTGCACCATTGTTTAACTCCAGCTATTTTCAGGATGGTTTTGGCAGCATTTGGAAATTGAGATAAACTACAGCCTGTGCCACTTAATTATTATCTTCCTTCTTCACTATTCTTCTTGTTTCTAAGATAGTCATACAGCCTACTTAGAAGTTAAAATGGCAGAAATTTTCACCAACCTTGGATTAAACTTTTGACTAAATACATTTGTGAGAAGTCTGAGAAAGTTAAGTCATTGTTATTATATATTTTGGTGTCAGAATATTATTAGAGCAGAAGTTAAAGAAAGAAGAAGTTAAAGACATTAAAATTTAAACCTGTTAGTGGTTTCTTACAGTATAACCCCTTTCCTCCAGGAATAGTCTCTATCTGGGAGTACTTAATATGTGAGCAATAAGTCAATTTTTAGCCAGCAATTGATTTTAGATCATTATCTCTACCCAGTATCTCTTGGTATCTGTGACTTCAGAAAATCAATAGCACAGTAACTAACTTCAGTATATGATTCACTATTATATACGCTACGTATAGAATCCTATGCTAAGTATTCATTATTTTGATTAACATTATAAACAGTATACTGATTTATATTTATGTTTCTGTAGGGAGAACTAACTCATTTTCTACAGGGAAAGCAAAAGGAGTGCTTTTATTATTTCACTGAAGAAAATAAATAAATAAAAAAAACCCCAAAAAACAAACCAAACATGATTTCAGCATCAAAATCTGGGTTTCATCATTAACCTGTATCATGCAGCTAGAGAAACCAGGCTATACTTCGACATCAACCGTTGTGGTCCGAGTTTGACCCAGGCTGGAAAACTCGAGTCGAGTCACAGATCGCCCCTTCTCCTCAACTAGAGGAGGAATAGCCCCCAGTTGGCTGGTTTTAATTTCCCAGTGGGTCGGTCCCTAGCTTGGGACCAGCTGGCTACACCTGGTATTTCTACAGAACACAAACCCTGCCCAGATGTGCACCTGCACCAGCATAAACACAGAGACTATGTGCTTACAGTACCACTTTGCTGTAACAGCTTTGGAGCAGAGGGAGTAGGGGGGGAAGCTGGATATGCACATGGAGTTACAGGAGACAAACTTGGGGTGTGTAACTTGTGATAGGTAAAGAGAAAGAAAAAAAACCCACTATTATAGTTGGGGGTAGAGTGCCTGGTGAGTTTCCTGTATAGGGTAGATGAGGTGCATGTGTGTATGTGGCTGAATACTTTTGCCCGGAGAAAAGAACGCAAAGAAAAAAGATTTCTTGGTCAGCGGGTCTCTCTTACAGTATCCGGCTCAGAAGCACGGGTCGGTGTGTTGCCGTCTGTGGCTTTAAGACCGTGGCTTTCGGGGAGCGGGGCTTTCGGCAGGCGACTTTGGCAGGCCGCCTTGGGAGCGCAGCTTTATCTGCAGCGGGACACGGTGACGAGCAGCCACACGCTGGAGCTGCGGCGCAGGCGGCTCCAGCAGGTGCTGGTGGTGGCCCGTGGCGGCTGCCTCGGCTCGGGCAGCAGCGGCTGCGGTGTCGGCTGGAGCTGGGCTGGGGCTGCGGCGGCGTCACGAGGCTGTGGCAACCGGCTACAACCGGCTGGAGCTGCACCGACTGGCCTGGCAGCACGGGATGATGAGGGTTTGGGGCGTGAGCAGTGATTACAGCTCTCTTAGCTTTTCTGGTGTGCTCTAGCTCTCTTCTCCGTTTCTTCAACTCCTTTCACGCAGCTCCCGGGCAAGCAAGCTCCACGAGAAGAGGCAGGAGTGCAAGCAAGCAGGAAGCAGGGAGTAGCAGCAGTCTCGGAGTGCAGGGAGGCAGGCGTCCCACCCAGCCACAGGCTCTGTGTTATCTCCTATTCACTTCTCTCTCCTTTCTGTCAGCAGCAGAAAACAATGGACGCCAGCGACCAGTAACGACCCATAATGGCCATCCTACTTACACGCTTATGCAGGCTGGTCTGGCCTTTTGTCTGCTCAGTCCTCAGCTCCTACCTGTGGCTCCTGTAACAATACTGCCATGCTCCAGCCAAAGGCTGGGTCCTGGCTGCACACATAGCAAGGGGGGCAGGGGTCTCTGCCCTTCCTTGTGTAAGTCCCAGCTGCACACCCCCCCTGGGTTGTTGCAGCTTCATTATTTATTTTTTTTTTTTCTTTTTTCGACTTTTACGTCTCTCTATTGCAATCAATTTGTGTGAGAGACATACCGTCTGTGGAGGCCAGTCCTCCGCATCAATCAAGCCTGCAATTAGGAAGTTAGGTATTAATTAGACATTTAAGAATGTACAAGTCAAAGGGATAAAAAAAATATAATTGTAAATTCATACATACCACTGTTGAGGGGGTTGTTTTTTTCATGTTTAGGGGACATCTTCTACTTAAATGTTAGACATACACGGCAGTGAGCTTGTTGTACTCCAGCAGGGGGCAGCATGGTATGCAGTTTTCCATTTCATCGCCACGTTTAAGGTATTAACAATGTGATTCACTAATTAACACCGAGCTTTGCTGGTTATGGACTGTTGTGTAAAATCCATTCCTATCAAAACAGGTACAGAGGTGTCAGTTCCGTGGAAGATCTACAGCACTTGGCATAAATAGAAGACATTAGTTAAGTATCAAAAAGGAAAAAAAAAAAAAAATCATTATTCACAAAGATGACAGTATGTAGTGTAGGTTAAGACCTCATTTTTTAATCAGTCCTCAGACATTAGTGCACAGGTGTTTCATATAATAAGCAACAGATTACTACTAGTCTCCTTGATGTGTTGCAGACATGAAACTGACACAGTGATAAAATGACACCATCCTCTGCTTGCAAAGCTATTCCCAGATCTTTCTATTGTAGTTTCCAGCCCAAATACTCGTACTGAAATCAGCTTGTTTTCCTAAAGGCTGTTACATCGTTAAGGCATTGAGTCTGAACACATGTTTATGTACTAGATATTGCTGGCAATTGGAAAGATTTGTCTTTAGTATTGGTCCCCAAAAGGTCAAAAGTGAACATAATTATCCCCAAAGCCTTTTGTTTAGAGATATGCCTCTGGGATCGATACAATTGTTAGGAAGGTGTGCTGGGAATGAGGAGGGCACTTGCAGTATTCTGCATAATTGATTCTACAGTTGATTTAAAGTGCACTGATGCTTACTTGTTTCTTTTTTTTTTTTTTTTTTAAACCCGGTGCCATGAATGAGATTCCAGATAATGCTTAAGAATCTGTTTTATCACATAATTTCCCTGCCATGCTAAATAGACTATTTTGTCCTTGTTACAGTATAAATTAAGGAAAGCAGAAGGAAAATTGATTATTAATTTACTTTAAAGCAGCATAGTAGAATTAATGATATCACAGCTTTCTGATGAGGATGGGTAGTTTCTTAAACCAAACAGAAAAATAGCTCTAACTGCTAATCAATTACACCTGGATTAGGAGATATTACTAGCAATTAATGGTCATGTAGCATTGAAATCAATGAGGCTTGTCAGAAGAAATAATGAGGCCCATAGCATTTCCACTGTTCAGCTACTGTAACCTCAAATCATTGGATGGAAAATCACTTACTGAAAGGGAAGAAGGCTAACTCTGTGCTGAAAAATGTTAGGATGTCCAGAAGAGAGGAAGGTCCAAACATTCCCAAGCTCTAAAGATTAATTAAGAATGTGCTTATGCATAATCTTCATATTGCAAGGGAAAAAAAAACACATACACTTTCCTTTCTGTTAATTAATTGTATTGAAATTGGGTCACATTATGATTTTGCATGATGTGAAATATGCAGATTTTCAAGGTTTCAATATTAAACCAGGTGCTACTCAGCAATTTTACTTTGAGAGTTTGAGTTTGTTTGAACTTGAAACTCAAAGCAAAAACTTGAGGAGGAAGGTACAAATCTACATGGATAAAACTAAATAAAACATTTGTGCAGAACCTGCAAAGCCAAACGTTAAGTTTTGCCAAGATCTAGTAACATAAAACAAAAAAAGGCAGAAACTTAAGCAGTTATGTTCTGGCTAAGACATCTCCAAACCAACCTAATTTTAGGAGGGTAGAGTGTCTGCTGCTATTTATTTCAGTGATCGCTGTCTTTGAAAGCAAGTCTTCTTTGACAGTAATTACCTCTCTAAATATGGTTTTCTTCCTTGGATGGTGTATTTGTGAGTATTGTTTGTTTCCTTTTCTGAAAATGAGTGCTGTCAGGGAAGGTTTCACTTGCAGTAGTCACTGTGTCATTTTTGTTGTGTCAACAAAAATGCAGATCAAGTTTGTGGAAAACTACAAAGTATTTGTAGTGGTGAAGGACTATGGATTTGAATGTACCAGCCTTGACAACTCTGTAAATATTCAATATTGTTAAATTACATATATATTGATCCTACAGTACAGTACAGTATTTTCAGAAGATGACTCTCAATCATTAATAGTCCCTAAGTACACCATCACATATGGAAGTGAAATACCTACTGTGTAGCCTGGTGTAAGGAACTTTGAGGCTCAGAAAGAAACTTCATTTGGGAAAGTCCAGAAGAAGAGCTACAGCATGGTCTGTATCACATGTTTTCTTCGTCTCTATCCATAGTTCCTGGGTAATATGACAAGGGGCTAAGGGAGAGCTAGAAGTTTAAGTATAAAGCTAGGAGCAAATTGCAAAGCAAAGGTCAAGTAAATGGGACACTGAGAGATAAAAATGCTCTGGATGGAAGTCACAGCATGGCAAGGTAGGACTTCGCAGGACTAGCATATAAGACACCGAACACAAAATTATAGGACTTCTTTGCCTAAAAGTTATTCTCTAATAGATGGTATCAGATTCAGAGTCAGGATATACGTAAGAGCAGTGCGTATAAAGAAATGTATTGCATACTCTGGTATATAAATAGATGAAGAAATTGTATGATGATAAACTCACACTGCTTGGTGCAAGTAGATATTCCTGGGAAAGTATGCAAACCCTCCAAGACCTATAATGCCTAACATTTTATAAAATATGCTTCATTGTTTATCTGTATACTCATAGAACATGAAAATTAATTGGATTTTTAAAACCAGTTTAAAAGGAGAACATATGGTGCTACATTTTAAAATATACTAAGGAAAAGTTAAAATTGCTTTTAGTACTCTGAGTGGCTTTTTCTTTGGTCTTGCACAGCCACCAGTATATTGTACTGATCCTATTTTTTCAAAAGCTGAGAGAGAACAAGATCTAGAAACCTCAGAAAATGCAACAGGGAAGTCTGACCTTTGCATGGTCACGCCACCAGGAAAGCCAAGTATATGTGACCAGGTGTAGCTGGAATGTCCTGTATTTATCAAAACTAAGAAGCTCTTTTGAAATTTCTCTGAAGTCAAAGAAACTATAAATCACACAGTTCCTGAATTCATTGATTGCTCAGTTCTAGCTCTTCTCATTTTACTAAGAAAAGTTCTCATTACATTTTTGGTAAGTTTTTTTCAACTTGACTGGGGGCAGAGGGGGCAAGTAAATTGCAGGGAAGTATGCACACATCTGTTACTGAGTAAAATGTTTCTCCTGTAGCTATTACATTTCTTTTACCTTCTTAATTCTGTGCATAGGAATGGATACATAGGTCTCATCTGGAAATCTATGGTTCTGAAAGCAGAATGTATCTGGCCATAAAAAAGATACCTTCCTTGACAATCTCTACTCAGTCCAGGTCAGGGAGAAGAAAAAGACAAAAGTTACATTTGTTAATTCATTCACTTAAGGTTAGCTTTTGAGTCTGAGTTTTCTCTTGTTGTTTGGCGACCCCAATTACCCAAACTTCAGGTTAGCAAGGCTCAGGGTTAGCCAAAGGACAGTTAAAACCTTCAAGCATCAATGAACACTGTAAACTGGCCTTTTAGCTTAATTTTCTTTCCTTATGAGTCACTATGTCTGAAATCTTCAATAATAACTTGTAAATGTTTATTAGCTGAAAATTTTCCTTGCATTTCCCAATAGTGTAAAAAGCATAATTTGCTCTTATTTGGGGACAAAATTGCTGTTCCTGCCTCTTTATATGCTCCATGTTCATCCCCTCTGTTGACCAAATCCTTCTCTAAATATTTGCTAAATTTTTGAAGTGACTTAAAACACACAAATTAATAAATTACTTATCAGAGGAAATGCTGCAACAGACCTTAAAGTTAGTGCAGATTTTGCTTCTTTCTCAAATGCAAGACTATATTTAGGATTTCCCTTACAAAATATAGTGGAAATAAATTTAGGAGATACCAAAGTTCTGCAGTATTTCACTTTTGCCAGGAAAAAGAAATATGGCATAATATGTTGTTTTTCCTGCCCCTTCTCATTATCTTTTTTCATCCTGCCACATCTGTGTAGCATTTTCTCAGAGGTTTTCTAAGACAGCCTGCAGGGTCTCCAGCTGATGTTACATCCAGAGTTTTAAAGGGTTTCTTGCTGGTTTTTTTTTAAACTTTCTTTTATTTTCTTCTGTCTATAGCTTCAAACAAAGACATATGTCGCTTGTCTAACACCATGTCTTTGTAAAAGTTTAATCCATGTATGTAAAATTCTTAAACAGGATAACCAGGTAAATGCTTCACAGCTGCAGGCTGAGGTATCCAGCACGTTGTAACACATCTAGTAAGAGGGATTGGACAGCACAAAAATATATAACGAGTTGTCTGGAATAGCAGTTGCAGGTTGCAATATATTTTAATCTACATCTAGCAATAGATGTACATACGTATAACATTTCATTAGGTTTCTAATCTTCCTAATTTTGTTGTGCTTCAGAATAGCTCATGAGCAGACAGCATTTTTTTTAAGAGCTTAAACTTCTGTGTAGTTTGAGAAGTGTTTTGCCTTAAGCTGTCTTTTTTTAAATCTTCGGTTACAAAAAAGTTAATAGGGGATTGTAAAATGCCTTTGTTTTCCCAGCATATGTGGCCCAGTTTTTAATATTTTTCTTCTCTTTCTTGTTTTTTTTTCCTTTTTACTTTCAATATTGCATAGTTGATCTGAGTCTTTCAATGCCCATTAGGGATTTGTGGTGTGCGTACTGATATTTTGAACACAAATAAATGTTGGAAAAGACATCTCTTACTCGTATCTGTCAGTCCAGAACTTCAGCCTGTGTCCTATGCTGCACTCAAATTTTGTGAGATACCTCTGAGATCATTTCAGTGTGCTTTAGTTTGCTAAGTAACTGTTTACTTACACAATTAGTTTGACAGTTGCTTTCTTCCACACAGGTAGGAAAGGGGTGTAGACAGTGAGGAAAGCTTTATGCGCAGACTGAGATACTTCATATTCCCAGTATGGTCTTCTCCAAAAGAGTTATTGATAATGAATCAATTGTTTCTCCACTAACTGGATGTGCAATAGACAAAATGCATCTTACTCAACAACATCTGAGGAAAGCATTGTTGAATAAGGCATCTATAATAAATAATAGACTACTGTGACAATAATAGCAAAGGCAAAAGTATTTTCTTTCTCATCTGATGTGCATCATGTCACAACTTTTCTTATCCCTGAGCTGATTCTTTCTTTGAAGGACAAGTTATGATTGAATCCATTGAGCCAAGCAAATTGACTTTCTCTTTGCTGATGAAGACATTAGGAAGTTGCTCAAAGGAATACACAGTAGTAATCAAGTGGAAGTGTGATGTACACCACTGTGGACCATCTAAACATCACAGATATTAAAGGGTGAAAAAAGTAATTATATTGGAAACATCAATGCATCCATTCTGTGGCACTAAAACACATAGCTGTACCCTTCACAAAATACTTAGGTTTCATTGATTGTTTATTTTGCTATTATATACAGACAACTAATGAAGTCCTGTTTTGTTGTGTTGTTTTTTTTTTCCTGAAATGTTGTATTTCTTACCTTCATTCCTCTCCTTTAGATCTGTAGCATTGTCTAGTTTTCAGAACATCATTTTTCAAATTTTTTAAGTTTCTGAAGTGGAGAAACAACAAATGAAAAAAGCAGAAAGGATTAATGGAAGTGAAACAGCTATCAATTTAGGTGTCATTCAGCCAGATTGGAGGCAAAAACAATAGAAAAGGAAAAAAGGAAACAAAAATGGAATTCTGAAAAGCACATTTTTTCACAAATTCTTAAAAAAACCTCAAAACAACAACGAAACCCCACAGTGAAATGAAGAAAAACATTGCAAAATTTCCAGTGATTTTTTTTTTTTTTTTTTTAACAGAAATGTAGCACCTTGTTGAATAGAATTTCCAGGTGGTGGATCGATTTCATTATCTGTCAGGTGTATAAGTAGCTAAACATTACATTTGCCACTCCATCTCCTCTCAAAGCATATACGCACTGACAAGATAAATCTAAGCGACCCCACTTCCATCATACTCCAGTACTAAATAAAAATGACACTTACTGTCATATTATCAATAAGGTTAAAGAGTATGTTTATTTTGACTAAGATTTTGCATAAAAATCCAAGTAATCTCTGTTTTGAGTCTGAAAATTTTTGCTTAAATATGATCTCTTTCAGAGAAACACTGCTTCAAAGAGTTCAAGCAGTGGTGATCCTACTCCTTTATCGTCAGCTATTCTAACAGCTAATTATTCTTACTGTTAAAATTTACACTTTATTTCCACTTTGCATTGCTCAAGATTCTGCTTGTTCAACTTCTCATTATTCCTTTGTCTGCAAGATTAAAGATTGCTTGGGCTCTTTGTTATTTGTGTACTTAATGTGGACCCTAAGGGTGGTATTCACAGCCTCACCGAAATCTCCTTGCTTTGTGAACTACACCTACCAACTAAGCAAAGTCAAAATGAAATTATAATAAAGGGGACAAAAGAAGGAAAGCACATAATCTCAACTAAATGAGACCATTTTTTTAATTTCACAAATAGGAATTTTTTTCTCTATTAAGTGGTCTCCACTAGAAAGCACATTGATATCTTTTCTTCTTCCTGCCTATATTTCAAGAATAGCGGATCTCCTTTTAACATTACCTTAATTCTAAAAATGTAAAGAAATAGAAGTTTGTTGCCTGTCATGTAAGTGATGGTGTGTCCTAGTCATAAATAAAGGAAGTTAGATGCAGGATATAATTAATTAACAAAATAACAGAATGGCAGGATTGTGTGATGTTTCGCAGACCCTTTAGCCAAGGCTTTCCTCACAAAGAGCTCTGTGTACTAGATCTCAATCTGTCAGTGACTGTCAGAAATTATGATGTACCAGAAATCAGAAACCAGTAAAGTAAAAAAAATAGCAAACATTATCTTGTTGTCAGAGGACACTCTTTAATTGCAATAGAATATTATTATGAAGTTTCAAGTAATCTTTGCACTATCCATGACTCAAGTGTTCTTACAAAAATCTACAAATGCCTGCCGTTGTTAAGAAGTCATACTCCCCCTTCAGAAATGGGTTTATGTCTGCTTGGTGGTGTATGGTGACAAGTGACAGATAATTTAAGAGACTAACACATTGAATAGAAAACTTTTTAGTAGGTCAGTGAAATTTTGCTTTTTAAATAACTGGTCAAGAGGTTTATCAACAATGCAGTGCAGTGGGCATGTCTCCATGGCACAACTCAAGTTGCACAGATATCCAGTGAGATAGCTCAAACACCAAAAGTGACAGAACTACCTAGGTGAATCACTCCTTTTGTGCTAAGAAAACCTGTTTCTTGGTTCTGCACTGAGCACATGCACTCTGTGCTCCCAAAGCCTCAGGCCAAATGGTTGTCTTAATGCATTTTAAATGAGAAAGCCACACTTGTCTTATTGAATATCTCACAACTTGCTAACTAGGGCTGTACCACTGAGACAATGAAACTGGGTAAGACTCTGGGTAAAAATATACCCCACTATAAAAAAAATCTACAAAAAACAACAAACACCCACATCAAAAAAAAACAACCCAAAACCAAACCACCACCAAAACCAAAGAAAAACCCCCACCTGATTCTTTTTAGAATCTTAAATACTGCATTAGAGTTCGTTGGTGTTTTTCCTATCATAGTAAGCATTTAAAGGAACATAAACAGCATTAAATCTGAGAAACTGATTTAAAATTTCAACCATTAATCAATCGATTGATCGAAGAAGACTAATACCACTGCTCAGTGTAAACTGTTTTCCTCTCAACCCAAAAAACCCTGAAAGACTGGTTCCATGCAATGTGTTTGACACCATTTCACAGTAGTTCACAAATAGCAGTGAAATTACTTGAAAGTCAAAATTCCTTTTAACCCTACATGAGAGCAATTAGAATCACCTAGCACTGTTGAGTTTTGTATTGAGAACTTTCTTATTCCAAGGGACCCTAAATTTGCATCATTAGTATCATCTGGGCTTATTTAAC
Source organism: Hemiprocne comata (assembly GCA_020745705.1). Lineage (NCBI taxonomy): Eukaryota > Metazoa > Chordata > Aves > Apodiformes > Apodidae > Hemiprocne > Hemiprocne comata. The sequence continues at coordinate 70,617,385 of CM036616.1, read as the reverse complement.
CAATGCAACCACACATTCAACCTTCAGGCCACCCCCTGAGCATGATAAAACATATTTCCTTCATGTTTCTAAGAAGATTGTAAAACATATGGGATCCTCTGAGGCTTCTTAATAATTTCTTGTGCTTTTTCTGAGGAACAAATGTTTCTTTGGAGAGAATGTTTCCCTCTAGGAAACTTTGTCCTACTTCTTGCCATAATATAATGAAGTGAATGTTTTCACAAAGGAGCTATCTTTTCAGAAGAAAAAAATATGGCATTGGTATGCTTTTGTGTACTGCAGCTCATTTCTTTATGCCAGCATGCAAATGAAATTAAAGTGAGACCACTATAATCTTCTTCAAATCATCCTTTTGTAAGCTCCATCATTTCTACAGCATCTGTAGGAAATTATTCTGCTTGCAGTGATAAAGTCAATGTCATCAGGTAAAATGTTACTAAATGTTGGGTCCCACCAAAATGTGTTAACTGTACACATAGTTGTGTGAATTTGATAATCCTAAAAGAACTACAAGATTAGGTAGAGAGCGTTCTGACTTTAGATGAAAAAGTGCACTGTATTTATTGTTGCAGAAGTTCTGTCAGAAAATTTGATTCTTTGAAAATATGAAAAAGTGAGTGTTTTTTAACAGAAAAAAAAAAAAAAGAAAGAATTTGATGTACTAAAAAAATACAATATGAGAGAGTCTGGAGGTATGTATGGAAGCGAGAATGAACACGCTTCCCAGGACATCATGTTGTCAGCAATATAAAGCATATGATTCTAAGATGTAGGAGTTGTCAATCGTATCTTTTCAGGAAGAGCGAGCAGTGAAATGACCTTGAGTTTTCCATATTTGCTATGTGCATTTATCACTGCATAAATGGATGGGCAAGAAAACACTTTTTCCAAGTGTTTTTCCTCATTTTTTGAGTCTTACCACATCACCCAGCTGAAATACATTTTTTGCATTAAAACCAACTACAGACAATGAAGGCTGAGATAAAGTCCTTTTGTTTTGGAAAATGCAGTATTTCAATAATCATGCCTACTGATCACCTCCTTAATGGTTACTAATTTGAGAACAAAAAGTCTAATATACAAGTCCTTCACCTCAATTCTCCAATGTTGTAGATACAAAAAGTTAATGCTTTTTGTTTTCCAGTTGCTTAAAGTTTTTTCCTACAGGCACCCTTTGTTAGTAGTTTTGCTTCTGACATTTGTACCAAAAGACACACAGGACATTCTTCTCTGCTGGTTAAGATCCAGTTTTTCTTTATATGGTGATGTTTTAATAGAGAACAAGAGCAATAAATTCTCAAAATATCTCAGTAGGTTCTAGATGGAATAAACTGAAAACAAACTTCTTAAATCTCCTAAATAAGGTCTCCTAAATAAAACTTTCCATGAAGAAGCAGCACAGACACTGCTGAATATTCATTCACTGATTGCGGAAATATTAACTGCTTAAACGTTGTTATGAGAATTTTCTGATATAATTCCTTAGTGCATGCTGTTTAAACTGCAGTCTAGTAATACATTATTAATTCTGTTTATTTCTGAAGGTTAGTTTAGGCACAATAAAATAATGACTCCTTTCTGACTATCTTTAAGTGTGCTTACAGATATAAATTTCCGTCAGTGTTTGTGATTTGTTAGTGCATGCTGATAACACCACAACCTAAGGAGTCTACATGAAATTTAATTAAGCTGTTTTTTATGGGAGAGTGTGTGAGGAGATAAATGGTTTATGATAAATGAACTCTCAGGCCACAAATTCGAACATTTATTGATTCACTGGCCATTTATCTTGAAATTTATTTCCTTGCAAAAAGAATATTACTACACACTTAAATGAAGGTTTTGAATATTATGCTAACCTTTCACCAGGCAGTATTAAGTGCTCTAACCAAACTCATTCAGTTTCTCTTCCCATTCATTTCATTGTCATCATCATCATTATCATCCTTTTCTACTACAGAGGCTCAGCAAATTATAATGGTTTTATCTGGATTATTAAGTCATGAGTTCCAACCTTCCCACACTCCTTATATCCACACGGTGTCTAATAAAAATTGTACAAGTCTTATATTGTTTCAGATATTTCAGATGTTTAAAAATATATTTTAAATGAGGAGCCCATTTCTGTTAGATCAGCTACTATCCATTGGGCTTTTTGGAGTTGGTTGGAGCATATTATGTGATATCAGGTTCAGTTTTAATATTTAATGCATAGGCTGATTAAATATTAGTTCCTCATATAGCTTCTAACACATATATACACAGTTAATACCCAGCATTTATGCTTATAAAATAGTCAAGACATAAGGGATTGTCTAACTCTGTTTTTCCTTGCCTTTGGCTAGTCTAGATGTATTTAATTATAAGGTTTCAATTCACTTGGGTTTTGTAAACCATTTAGGCAAAAAAAGCAGAATAGTCACAGTAAGGATTCTATTTAGAGTATGTCTTAATTGAGGAAAACTTTTTCTTTTTTTTTTTTTTTTTTTTAATTTATTCTTCCTTTCTGAACTCCTCCTCCCCCCAGGCTCTTTCTATAGTTATTTACTAAATTGCCTGAGAGATACCTAATTTTTAAAAGGGAAAGACAGCCACAGAAATACTTGGCATTGGATAGTATCTCAGCTTTAAGCAGTGCTTCCTTTAGAATGGATTCATGTGGGACATGTATGAGAAGATCAAATATTATATTTCAGACAACTGGGAACAAATAGAGAATACTGAAATCAGGAGGATGCCACCAGCCAACAGACATGTGGTTCCTGGAATGGTGGTCATTAGTCAGGCTGTTTCCATGGCACAGGTCATGATGACGAGTGTTCTTACTTGTTCCCTGATAGCCATCCTTTAACTCTAGTTTTATTTGTTTAGTGAAGGATTTTCAAGAATGGTCTATATCGTCCAGCATGGTGTAGCAGGATTTAGTGTGGGGATGGAAAAGAAGACTGAGTTGCTTTGTTTGGAAATTTGAGGACTAGAAGGATAAGGAGTAGGAGGCACAGTATGTCTCTAATAGACCCTTTGAAATGGAAAATACCCAATACTTCTAATGGCCCCAGAAAACCTGTCATTAATGGAAGTGGAAGACAAAGGTATCTGAGAGATGTTAAAGGCCCAAAACTTCCCTCAAGTACTCCAATACTGCTTATGCTGTGTACAACAGAGTTTATACTACAGACAGAAAGCAAGGTGGTTTAGGCACCGTTACATACCTTTTCTGTTGGCTATTTGTGTCCTTAGCCAGTAGGTTTGGATGTCCATTGGAAACAAGGTCTGGCCATTATAGCTGGTGCTATGTAATTATTTCAAGCTGTGATTCTGCAACCATGAGTGCAAATTCTATTCTCAATTTAAGCCAAAGGATATTCACTGATATATCCAGCAATGTCTGTTTGGACTAAGAAGCCTAAGGTGGCTAGATTTGCTATTTTCTTCAGTACTGTTGGTTACAGAAAGTAATGCGCCTGACCACTTTGCTTTGAAGGAATTTTTTGGTTTTTTTAGTCCTTCTTTTGCTGCTGTTGATTCCAGTAATAGAGAATTATTGTGAACTGAGAGATAAAGAGCATTTTATTGAGTTTTAAGGAAAATCAAGGTTTATAAAAATTATTACATTTATTTTAGAAATGGCATGTAAATCATGCCAATCAACATACTCCTGTATGTTATGTACTCATAATGACTTTAAAGCACCCCTAGGAAGTTAGAATTAAAAATGTGGACAACCACATACATAAATCATTAATTTAAACATATATTCATGTTTCAGATCCCACTCCAGTAAAAAATAAAGATTCATTCAAATAAGGAATGGTCCCTTGGTCTCTATCTCCATTTCTTCCACAGAATGTTTAATAGCAGAACCTTGGTCTTTCTGGTTTAGTGAATATATCATTTATTGAAAATAAAACAGTTTCATCTAACTGGTGCTGATGAATGCCTGTGCCTCAGAGATGTAGAAATGGTGATTACAGCAAGCTGGTGTGAAATAAAGGAACTTACAGCCTTGCAGGTAGAACACTTTCTGAAAGTTAGAGGGTACATCAATGTTTTCTCAGGTATGTTATCAAGTAGGTCAGTTATACCATAGATGCTATCCAGATTGGGTTCTGAGGCATGTCAGACAGAAAAAGAGTTTATACTGAATGGTGAGGTTGGAGGTAACCAAAGTAGATCAAACAGTAGATCTAGAAATTCTCTGAAAATTTTTTGTTACCTTCAGAATTTAAGTATTGGATATATTAGCACATAGTGATTACTATATTAATAAACAGCAATTTAGGAACCTTCACTTGACCAACAGTTTTAAAGATAATCCTGGGATAGTAATTAGATGCATCTGTGCTTTCAACATGTGGAATGAATAGATATGGCGAATAAGGAAGAATTAATACAAAATGAAACTACCAAATGGATATATTTTTTGTCCAGTCCCATGTGTTTAAAAACCAAACCAAACCAAAAGAACCCACACCAAAGTAAAAACAAAGCCTTCCCACAAATCTTTCCTTATAAATGAAATTGCATATCTAATATTTCCAAGAACAGTATCATATCCTGTGTTTATCTGTAACTGGTTGAATTAACTTCTGTATCTGATTTGAAGCACTATATATATTTTGTGTTTTAATATATAGGTAATATACTCCTTTTTACTAGTTAAAGGCTTTGCATATTTGTTGAATGATAAAATATCAGGTGATATTTAGATTAGACATTAGGAGGAAATTCTTCACTATGAGGATGGTAAGACACTGGAACAAGTTGCCCAGGGAAGTTGTGGAAACCTCATCCCTGGAACTATTCAAGGGCAACCTGATCTAGTGGGAGGTGTCCCTGCCCATGCAGGGGGGTTGGATCTTGATGATCTTTAAGGTCCGTTCCAACATTACCCATTCTATGAAATATACTTTTCAGAGTAGGTGCCAGCTGAATAGAATGGAGAAGTAAAAGTAATACATATTCCTAAAACATATGCTTAACCAATCAATTTTCTTAATAAGAAAAAAAGCTCTAAGAAGTTAGAAAAATGATATAGAAGCCCAACTGAATTAAAAGCTGAGATTAAAACATTAAAAACCAAAAAAAAACCACCACCAACAAAACAAATGAATAAACTAAATTCTCTACTTAGGTTAAGTTCTCACCTAATACTTTAATTAAAGTCCCGACTCCTGACTTTTTAAGGCCTTTCCACTGAAATTCCCATAGGAGGCTGTAGGCTTTTTGCTGAATTAAACACTCAGCACTATACTTACAGAACACCACAAAAAGCACAGGAGTTACGGTATTTAGAACAGTACCTACTAGAATTCTGCATACTTAGAGAGACAAAAAAATCAGAGTGGTTAAAAAGATCATGTTTCAGGGATAGAATGCCTCAGGAACAATGATTGAAGTGCTTTGTTTATTTAGAGCAGTACCCAAGCCTATAAATTTCTTTGTAATTTGGTCAGGATTATTACCTCACTATCTTCTCTATTAACTAATTTCTGTATGAATAAATTAATGTAAAGATTTCCTGAGAAGCACAGTCAAAATTGCATGTGTTGCTACAATATTCCACTATGCATGAACAGATTATTTTTGCCTTTGCTGTTTTACTTAATCTAAGAATCAACACATAATTTCAACTAAAAAATTTGTTCTGTTTAGTATAATACTCTTGACTAGATAATTGGAGGTGTCATTCTCTCTGTGTATATTTTGGGGAGGTTGCTGTTACACATTCCTTTTTCTCTCTTAGGAAGAGAACGTAAGATTGTGGAGATATTAATAAGATAAATTAATCTTTCAGCTATCTCTGTATAAATCTTACTTTCATTACATTTATAAAGAAGCCTGTTAATATTACATTAGGGTTTTTTCATCAAATATCAGCTTCAACTATTTCACAGTTAGGCTTCTATTTACCTTGCTAAACTTGTAATGGTGTGGGTAGTTGCACTACACCTCAGTGAAAACTCCAGAATCAACAAGAAACCTGCTATTTACAAGACACAGGCACAGCCATGTGAAGGAGGGAGAATGCTGTGATAGAAAAGCCAGTTAGCTCAAAGCCTGTCACTCAGGTTAATGATCTGTTACAGAGCAGGTGGCCACCCTACCATCACTTTAAAGCAGGCATACATTGAAAGAACTAGAAGCAGGATGTACAGTTGCCAAAGAGCAAAATTACTAGGAGTGGGAGGGACAGTAGCCTTTGAAATCTGAAGAACTATCTCTCACTACTGCATTAGATGTGTCGAAAAGACTTTCACAAACCACATCCACTGAGAGAAGAGGACTAGGAAGGAAATCAAGTACTAAATGTTTTTATGAAAACAGATAATCAGGTAGAAGAAACTGAAAAGGCAGTCCAGTTTAATTGCTTGGAAATGAACATTTAAAGTTTTTGTCATCTTTTACATAGAAATGTGTGTTTAATGTTGTAATAGTTGCCATTGTACTGATATGACTTTTCTGTACTAGGGTAGTCTTATCATCTGAAGGGTAATGCTATGCATCCATAGAACAGATCCCAGCCTTACTATCAACACTAGCTACAAGATTGTATCTTTATTGCAGATATGTACCATCTCTCTGAAAGGAAAGCAAGTTGCCATGCATAAGACTGCACTAGTTTGTCACTTTTGACCTGACCTAGTTGCGATAAACACCTTTCGCTGTAGTTTTAGTAGATGCTTGTGATTTGATAATATCTAGAGGCCATAATCTGTACCAGGGACCCATGGTGTGACAGATTTTGAAAACAGAAGAAGAGTGTGTCCTTTCTCCAAGCATCTTACTGTGCAATTTTAGACAAGACATCACAAATTATTGTAACTGAAAACAAAAATGAAAACAAAAACAGAAAAAAAACAATAACCCGAACACAAACAAGAAAAAAAAAAGACAGAGAAGAGGAGAGAGGGAACAAGGGTAATGGTGACAAGAACAACTGTTGATATTGCCTCCATGTTAGGTTTATCTTGCCGGCAATCAGATCCCAAGAGGTTACAGAAAAAAAAGAAAATATTAGACTGTGCTTTAATTCTTCATATCACCACCATCCAGGTCAAAAGAATAAATTAATGATCTATCATTTCTTTTTGATTTATTCTCTTCCACATGAGACTAAGATGTCATAATTTGAATAACTCATGTATTCAAGTTGTCATACCAAAATGGTCTTTCACTTTGACCTATAGATCAATAGTTTGCCTGACAGTGTTTTGTCCCTGTATTCTTTTCTTATTTATAGGCAGTCTGGGCAATAGACCATGGAATTTAAATGTTTGCCAATCGAAGTATAAAATACTAAAACGCTGAAGGTAGGAAACTAAACATTGTGGTGACTTATTATTAAGGAAATGTATACAGTCATAACAAAAAACTAAAGCCCTTTATATCAGAGTTTGAAACAGGATCAGAAAAATGGCCAGCCTGGAACATAATGATTTTAAGTATGGAAATCACTGTTTGCATCCTTTGCAGATCTTAAATTTTCTTAAATATTTTCTCTTCTTTTTACTTCATCATAAGTATGTTAAATTGCCTTGCAAGAAGATGGCAAAAAATTATGGCAGAAAAAGGTAGAACAGTTTAGAGTATTAAAACAGAAAATAAAATACAATGAGAGTTTGCAGAGGTTTTCCTTGTGAAACAAACAAACTAATAACAGTTTAGTATCAAAATTTGAAACTATTTTTCTCCTGACTGGGCATTTAACTGCTGCCGAGTGACTTGGGCACAGCAGTGAAAGCATGTGTGTAGATTTAGTGGCAAATAATGGAAATTTAAAACCGTCAGTGCTAATAAAGATGCACCACTGAAGCATATTAGAGAGGGTAAGAAATTCTGCATGAGCAATTCTTTGTCTTTTCCTCAAAAAAAATCAGCTTTGAAATAAGACTACCAACATCAGAAATACAGAATTACAGACTGGTTGAGATTGGAAAGCACTGCTGGAGGTCATCTTGTCCAACTCTCCTGCTCAAAGAAGGTTATCTAAAGCCAGTTACCCAGGACAGCTTTTGTGTCCAGACACCTTTTCAATACTTCCAAGAATGCACACTCTACAACTGCTCTGGACAAGCTGTGCCAGGACTTGGTCACCTTCGCCTTAAAAAATATATTTCCTTAAGTTCACATGACCCTCTGATGTTTCAGTCTGTGTGTATTGCTTCTCGTCCTGTCACCAGGCACCAATGAAAACAAACTGGCTCTGTCTTGCTTGCACCCTCCCTTCAGATATTTGTATATACTGATGACATTCCCTCTGAGCCATCTCTTCTCCAGGCTAATTAGTCTCTCAGTCTTTCCTCATATGTGAGATACTGCAATCCTTTATTCATCTTGATCTTTTTCCAGTAGCTCTGTATAGCTTTTGTACTGGAGAATGCAGAATGGGACACAGTACTTTAGTACTCCAGCACTTTCACCAGTGGTCAATAAAGGGGAAAGATCATTTCCCTTGACCATCTGGCAATAGTCTGTCTGATGCAGCCAAGAATGCTATTGGCTTTCTTTGCCACAGGGGTACATTGCTGGCTCATGTTCAACACATGGACCACCCCCCAGGGCCTTTTCTGCCAAGCTGCTTTCCAGCTGGCCAGCCCACAGCATCTACTGGCACATGAGCATATTCCTCCCTAGGTGCAGGCCTTTGCACTTCCCCTTAGAACTTAATGAGCTTCCTGACATCACATTTTTCTGGCCTGTTAATGTCCCTGGGAATGGCAGAACAACTCTCTGGTGTATCAAGCACTCCTTCCAGTTTTTTATAACCTGCAAACCTGCCGAGGGTACAGTGTGTCCCATCACACAAACCATTCAGCCTGGAGAAGAGAAGACTGAGGGGAGACGTCATTGTAGCTTACTGCTTCCTCATTAGGGAAGAAGGAGGAGTAAGCCCTGACCTGTTCTCTCTGGTGACCAACAACAGAACTCAAGGGAATGGAAGGAAGATGTGCAGGGGGAGGTTTAGTTTAGACATTAGGAAGGGATTGTTCACCCAGAGGGTGGTGGACCACTGGAATAGGCTCCCCAGGGAAGCAGTAATGGCACCAAGCCTAACAATATTCAAGAAACATTTGGACAATGCCCTCAGGGACATGGTGTGAACTTTGGAGTTGTCCTGTTCTAGGTTGGGAGTTGCACTTGGTGATCCAGGCTTGTGGGGATTTATGGGAATTTAGCATGGGATTTATGGAAAATTAATATACCTGAATTAAAACAGCAGTGTTGCAGGTGCTGCTGACCAAATTGTCAGGCATCCTGAAGCAAACCATGGGATCAGTAAACAAGCTGGTGTCTCACAGGCTGGTACCCCACAGGCCACTGCCCCACGGGACCAGTAAACAGCAGGTGTCCTACAAGTAGGTATCCCACTGCTGTAATCTCGTGAAGTAGTGAGAAAAGAATGTTGTAGCAAGAATTGAGAGGCAATGGCTGGGAAGCAGAAGCCCTGGGTCATCGTGACACGGGCAGCAAATGACAAGACATGTAGCCAATCATATATGAGCTGTATATGTGTGTAACCAACGGGGTTTGTACTGGGGTGGACCATCTGGAGTCAGAGGGGTATAAATTGCCACCACTTTTAATAATAAATGGCTTTCGCTTGATCACATTGATCGTGGTGTGTTAGTCTGTGCTCCCGCCGCACAGGCTGTCTGAGGAGGTGGTTGAGCCACCATCCCTGAAGATCTAAAAAGACAGAAGTGGTGCCAGGGGACTGGGTTTAGTGATAGACGTGGCAGAACTAGGGTAGTGGTTGGACTTGATGATCTTGAAGGACTTTTCCAACCAGAATAACACAATAATGAATGATACTGTGATTAATGAATATGTTAAATATTATTAGACCTAATATTGACCTCTGAGATCCACCACTGGACGGCCAACTACTCTTTGTTCCGCTGATCAGAGCTCTCTCGGACTGACCATTGAACCAGTTTTCAGTTCACCCTTGTGAACAGATTTCTTTTCTTTGTGGTATGGTCAGTCATCACAATTTTCTAGAGAGCTTTTTAATTGCAAATGTACTGCAGAATGTCTCAATGAAAATTACTTACACCACTGTAGTTTTTTTCTGTGTTCTGTCTCTAAATGGCATGCACCAAAATTAAGTGAGCTATAGTGATGAGGTAACACCTGAGGGGAAATGCTAAAAAGTATGGAAAGAAAAAGTAAGCTGGGAAGCCTAACATGCTAAAGCCATTAAGGTGAGTACACGGGGGGGTTAAAAAAAAGCTTAAGAGATTTGTAGCTATCTGTATTTTATCTATCAATAGATAAAATCCTGTTTTTTTGAAATTTCCTATCCTGAGATGAGTACTTTTTCCAGTAACACTGGAGGGTATATACAATTAGTATAACATTCTTAGCAGTATTTGCCTGCCAATCTGGAGGAATCACTGGAACTACAAAATGTTCATTCAGTAATTATGCCATGATTTTATTTTTAGCTCTTTGACACAAATATTTGTTCCTTGGCATACATATCTGGCTTTTCCATGTAGCATTCCTACAAGTAGCCTAAACTCTTGCAAAGGAGTATGAATGGTCATAAAGAATTTGTCCTATATGCCATTTCGTGAAGCCACTGAGGAAAAGGACACCAGATTAGAGGATTGTGCCAGTGGACCCCTTCTGCAGCGGTTAAACTGCAATGAAAACCTCAGCAAAATGGAGAAAGAGAAGCCTAGAGAGAGATAGAGTCCCAGCCCCCCTTCCCCCCGCCGCAAGTGGAGAGAGCGCTTCTGGTGAGCAGCAGACTCATCGTGGGCGGAGAGAAAGGGTTGGCGGCTTAACCCCCTCACATACAAGAGCAGCTGCTCCGGAGCACAGGCGACCAGGAGCTGGCGACCAGGAGTAGGCAAACGGGGCGTGGCACGGTAGAAGGGCGTGGCGTGGAGGTTTGCACAGCAGTTCACACAGGCAGGGCGAGCAGGGCAGGGCGCAGGCCCCCTCTTGGCTCAAGGTAACTATTCAGCAGTGGTCACACCTCCCAGAAGAGGACCTAGCCATGGTATCCGCTCAGGCGGAAACCACTGCCAGGAGGACAGTGGCAACCCACACAGAGGTCCTCCTCAAAGATGCAGCTGTCCAGGACTCTAGCTGCAGAGAATGCTTCAGCCTGTCACTCATATTGGAGGATAGCAGAGAGAACACCTGCAAACACTGTGACCAGGTAAATGACTTACTCAGCCTAGTGGCTGAGCTGAAAGAGGAGGTGGAAAGATTAAGGAGTATACAGGAATGTGAAAAACAGAGATTGGAGAAACACCCTTCCATCCTTCCATCCTTGTGACAAAGCCTCAAGGGGGATGCTCCATGAGAAGTAGTGGATCCTCTGCTTTCTTGTCATCAGGCAGAGGTAGGGGACCTGAGAAAAGAGGGTCCCTGCTTGGGGCAGCAGGCAAATGCCCTCCTGGGCTCCCTCACCTCCATAAGTGCCATTACAGAACAGGTGTGTGGCCCTGGATCTGGAAAATCAGATAACTGAGGTTACTGACAAAGGTCCAATCCAGGGAGTTGCCGAGGCAGTCAGCTGCATGCATCAGGACTGCCTCTGTTAAGAATAAAAGGAAGGTCATTGTTGTGGGAGATTCTCTTTTGAAGGGAACTGAGAGCCCCATATGCCAGCCAGACCCACTCACAGGGTGGTCTGCTGCCTCCCTGGGGCCTAGGTTAGTGATGTTACTGAGAAACTCTCAGGCCTGGTGCAGCCCTCTGATTACTACCCACTAGTGGTCATGCAGGTGGGCACTGATGAAATTGCCAAGGCAAGTCCTAAGGTGATGAAAAGGGATTTCAGAGAACTGGGCCAAATGCTTGCAGGATCAGGAGCACAGGTGGTCTTTTCCTCAATTCCTTCATTGGCAGGAAAAGCTGAAAGGATTAAGAAAACACAGCTGATTAATGAATGGCTTAGAGGCTGGTAGCATCAGATGAACTTTGGGTTTTTCAATCATGGAAATATTTACACAACACTGGGTCTGCTAGCAAAAAATGGTATGGAACTATCAACAAGGGGGAAAAGGATTCTTGGCCAGGAGTTAGTGGGGCTCATTGAGAGGGCTTTAAACTAGGCTTGAAGGAGGTAGGGGATAAAACCAGGCCCAGTGGAAATGAGCCTGGGGGGAAACAAGAGGACAAGAATTACCAGGGCTCATCCAGCTTTAAACCAGATTCGAAGGGGGATGTGGATACAGCTGGGCTTGCTAGAGAGGTGCCTGGGTGTTGTGGCTCAGCACTTGTGGGGCAGCACGCTATATTCTTCCCTCTCTGAAATGCTTATACACTAATGCACACACCATGGGGAACAAACAGGAAGAACTAGAGATCTATGTGTGGTCGCATGGTCATGATCTCATTGCAATCACTGAGACATGGTGGGATAGCTCACATGACTGGAACGTTGTGATGGATGGTTACATCCTTTTTAGGAAAGATAAAGGCCAGCAAGGCGAGGTGGTGGAGTTGCTCTTTATGTGAGAGAGCAACTGGAATGTATTGAGCTGTCCCTGGGGACAGATGAAGAGTGGGTTGAGAGCCTATGGGTAAAGATTAAGGGGCAGGCTAATACAAGGGACACAGCTGTGGGTGTTTATTACAGGCCACTGGATCAGGATGAGGAGGTTGATGAGGCCTTCCACAGAGAGCTGAGAGTTGCCTCACAATCACAGGCCTTAGTCCTCATGGGGGACTTCAGTCACCCTGCTATCTGCTGGGAAGACCACACAGCCAGGCAGGTACAGTCCAGAAGGTTCCTCCAGTGCATTGATGATAACTTTTTTGACTCAGATTGTGGAGGAACCAAGAAGTACTAGACCTAATATTGACAAAGAAGGACTGGTAGAAGACATTATGGTTGGGGGCAGCCTTGGTTGTAGTGACCATGAGATGGCAGAGTTCAGAATCATATGCAGCAGGTACTGAGCATCTAGCAGGGTCAAAACCCTGGATTTCAGAAGAGCTAATTTTAGACTTTCAAGGAGCTTCTTGGAAAAATCCAAAGGGTTAGTGTACTGGAAGGAAAGGGGACCCAAGAGAGTTTGTTAATATTCAAGCACCACCTCATCCAAGCTTGAGATCAAAGTGTCCTGAAGAGTAAGAAACCAAGTAAGAGAGCCAGGAGACCTGCATGGTTGAACAGGGAAATTCTGAACAAACTTAAGTGGAAGTAAGAAGTTTATAGATCATGGAAGAAGGGGTTGACCATTTGGGAAAAATACAAGAATGTGGTTAGGGGGTGTAGGGAGGCAACAAGGAAAGCTAAGACCTCCTTAGGATTAAAACTGGCAAGGGAAGTCAAGGACAACAAGAAAGGCTTGTTCAAGTACACTGGAGGTAAAAGGAAGACCAGAGGAAATGTGGGCCCACTGCTGAATGAAGTGAGTGCCTTGGTGACGGAGCATACGGAGAAGGCATACTTAATGCCTTCTTTGCCTCAGTCTTTACTGCTAAGGCTGACCCTCACGATTCCCAAACCTTCCAGACCACAGAAGAAGTCAGGAGTGATGAAGACTCTACCTTGATTGAAGAAGATGGGGTTAAAGATCAGTTAAGGAAACTGGACATCTTAAAATCCATGGGCACTGGTGGAATGCACGCATGTGTGCTGAGGGAGCTGGCAGAAGTCATTGCTAGACTGCTCTGCATCATCTTTCAAAAGTAATGGAAAATGAGAGAGCTGCCTAAGGACTGGAGGAGAGCTGATGTCACTCCAGTCTTCAAAAAGGGCAAGAAATGGGACCCGGGTAGCTACAGACCAGTCAGCTTCACCTCCATCCCTTGGAAAGATGATGGAGCAGCTTATTCTAGAGGTCATCTTTAAGCACATGGAAGAGAGGAAGGTTATCAGGAGTAGCCAACATGGATTCATCGAGGGGAAATAATGTTTGACTAATATGATAGTTTTCTGTGATGGTGTGACCAAATGGGTAGATGCAGGGAGAACAGTGGATGTTGTCTTCCTTGACTTTAGCAAGGCTTTTGACACTGTCTCCCATAACATCCTTGCAGATAAGCTCAGGAAGTGTGAGTTAGAAGAGCAGAGAGTGAGATGGATCAAGAACTGGCTAAACAACAGAGACCAGGGGGTTGTGATCAACGGTGCAGAGTCCAGTTGGAGACCTGTGACTAGTGGTGTTCCCCAGGGGTCAATACTGGGCCCAATCTTATTCAACATATGCATCAAAGACCTGGATGAGGGGATAGAGTGTATCCTCAACAAGTCTACTGATGATATGAAGCTGGGAGGATTGGCTGATACACCTGAAGGCTGTGCAGCTATTCAGCAAGATTTGGACAGACTGCAGAGCTGGGCAAAGATGAACCTAATGAGGTCAACAAGAATATGTGTAGAGTCCTGCACCTGGGGAAAAAAAACAACACCATGCACTAATATATCAGGTGTTGACCTGCTAGAAAGCAGCCCCATGGAGAAGGACCTTGGGGTCCTGGTGGACAACAAGTTATCCATGGGACAACAATGTGCCCTTGTGGCCAAGAGAGCCAACAGTTTCTTGGGATGTATTAAGAGCAGTGTGGCCAGCAGATCAAGGGAGGTTCCCCTCTCCCTCTACTCTGCCCTAGCTAGGCCACATCTGGAGTATTGTGTCCAGTTCTGGGCTCCCCAGTTCAAGAGGGACAGGGATATGCTGGAAAGAGTCCAATGGAGAGCTATGAGGATTATTAAGGGACTGGAACATCTGTCATATGAGGAAAGGCTAAGAGACCTGGAGCTGTTTAATCTTGAGATAAGAAGACTAAAAGGGGACCTTATTAATGTCTATAAATACCTGAAGGGTGGATGTCAAGAATGGGCCAGTCTTTTTTCAGTGGTGCCTGTGATAGGACGAGGGGAAACGGCACCAAGCTGCAACACAGGAAGCTCCACCTCAACATGAGAAAGAACTTCTTTACTGTGATGGTGACAGAGAACTGGAACAAGCTTCCCAGAGAGGTTGTGGAGTCTCCTTCTCTGAAGACTTTCAAGACCCATCTGGACGCGTTCCTGTGTGATTTGCCCTAGGTGTTCCTGCTGCAGACAGGGGGTTGGAGTAGATTTTCAGATGTCCCTTCCAACCCCCATGATTCTATGATTCTATACACAAAAAGTGTTTATACGAGAAAGATGTTGAAAAGGCATCTATTCTACTGATTGTATCAAACGTTAGATTAACACTGTTTTTTTACCTTTCACTTTTAAATAGTTTTATATAATTAATCCTTTTTTGTTTGTTTCTTTTGATGTGTTGAGTTTTTTTGGTCAGTTGATTGTTTGGGTTTTTTTTGTTCAGAGAAGCACTAACAGTATAGTATTACTTAGTAGCATTATTAATAAGTAAAACATTCTCCCCCATATAATCACTGAAAGTAATTTTTTAGTGTTCTTTTTTAATGTGCAGATTAGCAGAGTTTTGCATAAATGTAATATATAACCTACATAAACTAGAAAACAGTCAATGATGAGTAAAATAATTTTTAAACAAAACTCAATTCCATTGAGATTGTTTATGCTCCATAACCACCCCCCCACCCCCCACCCCCACCACCAATTTGCTATATGAAGTAAATAATCAGTAACCAAGAATGCAAAAATGGCATGAAATTCAACAAGACCAAGTGCAGGGTCCTGCACTTTGGCCACAATAACCCCAGGCAGTGCTACAGGCTGGGGGAGGAGTGGCTGGAGAGCAGAGAGGGACCTGGGAGTGCTGGTGGACAACCGGTTGAACATGAGCCAGCAGTGTGCCCAGGTGGCCCGGAAGGCCAATGGCATCCTGGCTTGTATCAGGAATAGTGTGGCCAGCAGGAGCAGGGATGTAATTCTCCCCCTGTACTCAGCACTGGTGAGGCCTCACCTCGAGTTCTGTGTGCAGTTCTGGGCCCCTCACTTCAGGAAGGACGTTGAGGTTCTGCAGCGGGTCCAGAGGAGAGCAACGAGGTTGGTGAAAGGACTAGAGGGAAAGTCTTGTAGGGATACACTGGGGGAGCTGGGTTTGTTTAGCCTGGAGAAGAGGAGACTCAGGGGGGACCTTCTCACTCTCTTCAACTACCTGAAGGGAGGCTGAAGTCAGGTTGGGGCAGGGCTGTTCTCCCAGGCAACTAGCGACAAGAAAAGAGGGCAGGGCCTGAAGCTGCACCAGGGGAGGTTTAGGTTGGATATTAGGAAGTACTTCCTCATGGAGAGGGTGATTAAACATTGGAGTGGACTGCCCAGGGAAATGGTGGAGGCACCATCCCTGGATGTGTTTAAGGAAAGGCTGGATGTGGCACTTAGTGCCATGGTCTAGCTGATCTGGTGGTGTTGGTCATAGGCTAGACTTGATGATCTTAAAGGTCTTTTCCAGCCTTGGTGATTCTGTGATTCTGTGAAATCCATTATCAGTTGGACTTGTAGTGTGAAAACTGACTAAATCATACCTATAACAGAAAATTATACATAAGAAAAAGAAAAATATTACCAAAAGATTTACTTCTGTTCACTGTCTTTCATTTTCTGACAGATGGTTCTTATTAGTAAAAAAATACTGCATAAATGTTTTCTTTTAGAATTTATCCTCTGTTTTTATGTTTTATTTATCCTTTGTTTTGGTAGACTGGTGTAGATAATTGCTATGATTTTTAGCTTAGTAAACAGTTCATCAGTTCTGCTTTTTCATTACACATCAGGTAACTTCTGGGCGTGGCATTGTAAGACATTAGGATGTGATAGCTTGTCTTAGACACAAAACTAAAATACTGAGTCACTCAAGATTTATTTTGGACCTCTTCCAGGTGTAAATAAGGAAAACACTATTTTTTTTCTGTGATGTTGGCTGGGAAAAGTAATTTGGAATATTTCATAGGGAATAAATAATCTTTAGCATATAATCCCCTAGATCTCTAGATGACCGTCTACTCCTTGCACATCTGTATTTTTTATTCTCATTACACTCATAATTGGAGGAGTATAAGGGGTGCCATCCAACTCTGTAGTAAGCATGTAAAACTAATCTTCTGTCATGACTGGAATGCTGCAATGAATCGATATAAGCTTTTCAGAAGGGATAGGCAAGAACAGAGAGATGTTGGCCTGGCTCTGTACATTAGGGATTGTTTTGATTGTATACAGCTTGATTACAGTGATGATAAAGTTGAGTGTTTATGGGTAAGGATGAAGGGGAAGGCAAATAAGACAGATATTGTGCTGGGAGTCTGTTGTAGACCACCCAGGCAGGATGAGGAGGCAGATGAAGTATTCTACAAGTGGCTGACTGAAGTCTCGCAATTGCTAACCCTTATTCTATGGGGGAACTTCAGCCTACCGGATGTCTCCGGGGAATACAGCAAAGTAGAGAGCAGGCAGGCTGGTAAGTGAGCCTACCAGGGGAGGTGCCTTGCTAGACCTCCTTTTCACAAACACAGAAGGACTAGTGGGAGATATGGTAGTTGGAGACCATCTTGGGCTTAGCAATAACTAATCGGTTAAGTTCTCAGTTTTTGGTGATGTAGAGGAGGGGGGTTAACAAAACCTCCACCTTGGAATTCTGGAGGGAAGACTTTGACCTGTTCAGGACACTGGTTGCAAGAGTCCCTTGGGAGACAGTCCTGAGGGGCAGAGGGGTCCAAGAAGACTGGATGCTCTTGAAGAAGGAAATCTTAAAGGCCCAGGAACAGGCTGTCCCCATGTGCTGTAAGATTAAAGGGTGGGGAAGATGGCTGGCCTGATTGAACAAGGAGCTTTTGATGAGACTTAGGAAAAAAAGGAGGGTTTACCACCTTTGGAAGAAGAGACAGGCAACTCAAGAGAAGTACAGAGATCTCGTTGGTTCACACAGAGAGAAAATCAGCAATGCAAAAGTCCAGCTGGAGTTCAACTTGCCCACTGGCATAAGGACAACAAAACCAGCTTTTATAAATACATCAACAGTGAAAAACAGAGCCTGCAAGAACCTCCATTCCTTACTGGATGTGGGGAGAAGCATTGCAACCAAGGATGAGGAAAAGGCTGAGATGCTTAATGCCTTCTTTGCCTCCATCTTTAATACTCAGACCAGCTATGCCCAGGGTGTTCAGCCTCCTAAGCTGGAAGATAAGGATGGAGAGCAGAACAACTCCCCCCTTAATCCAGGAGGAAGTAGTTAACAATCTGCTTCTGCACCTAGACACGAGTCTATGGGGCTAGATGGGATCAACCCTAGAGTACTGAGGGAACTGGCAGGGGAGCTCACTAAGCCTCTCTCCATCATTTATCAATGATCATGGCCAACAGAGGAGGTCCCAGATGATTGGAGGCTGGCTAATGTGATGCCCATCTACAAGAAGGGCTGGAAGGTCAATCCGGGGAACTACAGACCTGTCTGCCTGACCTTGGTACTGGGAAAGATCATGGAGAGGCTCATCTGGAGCAAGTGCTCAATCATTAATCTTTAGAAACTGCAGATTCATTTACACAAGTGGGTAGACTTAGACTGGCCCAACCTTTTTGATTTAGGTTAACTGTGTCTGTCTGTTCATTTTAAGTAAGAGGGTGTTGATGTAAAAGGCAGGGGGGGTACTACTTCTAATTGTAAGATACTAGACCTCAGTAAAGCAAGATGCAAAACATTATGTTCCCAGAAAAAACATACATCAGAGGTGACATCACATTCTGCACTATCAGTGGATGACATTTTGCACTCCCAACCCAGAACCCTGTTCAATGGCAACAAGGAAGTTTAATAGCAGCATTAAACAAGGGTTAAAAAGGCAAGGTGGAGGAAGTGGTTACAGGCTGAAGCTCCAAACATAAGATTTAAACCAATCAGAAGAGAGTGAAGATAGTGTTAAGAGCTTTGTTTTTGTTAGCAGCATCACCTTAGGGTTTTTTTTGTAAAAAAACCCCACACCTCTCAGACAGCAACAAAAAAAAATTACATCTTTGTCCTTAGAGCACCATCAATGATGTCTACTTAAGCAGAGGTAGGTACCGCAGGAGAGCAGCATCCTGTATCTATTTCACAGGTTTAGCTGTTGTGGTTTTGTCCTTTAGATTATTAATTTCTCATTATTCAGAGGGGTTCTGAGAATATCCCCTTTTGTAAAGAAGAGTGGAAAGACAGTCAGGAAAGCAGCATCTTATTAGCATACTGCTCTCAGAATACATTTTGTCCCCTACACTACATGGCAGCCCTGTTGGGACTTAAAGCTCCATATCCCGTTTTATTGCTTGGAGCAAGAATTTAAGAAATCCACTTGAATGTATGGCTTCTAGGTATACTTTGGAAAATGCAATTACCAGCTTCTTCATTTTATTTTATAGAATTGAATTTAAGGAGCCTAGAAAGATGAAATTAGTTATTACTCATATACAACTTGGATAAAATTAAATGCGCATCAGCCTAATTATCCACTGTGGGCTCAAACTAAAACATGATTTTGCAGATTTCTTAATCTCTTTCTAGTTCCACATGATAAATGTTCTGACTGGATGTATACAAACTGATCAGTTTGATTCAAGGCCTTGAAAAAACTAGCAGATTTTTTGAATTTTATGTTGTTGGGTTCCTTCACTCTGCATCTAGATCAAAAAAGAACCCCAAACTATGAAACCAAATAATAGCAGCCAAACTCAAGAAAACCAACCCCAAACTCTGCTGGGCTTCATTCTTTGTTGGCTCTTTAATTCTCTGTTTTCCATCAGTCCCAGATGTAGGGATTTGTGGCATGACAGGCTGGAGCTCTGATGGACAGAAGCCTAATGGACCAGAAACCTTGGAGCTGTATTTCACTCCCATATTGACTTGGAAGATAGCACTGAGCAGGTAGACATATGGGATTAAAAAACATAAAAGTAAATTCTCTGCCTTACATGAGGTCAACTTGTACAGTTAGATCCTTCCTTTCCTAAGCACCTGTGGAAAAAATCCACAGGAAAAGCATCAGATTATTTCAAGAGTTTATATTTCACACAGATTTTACTGGGGGAAGGCTCCTTTTGTCCTCTTTTTTTCACTTGAATGATCCCACATACAATACCAAAAAATGTGTCACAAGGTGCATGCTTTAGGAGTAAATTTTCCACCATATTATTATAATTATTTCTGATTGTACCACAATCATTTATTCATTTTAAGCTTGTGTTGAGATAATGTCTCCTGTCTCTGTCTACAGCCAAAGGTATTCCTGAAGGATGAGTACATAAACAGGCTAAGAAAATGCTGTCCCTGTCTCTGTCAGAGGCCCAAGCTCTTGGGGAGAAGGTACCTCTATGGAAAGGAGTTATAGAATCACAGAATCACTAAGGTCGGAAGGGACCTTAAAGATCATCAAGTTCCAACCTCCCTACCATGAGCAGGGAACCCTACCACTAGAGTTGTGTCCTGCTGGTGAAAAGGAAGGCCTAAAGAAGTCAGCTAATCGCACAGATTAATGAATTGTTATGCAGTTGGTCTCAACAACAGAAACATGACAACTATAGGACTTTCTCTAAATTTCAAAAACTGCTAGGAGGTGATGGAATCCACTGACCATATGAGACAAAAATGCCTTTGCAAACAGGCCATTCAGCCTGTTAAGGGAAGGTTTAGACTAGGAACAATGGGGAAGGGAAGTGGTGACCTATAATTGATTGAGGCAGTGGTCGTCAGAATTCACAAGAAAGGCATGCAGGATCATGGTGTGGACAAGAGAAGCCTGACAATCAATGAAACAGGTCTGAAGTGTAGCCACCTCAAGTATAAGGGCACAAAAAACCAGAAGTGCAGGCAGATGAGGAATATGTAGTAAGTTCACACCCATTTTTGGGAAAATCACCAAAACTAGGTGTCCATCTGAAGGACCTGTAAACCACTTATGCACACAGCACATGGAACTAAATAGGAGAAACCAGAGGTCTACATGCAATTTTTGGGGGTAGGATCTCACTGACATCATGGAGACATGGCGAAATAGCTCACATGAGTGGATGCTGCCACAGGCTGTTTAGTAAGAACAAGTTGGAACAGTGAGGAGGGGATATTTACTCTTCACCTGAGAAAGTAGCAGGGATGCACTGAGCTCTGCCTAGGGATGGGGGGAGGAGAGGTGTGCCATATGTATAAAAATCTGATGTGAAGAAATGAAGAAAATAGAATCATAGAATCATAGAATCATAGAATGGTTTGGGTTTGAAGGGACATTAAAGATCAACTAGTTCCCACTCCCCTGCATGGGCAGGGAAACCTTCCACTAGATCAGGTTGCTCAAGGCACCATCCAACCTGGCCTTGAAGACCTCCAGGGAGGGGACATCCACCACCTCCCTGGGCAACCTGTCCCAGGATCTCACCACCCTGACAGGAAAGACCTTTTTCCTAATGTCCAACCTAAATCCCCCCTCTTTAAGTTTCAAACTATTGCCCCTTGTCCTCTTGCTACACACCCATGTAAAAAGTGCTACCCCAGCTTTCTTGTAGGCCCCCTTCAGATATTGGAAATTTGCTATAAGGTTATCATGAAGCTTCCTCTTCTCTAGGCTGAACAACCCCAAATTCTTCAGCTTATCTTCATAGGGGAGGTGCTCCAGCCCTCTGATCATCTTCATGGCTCTCCTCTGGACATGCTTGAGGAGTTCTATGTCCTTCTTATGTTGGAGACTCCAGAGTTGGACACAGTACTCCAGGTGGGGTCTCACCAGAGCAGAGCAGAGGGGGAGAATCACATCTCTCAACTGGCTGGCTACACTTCTTTTGATGCAGTCCGGAGTATTGTTGGCTTTCTGGGCTGCAAGTGCACATTGATGGCTCATATTAAATTTCTGGTTCACCACTACCCCCAAGTCCTTCTCCTCTGGGCAGTCCTCAATCCTTTCTCCTCCCAACCTGTATTCACGCATGGGATTGCCTCAACCCAGGTGGAGAACCTTGCGTTTGGCCTGATTGAACTTTGTATGATTTGCAGAAGCCCACTTCTCGAGCCTGTCAAGGTTCCTCTGGATGGCATCCCTTCCCTCCAGCATGTTTATTTCCCCACATAGTTTGGTGTCATCAGTAAACTTGCTGAGGGTGCAATTGATTCCACTGTCCACGTTGCCAAAGAAGATGTTAAATAACACTGGTCCAAGTACTGACCCTTGAGGAACACCACCCATCACACGCCTGCATTTGGACACTGAGCCATTGATCACAACTCTTTGGGTGCAACCAGTCAGCCAGTTCCTTATCCAACAAGTGGTCCAACCATCAAATCTGTATTGTTCCAGTTTCGAGACCAGAATGTCATGTGGGACAGTGTCGAAAGCTTTGAACAGATCCAGGTAGATGACGTTGCTCTGCCTTTGTCCACCAACGCTGTGACCCTATCATAAAAGGCCACCAAATTAGTCAGGCAGGAGTTGCCCTTGGTGAAGCCATGTTGGCTGTCACCAGTCACCCCTTTGTTCTTGTGCCTTAGCAGGGTCTTCAGGAGGATCTGCTCCAAGATCTTGCCAGGCACAGAGGTGAGACTGACTGGCCTGTAGTTCTCTAGGTCATCTTTTTTTTCCTTCTTGAAAATGGGGGTTATGTTTCCCCATTTCCAGTCAGCAGAGACTTCCAAACTCCTCTCAAAGGTGTCCAGTGGCGGTGCAAGAGGCAATTTGTTTTGTACACAAAACAAAATAAAGGACATTCTATTTAAATTTAGGAAGAAAACAAAATAAAATAAAACCATTTGTGTTTTTTTTTTTTAGTGTGAGGGCTGTCAAACTCTGGTGCAGGAAATGCAGAGAGGCTGTGGAGTATCCATCTTTGGAGATACTCAAATCCACTTGGACACAGCCCTGAGTGCAGGTTATCATGCTGCTAACCCTGCTATAGGAAGATGTTGAACTGAAAGGTCTTCAGAGCTGGCTGCCCAGACTCAGCCACTCCATAATTCTGTGATTCTGCAGCAATTTCTTTGATGATATACTCAGTATATCACTTCCAGAACTTCCTCTTTCTATTATGATGTCCCCCTCCTTTTATGTTTTTCTAATGTGAAGAGTATTGGTAAAGTTACATGAGCCTCATCATACTCACTATGAAACCAGTGATTTAGTTGATTATGATATCTTACTGATTTATTGTTGATAGTTTTCAATAAAAACATTTTTAAATATTTGACTGAAGTATATTTTCTTCTGTTTTGCCTCATGCTGGCTTACACCCTGAGATCTGTAATATTTGTTTTTTACTTCCTTTTTTTGATTCTCCCATTACTGTTCCATTGTCAGCTGAACTCTATACACCTCATGAAGACAATATGATTTTATTGTCCAAATGGTGACAGCAGGCCCTGAATCTGTAACTGCAAATTTCCTTTTGCTCCCATGTCACAGTTTGCTTGATTCTAATTTCAAACCTTCCATGCAGTATTTTGCTGTCCTAACAATCAAATACATCCTGTTGGATTTCATGTGGAGATAAGACAGAAAGTTGGTATGATATTAATGATAAAATGATAAAACAGTAACAGTTTTCAAAACTGTGCCCTCACTTGCTCATTGGCACAAACTACTACCATACAAATGTGAACAGTTATAAATGAAAAAGGAAGCATAGCTCGTTGATTTGCTCTATTTCTAATAGAGCAAATTCTGTAAATTTAGCCATTGGCTATCTGGATCATTGGACCGGCTTTGACAAACCTGGTCTGCTGGGGGCTGATGGAATCCACCCGTCAGAAAAGGGGAAGAGCATCCTTGGACATAGGCTAGCCAAACTGGGGAAGAAGGCTTTAAATTGATGTGGCTGGGGGGAGTTAACCTCCATTCATCCCACGCCAATCAATTTCAGTGTGATGCTGGCACCAGTAATAGATGCCCAAAGCCTATAGAAGTGGTGCAGGTCAGCAGGGGAGCACCTGGAGTGCAGCATAATGAAATCTCAGCCCCTCCAGCTAGTCAGTTATCTTCACTGAAGGCCCAGCTTAAATGCCCCTATGCAAATGCATGCAGCATGGGGAATTAGAGATGTGTGTGTGCCTTCAGGGCTATGATCTTATTGGCATCACAGAGACCTGGTGGGCTGGCTCCTATGACTGGAGCATCAGAATCACAGAATCACAGAATCACCAAGGCCAGAAAAGACCTTTAAGATCATCAAGTCTAGCCTATGACCTAACACCACCAGATCAGCTAGACCATGGCACTAAGTGCCACATCCAGCCTTTCCTTAAACACATCCAGGGATGGTGCCTCCACCATTTCCCTGGGCAGTCCACTCCAATGTTTAATCACCCTCTCCATGAGGAAGTACTTCCTAATATCCAACCTAAACCTCCCCTGGTGCAGCTTCAGGCCCTGCCCTCTTTTCTTGTCACTAGTTGCCTGAGAGAACAGCCCAGCCCCCACCTGACTTCAGCCTCCCTTCAGGTAGTTGAAGAGAGTGATAAGGTCCCCCCTGAGTCTCCTCTTCTCCAGGCTAAACAACCCCAGCTCCCCCAGTGTATCCCTACAAGACTTTCCCTCTAGTCCTTTCACCAGCCTTGTTGCTCTCCTCTGGACCCGCTGCAGCACCTCAACATCCTTCTTGAAGTGAGGGGCCCAGAACTGCACACAGAACTCGAGGTGAGGCCTCACCAGTGCTGAGTACAGGAGGAGAATTACATCCCTGCTCCTGCTGGCCACACTATTCCTGATACAAGCCAGGATGCCACTGGCCTTCCGGGCCACCTGAGCACACTGCTGGCTCATGTTCAACCGGTTGTCCACCAGCACTCCCAGGTCCCTCTCTGCCGGGCTGCTCTCCAGCCACTCCTCCCCCAGTCTGTAGTGTTGTATGGGGTTATTGTGGCCAAAGTGCAGGACCCTGCACTTGGTCTTGTTGAATTTCATGCCGTTGGCCTCAGCTCACCGCCCCAGCCTGTCCAGGTCCCCCTGCAGCTTCTTCCTACCCTCTGGCAGATTGACACTTCCCCCCAACTTGGTGTCATCTGCAAACTTACTAAGGGTGGACTCAATCCCCACATCCAGGTCGTCAATAAAGATGTTGAACAGGACTGGGCCCAGTACTGATCCCTGGAGGACACCACTGGTCACCAGACACCAACTGGATGCAGCACCATTCACCGTCGCTCTCTGGGCCTGGTCATCCAACCAGTTTTTGACCCAGTGAAGGGTGCACCTGTCGAAGCCATGGATTGCTAGCTTCTCCAGGAGGATGCTGTGGGAGACTGTGTCAAGGGCCTTGCTGAAGTCAAGGTAGACCACATCCACAGCCTTCCCCTCATCCACTAGGCGGGTCACCCAGTCATAGAAGGAGATGAGATTGGTCAGGCACGACCTTGCTTTCCTAAACCCATGTTGGCTGGACCTGATCCCCTGGTTGTCTTCCACATGCCGCTTGATGGCACTCAGGATGATCTGTTCCATAACCTTGCAAGGCACCAAGGCCAGGCTGACAGGCCTATAGTTCCCCAGATCCTCCTTCCAGCCCTTCTTGTGGATGGGTGTCACACTGGCCAACCTCCAGTCATCTGGGACCTCCCCGGTCAGCCAGGACTGGTGATTAATGACTGAGAGTGGCTTAGCCAGTTCTTCCGCCAGCTCCCTCAGCACCCTAGGGTGAATCCCATCCAGACTCATGGACTTCTTGGGATCTAAGTGGCACAGCAGGTTCCTAACTACTTCCTCCTGGATTACAGGAGGGGGATTCTGCTCCCCATCCCTGTCTACCAACTCAGGACCCTAGTTGTCCTGAGGCTAGCTAGTCTTTTTGTTAAAGACTGAGGCAAAGAAGGTGTTAAGTACCTCAGCCTTTTTCTTGTCCTCCATTATAGGTTCCCCCCCCTCATCCAATAAGGAATGAAGATTTGCCCTGACCCTCCTTTTGTTATTGATGTATTTATAAAAGCATTTTTTATTATCCTTTACAGAGATGGCCAGATTAAGTTCTAGCTGGGCTTTTGCATCTCTAATTCACTTTCTACATGCCCATACAATATCCTTAAATACTTCTTGATTCACTTGCTCCTTTTTCCAAAGATGATACATTCTTCTTTTATTACTGAGTTCTTATAATGGTTCCCTGCTCAACCAGGCTGGTCTTCCTCCCCACCGGCTCCTTTTTCAGCACACAGGGACAGCCTGCCCCTGCATCTTCATAATTTCATTCTTAAAGTAAGCCCAGCCTTCCTGGACTCCTTTGTTTTTGAGGGCTGCTTCCCAAGGAACTCTCCAAATCATCATCCTGAAGAGACCAAAATCAGCCCCCTGGAAGTCCAAGGTAGAGGTTTTGCTGACGACCCTCCTAACTTCTCCATATATTGAAAATTCTATCATATCATGGTCGCTGTGCCCAAGACGACCTCCAACCACTACATCTTCCACCAGCCCTTCCCTGTTTGTAAACAGTAGGTCTAGAATGGAGGGTTATAAAATCTTTAGGAAGGACAGGTAGGGAAGATGAGGTTGGGGTGTTGCCCTCTATGTAAAAGAGCAGCTGAAGTGCATGGAGCTCTCCCTGGAGATGGATGAGGAGCCAACTGAGAGCTTATGGGTTAAGATTAAAGGGAGGGCAGACACGGGTGACATTACAGTGGGAGTCTGCTACAGCCTGCCTGACCAGGACAGCAGTATATACAAAGCACTCCACAGACAGATAGGAGCAGCTTTGCATTCAGAAACAATGGTACTCATGGGTGACTTCAACCACTCTGATATCTGTTGAAAGGACAACTCTGCAAAGCACAAACTATCCAGGAGGTTCCTAGAGTGCATGGATGACAACTTCCTTTTCCAAGTAATTGGGGATCCAACAAGGAGAGGTGCTATGCTGGACCTTGTTCTCACCAACAAGGAAGGGATGGTGAGGGATGCTAAGCTAAAGGGCATGAAATGGTGGATTTCAAGATCCTTAAGGCAGCAAGGAGAGCTTACAGTTAGCTTACTACCCTTGACTTCAGGAGGGCAGATTTCAGCCTCTTCAGGGATATGCTCAAGAGAGTGTAATGGGATAACATCCTGGAGGGAAGAGGGTCTCATGAAAGCTGGCTGATATTTAAGGATCACCTTCTCCAGGCCGAAGAGATCCTGACTAAGAGGAAATCAGGTAAAAACTCCAGGAGGTTGGCATGGACGAGCAAGCAGCTCCTAGAAAAGCTCAGACTTAAGAAGAAT
This sequence comes from Hemiprocne comata, assembly GCA_020745705.1. NCBI lineage: Eukaryota > Metazoa > Chordata > Aves > Apodiformes > Apodidae > Hemiprocne > Hemiprocne comata. The sequence continues at coordinate 70,590,310 of CM036616.1, read as the reverse complement.
GCACACAGAGGGTGGAAGCTAGGGCAGGTGCCCTGGGAGAATTACAGAGAGATTGTCTGAGCAGCTAGAGATTGGGTAAAGGAGAGCCAAATCCCAGATGGAATTAAATCTTTCCAGGGATGTAAAGAAGAATTATAAAAGCTCCTATAGGTATGTTGGGAATAAAAGGACAAGCAAGGAAAATGTAGTCCCTCTCCTGAAGGAAATGGGACACCTAACTACGCAGGATATTGAGATGGCTGAGATTATTAATGACTTCTTTGCATCAGTCTTCTCTGGCAAGTGTTCCATCCTCATTGCAAAGGCCATAACAAGTGAAAGCAGGGACTGGGTGGGACAACAAAGCATCCCACACTTTAGGAGAAAAACAGGTTTGAGACCATCTATAGAACCTTAAGGTGCATAAGTCTACGGGACCTGATGGGGTCCATCTACAGGTTCTCAGGGAGCTGGTGGTGGATGCAGTTGCTAAGCCTCTGTCCATCATGTTTGAGAGGTCATGGTGGTCTGGTGAGGTTCCTGCTGATCGCAAAAAAGGTAACATAGCCCCTATTTTTTAAAAGGGGAAAAAGGAAGACCCAGGGAGCTACAGGCCGGTAAGTCTCACCTCTGTGCCTGTGAAGATCATGGAACATATCCTCCTGGAAAAAGTGCTAAGGCACACGGAAAATAAAGAGATGATAGGTGACAGCCAACATGGCTTCACTAAGGGCAAATCCTGCCTGACCAGTTTGGTGGCCTTTTATGGCAAGGCTACAGAGATGGTGGATAGTGGCAGAGGAACTGATGTAATCTACCTGGATTTGTGCAAGGCATGTGACACTGTCCCACATGACATCCTGGTCTCCAAACTGACAAGGCATGGATTTGACAGATGGACCACTCAGTGGATAAGTAATTGGCTGGATGGCCACACCCAGAGAGTTGTGGTCCATGGTTCAGTGTCCAAGTGAGGCAAGTGATGAGTGGTGTTCCTCAGGGATCAGCATTGGGACCAATGCTGTTTAACATCTTTGTTGGAGATATGGACAGTGGGACTGAGTGTATCCTCAGAAAGCCTGCTAATGATACCAAGCTGTGTGAACATGTAGGAATTAGGCTAAACTTTTACTTTGAAAATCAACATTCATTTGTTGGCTCACCACCTTTATGCCAGGAGAAGCAATTGCTTGGTATCATATACTAGTAGTAAATCCATGTCTTAAGTGCCAAAAGAAACTAAGAAGGAATTGTGTCTCAGAAAGGTAATCAGGGCAACTCATTGTTTTGCAGAGTTGCTTCTAGCAACACTCCTAACTTGTCTCTCTTTTAAGTCTGAACTTTCTTACAGAATATGCCTGCAAGGAGCATGTACCATACTGCTTCCCTGTAAGCAAGGGAACATTACTACCTCAGCTTGTTTTTTCTCGCCTATTCATAATGACTCTGTAGTTACCTGTTCATGTTCTCATGCAGTATTCATAATACATGAGAAGGACTTGGTGAACCACATAGATGATTGAATATATCAAATATTTAGTTTTATATGATTGAATAATTCAGGACTAAATAATTGCTGTATTCTGTGGAGGTTCCAGAAGGGGTTACACAATGTCTGTAATGCATCAGTTCTTCTCTAAGGCTAAAACCTCATTTTTATACCTAAGAGCCACTTTGACTTCTTGGGTGCTCATGAATGTGCTGGATGTGTTCTGCAGGAAAACACAGAGCCACCTGCATGGACCCTTCCAGAGGCTCTTATCTGCTTGGAAATCTATGCACATATGTGAGATGGGATCTAACTGACTCTGAAGATATGAACCCCGCACTGAGAGCATGAATACAAACCCAGACGGGAAACGAGATGCAACCTTCTAGGTTTCACCTGCTCCTGATGACCAGCCACATGAATAAATATGTGTCACAACTAAGTTACAATAAAGTAAAATTTGGGTTCATTAGGATTGTTTTTTCCATATAATTATAGTCTCCAAAGTCTGCATAGAATCACAGAATGTACTGGGTTGGAAGGGACCTCTAAAGGTCATCTAGCCCAACCCCCCCTACAATAAGCAGCAACATCTCCAACTAGAACACATTGTTCAGAGCCCCAACAAGCCTGACCTTGAATGACTCCAGGGATGGGGCCCCCACCGACTCTCTAAGCAACCAGTTCCAGTGATCCACCACCCTCATATTAAAGAACTTTTTCCTAATGTCTAACATAAATCTACCCTTCTCCAGCTTAAAACCATTACCCCTTGTCCTGTTATTACATGCCCTAGTGAACAGGTTTTCCCCAGGTGTTCCAGTCCCTTAATCATCCTCATAGCTCTCCGTTGGACTCTCTCAAGTAGATCCCTGTCCCTTTTGAACCGCTGAGCACAGAACTGGACACAATACTCCAGATGTAGTCTCACTAGGGCAGAGTAGAGGGGGAGGAGGAGAACCTCCCTCGACCTGCTGGACACACTCCTCCTAATGCACCCCAGGACACCATTGGCCTTCTTGGCCACAAGGGCACATTGTTGTCCCATGGATAACTTCTTGTCTACCAGGAATCCAAGATTCTTCTCTATGCAGCTGCTCTCTAGCAGATCACCTCCTAACCTGTATTGGTGCATTTTGTTCTTCCTTCCCAGGTTCAAGACTCTGCATTTGCTCTTTTTGAACCTCATTAAGTTCATCTTTGCCTAGCTCTTCAGCCTGCCCAAATCTTGCTGAAATGCCACACAGCCTTCAGGCGAATCAGCCAACCCTCCCAGCTATGTGTCATCATCAAACTTGCTGAGAAGACACTCTTCCCTGCCATCAAGGTTGTTGATAAAAATGTTGAACAGAACTGGACCCAGAACTGATCACTGGGGGACTCCACTATTTACAGGTCTCCAGCTGGACTCTGCACCATTGATCATCACTCTTTGGGCTTTATTGTGTAATAAGTTCTTAATCCATCTCACTGTCCATTCTTCTGTTTCACATTTCCTGAGCTTGCTCACAGGGATGTTATTGGAGACTGTGTCAGAAGCCTTGCTAAGTTCAAGGTAGACTACATCCACTGGTCTCCCTTCATCTATCCATTCAGTCACAACATCATAGAAGGCTATCAGATTAGTCAAGCATGATTTCCCCTTGGTAAATCCATGCTGACTACTCCTGATAACCTTCTTCTCTTCCATGTGCTTCGAGATGACCTCCAAAAGGAACCGCTCCATCATTTTTCCAGGGGTGGAGGTGAGGCTGACTGGTCTGTAGTTTCCTGAATCATCCTTCTTGCCCTTTTTGAAGACTGAAGTGACACTGGCTTTTCTCCAGTCCTCAGACACCTTTCCTGTTTGCCATGATTTTTTTAAAATGATGGAGGGTGATAACATCAGCCAGCTCTCTCAACACTTGGGTGCATCCCATCAGGGCCCATGGACTTACAATCATAGAATAGTAGAATCATAGAATGGTTTGGGTTTGAAGGGACATTAAAGATCAACTAGTTCCCACTCCCCTGCATGGGCAGGGAAACCTTCCACTAGATCAGGTTGCTCAAGGCACCATCCAACCTGGCCTTGAAGACCTCCAGGGAGGGGACATCCACCACCTCCCTGGGCAACCTGTCCCAGGATCTCACCACCCTGACAGGAAAGACCTTTTTCCTAATGTCCAACCTAAATCCCCCCTCTTTAAGTTTCAAACTATTGCCCCTTGTCCTCTTGCTACACACCCATGTAAAAAGTGCTACCCCAGCTTTCTTGTAGGCCCCCTTCAGATATTGGAAATTTGCTATAAGGTTATCATGAAGCTTCCTCTTCTCTAGGCTGAACAACCCCAACTTCTTCAGCTTATCTTCATAGGGGAGGTGCTCCAGCCCTCTGATCATCTTCATGGCTCTCCTCTGGACATGCTTGAGGAGTTCTATGTCCTTCTTATGTTGGAGACTCCAGAGTTGGACACAGTGCTCCAGGTGGGGTCTCACCAGAGCAGAGTGGAGAGGGAGAATCACCTCTTTTGACTGACTTGCCCCAGTGGAGCTCTCCTTGGAGAGTCCTGCCACCCTCTTGCCCCAGGCTGCCATCGTCTTTGGTCACTGTCCCACTCTGCCCCCCACATCTGCATATATTGTTTGCATAACTGATTGCTGACCCACTCTTCATTGACTAGTGGAGAGTCTTCCCTCCTCCAGGCTTCCTTTTGTATATCCAGGGTCTGAGGTTCATAAGGGCTGGTCTTAGCAAAGACTGAAGCAAAGAAGGTATTCAGCAACTCTGCCTTCTCTGCATCCTCTGGTATCAGGGGTCCCACCTCATTCAGCAATGTGCCCACATTTTCCCTATTCTTCCTTTTACTACTGATATATTTGAAGAAGCTCTTTCTGTTCTCTTTTACTTCTTTTGCCAGTTTAAGTTCTAAGAGGGCTTTGGTCTTTCTTGCTGCTTTCCTACATACCCTGACAATGTCCGTTTCGGGTATTGGAAGGTCTCTCACAACACTGATCCCAGTACAGACCCCTGAGGGACACGTCTTGGCACCGTTTTCCATCTGGACATCAACCCATTGACCACTACCCTCTGGATGCAACTATCCAGCCAATTCCTCATCCACGTAACAGTCCACCCATCAAACCTATATCTCTCCAATTTAGAGAGAAGGATGTTGCAGGGGACCGTGTCAAAGGCCTTGCAGATGTCCAGATAGATGACATCCATAGGTCTTCCCATGTCTACTGCTGCAGTCACCCCATTGTAGAAAGCCACTAGCTCAGGCAGGCCATATTTACCCCTACTAAAGCCATGCTGGCTGTCCTGAATCAACTCTCAGTCCTCCTTGTGCCTGAGCATGTCTTCTGGGAGGATCTGTTCCATGATCGTCCCAGGCACAGAGCAGATCCTGACAGGTCAGTAGTTCCCAAGGTCCTCCTTTCTACCTTTTTTTAAAATGGTGCAATGTTTCCTTTCTTCCAGTCAGTAGGGACTTCACCTGGCTGCCATGACTTTTCTAATACCATGGAGAGTGGCTTGGCAACTGCATCAGCCAATTCCTTCAGGACTCTGGGATGAACCCCATCAGGTTCCATGGACTTTTGTATGTTCAGGTTCCTCAGATGGTCACAAACTTTGTCTTTGCTTACAGTGGGAGGGACATTGTTTCCCTGTTCTCTGTCTTGTGGGCCATCAACTTGGGAGCTGTGAGGAGAGGGGTTGCCAGTGAAGACAGAGGCAAAAAGGTTGTTGAGAATCTCAGCCTTCTCCTCATCTGTTGTTACTAGTTCACCACTGTTACTTATCAGGGGCGTACACTTTCGTTAACCTTCCTTTTCTGGTTTACATACCTGTAGAAGCCCTTCTTGTTTTTCCTTACTTCCCTTGCCAAGCTCAGCTCCAGCTGCGACTTGGCCTTCCTGACCTCATCCCTACACAACTGGGCAACATCCCTATACTCTTCTCAGGATACCTCTCCCCACTTCCATTGCTTGTGTAATTCCATCTTGCCTTTTAGTTTGACCAGCAGGTCTTGACTCAGCCACACTGGTCTCTTGCCTTCCTTGCTCGATTTCTTACAGCTGGGGATTGAGATCTCTTGCACTCTGTGGAAAGCATCCTTAAAGATCTGCCAGCTCTGTTCTGCTCCCTTGTCCCTGAGGGCTGTTTCCTAGGGGTTCCTATTTACTAACTCCTTGAAGTGCTGGAAGTTTGTTTTCCTAAAATTTAGAGTCCCGACTATGGTTCTCATCTGCCTCACACCCCTTAGGACAGGTAACTGCACTAGTGCATGATCACTGCAGCCCAGGCTGCCTTCAACTTTGACATTCCTGATGAGTTCTCTTGCATTTGTGGCCATCCAGTCCAATAACTTATTTCCTTAGGTAGGGCTGTCAATTTCATGTCATAAGCTGTCATCGAGGCACTCCCAGAGTCTCCTGGATTGCCTAGAGCTTGCTGTGCTTCTTTTCCAACAGATGTCAGGGTGGTTGAAATGCCCCATCAGGATGAGAGTCTGTGAGTGCGATGTCTCCTTGAGCTGGAGTAAGAAGGCTTCATCGATAGGCTCCACTTGATTGGGCAGCCTGTAGTAGACTCCAACCACAAGACTCCCTTTCTTGTCCCAGTCCCTAATTGCTACCCATAAGAATTCGACCTGCTCATGGCTGTTCTTTAGGCACAACTCTTCACACTCTATCCGCTTGTTTACAGAGAGGGCAACACCTCCACCCCTTCTTCCTCTCCTGTCCTTTCTGAACAGCTTGTAGCCATAGATAGTCACACTGCAGTCTCAGGATTCATCCCACCAAGTTTCTGTAATTGCCACTATGTCATAGTTTTCCTGTGGCACTGTGGATTCCAGCTCCTCCTGTTTGTTGCCCAGGCTGCGTACATAGGTGTAGAGGCACTTCAACTGGGTTGTGGGCCATGTCACTTTCTTAGAGGGACACCCCTTAAGGCATTTCATGGATGCTACCCTGCTATCTCCTATTACCTCAGGAGCCCCTGTTTCATCTCTGTAAGACAGTGTCTGTGCTTCAGTGTCCACAGCATGCCTCAGGGCAACAGGTTGAAGGCCCTTATTATCATGCCATCCTTCTAACCCTGGTGTGTCTTCCTGCCACTTGACAAAGATGATCTTGATATGATTATCTCCCTCCCACTTTGCCTCTAGTTTAAAGCCATGTCAATCAGGTCTACAATCTCTTGGGCAAAGACCCTTTTCTCCCTTTGAGAAAGATGTCTCCCATTTGATGCCAGCACTCCTGGTGCTGTGTAGACCATCCCAATATCAAAAAACCCAAGACTGTGGTGATGACACTAGCTATGGAGACACGTGTTGATAGATTGGATCCTCACATTCCTTACAATGTCACTGCTTTCAACTGGAAGGAGAGAATTAAAAATAACCTGTGCCCCAGAGTCTCTCACTAACTGTCCCAACTCCCTGAAGTCTCTCTTGATTGTTCCTGGACTACTATTTTATCCTCACTCTTTACCCACATGTAGTAGTGGGTAGTAATCTGTGGACCTCACTGAGCTAGGAAGTTTTCTGGTGATGTCCTTAACCCAGGCTCCAGGGAGACAGCAGACCTGGCAAGGAGGGTCTACATGGTATATCGGACCCTCTGTTCCCCTCAGAACAGAGTCGCCTACAATGAGAACCCTTCTTTTTTTTCCAACTGTGTGGGGAATTCATATGGGCAGTAGGCCTGTCTGACTGTGTAGGCAACTCTGATGTAGCTTGCTTATTTTCCACATCCTCATTCAGCTGTTTCTTCCCAACCAGAGCCTCGTACCTCTTGCTCAGATGCACTTCAGGAGGCACGGTGAGCAAGAGGGGATTTTGCCTGCTGTCCTTACCATGAACTTGCCTCCCCTCTCTCTTTTCATTTAGGCTCCTGCCTTTGGCCCGACAGGGGCAGGATACAGAGGCCCCTTGATCCTGAGTGCTCTCTGATGGGTGCTCCCATTTCTGTTTTAAGGAGGGCAGAGCCTGGCTCCACCAGTCTGTCTCCTGTTCAGCCCCCTTAATGCTCCTCAACCTTTTGACCTCTTCACGCAGCTGTGCCACCAGGCTGAGCAGATCGTCCACCTGTTCACAATGGACACAGCAGTTCTCATTACTGCCACTTGTTGCCAGAGCGAGGCTCTGGCACTCCTTGCAGCCTGTGACCTGCACAGCTGCATGTTTCTGTGGGAGTTCTATCTGGGTTGTCACATCCATTCTGGTGAATGCAGAGGTCACTGCCTTCTGCTGGGCAGAGACCATAGCTGAGCTCTCCCATGTGCCCTGCTCACACTTTCAACAAGAAAGCTGCTGCTTTGCTCTTCACTGAGGGAGTGCTGCCGGTTTTGCCGGTTCCTCCCCTCGCTCTCACCCATGCACCTGGGTCGCTCCGCTCCTCTGTGATGGCCACATTTAAATGCCCCATGGTTGCCCTGGCAACACCTCCAGCCACATCAGACTCTATCACAAGAGCTGTCAACTCCTGTCAGATGTCTCTGCTCTCCCTCAGGCTTCCCTGGCTCTGGGAACCCCCCTGTCCATCTCAATCTGGTGTACTATTTTGTTAAGGCAGAGCACTTACCATTGCTGCTGCCTCTCTCCTTGCTCCTCATGATATGAGAACAGTTGTCACCTTTTTCTGCCAGTGAATCTTCAGGAAATCATTGATTTATTAGATCACTGCTCTTAAATTAGAGCTAGTAAGGAAAACTTGGTTTAATAACTTTCTATATGGAAAAGGCTCATTAGTTAATCATGATATGTGTTATGAAACCATCAAAAGTTCCATGACATTCTGGTTTGGGGAAACATAAATTTATGTCCAAACATTTCAAATTTAAAAATTGTACAAATAACAAAACTAATATTATAAACAATGTCTTAAAAATTTGACATGAAGCTATTTCCTTGCATATGTTTCCAGCTCACAGATTTTGTTCTGTTTTATTCCCTAATTTCCCCAGCTTTCCATCCTCCCCTACGCCAGAATAAAGATAATGTTGTATGTTGCAAAGCTATTCCAAGCTGAATATCAAGATTGTAATTCAGGTGAGGTGCTCTACTTCCATTCCATTAATAAATCACCTGAAGACTGCTCTTCTGTCAGCAGAACTCTTCAATTGAATTACATGCTTCTACTCAATCAAGAATCATCTATATCACATTATAAAGTGACAGAAATCACCCTGTGATATGGCTGAACTGTGAGATCTATGTAGCATTGCTTTTTAGAAGCTTGTGTCTCAATAGCTGCAGCTTACATTTAGTTTAAATTTGATACGGTTGATTATCAGGGGTAGCTCCGTAAAAAAGGCTGCTTCTTTCAAAAAATAGATCACTCTTTACATATATACACATTTAAGGATTTGTTTCTCTTGGAGCATCAAAGATAATTTGGTATTAGCTTAGATTTTCAGAAACATCTAGTTCCTACCCTGAATGACCAAAAATTTCCAAAACATCTAGTTGTGCATTAACGAGGAACAAACAGGAGAGAAAATGTGAGGACCAACTCAGTGTATAATGTAATGGTACTGCTGTTAATCAAGTTAATGATGTCCTTTCAAAAATATTGGTTTGATATCTCTCAGAGAGCTTAGATTTCACCTGTCTCTGTCATATTTTCCAGTTCTCTCTCACTGTAACTTTCCAATATTTTAAATCTGAAATATGTGAAATCTGATAAAAAAAATAAATGCAAAGCTAAAAAGATAAGTTGTTTTTATACAGATCTTAAAATTCTGAACACCCCACTCTCCCACCCCCCCATTGTTCCATGTTGTGGATAAGAGGCTTAGTTTGCAATGTTTTTAAATTTAAGATTCCTGTGCTTCTAGTCTCCATCTGTACTACGGGGTTAGTCATGTACTCACTTTTACAGGCAGATTAAACAATAAAAAAATCCTAAATTTAAACTAAACGCAAGGCTTAAAATTAGTAAATCTGTTTACTTACTCCCTCTAAAATACTCACATTGAATTGTAAAATACCTTTACCCAGTCCAATCCCTTCACTATTCTCATTTTCCTAAAAATATTTTCTCACCTTATACTCCGAACCCTATTACTATTCCTTGACATAGTAACAGAATTAAGGCTTTTTTACTCCTACATGAAAGGCAATTAGCTAATAAGCTTGCAACTATTTTACTGTAAGAACTTGCACAGGAGGAGTTCCAACAGACAGAAGGGTATCTCAGACACGGAGGGTGAGTAGGAGAGAGAAATAAGAGGCCAGGAAAAAAAAAAAAGAAACACCAAACATATTCCTCAGGATCCTGAGTTGCCTTTTAGACTGCTTATGCTTACAGTCAGATCTGCTCCTCAGAGAAATACTTTAAAAAAAACTAATCCCTGATTGTGTTGAACTCATAGCACAGCCAAAAGCCATATGAATAATTCTGCATTTTAGAGCAGAGTCTGAATACTGTTCACTAGGCAAGGCATGGGGCTAAATGATAAAAATAGAGGAAATATATAACTGTCTGCTTGGTAATGAGCACTTGCTGTCTTAGACACTGAAATCAAATGAAAAAGGTATATTATAGCTAGAGATTAAATATAAATGTACAGAAGAGACACAATCCAACTCTGAAACCAGGATCTCTAACTTCTGAGTGTTGGAATGAGCAGCTTTAAGATTGTTTTATCATGTATCATTGAATCATAGTATATCTTGAGTTGGAAGGGAACCACAAGGTCCATTGAGCCCAATTCACTGTTCCATGACTACCTAAACAAAACCATTATTAAGAGCATTGACTAGCTACAAATGTCTGCATTTAAAATCACAGAAGACAATTTGAAATAACATAATAAAAAGAGAAAAGCAAAATTCCTAACAGAGCTGTGGAAATTAATCCTACTGCTTGCAAATATACAGGGTGAACACCACTCAAGGAAAATGCTCTTGGTAATTAAAAGCATCAAGTAGAAGCCAAAAATGGAGTCAGCCTTTTTTTTGCTGTTGACATTGTAGAAATCAAAGTCATTGTTACCCCAAGACAACTGATATAAGCAGACAACTGAATTGCATAGAAAAAGGGAAAAGTATCTGTTACACTTAATATTTAAAGCTATCTATTCTCAGAACTTAAAAGTATTAAAGCAGTAATCCAAGTATCTTTTTTCCTGATGGATTCTTTCTGGTGTGTTAATGGTTTTTGCCTTCAAAGGGAGTTTTAGGGGCAAGATAGTGTCTTGTTGGTCTGACTGACTGTTTGTGTAGGTTTTCATAAGATCCTCCTTCATAACAGTGTTCACAAAGGATACCCTAACCTCCTGCTGGGATATGCTTGACTTAGTGAAGAAAAATAACAGATAAAGTGTTTATTACAGTAGGAACTTGAGAGGAAGTTGAGAGGAAACTTGATTTGATGTTAATGTAACTTTAAACAGGCCAATCAAGCAATATTTGTGGATGACACCAAAGATGTTATGCAGACCTCAGGGGCCACTGTAAGAAGTCTTTTCCTTCAAAACACTATGGAAGGATGCAGAATAGGAAAGACTATTACCTCTGCTCTGAAATTCACTCAAACTCTCGCTAAGTCCATACCACAGATACTAATTACCATGGAAGTGGACTTGGGAGAAAAAGTTCTTTTCCACTAGGTCAGGTTTTGTCCTTGAATAAGTTAATTCATTTGTCTTTATTTGTCCATATGATAAAGGGGAGGTAATAAGGATCATGCTTTTCAGGCAAATGAAAAAGCCTATATGAGATTTAGCAACTTCTTCAGGAAACAGCAGAAGTTGCCTGCTCCAGAAGAGAAGGTTGACCAGAAGCTCCAGTGACAACCTTTGGGTACCCCACAGTAACTGAATAAGATGAGCAGAATTGACTTCCCAGATGAATCATACGAAATAGTTGACCTGGAGCACATGAAGCAAAACACTTAGAAAGCAAGGTTTCACTCAGGGTTTCACTGTCAGCACTGACAGCTCCAGGAAAATGTGAGTTTCTACCATGTTGTAATTACAGATTCTTGGTTAATTGGTTGTTCCTTAATAGCTTTTTCTAGATAGTACAAGTATTATTCAAGATGTTTAGTATTTTTTATAACATTATCAATTTCGTTTTCATACTGAGAATCTATTGCAACTATCTCAGTATTATTAGGCAAATGAATGTTTGCTGAAGCACAGAATTTATTCCAATGAAAATATGAAAATACCATCATTTTGCAAGAAAACCAACATTTCACATGTGATGTAAGACAACAACAGACCTGGCATTTCACCAGGTTGATTTCTCAAGGTTAGTATGAAGCCCAGAAGGAAATTAACAAAGTAGAGACAAGAAAGTCGTATCTTGGAATGAAAAATATGTCCTTTTGACTGCCTGGATGTTAGTTTTTGCTTCCTGCTTGGATATTTTAATGAAGTTTCACTGCATGGGGACAGACTTGCTGTGGCTTTGTTGATCAAAATTCATATCATTATACTAACGCTGTCTCTATGTCACTTGCAATTGGTATGTATTGATAAGGGTAATAGAGATTGAATTGCATTATGTGTCAGAAAAAAAAAAAAGTATGATTCATCATCTATAGTATTATTGTGTTGTGTTCTATCAAATTTTCCTATCAATGCAAATCTAAACCACACACATTCTCTCTCTCACATACACACACACATAATATTATCAATGTTACTGTTTTTTTTTCCAGCAAGGGTCTTCCCAACTGTAGAGTCCTGAAAAGAATAATTGTCTCAAAACAGCCTCCCTGACAAACTAGACATTGTGCTCGGGTGGGGGCCTCATTTGATAACCACCTGGACTCTGTTCTTGCAAGGAGAGCCCCTTGTTTGGTAACCACCCTGATAAAGTGGACACTGTCCTTGAAAGGGGACCCTCTCCTTTGGCAGCCACCCTGATAAATGAGACACTGTCCTTGCTTGATAAGGAGCAGTGGCCAGCAAGAGGAGACCCGTGGAGGCACAGTGCCATCTTGCAAAAGACCACTGTCCTGTTTAAGGACAGAGTGCATGCGTGACAATAAAGGTCATTGCTTGGTCAACCTGGATGGGGGGGCCAAGTGATCACCTGGACCCCGTGCCTCGACAACTCATTTCCAGAACAATCCCAAATCCAACACTGAGTCTGCACAAAGCAGGCTGAGCCTCACCAGGAGAGGTGGGGCCAGGTGCCATAAAAGAGGCAGACTCGAAATGCTCAGGTCACGTGCCCACCATCCAAGGACCACAACGTCATGCCAAGATCGTAGCTGGATCCAAGGGTGGTGATACCCTTTCTATCCACTCTTTCTTTATCTCTGTCTCTCTGTCTCTCTGCCGCTCTCTTCATCTCTCTCTCTCTCTCTCTCTCTCTCTAACCTTATTCTCGGCACACAGGGGTACCATTATTTCTAATTTTGCTAAGTTTTTCCTGTTGTAACCTGTTGTTTTGAGAGGACCATTTTGCTAAGTTCTGCTAGTTGTAATCTGCTGCTTTGAGAGTGTTATTGTTGTATGTTTCCTTTGACAGGCTTTATAATCTTACTCAAGTAAAGGTGTGTTTTGTGAAAGCCTCCTGGGTAATGGTCTTACTCCTAGAGTACTGCACAGAGTATTCCTGAGCTTAATCTGGCTGAATGGGTTGTTAAAAGAGATATTTATATTTAGTTTGGGCCCCCAGCTCTGGGGAGCTGTGACCACTTTGTGGGACGTACCCACCTTGTGGGACGTGACAGTGCCATGCCCACTTTGTGGGTCGTGACACCAACAGGCAGGCAAATTCAGATGCATGTGTGTATATGAACACACATGTATATATGTATGTATATTTGTATACACTTACATATGAACATATATTTATAAGTATAGATGTACAAATGTATTTTACCAAAAAAAGGAACATCTCTGTGGGTTTCTCTCTATATTACTGTGACTCAATCCTTTTCCTGTTTTTTGGTCTGGTATTCAGTTGTATTCTGGTTGTACACATCTATGTTTTCTATTCATGGCCTAATGAGAGCCTAAAAGACACTCCAAATTTCAGAGTATTTTCTAGGACACTCTGTTTCCATGCTTCAGTTACAGAATGCCATTTATTGGTGTAGTCCTTTGTCTTCCTGTCTTCTGGACTGGAGGATGAAAACATTGAAAACACTTTTATATCTAGCAACACACTGTTTCCACAGGTAAACAATCACAATCTTTGCCATTAATACTTTTCATCAAAACAAGCTTATTTCCTTTTCTCTTACTTATTTCTTCTCCATTTCTCAGGGAAGGGAATGGGGGGGGATGGCAGGGGAGGGGGGGGAAGCGGAAGGGAAAGGGGAAGGGGAGGATGCTTTTCAAAGAGGTAACAACACTGCAAGATACTGATGCTGCTTGGATGAGTGCTCTTCTGTACTAAGTGATTATGTAATACTACATCAGTGAAAAGTCACATTTTAAAAAAACACTGTAATTTTTTACCCTATTTTCCCTGTTGGAATTATGTCTTTTGCTGCTATTTTGTCTTCAGTAGAATTTGTGTCAGAAATTTCCCAAAAGAGAAAATACTGAAAAGAAACCTGGCCATTTGCACCTCTAAATAGATATCATATTCAGAAATGGAGACTAGTTTTTCTGGCTCATTGATTAGTCATGTGTATTTCTAAGAATACAATTAAAGTAATTTCTCCTGGAGCTGTAAGCAAAAGTACTGTTCCCACTATCTTGACAGGTTCTCTGTACATTCATTAAAGTAAGAACATATATTTCATTTTCATCAACACCGATCACAGCATCAGAGATCAAGCAAGATGTTATATTAGGCAAAAAACACAGTTGTGGGGCAAATATCATCCACAAGGGCTACTATAAGGGTTGTAAAATAATTTCCAGGGCCTGCCTGAAACATGCATTATAAACCTCCAGTGTAGGTTTGTGCCACAGATAAAGCTCCTGATTGAATTAACAACAGGCAGCAAGTACAGTCCTGTACAGCATTATGATTTGTTCTTCCTCCTAACCCTAACCCTAACCCTAACGCTAATCCTAACCCCTGAGCATTACACTATATTCCAGTTCCCTCCTTTGGAAGGGATGACATTGTTCTTCCTCCATTATGCAAAGGCACTCAGTTCCCCAGGGGGAATATACGTGCACACAGAGAAAGCATATGCACATGTTCCAGTCTGTTCTGGAAAACTAAAAATTCTGAAGACTACGAGGAGTGAACATTTCTAGGAAAACTCCTTTTTATTGTGATGTTGAATTTCCCTCAAATATTGCAGTAAGATTAAATAAGGAAGCAGAAGATTTTATTAATGAGTTAGCTGCCTGGAATTGCTCTATGTTATCATACAGGTGAGCAGTCCTCTGGAGTGAAGTAAATTAATTCAATGAAGCCCAGTCACATTGTTCAGATGAAGCAACAGGGCTTTTTTTCATAGCTGGGAGCCATTGATACAACTGTTTCATTTATTTTATGAACATGCCAGGATTAATGTCTGTCCAGCAACATTGGCTGAGTATTTTTCTGAACGGAATTCAGGCACAGATATGAAATTTATGAAAATATTTTTGAAATTAAAAATATTTCAGTTACATGATAATATATGGATTTTTTTTCTTAGCTTAAAAATAGGAGCAAAAGTGGTTTGCTTTCACTACAATGTCCTTGACTAGAAAAAAAAATAAAATTAAGTACTTCTGATTTATTACAGTGTCATTTGCCTGTACATGAATTCTAGGTTTATCTGAACACATGCTGCTTAGACAAATAGACACTATTTGTATTCATGTTACGGTAACAGTAATGGATCCACAGTGAATGTTACTGTACTTGTTTAAATACTTGAGTTTGATTTTTTTTTTATAGTTTTATATGTAGTCTCCCATAAGCCTTTCCCTCCCCTGAATTTCTGGATGTCACTAAATCTAAACAAAACATTTTAAAGTTTATTCACTATAAAGTTGATATCATGCTAATATACTGACAGAGAAGTGACATAATAAGAAGAGAGAAGGACAGAACAGCTTGTAAAACATCATTATACTGAAGTATTGGTGAAGCATTAGATTATTTCTATTCTGTTGTGTTGGACACTACACTGTAATTGTACAGTGAAAGAGAGTACAGAGTAAAGGACTAGAAAACAAATGTGACCTGTGAGAATAACCAGTGTTTTAATGTAAAGAAGGACTGGCAAAGATGAAGGCAGAGGTCTTAAATTATAGAAGTCTTAAAGTTTATAAAATAAGAACACAATAATTTCATATCTATGAAACAAATAATGGCAAGTAATGGTCTTAAAACTCAATGATGTAAGTTTCCATTAGATATCATAAAAGATATTTAGTGCAACAAATAGAGAAACCTTGAATGAGGTAACTGGGAAGGCTGATGGATTTATATGGTCTGCTCAAGCTGTAAATAAGTGGACAGTCAAAATTCATTATGGGAAGGGTATGGAGTATATGAGCTCCTTAGAAGTTGTCAATACATGAAAAGGTAACCTATATTTTCCTATCATACCCCAGTTTGTTGAATTTAAAAAATGTAGCTAAAAATGTTGATTCAAAGCAAAAATTATATAACATATAAAATAAATAGTCCTTATAAAAGCATTTTTCTCAAAACATTTGTTTAAATCCTTCTGTCTTATACATATGTGAAAGTCCTATTTTGGACCAAGTTTTCAAGTAATTTAATATTCTCCATTTTGATTCTGTACGAGATCTTCCTGCAAGGCTAAAAATAATAAAAGAAATCTATAATCACAATTGCAGAAGGAAATATTTTATGTCAGATATGTTCTGAAAGTACTGTTACAAACTATTTTCCAGGAAGATATTTTTTTTTTCATAATTTTTACAATTTACTTGTGCAACACCAGCCACAGTTCCATTAAACTCTGGTTTCAGAATCTGAAAATGTCACCTCTACATAGATTCCAATTTGATGTACTGACTCTTCAGACCAAAACCCCCAAACAACAAAACCACAATATCTTTTTTCATTAATTTAAATAACATTATTTCTTAAATCTGATTATGGCAACTTCATTGACACATTGACAAATGTAAATAATTACA
Organism: Hemiprocne comata; assembly: GCA_020745705.1. Lineage (NCBI taxonomy): Eukaryota > Metazoa > Chordata > Aves > Apodiformes > Apodidae > Hemiprocne > Hemiprocne comata. The sequence continues at coordinate 70,573,817 of CM036616.1, read as the reverse complement.
CCATCAGTGTTCAGGTAAAGTGCTTAAATGCCTTCTCTCCTAAGAAAATATCTTTAGAGTATGCAGCTCTCTACTCATTTTTAGTCTTTCAGTTACGTGTAGCCATATGTCCCTATTAAAAAAGCCCACAGGAATCTGTTATAGATTTAAATTTCAAAATGAGATTCTTGCAATGCTTCTTCAGGAACATGGCTCCCAAATTTTTGTTTCAATTACCAAGAAAACAGAATGAGTGTTCATCTTGCTACACTAGAAATCTATAGTAAGAAAGGTGGCACTGCTTGTTAAGATACTGCACAGTACAATCATGATGGTAGATATAAAGGCAAATAAGAGTACAGATCAGGCCAGGGTAGTTCTAGGGGATGACATTCAATATTAAGATCCAGTGCAAATATTTCCACTAAATTAAATATTATCTCATTTGAAAAAATAATCAGGAATTAATTTATAATGAATATTATTACCAAAGGCAAATGATCTGCCCATACAATCTGCATAAACTAATTTGATACAGGTGTATAAAATTAATGTGAGATGTAATAGCTGGAGACCGATTAAGACTCCTTCGTTCCTCTTGAGCCAACACTGCTGGATAGTATCTGTCCTTCCTCCTGGCTATCCACCATATATAACATTATAACAACCTCTGTCTCTTGTGCACTATGGGAGATACTATTTGTTTCAAGATGTCAGTTTGTAGAAGTTAGAATAGCATTCACTTGAGATTATTGAGGAAAGTCAGGCAGATTGGAAAACAATCTTAGCTCTAAAAATTATACAAACATTAAAGTAAAACATAACTTTCCCCAAACCTCAGAATGAAACAGACCTCCATTGGATGCCACATCCAAAATACCCATGATTTCTGCTGAAACTATGCAATATTCCCAAATTAGCAGAACTGTTTTTAAGGTTAGCTTTCCAAGTACATTCTGAGAAAAGATACCATGGAAAGATTCTTATTTTATATTATGAAGGACCTGTTTATAGTTTTTAAAAATTTTCTATGGATAAAGACATGGTTTGACTCAGGATCAGCAATTAAACCCATGATAATAATGCTCTCGATCCCCTCCCCCTCCCACTCAGGCAGGGAAAGGAGAGAGAATATGGAGAGAGAGACTTTCCAGATTGAAAACTAAACTAGACAGCTTTAATTAAGCACTAATGATAGAAGAAAATACGTACAATTATATGCAAAGGTGTTCAGGGATGTGCAAAACTCTATTGCCTCCCCCCATCTGCAGTAGCTCCCATGGCACTCTCCTGAGCTGTGAGCAGTTCTGAAATGTCCCGGAGCGCTGCTGGAGAGAGCGGCAGAGCAGACAGGAGCTGAGGGGAGAGTTGTGAGGGTCAGGAATGCATGAGCCTGGGGATCAATGGTGATGGATAGATGGAGTCCCCTCTGGATGCCAGCCATGAACAGAAGAGGAGGAAGAAGAAGAAGAAGGGGTTTGACTTCCAAGATCCCTGACTTTATACTGAGTCCTACATAAATATACGGATGGAATACTTTGCTTGGTCAATTTTTTAATCTGTCTAGTCCACTCCTCCTTATGGGAAGGTTGCAGATACGAGACTTCTTTAGAAGTGTCCAAAGTAGCAGATTCGACAAGCAGAACAAAGTGGCCTTGGTCTCTTGGCAGTACCTATAAACACTGAGTGTTATCAGTCCAGCAGCTGGAAAACTTCCTGTGCTACTTTCAGCAGGTGTGTTGTTTAAAAGAGAGTTCACGGAAGAAAAAAAATATCAGTGAAAAGAAAATCAGCTTCATCCTGGCTCAAACCAGGACAGTGGCAAAAAAGAAACACTAATCCAGTTTTCTCAGGAATTAAGACAGGAATTAGTCTCTCCCAAAAAGGATTGTCTGATGATGTTTTTCTTGTGTTGGTTTGCACTGTGTCAATTGACAGAATCATAGAATGATATAATAATTTTGGTTAGAAAGGACCTTAAAGATCATCTAGTTCCAACCCCTCCAGGGGCAGAGATACCTCCCACTAAACCAAGTTGCTCAAAGCCCTATCCAACCTGGCCTTGAACAGTTCCAGGGAGGGCGTATCCACAACTTCTCTGGACAACCTGTACCAACGTGTCACCACCTTCACAGTGAAGAATTTCCTCCTAATATCTAGTCTAAATCTACCTTCTTTCAGTTTTAAACCATTTCCCCCCATCCTATCACTACATGCCTTTGTGAAAAGTCCCTCCCCAGCTTTTCTGCAGTCCCTTCAGGTACTGGAAGGCAGCTATGAGGTCTCCCTGGAGCCTTCTCTTCTCCAAGCTGAACAACTCCAATTCTCTCAGCCTGTCTTCATAGGAAAGGTGCTCCATCTTAGTGTCCCTCCTCTGGACTTGCTCCAACAGCTCCATGTCCTTCTTATGGTTGGGGCTCCAGAACTGGATGCAGTACTCCAGGTGGGATCTCACAAGAAAGGAGCAGAGGGGCACAATCACCTCTCTTGACCTGCTAACCACATTTCTTTTTGATGCAGCCCAGGATACTGTTGGCTTTCTGGGCTTCAAGTGCACATTGCCAGCTCATGTTGAGCTTCTCATCCACAAACAAAAGAAGCATTTCAGAAAATTGCACATGACACATTTACATACTTGAACATTTACTCTGCTTTTTGGCTTTGTGTAGTTACAATTTCCAACTTTTCAAATGTGAAAATCAAAGTATTTTATTCAAAAGAGTCTCTTTGGAAACTTAGTACAGAACGTTGTGTGATCTTTCTCTGTCCTTTTTCATTCCCTGTTGTTTTCATTATTAGAATCTTTTGAAGAAGACCTGTAGGTCCCTCCTGAGTCTCTGTAAACATTTATTTTTTTAGTTTAGCTGACAAATCACCAGAAATGCTATGCAGCATATAAGTGATAAGGCTGATGAAGAAGAGAGTACAAAATTATTTCCATTATCAAAACATATAATGCTCCGATTAATGTTTTTCTAATCTAATTGAACTTTCAGGTACCTGGTATAATTTAAGCAGAAATACAAATATGTCTGTGTTTTAATATCCAGTAACACAATTTTTGCTGTGGTATCAGCAATATTTCCCAACAAAATATTATGCCCTATCTGTCACTTGTGGCTTATATGGTTCTTTTAAAAATCCAGGTCTGCAAAATATCAAAGAAGTGTTAGAAAATCAGCCTTAAAAACTCAGTTAAAATCAGCTGCCTAAAATGAAACTGCTTTAAGTAACAGAAGAGATTGGGAAAAAGCTAACAGGAATGAGGCTTCTGACTTGCCTGAATCTTTGAGAGTTGACTCAGTAAATTATTCCAACCCATGTACTCTCTTTTATTGTAATCCAGGCTTATATTCAGACTAATTGTGTGAATAAATAAGGTAAGAAGTTTGAACTGCAACTTGAAAAAAAGAGGATTTAGCCTCTGAATGCATTTGTGTCTCCTTGTCTCCTAATTAGGAATATATAAACTGCCTGCTCTAAATATACCTAGAAATAGTTTGCTAAAGGCTTTCTTCTACATTGATTTTTGTATATCATGCTGAGTTCATGCAGCATAGCATGATTTTGAAATCCCAGAAGAGCTCAACGTTGTGGGTTGAAGCATTAGATCTGCATTCAGTCTTTTAAAAGTCTTTGGGGAATTTCTTTTCTTTACATCTAAATGGTTTTCAAGTATGGATCTTTTAAAACATGAGACCAGTTCTCCTCATCACATCCATTTTTCAAGAAACAAAGCTGAGTCTACAAATATAAAGGTCTTAAAAAAATGACCCCACAGGAATTCAGAGTAATAACTTAATTATCAGAAGATATGCAAAATACTAGACTGTACCATAATTTGCTTTGCTTCCTCCTACTCTATTGAATAGAATTTTAAATTTCCTAGGAATACTGCCTCTCCAAGAAAATTCTAATTGCTGGAGAGTTGCTACACTCTTGATGTACACTCTTTACAGTGAGGGTGGTGAAGCTCTGAAACAGGTTGCCTGCTGTGGATGTGTGGAGGCCCCATCCCTGGAAATATTCAAGGTCAGGCTTAACCAGGCTCTGAGCAACCTGGCCCCTGAGCACTGCAGGGGGGGCTGGAATGGATGAACCTTTGAAGGTCCCTTCCGAGTCCAGACATTCTATGATTCTATGATGTGATGATGTTCATGTACTGGAACTTATTGTTGTAACTCGTGGAGGAGTTGCAGTCTCAACTATGTTTTTTTCCAGCTGAATAGGCTTTCATACCTAAAAGTTAGAGCTCTAACTTGCTTTATAAATGACTAAAATATTCTGAGGCTGAAAATAAGTCAGGAAAAAAATATACAATAATTTTTGTTTATGCAAACTGATTGTTGCGGACCGAGATGGGCAAAGCCGCGACCCACACCCCCTCCTCAGGGGATCGAGGGCTGAGGACCGCTCCCCGTCACACTCACAAACAACGATCAGGAATCAATAGGTTTATTAAAGGCACTGAGGGTTTGGCAAGTCCGATATCAAATGTTATATATACAGATAACACACAAAAAGACTATCTATATATCTATATACCAACAGCTATACAACAATATATCTATATACCAATAACAACACACATAGAAAACAATAGATAACACCCCCCCCCTTTACCCCTGCTCCCGTTCCTGGACAGGGATAAGAGGGAAAGCCTGGAGAGAGCCTTTGGGAAATAGAGGAAAATTGAAAAGAGAAGTGAGTGTCTGGTATGTGTGAATGTTATGTAGGAATGTTAGTAAGAAGTGTCAGAATGTAGTTCGCAATTCTCACCACCGGGGTACGGCCGAAGCCAATCCCTGGTCAGGATCCTCGTCCTTTCCCCTGAGACTCTGGGCAAACGGTCCGTTTGGTACGTCCACACACCAACAACCACGGGAAAGGTGCCCTATAGTTTCACGGCAGCTTCCAAAGCCACGACCCACACCCCCTCCTCAGGGGATCGAGGGCTGAGGACCACTATGGTGGCCACTAAATGGCCACTAAAGGCCATTATGGAGTCCATCTCTCACAGAGAGATATAGGTTTGATGGGTGGACTGTTATGTGGATGAGGAATTGGCTGGATAGTTGCATTCAGAGGGTAGTGGTCAATGGCTTGATGTCCAGATGGAAAACGGTGACAAGAGGTGTCCCTCAGGGGTCTGTACTGGGACCCATGTTGTTTAATATCTTTAGTCAAACCATGAGGGGAGTGGCAGCAGCAACAGGAGCAGTGAGTGCTGTACCTTTAAAAATTGAGTTAGCTTTAGATGGTCAAGGGGGTTCCCAGAGACCAAGAAGCCCGAGGGAGAGCAGAGAGACCCAAAAGAAGTCGGGAATTGGCAGGTGTCACGGGGTAGCCAAGAGGCTGACATGGCTGGGGGCATGCTGGGCAAGCCACGGCAAATTTAAAAGCAGCCATCACAAAGATGAAGTGTGAGCCGGGCAGGCACAGGTGAGCATGAGGGAAGGAACAGCAGCTCTGCCTGCTCAACAGATGGTTGCCAGGCTCTTGGAACGACATCTACTATGGTCTCCACCCAGCAGAATGCCATGTGCTCAGCACCAGTCAGGGTGGACGTGGCAACCCAGACAGAGAACCCACAGAAACAAGCATCTGTGCAGGCAACAGGCTGCAGGGAATGTCAGAATGTCCAAGCCTTTAGCTGGCAACAAGTGGCAGTTATGACAACTGCTGTGTGTGTTGTGAGCAGGTGGATATGGCAGAGTTGCACGAAGAAGTTGAAAGACTAAGAAGCATCAGGCAAGCTGAAAAGGAGATAGAACGGTGGAGCCAGGCTCTGCCCTCTTTGAAACAGAAATGGAAGCACCCATCAGAAAGTGTATAGGATCTGGGAGCACCTGTATCCTGCTCCTGCCAGACCACAGGGAGTAGCCTGGATGAGGGGAGTGAACGGAAGCAAGTTTGTGGTCGTAGCAACAGACAAACTCCTTCCTTGTCCACCTCACCACCACAGGCACCACTGGAAACCAGATATGAGGCTCTGGTTGAGAAAAACCAGCCAAATGAATATGTAGACCTGGGACAGCCTACACCAGAGGTATGTCCACAGTCGGAAAGACCTACCACCTGTATTACAGTGACACACACAAGGAAGAAAAGGAGGATTATAGTTGTAGGTGACTCCCTTCTGCAGGGAACAGAGGGTCCAATATGCCAGGTAGAACCTCCTAACAGAGAAGTCTGCTGTCTCCCTGGAGCCAGGGTTAAGGACATCACTAGGAAACTTCCTAGTTCAGTACAGTCCTCAGACTGTTACGCACTATTGGTCTGCCATGTAGGAGGAGAGCAAGCTGAGACTTAAAGTCTGAGATAAATCAAAACAGACTTTAGAGCATTGGAAAGGGTGGTGAGGGATTCTGGGGCAAAAGTTATCTTTTCATCTCTTCTTCCAGTTGCAGGTCATGACACAGGAATAAACAGACAAATACAGTCCATTAATAGGTGGCTTTGTAGCTGGTGTCACCTCAACAATTTTGACTTTTTTGACGATGGGATGGCCTATACAGCACCAGGCTTTCTGGCACCTTACAGGAAACACCTTTCTCAAAGGGGGAAGGTGGGTCTTTGCACAAGAGATTGCTGGACTGATTGACATGGCTTTAAACAAAGGTTGAAGTGGGGGAGGGGATGTAACTGGACATGCTGGTGAGGCCCCTGGATGTTGTAGCCCAGCATTTGTGGGGCAGTGTGCTAGCATTTTTGAGAATCAGAAGGCCTACCACCCCAGAAGAGCAAAAACTAAGTGCTCAACTCCCTCTCTAAAATGCTTATACACCAATGCATGGAGGATGGGGAATAAGCCAAAGTATTTAGAAATCTGTGTATGGTTGTAAGGGTTATGCCCCTTACCACAGAAAATATGCCTCCCATAAAACTATTTCACCATAAAAGGGAGACTAAATGGACACCGCTCCTGCAAGGTCTGTACCTGTGCCACAGGAACCAGTCTTCTTGGAGAAGGAGCCCTGCTTCCCTTTGGGTGGTCTGTTCTGGGACTCAAGATTGGACTAAATCTATTGATTCCTAAGCGTTATTTGTGAGTGTGACGGGGAGTGGTCTTCAGCCCTCGGTTTCCCCGAGGTGGGGGTGTGGGTCGCAGCTTTGCCTATCTCGGTCCGCGACACTGGGCCAGGGCTGGCATGCAGATGACCAATGTATTGCGGCACCTGGGACGGTGCACTGGGTCATCCTAACCTCGATGGAAGTCCCCGGATGGTAGGGGGTGCCTTCTGCCCCTGTTGAGTGAGAGCAGAGATCACTGGTAGCCTAAGGGCATGCCACTCTGCTGCTGGATCCCAAGGGAGCTGAGGGCTGAAATCCTACTGCTCTTTTAAGAGCAGAGAGCTGAGATCCCTGCCTGGTCCCAAAGAAGAGAGGAGGAGACCCAAGCCAACCGGAGCTGCACTGGAGCCAAAGACCTGCCCGAGCAACACCCGAACTGACCGGAGCTCTACCAGAGCCAGGCGGAGCCGAGAGGAGCCAGGCAGAGCCGAGCCGAGAGGAGCCGAGCCCAAGCCAGGAAAAGCCAAGTCACTGGGCTGAGCTGCTGCTGGAGCCGAGCCCTAGCTGGGAGGAGCTGAGCTCAAGCCCAGCCGCCGCTGGCTGAGTGCTACCTGAGCCGCCTCCCGAGCGTCGAGCACCGCCGCGCTGCCGCCTGAGCCACGAGCGCTGCCACGCCGCTGCCACCCACGTGGTGCATGTTGCTGCCCTCCAGCCCAGCCGGCTGCTAAATGCCAATCACCAGCCTCTGGAGTTTGCCCTGGAGCCACCTCTGCCGCTACATTCAACAAGCCTGGAGTGTGAGAACCCCATCTGCAAATGTTTCCTGTTTCCTATAGGGTTTTCTCTCCCTGGGGGTTAGTGGGTGGCTCATTTTCACACGCACAACAGTGACCCCTCTGAGGGGAACTGCGATGTACTCCAAGTCACTTTCCTTTATCATAATAATCTTCTCCTTCTCTTTTGCACTGTCTGTGGCTTGCATTATATTTACATTTGTACACCTCTGTTTTGTCTGTAAAGCAACAACACACAGAAACCTTCACTCAGTGTCCTCATTCCCTTTCTGAGCAGGAGTGTTCAACGGGTATCAAATAAAACCAAAAAGGGGAGGGGTTAACCACTTGAACCCCTTTCTCTTCTCCTTGAACCTTTACAGTGGTCAAGGGCTTACAATCTGGTGGTAATTACAGAGATATGGTGGGACAGCTCACACGACTGCAATGTGATCATGGATGGCTATGTCCTTTATAGGAAAGACAGGTCAAAAAGGCAAGGTCATGGAGTTGCTCTTTACGTGAGACAGCAACTAGGAGGTATTGATTTCTGTCCAGGGGTGGATGAAAAGCAAATTGAGATTTTGTATGTGCAAATTAAGGGGTGGGTTAGCATGGGTGATAGTGTTTTGAGTGTCTATTACAGGCCACCTGATCAGGACGAGTAAGCTGATGAGGCCTCCTACATGCAGCTGAAGCAGCCTCACAATTACAGGCCCTGGTTCTCATGGGGGATTTTAACTTCCCAGATATTTGCTAGAAGGTCTACCCAGCCAGCCATTCATAGTCCAAGAGGTTCCTCCAGTGCGCTGATGATAACTTCTTGATGCAAATGGTGGCTGAGCCAACAAGGAGAGGACCACTGCTGGATCTTCTACTCATTAACAAGGAGGGCCTGGTTGAACAGTGAAGACTGAAGGCAGTCTTGGCTGCCTTGACCATGAGATGGTAGAGTTCAGGATCTCATGTGGTAGGAACAGAATATCAAGCAGGATGAGGATCCTGGACTTCAGCAGGGCCAACTTTGGCCTTTTCGAGCAATTGCTAGGGGAAATCCCATGGGACAGGGTACTGGAAGGTAAAGGGACCCAAAACACTTGGTTAACATTCAAAGACCACTTCTTCTAAGCTCAAGATCAGAGTGCCCCAATGAGTAGGAAATCAAGAAAGGGAACCAGGAGACCAACATGGTTAAAAAGGGAACTGCTGGGCAAACTCAAGTGGCAGAAGAATGTCTAGAGATCATGGAAAGAAGAGATAACCACTTGGGAGGAATGAAAGACTGTTGTCAGAGGATGTAGAGGTGCAGTTAGGAAAGCTAAAGCCTCCTTAGAATTAAACCTTACAAAAGAGGCCAAGGACAACAAAGGGCTTCTTCAAATACACTGCAGACAGAACTAACACTAGAGGCAATATAGGACCATTTCTGAATTAGGGAGGTGCCCTGCTAACAGGGGATACAAAGAAGGTGGAGTTACTGAATGTCTTCTTTGTCTCTGTCTTTACTGGTGGAGGCTGTCCTCAGGAGCCCCAGACCCCTGAGGCCACAGAAGAAGTCAGGATAAAGGGGGAGTTTGCTTTGGTTGATGAGGACTAGGTTAGGGACAAGTTAGCGATCTGGACATCCAGAAATCCATGGCTCCTGATGGGATGCACCTGTGGGTGCCGAGGGAGCTGGCAGAAGTCATTGCTAGGCCATTCTCCATCATCGTTGATAAGTTGTGGGGAACAGGAGAGGTGCCTGAGGACTGGAGGAAAGCAAATGTCATGCCAGTCTTCAAAAAGAGCAAGAAGGAGGACCTGGGTAACTATGGGGTGGTCAGCTTCAACTCCATCCCTGGAAAGGTGATGGAACAACTTATTCTGGGTGCTGTCTGCAGGCATATCAAGGATAAGAGGGTCATTAGGAGCAGTCAGCATGGTTTTACCAAGGGGAATTCATGTTTAAGCAACCTGATAGCCTTTTATGACGACATAACCAGGTGGACAGATGACGGTAGAGCAGTGGATGTGGTTTATCCTGATTTCAGTAAAGCATTTGACACTGTGTCCCACAGCATCCTCACAGCTAAACTGAATAAGTATGGTCTGTATGATTAGGTAGTGAGGTGGATCATTAACTGGTTGAAAGGAACAAGTCAGAGAGTTGTGGTCAATGGGACAGAATCTAGTTGGAAGTCCATGACTAGTGGAGTCCCTCAGGGGTCGGTACTGAGACTGGTACTATTCAATCTATTCATCAGTGACCTGGATGAGGGAACAGAGTGCACTGTCAGCAGATTTGCTGATGACACAAAACTGGGAGAAGTGACTGACACACCAGAAGGCTGTGCTGCCATTCAGCAAGACCTGGACAGGCTGGAGAGTTGGGCAGGGAGAAACTTGATGAAATTCAACAAGGGCAAGTGTAGAGTCTTACATCTGGGGAAGAACAACCCCATGTGCCAGTACAGTTTGGGGGCTGACCTGCTGGAGAGCAGTGTAGGAGAAAGGGACCTGGGGGTCCTGGTGGACAGGAGGATGACCATGAGCCGGCAATTTGCCCTTGTGGCCAAGAAGGCCAATGGCATTCTGGGGTGCATGAGAAAGGGTGTGCTTAGAAGGTCAAGAGAGGTTCTCCTCCCCCTCTATTCTGCCTTGGTGAGGCTGCATCTGGAATATTGTGTCCAGTTCTGGGCCACCCAGTTCAAGAAGGACAGGGAACTGCTTGAAAGAGTCCAGCGCAGAGCCACAAAGATGATTAAGGGAATGGAAAATCTCCCTTATGAGGAAATGCTGAAGGAACCGTGTCTCTTTATCTTTGAGAAGAGGAGACTGAGGGGCAACCTCGTTATTGTTTATATATACATAAAGGGCAAGTGTCAGGACAAGGGAGCTAGACTCTTCTCAGTGATGTCTAATGACAGGAGAGGGGTAATGGATGCAAGTTGCAGCATAGGAGGTTCCACAAAAACTTGAGGAAAAACTTCTTTACTGTGAGGGTGACAGAACACTGGAACAGACTGCCCAGAGAGGTTGTGGAGTCTTCTTCCCTAGAGACATTCAAAACCCTCCTTGATGCATTCCTGTATAACCTAGTCTAGGGGATCTTGCTCTGGCAGGGGTGTTGGGCTAGATGAACTTTGGAGGTCCCTTCCAACCCCTAACATTCTGTGATTCTGCAGTGGCATTGAGAGTACCCTCACCACGTTAATTGATGACACCAAGCTGAAGGGTGCAGTCCATATGCCAGCGAGATGGGGTGACATCCCGAGGGACCTGGGGCAAGGCTTAGGGAAGACATGCTAGAGAGCAGCTCTTTGGAAAAAGACCTGGGGTTACTAGTGGATTGAAAACTGAACATGAGCCACCGATGTGCAACGGCAGCCCATAAGGCTAACCGCATCTTAGGCTGCATCAAGACAAGTATGGCCAGCAGACTGAGAGAGGTTATTCTTCCTCTCTTCTCTGCCCTGGTGAGACCATACCTGGAGTACTGCATTGAGCTCTGGGGAATTCAACACATGAAGGATGTGGACCTGTTGGAGCATGTCCAGAGGAGGGCAACGAAAATGATCAGAGGGCTGGATAACCTCTCTTATGAAGACAGGCTGAAGGAGTTGGGGTTGTTCAGCCTGAAGAAAAGAAGACTCTGGGGGGACCTACTAGCGACCTTCCAATCACAGAATCACAGAATCCTAGGGATAGGAAGGGATCTCGAAAGATCATCTAGTCCAACCCCCCTGCCAGGCAGGGTCACCTAGAGTACCTCACACGGGGGCCTATAAGAAGGCTGGGGAAGACGTGTTCACCAGGGCATGTAATGATGGGACAAGGGGTAATGATTTTAAGCTAGAGAAGGGTAGAAAGGGGAAAAGTTCTTTAATATAAGTGTGGCGGATCACTGGAACAGGTTGCCTAAAGAGGTGGTGGGGGCCCCATCTTTGGAGACATTTGAGGTCAGGCTTGATGAGGCTCTGAGAAAGGTGCTCTAGTTGGAGATGTCCCTGCTTATTGTAGGGTGGTTTGACTAGATGACCTTTAGAGGTCCCTTCCAACCCAATATTTTCTATGATTCTGTGATACTATGATTCTATGAAATACTTGCAATGAGGTTATAAAGGTGTGAGTGCTCAGACTTGAGTGACAACCAACTATTAGTATGGTGATACCGTGAAGGTTGGAAACAGTGGGAAACACAAACACAAACTTTTTTCTCTGTCTTTGCACTTTCTGGATTTTAACATCTTTCTCCAACTGAAAGGAGCAGTACTCCAACACAATATGTTAGTGTACTTGCTAACAGAGAAGAGCAATTGCTGTGATAGCACTTCGCAATCGTGAAGCTTTTTTCTAGGTGTCTGTCAAACTTATGTAAGGATAAATATCAGTTATGACCACTGAAAGGACTGCATAAATCAAATGACAGCATGTGAGTATGATACAAGGCCGTTGTTGCCAAAGCTAAGACTACAGAGTCTACAAAATCCATAGTAACAATTTGATATTTCTAGAAGCAGCGGCAGATTCATGCCAAGTGGACTGTTTGTGCTGTGATGTTGTTTTTCCTCTTCATGGCACTTTTAAGTATGACAGCATATTCTTAATGATAACTATTAGATACTGGAATGCATTCTTCTTTCTTCATGAGCATTAAAATCTGAATCTGACATATGTTGTGTGAAGCATAGTGCAGCAAAACTTCTGCTCACTGCTTCTCTACTACAGAAAAGCTGTCTGAACATATGCAAGTGACCCCTGCACTTGTGCTCCATTCCACTCAGAGTTCACTGTTGCATTTCAGATTCAGAATTCAGAAATGTGTGATCAGTTGCGTGTTTGCACATGGCATAAGCACACATCTAATGCACTTTAAACAGATATGAATACCATTATATAAGGATGGTCTTTTAAAACTGCATGTAAGAGTTACTTGCAATTTCAAATACTTCAGGAGAATAAATAATAGTTCTGAAATGCAGAAGATGGAAAATGGAAAAGCATATTCCATATGGCCTGTGAAATAAATTGGCACTAACTCTCTCAAATGGGTGGTAACTCAAGAACACAGTTTATTGATGCAAATAGCTGTTTTTTCTCTTGTGTGTCTTTCTTTCTCTCATAACCTCATTTTTTTATTTCTTCTAGTAGCTAACATGGTAGTATAAAATTAGTGTGTTTTGGTTTTATTTAGCTAAAACTTGTATATTTTTTATAAGTATAAATAAACAGTGAAAAAAAAGGAGATAAATTAGAAGGCACCTGTCTTTATGTATGCATTCACAGAAGGTGATATATCTAATATGGGAGAATGAAACTTTTAATTATATCCTGTTATTTGGATAGATAAGTTTTTGCCCTGCTGTCAGAAAGTGAGTGTACAGGGACACTATGACTTACTCTTTTGTAAATGGAATACTCTTGAACTCTGGACTATGGGCTGCAGCATAAAATCTATTCCAAGAAGGGCAACTGTTCTGATCCCAGTAAATATAGCTTTAAAAAAGGGTTGAAAGCCCGGATGACTCAGGAGATTAGTAATATACTGTAGAGTCTTTTCACTTCTCAGTCATTAGTTCAAGTGCAGCCATGGCTGGCAGGGTTTGAATCACTGCTCTTTGATGGCAGTTTGAAAGAGTATATGAAGAAAAATCTGTAGTTATTGTTCCTGTTCTGTTTCACAGACAATCTGTGTTACAAAATCCTCATTATTAAACTGCATCAAATAGAAGCCTATTAAAGTAAACGGATGCTCTGTTTCAAGCCCTGGCTGAAGGTTGGGAAACAAGCTTTCTTATTTCATTATGGGATTTTTCACCCTGAATCCCCACGTCAAAGGCAGCAGCATCTAGGTGCAAACTATACAAATGTCAGCACATCTCTCTGCTCTGGTTTATTGACTGTAAAATGCCTCAATTGTCCCCATTATTTGACTTCCCTCTTCATCTACAGCCTAAACTCATCAGGAATGAGAATGCTTTTCCAGATGTTATAAAAGTATCAGAGTAGTGAATCTTTATGTTTAATATTTATGGCTGTGGGAATCTTGGTTATTGTAGTTGCATTCTCCTGTAATGCAAAAAAATTCCTTAAAGAATACAGGATATTTTTGAAACCCAAGCATGTAAGTCACTTAGTAAATCTGTGAAAAGAGTTACCTGACTAGCTGCTTACGTTGTGGATACAAATTTGTGTTCTCTTTGTACTTTGTTCTTAAATGTACAGAAAGAGAGAAAAGATTGCATGTTTTTCCATTCCCTTGTTTCTCTTGGCTCTATTGTGTCAGTGCATATTTTTCTTAACACATACCTCTATGAGCCTGTCACTACTACTTACCTTGCACAGCTGAGGTGTCAATTTTTCAGATTTGTCCCTGGCTGGAAATCTTGTAGGTATTACCTGTTCTTTCTATTTCTTGAGTACATGTAATAAATCAAGTATGATGTGCCTCCTAATTTTCGTGAGTACAAATTGTTAAAAGTATATGTAGGTTCAAAAAAAAAACAAACATAAGAAAAACTACCCAAAACCTTGCTTCTAATGTTACCTGTTGAAGTATCTGCAGGAAAAAACAAACCAAACAAAACAAAACAAACAAAAATCCAAAACAACCAAACATAAACAACCACAACAAAAAAGCCCAAACCCTCCAACAAAAAAAAAAAAAACAACAAGAAAAAAACCCAAGCAAAAACCAAACCCAAACCCAAACCCCACGACCAGTGATTAAAAAAAAAAAAAAAAAAAAAAAAGCTGGGAAAAATTATGGTGCAGTATCTTGATACTGATTATTGGATTTATGTAAATTTGCAGACTGGCAACAATGTCACTGCTGCGGGTAAGAGTAACAATCACCCTTTCTTGAAGATAGCTGTAACAAGCCACTTATGTATTTCCCTACCAAAAGTAGCAGCCATCGCTGAAAGCACAGGCACATGTCACTTTCTAAAAGAAAGATACATATGGGTGGTAAGATTTTGGTGGGCTTTTGTGGGGTTTATTGGGTTGGTTGGGTTATTTTGCTTGTTTTGGTTTGCTTTTGGTTGTTTTTTATTTGGTGGTGGAGTTTTTTGTTTGTTTGTTCATTTGTTTTTGGGAGAGAGATGTATATATGTATGTGAGAGAAAAGGAGTATGGAAGCATAACTGAAAACATTAGAGAAGAAACAGAAAACTAAACACCTGCTGAACAGGCACAGAGAATATGGCTCTGAAGAAATTTCAGAGCCAGGGAGCTTTCTGGACAAGTTTTGAGAAGATGTGGAGTTTAAGCAAGGGAATTTATTTATTAATTCATCAATATTATGCATTTGAAGCTTTCTATATTGTAACTTACTCTTTTACCAATTATTCTTCATGAAATAGAAAAAATATGGGAGAAAGCATTCATTTTCTTTGTATCAAAGAGGATAATGTTTATTTGTTTATGATTTTGAAAGAAAGCTCTGGTTCTTAATATTCAGAAGAATCACTGGTTTATTTCTGTGCCAGACATGACCTTGAAGCATAGGCTGATGAAGTCAGAGGGAAACATTTACATGAATTTTTGCCTAAATTAAGTTATTTACAAATGGGTTTAGCTACTGAATGATTTAATTTTATTATGCTGAAGGAGCTGTGAAGTAAAGCCATCAAGTGTTCTCTATGCAGCAGCTAAGACTTCCTCTTTCTTCTTCCTAATGACATCACACACAAAAAGATTAAAAAAGTTCCTTCTGACTTCGTCACATACAGCAATATGAAACACAGATTTCTTTACATTGTTCTCATTTCAGCCAGATACCCTCCAAGTTATTTAAAGAGAAGCTGGGCTTGGTTGGATAAGGCATAGAAACAGAGAAAAACTGCACTGACACTGGCATACTTTGAAGAAAAAATAAGTATAATTTTAAAAAAACAAAAACACAAATAAAACCCACAAAGAAAAAGCCAGCTAAAAAGTCAACTTGTTTCATTTGAGCAGAATAATGATAAAATACATTATAGCTGAGATCTATGATTCTTTTCGTGGTTAGACCATCACTCTCTCTGGACATATTCTTGATCCATTTGGAACATTTTGCGTGAAAAAGAAAAACTCTAAACACGCTCTATTACAGCTGCTTACACCCAGCCAGAAGCATATTACAGAGTATGCTTTTCAAACGAGGATACCTAACAGTAAGTATGTTTGGCAAAAAGGAATATTCATGGAGACAGGAGGCTAAGAGGGACTGGAGACAGAAGTTGGTGCAAACTAAAAATGCATCACAGAATAGGTTAAAGAAACTACTCTGAATGGGCAATATTGGGTTTGACATATGATCTAGGAAAGACTGATAGAGATTGATAGTTTCTCAGCAGTTTCTTCATTATACTTCTGAAAATCTGTGAACTTCAGAAGTCAGAGATCTTTTGCTGTTCACCAGCATCAAAATAGCAAGCAAGAGCTCCTGTGCAGCTCTTGGTGTATGAGTTTAGCACAGAGAAAAAAAAAAAAAAAGAAAAAAAAAAAAAAAAGAAAAAGAAAAAAGAAGCTATCTGCATTAACTTCACAAGTAAGTAAATTCAGACCTGTCAAATCTGCTGTTACACCTTCATTTGCACAAGATAGTGACAGCCAGTTAGTAAGTTTTGGAAGTCTAATAGGTAGGTATTCTGCTAAAAAAACCAGAAGATATGGAGGACATATAGGAACAGAAATCTAGAAAAGCATTGAAATAGCACCAAGCACAGATTTAACCATATGAACTGATAATCATACACAGTTAAGTGAATTTAGGGCTACTTAGAACTGCAAGTATTGTCATCCTCTGCTAACTGTTTCTAACAAGAAACTGTATTGCATGTAAGCAACACTGTTCAGTAGGCAGCAATTCTGTTTACCATGAGGTTCTCAAACACTGTTCATAAATGACATAGGACTAATGAGGAGTGTAACACAAACATGAAAATTGAAATATTTTTTGGCTTTGCTATTAAATTACATAAAATTTATTATAAATTATGATTCTATGATAATGAAATTTTAATACTTTTGGAAATATGTACTAAACTAGGAGAACCCGGGGAATCCTTTGAGGACAGAGAGACCTTACAGAGAGATCTGGATAGACTAGAGAGCTGAACAGTCATCAACCATATGAAATTTAAGAAAAGCAAGATCCAGATTCTCCTACTAGGATGGAGTAATCCTGGTCATATATACAAATTGGAGGGTGTGAGGTTGGAGAGAACTACCAGGGAAAGACATCTGGGATTTGTGGCAAGTTGAATATGAATCAACAGTGTGCCCTGGCAGCCAAAAGGGACAACCATGTCCTGGGGTGCATCAAGCACAACATTGCCAGGCAGTCGAGGGAGGTGATTGTCTCACTCTACACTGCTGCCCCACCTGGAGTATTGTGTGCAGTATTGGGAGCCTCAGTGTAAGAAAGACATCAAACTATTAGAGTGTGTCCAAAGGAGGGTGACCAAGATGGTGAATGGTCTCAAGGACAAGACTTACAAGGAGTGGCTGAGGTCACTTGATCTTTTCACTGTGGAGAAGAGAAGCTGAGGGGTGACCTCATCACAGCCTACAGCTTTCTCAAGAGGTGCAGTGGAGGAGGAGGTGCTGATCTCCTCTCTCTGGTGACCAGTGATAGGACATGAGGCACTGGAATAAAGCTACGTTGAGGGAAGATCAGCTTGGACATTAGGAAAAGGTTCCTCACTGAGAGGGTGGTTGGTCCTGGAACAGGCTTCCCAGGGAAGTGGTCATGGCACCAAGCCTGTCAGAGTTCAAGGAGCATCTGGATTACACTCTTAGTTATATGGTTTAGTTTTAAGTAGATCTGCAAGGAGCAGGCAGTTTAATCCAGTGATCCTTCTGGGTCCCTTCCAGCTCGAGGCATTCTACGATTCAATGATTCTATATTGGGTGGACTCAACAGTCCCATTGACTATTTACTTATTGTGTTAATTTGGTGCCAGTATGTAGATAGAACTTTACTCCACTGCCTGAAATAGAGCCCATTATCTTGATAATAAACTGGCAGGGATATGTTCAGTGATAAAGCTTTAGTTACTGTATTTACCTCAAGACTGCAGGGCTCCTCAAGGCAATAGTGCATAAGCAGTGCAGAATAAAATTCAGATGGCATCAACAGAACCCCATGTGAACGAAGTAAAAAACTGTTTTCTGCTGTCCTACTTCTCTCAAGCATTACAGAGCTTATGGGAAGACACTCGATCTATTTGCTTTTCCTAGTGATTGATTAAAATTCCCCAACTTTCATAGGGGTATAGAGCACATTTCATCCATCCAGCTAGGCACCTTATATAACTGAAGCTTGATATTTTTGAGAGTGTATTTACCATGCTCTAAATCACTACAGTAATTCTCAGTGCTGAGTTCTATAATGTCACCCACAACAGGCACACATATCCTTTGCATCTTTTGTTTCACAGATACACATCCTGGATGTGAATTGAATAGGATTATTTTATAGGGTGCATTAGTAAAAACGTGGCCTCATTTTCTCTTCTATATGTTGATTTTACTCAGAATTCCAGGACAGTAAGACAGAAATATTTGACCCTATGCTCCTGCAGCTCTTGACCAGGGTGCCACACAAAATATGCTAATTCAACACTACTTCAGTTATGAATATTTTGTAAAATATCTGCACAAGATTTATTAACAACCCTGCTCCCATGCATTCCTAATAATCTATAGTAATACTAGTTTTACAGAGCCAGATATTGAAACTTTTATTCCCATTAGTAGGCACTCAGACATGCATTCAGGAATATTCCTGTTATTAGCAACTCACCAGCATAATGGAGAGGTTGATATTCGCAGCCTTTCCTCAAAACACACATAAGAAAGATATATACAATTTCTATGTATTTCTGAAGTAGATGCTACCAGTGAGATGCTTTTTGGATGTCTTAGAGCTTTGAAATAACCCATATAGCCAGGAAAAACAAAAGAAAGCAAACCAAACCAAAACAAAAAAATCCAGGGTGTACTGTCAAGTTTGTTTTCCTCAGGAGGTGAGGTGAAACTGTATTTGCAGGTGGGAGAAAATCCTTAAAGAAGAAGATTTTTTCTGCTAAGATAACTGAAGTCTGTGCTCCTAGCTTTGAACATACATGCATCCTGATTTTCGTATAACCAAATAAAAAATACTGTATGTACATGAAGAAATATTATTTTGTTGTGACACTGCCTGCTTATTGCCATGGTAAGTGGCAATCCTGTCTTTCTTTCAGTTCACACTGTTATGAGTGATTTGCTCTTTCATCACACTACTGTATTAGAAAGACATATTGTCAACATCAATCCTGTTACTGTTTAAAAAGAAATGGGGGGCAGGGAGAAATGAGAATGCACAAGAAAAAGCATCTGTGTACATAGATTTTCTATGTTTCTCTTTGTCTGACTTCTCTGTTTAGGCTGCTAGGCTTTGTAGGGCAGCAACTGCATCTTCTTTGTGCTTGCACATTCCTAACACTATCCAGTTTCTATCTTGGCTGGCGATTGTAAGCTGTGCTGTAGCACAAATTAAAAATAAAATACTCTCTCATTATCTGAAAATGACAAGTTTTTCATTTGGCAGTGCTCTTAATCTTCTTTGTTGTAATTGCTTCTAACAGTGACCGGTAAACTGCATCCTATTAATGTTGCTTAGCAGACTGAAGTAAGATAGTGGCAGCTAGAGAAAATATTTTTGTCTTCACAAGTAAGATCTTTCCATTTGGTATTTAAATTAAAAATATTTTTTTCACCATCCACTGTTTGAAAATTTATTTAAGGGAAGTTTTTATTGCCTACATACGATTTCTTTTATAATTTTATACAGGTAGTCTATGCTAGATTACAACAAAAATTGGATATTTGGAAGTAAAACCAAGAACTCTTAATCTGGTTTAATTAAAATACAAATTTTGCATTGGGTGCAATTAATCTTATGTCATTTACTTGTATATTTAAAGCAAAAGGAATAATTTGAAGCTCAGCTTTAAAAACAGGAATGATTGCACATAGCCTAATGCTCACTGTACAATAATAAAAGCACGTGTCAAAGAGAGATAGACTTTTGTTAACTCGTTACAGCACAGGCTTTAGATAAGTTTAAACCAGTGCTATGATAACTATTTAATTTGGTTCCATTCTGAAAAGTGTCTAGATACTCTAGCAAACAGTTTTAGTGTTGTGTATGGTTTTTTTACTTTGGGAGTGGGAGGGGATTAGATAAAATTTATGTTAGTAAAAAGCTACTTAGTACAGTATTTTCTTTTATTTCCTGGTCAATATAGAAGCATATTTGTAATTCAATGCTGAGAGCAATTAGCTTATGTTAAAGCATTGATTTTACATTAAGCAAGATAAATGTTAAAATATTGACAATGGAATGTACTTCTTATTAAGAGTATCTATCACTTTAGAGATGAAAAGACACTGTATTCTAGGTAACCTTCTCTGTAGTTTTACTATGTAAGTTACTTACTGTTACAATAGACCTATCTGCTTAGGCAGGTCTAGAGAACTTTCAACAACCTGGTATGAAAGGTCCAGGTCAAAATGCTCATTTGGATTAAATGAACCAAGGGCCCGAGTTAATGTATGAATCACTTCAAATCATACTTTCTCATTTTAACAGAAAATCAATCACGAGGAAAAGCTTCTAGGCATTTTCATGAGGCACAACATAAACATCCACTAAACCTTGTGAACTTGCTGCCACTGTGGTGACCACAACTTGATTTTTTTTTTTTTTTTTGACTTCTTTCTCATTCTCTTTGGAGATGCAGAAAAATCTCTCTGGAGATACTGTTGATCTAATTAAGTAAGTTAAACGAATTCCTTTAATTTTAAGGCAATTTTTGTTCACACGTTTGAGTGGAACTATGCCCAGTAAGTGTGATGAGGAAGAAAGACATTCATTGTGTTATTTGTGGCTTTTGTTTTTCCATGAGAGCACCCACATATTTTTGTAAGCAGGATTAATTTTACTGGTGTCCTTGAAATACATGATAGTTGTTTCTCAAGCACTATTTTACAGATGACTAGGCTTTGCTCTGTGACCAACAAAGAATCAGTCTTGGCAACAGAGTTATATGTATATTTCTATGTGACAGTTTTACTGATACTGCTTGTGTAAGTCACTAATATAGGAAAATATTTAGCTAGGAGAACAAAGTGAAAATATATATCCTTAGAGAATGTTTATGCGCAATGAGCAGTTTCAGGTGCAGGTAGGACCATGAATAGGCAGAGTTTTGCTGTACATTTGCTTGTAAATTTTTCTGAAAATGAGCACTACAGAAATACAGAAATGTATTTTAGACCTTGAAGATAAGTATTACAATAAAAGTAAGAATAGGATAATCTTTCTAACAAATACGATAAAATTTGCTGGCTGACACATATGAAAATATAACAGGAGATTATAAAAAACTGCCCTTGCCAAATCTGTTTGGGGTTGCTCTTTCCCTCTAGTCATGCATTCCAATCCAACAACTTCTAGCGTCATCATGGGTTGAAGCAAAGTCCTCAGGAAAATCTTCTGCTGTCACCCAGGGTGCATGGTGCTTTTCACTGTCTTTATTCATGCCTGAAGCTCCTTCCCACTTCCCCATCCTTCCCCTCTGCCTGCCTCACTCTCCTACCTGACAAGACAGGGTCTTTTCTTCCTGGCATAAATTTCCACCTAACTCAGTGAGCAGCAGTTAATGCTAGGGTGCAAGATTTTTCCTTTTTCAAGAACATCAGTGCAAATGGTAAAAACACAAGCTAAGGTCATACACAGTTTCAGTCACAGAAGTTGCAAGAATTCACTTGGTGTCAACTTTGGCACCAATAATGGCATGTAAGCAGCAGCTCAGTTTCCATACCTGCTCAATAAATACAGGCACTGATGAAGGAAGACAATTAACTTTTATGTGTGTGTGTGTGGTCTGAGTTCCTGTGCTCTTTCTGTTAAGTCTTGTGGAAGGCATCAGGTACTGAAAGACCTGTGGACGTCCACCCTTGCTTGAACTTAGATAGGCTTCTTGTAGGCTTCTGAAGAACATAAGAACTACCAAAGGCATTTATTTAATGATTGTTATAAAATTACTTACGCAGAAAAAATTACTGTTAACATTGTTCCACTAGCACTCAGCAGTAGAGGAGCCGCAATAGAAATTTCAGTTGGTATTTGTCATGCTGAGTAAGCAGAATCATGGCCCTCTTTAGGAGGTTACTTTAGGCTCTGCCCCCTCAGAAATTGCAGCAGCATTGTATTTTAGGTACAGTGATTCTAGGTGTGGTGAGAAAGCACAAACACTTATTCCACGCAGTTCAGCTCATACCATCTGTCTCCCTTGAAAAGGCATCTTCTTACAAAGAGGATGACTTCTATACCAGGGGGAGTGTAGAGAATATCATTGCCCTAGATCCTATTTAAAATCAGATTGGGCCTGTTTGAACCTCCACCCACATCCTCTTTACAGAACCAGGTACAAGTATTCTGTCATTCTTAAAATAAAAACAAACAAATTATTAAAAAATCTACTTCCTTTCTTGCTGCACTGTATTCCACACAGATTTTATGTCTAAAATGGGACAAGAAAAAAAGAAAGAAGAAACAAATGTTTCTATACAAAAACGGAGATACTATGACCTGAGAACACTCACTTCTATAGAGCATACCGCAGTTCCTGCGCAATCCCTTTCTCCTCCATTTCACCTCTGTGGTGCTTTGTGTTCAGACACAGCTATTTTAAGCTAAAATAACCATTAAAGACTTCATTCTGGGCTAGACTGTGAACGCTTCACAAAGCGTTTTTCAAAAATGAATTTATTTTATCCTGTGAGTTACAACAGTATGGATAAACAGTTGTAAGACTGAAATATGTGAAAAAACTAAGATTAAAACAAAAGAATCCAATTTATAATCTTAGATTCTGGTAGTTACATATTAGCTCCTCTTCCTGCTCTGAACTGTACCAAAACCACACATCCTCTTCTGAATGGAAATAAAAATGTCATATTTAACAATTATTAAACTATGGGGGCACATACTGCTTTCTTCTTTTTCACAAAGCCCTAAATTTTCTGAATGATGCCTAAAGACCTGTCTTTAGAGAAATTAAGAAAGAAATGGGAAATAAGAAGGAAGTGGAGCATTGCTAAAAAGGTAAAAAAAAAAAAAAAAAGATGGATGAAATATAAATGTGCACACACTTACATATTTAGCAAACTCCTGTAATCTCTAAAGGTATAACTAATGGAGAAAGAGACAGGAATTTTACACTAGGCAAGAAATAGGTCAATTCAGCTGAGGTTCCCTATTATACTGACAGCTGGCTGAATCTTTATATATGTTAGATGTTTAGGTACCAGTGATTTATTTTACTTTCTTTCTCTAGAACTTATTGTATGACATTGAAGGAGAAGAAGTTTTATAATGACCCACCACACTGGAATTTTTTTTCTTGATCATTTTGTGGTTGTTTTTTTTGAGTTTTTTTTCAGGTTTTTTTGCAAGGTTCTGCACCTGGCTCAGAGCACTCCCAAGAACAAATACAGCTGGTGCGGAGAATGGATCAATAGCAGCCTGGAGGAGAAAGATTTATGGGTGATGGTGGATGAGAAGATCAACATGAAGGTGTGCAGCCCAGGAAGCCAACCATATCCTGGGCTGCACCAAAAGAAGCGTGGCCAGCAGGTCAAAAGAGGTGATTCTCCCCCTCTACTCTGCACTTGTGAGACCCCACCTGGAGTACTGTGTCCAGTTCCGGAGCCCCAACACAAGAAGAACACGGAGCTCCTGGAACAAGTCCAGAGGAGGGCCACAAAGATGCCCTGAGGGCTGGAATACCTCTCTTATGAAGACATGCAGAGAGAGTTGGGGTTGTTCAGCTTGTAGAAGAGAAGGCTCTGGAGAGACCTCATTCTGGCCTTCCAGTATATGAAGGGGGCCTACAGGAAAGCTAGGGAGGGACTTTTTACCAGGCCGTGTAGTGAGAGGACAGGAGGCATTGGATTAAAACTGGAATAGGGTAGGTTTAGGTTAGACATTAGGAGGAAATTCTTCACAGTGAGGGTGGTGAGACACTGGAACTGGTTGCCAAGGGAAATTGTGGAAACCACAGCCCTGGAAGTGGTCAAGGCCAGGTTGGATGGGGCTCTGAGCAACCCAATCTAGTGGGAGGTGTCCCTGCTCATGGAGAGGGGTTGGATCTAGATGACCTTTAAGATCCCTTCCAATCCTAGCCATTCTATGATTCCATGATGTACAGCATGATCAGATTTGTATAAAGAATTGGCTGATCTTCATTCCTGTTTGTCATTGTATGTATTTCAAAATAACTGATAACTGAAGAGGCATGTAGTCAATATGTTTTCCTATGTCTTTGGAGAAAAAAAAAATTAAATAGAATTAGATCAGGAAGAAGCTTTGTTGTTTTTTGGTTGTTTTTTTTTTTTGTTTGTTTGTTTTTTAATCTGCTCAGTGGTATCCTATTTTCAGGTGGCTTTTCAAATTCAGAGATTAAAACCTTTTATTCTGCTTGATCTAGGCCCTTGATTTTGTCTACTATGACCATTTTGAAGAACAACACTGGATAAAAAATTTAAATGTTTTTTGAAGATGTTGAGCATATTTTGCCTATGGATGACGGTAAGTCAAAGTGGTAATTTCAAGAAATGTTAGGAAGTTTACTTGAGGAGAGCTAACAGTCATAAAAAATCTTGTGTGAGGTGAAGTCTGCTAAATCCCAGCACTGCCTCCATATGGAAGCGTCCACATTGGTGAGGCAGGTGTTTATTTTCCATTTACTATTCCATTGAAATTCAGGGTTAAGCAGGCTGTATCAGATAGACAGCATCATGGGTATGGAGTGAGATTGAAAGCCATCAAGAAGGTCTATCATTATAAACTGCGTAACAGACCACTCAGCTGGACATGGTGGAAATTGAGGGCTTTGGTCCCAGACCCCAAAACTGGGCCTGTCCTCCAGGGTAGGAGCTGATATGAACTACACAAACCTTTCAGCAAGCAACTTCAAAAATCTCTTTCCCATCTTTCCACATCTCCATGCCAGCTACAGAAGTTTGGCAGACAATGGAGACTGTGCCACTCACTCTGACTGACCAATTACTTTGATGGAATTGGCTGAAAAGGAAGTTTAACCCTTGCTTCAGAAGGATCAAATAGCCACTGCTTTTTCTTTCCTTCTACCTCACCATTTCACAATGATAAAATTGGATTTCTTAATAAAATCATACTAAATCTGGGCCGTTGCTGAATGCTGGTCACTATGCAATTACTCCATCTTGAAGCGGCTTTTCAAGGCTTGGCCCAAAAGCAGGCTAAGAAATAAATAAAAATCATCCTCGTGATCTCATCTGCTGTAACAGCTTTGTACCATTTCACTCAGCTTCCCACACAGAGCTCTGTGCTGCCCCAAAATATACTAAGTCATTCTTCAGTTAGTTTACTCTCTTCTCAGAGCTAAATGACCCCTATAGCTGATTTCTTTCTAGTTCTATTTTCTCTTCAATGTTCTCAGTCAGGCATTTGTGCTATTATGATCTTCTGGACTTTTAAAATTAAAAATCACATAAGTTCTTTTTTTTTTTTCTTTTTCTCCAGGATTTTCAGTATTTTCTCTCTCACACTTTTACAAGTAGCACTATTTTCCTCTTCTTGCAATGACTGAAGTTATAATTGTAATACATAATCACCACATGTAGTGAAAGACATTTTTTAACTTTATTATTAATTATGAATGTCGCACACCATTTTCACTCCTTATAAGTCATTGTATGGATTAAAATACAGAAATAAGTACTATGATTGTATAATATATTTCCTTGAAGACTCATCATTCTATATATAGATTGATTGACTATGGGTCAGTAGGCTATATTAGATTCTTTTTACAGAGGACTCTGACATAAGGCATCTTTGGTAGGTAATTGATTTAAGTATCAAACTCTGAATTTTTATGAGCAATTAGAGTGGTGGTATCTATTATTTTTCTGGCTGTAAAAACATGGTGTGCAATTTTGCATGCCATATCATGCTCACCCAGAGTAACTGGAAGTGACAACTTGTCAGGCCTCAAAGAGATTGTTTTATCACCCAATAAAGTGAAAAATAACAGCAACAAATCAGGTAACACACCACAATTAGATCCTTTTTTTCCAATTAGATAGAATGAAGAGAGGGGTAGTACTCACTTACTAACTGTAATAAACACACAAATTTAAAAAAAAAGTTGAATTTAGATAATGATCCTTATAATACATGATTCTAAAAATGGAGTGGATTATTCTCTACGTAAACTGCAATAATCTGTGATCCTCTCAAGTATATGGCAAGTAACAAATATGGCCGTATAGTAATAGTATATGGCAAATAAAAAAACAAACAAACAAATAAACCCCCCCACATTTATATCATAATAAATGGTGAGGAACTACAGGAAATATGAGTAACAGCTTGGAAATAAAATACTAAAACATTGGGGTAACACTTCTGTAGGCACAAAAATAAGGTAAAAGTCACTATTTTAATGTATTATGCAAATAATATCTTGTATTCTGATGCATATGTCAGTTTAAACAACCCAAAGTGCGTTAGAAATACACACAGGAGATCTAATCACTTACAACAGCAAAGCAATTTCTGGCAAGAGGTGTGATAAGAGCTACTTGTTTGATAAAATGGAATGCTTTATTACACATAATTGAAGTAGTCAAAGTGCATTCGTGTGACAATGAAGAAAATTCAGTAAAGCTGACTTTAGGATATTCTGTAATCTATAAAATTTTACAGACTTTTTTGGCTTCAAATGTCCTGACTTCTATTTGTAAATCAGTTTATTTGCATGCTTACTGATATGTAGGAATAGTAAACTCCATAAGGACTACCAGAAATTAATACTGTGCCTTACTCAAGGTTTATTTGATAGCGTATTAGGCACTCAGACTTCTGAGTTATACTGTGTCTGGTGAGATGCAGCCCCACCAGTTCTGAGTACAGGGGAACAATCACTTCCATAGTTCTGCTGGCCACACTGTTGCTAATACCAGCCAGGATGCTGTTGGCCTTCTTGCCCACCTGGGCACACTGCTGGCTCATATTCAGCCAGCTATCAACGAACACCCCGAGGTCCTTTTCCACCAGGCAGCTTTCCAGTCACTCTTCCCCAAGTCTGTAGAGTTGTGTGGGGTAATTGTGGCCCAAGTGCAGGACCCGGCACTTGGCCTTTTTGAACTTCATGCAACCAGCCTTGGCTCATCAGTCCAGCCTGTCCAGATCCCTCTGTAGAGCCATCAAGTTTTTAGTCAAGTGTTTGTAATCAAAGTACCTAATGAACGGATCTGGTATTGTTAAAAAATATTCACAGCTTCTCTGTACGAAGATGACAGTTTTATCACAAATAGTAAGTAAACCCTAGCGGTAGAAGATCACTGAACTGGAGGTAACCATTACACAACTAGCACCATGCACTACAACTTATTATGAGTTTCTAGGACTCTCTCTTTGAGTAACTAAAGCAAGGCAACCCTGCTTATTGACTGGAGTTTGGAAGGTCTCAGATGTTTGTGATAGCACTTCTTGTAAATTATATGAATATAGTTCATTTACATTGCTACAGTGCTCAGAGGTACATAATCCCATTCTCCATATTCCACTCCACTACAGGAAAACTTTGGGCTGATTTCCATTTTCTGATAGTTGCCAGGGATCTATGAAAAAATGCATTGTATGATTGCATGTGTGTGTGTCTGTGCATGTGGTCACTTCTGAGGTATACAGGTGCTATGCAAAAGGTGCAACAGTACTAAATCAGAAAAGTTAGATACGTGGGACTCAAAATATATCTCAAGGGATACATTTTGGAAGAAAATACATCATTGTATATGCAACTGGGAATTCCTATGTCCAAATAACTAAGCCTTATTAAATCACCCAAACTAATACTATCTCATATGTTCAGATGACAATTATCTTACCAAATGACTGCTTTTCTACAGGATTTTTGCTTTTGTGCTGAAAAAACTACAACAAAATTTTAGACAAAGTTTAGCAAGGGCTATGAATCTAGTTGACAGCTGAGAAGCACACAGATGCATAAAATAAGTACTTAGACACCAGAGAGGCTATGTAGGCTAGAGATATTTCAGTTGTGAAAGAAAAATATGTGCCCTATAAACTATTCCTTAAGAATTCTAGTGTTAACAGATGGCAGACAAAAAGTACCATCAAGTGAGTGCAAGGGAATTGGTGGTGTCCACATAGCATGGATTATTAACTTGTGGAAACAGAATGCAAGGATATAACATTTCTGCTTGCTCTTTTCAAAATTCATGCTCCAGTTAACAGGAAATAAAGAAGTCATTGTAATAATAGTGTTTTGCCATACTGCTGGTTTTGGAGGCAAAAGCTTTATTAAGATAGTATAGTATTAATTTCTAGAGACTGAATCCCCAGCAAATGGCTGGGGGTTCTGCTTGTTTGGTTTCCTTTGGTTTTCATTTAGGAAATCACAGGATTCTGTTGTGTTTTTTTTCTTCAGGGAAGAAAAAAAAAAGCAACTCTGAGAACAAGATATTTCAGGACAACTCAATTTCAGGAAACTATGAGATAACTTTTTTCTTTTTATTTTTAGACTCTGGTTAAACCATTCAGAGTTCCTCTCTACTTGTTAAATTCAGGGCTGTGTGACTTTTAGCCACTGGAAAGGTCATCTAACATCTGAATAAAACCACAGAAAGATATGGTCAGAGTGTCAAATCCCAATAAGTAAATCCTATAATTCCTCAGATTACAAATGAAATACAGTACATAACCTTTTCTCTTCCATTTGCTGTGAGCAGCCCAGGAAAGTTTTAGTATTATAAAAAAATGTTAAAAAGCCAGGCTTTTTTCAGTGACGTCCAGTCACAGGACAAGGGGCAACGGGTGCAAACTGGAGCATAGGAGGTTCCATGTAAATATCAGAAAAAACTTCTTTACTGTGAGAGTGACAGAGCACTGGAACAGGCTGCCCAGAGAGGTTGTTGAGTCTCCTTCGCTGGAGACATTCAAAACCTGCCTGGACAAGTTCCTGTGTGATGTGCTCTAGGTGACCCTGCTCTGGCAGTGGGGGTTGGATCTTTCGAGGTCCCTTCCAACCCCTACGATTCTGTGATTCTGTGAATGTGTTATGACATAGAAATAATAATAATAATTAAATTTCACAGTGATGGGGTCCAGAGAAAGAAGATGATAATGCAAAGAAGTTTCCTAATTGTATAGTTTTTCTTAATTTCCTGAGGTGAACCTCTGCAGTTAACATTTCAGAGAAGAGTCAATAGATCAGTCAATAGCAAAGCATGAGCAACCACTTCTCTCCCAACTCTGCCTTATATTATATTACACTAGGTAACTTTTTTGGGAAAAGCTGAGGAGTTTTAGAAGACTATAAAAATTGCAAAAACAAAGGTGTGGTTTTGGGGGTTTTTTTGTTTGAGAGGGTTTTGTTTTAATGTTAGTTTGCTTGCTTGCTTCCTTGTTTTCCCCCAAAATTATAGTATAGAATTTGCACATCACAGTTTATTACCTGTTTCTTTTCAGGGGCTCCTTCTTAAACTGGAATGACAAGAGAAAAGAGAGACTGTAATTAACCATTCACTATTACAGACTTTAAATTCTACAAGAGGTTATCTCACACTGCACTGCACCGGGAACTTTGATATGGCATACTGCTTCTGAAGCTCAGCTAATCCATCACCTGGTGGCAGGCTGCACACAGTTAGCATTAAAAGATAACTTCATCTGTCAGATCCAGGTAAGAATCTATATCTATTTGTTCATTTTATGAAGCTTTAGAAACAGGTATAAGCAACCACTACAAGACATCACTGTAAGGACCAATGTTATTTGTCATTGTACTATGGGGGATACCAATCCAGACTGACCACATCATTAGGTGTTATTGAACTGTTCCAACACTCACACAACAGTATGTCAAAATATGGTCTCACCTGCTACACAAAGCATAGCCATGTCTTTTTTCCCTGTACTGAACACATCTAAATTCAGTGATATTGCCACAGAGAGCTCTATAGAATTAATGATGCCAGATAGCTTGACTGTTGCTGTCAAGATCCATGAAAGTTCTGAATATGAGAAATTAAGATCCTTTTTAATTTTCATTAAAGTCAGTTAAATACATGATAGGAAAGCATTATTCATCAGATTGTTAAATTGTTAGCTTAGACATTTCACAAGAATAAAAAGCTGAGCTGTGATACAATGCTTAGAGAGATTAAAAATCTCCTACAGTGGTATCAGCTCCCACCTTTAGTGGCCAAAAACGTATTAACTAAAAATTGTGATTTTTGTAGTCTCAGTACTTACAAATTCCCCAAACTGCTGAAAATGTAGAGTAAAAGGGTTTTGGTATTAAATTTCATCTCTTCAGAGGTAAAACCTCATGAGAATTCAGGGGCAGTGTAGCAGGACACTCAATCTATATGCCTGCTTCAGTTTCCCTCTATGATTCAACAGCTTTTGTCTCTCAGTTTTGCAGGTGTAGGCCTAAAGTGGAAAGGTTCCCAGGAGAAAGGAAAAGGCCTAGCAAACTCTGAGCTGGTAACAACCTTGAAAGGTACAAACAGAGGCCAAGTTGATGTTCATAACACCAGCTGCTCTCTGGTGCTGAAGAACACGGAGCTCAGCGTAGCCACAACTAGGCCTGGAATGGAGATGAAGTAATAACGAACAGATAAACAAGAGAGCTTGCTTGGTGAGAACAGGGCCTTCATGTTTTTTTCCCACTGTTTTCCTTTTATTCTCCAATAAGAGATGTTGGAGGTATGGCTAATGGTTAAATGACAGCAGTCAATCCACTTTATTCTATAAAAGCCTGGTCCCATTTTTGATTGGTGAGACTTTCGTACCCTTTCCCAGGAGGTTGCTGGACCTTCTCCTCTCCAGCA